>CM028132.1:370682500-371377500 GCA_016271365.2 Neoceratodus forsteri | reverse complement strand
GCAGACTGTTTAGGCGCAGGTGTCTCCAGTCCCTAAAGGTGCGATCAAGTCAGCCTGGGTGAAAGTTTTCTAATAAGCTTATCGGTGTGAGTAAGGCTAGGTAATGAGTGAGTTCCAGGGTCCTGCAGATAGTGTGCCAGGCTTGGCTTTGGTGGCGGACCCAGGGTTTATGATGCTTCGGTTGGGGGGGGGGTCGATAAAATAGCACTCGTTCCCACTCGGAGTCAGGGAAGATTTCCTCCTTAATCTCCCTCCATCTGGCTTTAGTGGTGGATGCAAGGCGTCAAATCTGGAAAGTAATCTGGGAGGCCCAGTAGTATAATCTAAGGTTAGGGAGAGCCAGGCCCCCCTGGGCCCTGGGTAAAGCAAAAATTTTGAATTTTACTCTTGGACGTTTTCTGTCCCAAATAAATCTGGAAATAACAGTGTTCCACTTTTACAACAACTTTAGTGGGAGGCTAACAGGAACATTCTGAAAAAGATATAGGGCCCTTGGGAGTACTACCATCCTTATAACTTCAACCCTTTGAATCAGATTTAGTGGAAGGAGGTCTCATCTCTCTAGGTCCTGCACCATCTGCTTCAAAAATGAATCATAATTCTGAGTAGCTGTGTCTTCAGCCTTGTGTGCCAGGTATATGCCCAGGTATTTCAACCTGTCCAGCTTCCATCTGAATGGGAATTTCTTCCTAAACCACCCCGGAGGGTCAAAGTCAAAGACCAGGGCATCTGTCTTATTTGTGTTAAGCTTATAACCTGAGCAGGATCCAAATTCCTCCAGTAAGGAGAATACCTCCGGAATGGATTCTAGGGGGTTAGAAAGGAAAAGAAGAACATCGTCCGCGTATAAAGCAATATGGTGTTCTATGTCCATTATCTTAACTCCAGTGATTCTTGGGGAAATTCGTATTGCCTGAGCCAATGGTTCTACAAAAATGGCAAAAAGGCCTGGGGACAAGGAGCAACCCTGCCTCGTGCCTCTTCTCAGGGGGAAATAATCAGAGTGATGCCCTGAAACTCTAATACATGCCTGTGGTGAGGTGTAAAGTGCCCCAATGACTCCTGTAAAGCCTGGGGGGGGAAACCCATTTTGGTCACGGCGGAGAAGAGGAAGGGCCATGCACTCTATCAAACGCCTTCTCAGCGTCTAGGCTGAGAAGTGTGCTCTGCGTTCTATTGGTCTGCATTTCCTGTACCAGCTGTAGGGCTCGTCTGGTGTTATCTGTGGTTGACCTGGCGCTCACAAAGCCTGTCTGGTCCAAATTGATTAGTGTTGGTAGGACTGCGTCGAGTCTTTTAGCGTATATAGAGATAAAGTATTTATACTCAGCTTTAAGCAATGATATGGGCCTATATGAGCTACAGTAGAGGGGGTCCTTTCCGGGCTTGGGTGTAAGGGAGATGGTAACATATGCCCAGCTGGGGGGAGGAGCATCGCCTTGAGATACCTCGTTTAAGGCATTAATCAGGAGTGGGTTTATATATTGAGACATGCTTTTGTAGAATTCTGCCCCATAACCGTCGGGTCCTGGGGCCTTTTGTATTTTTGATCGAGCTATCGCTGCTGCCAGTTCTGAGGGTGCAATAGGGGCTAAAAGGAAGGCCTTCTGTTCTTCATCGAGCTTGGGGAGCTCCAATTTATTTAGAAAGTCGTTACTTTGCATAGTGGTGGGGACACTGTTCAGGCGTGTATAGTTCTCTAAAATATATTTTATAAATGTTTGAGTGATATCTTTGAGTTTAGTTAGTTGCTGCCCGGTGGAGGGGTCCTTTATACTGAGATTGTTGTCGCCTTGCGCTGGCTTCGCAGTCTGTAAGCTAACAGGCGTGTGGCTCTGGGGCCTATCTCTCCATATTTCTGTTTTAAAAAAGCTACGGCTATTTCAGCTTGTTGGGTACTTGTATCATCCAACTCTTTTCGAGTTTGTTTGAGTTGGTCTACAACTGAGGTGTCACCCTGTTGGTGTGCCATCTGGAGGAACTGCAGTGCCTGTTCAAGCAGTCTCTGCTTCTCTAATCTGGCTTTGGCTAGTTGTGCCGTGTGTTTTATTAAGTGTCCCCTCAGGACTGCTTTAAGGTTGTCCCACTGCATAGCTGCTGAACTATCCAGGTGGGCACTGTCTCTTATTATTTCTTCAATTTTTTCCCCTGAGGAATTCCCTGAACGATTCACTCCTGATGTGCACCGGGTTAAACCTCCATCTAGTGCGGCGTCTCTCTGCCCCCCAAAGCCAGGTGGTGACCACTGGAGCATGGTCTACGTGTGCTATAGCACCCAATTTGGCATCCATTAGGTTATCTAGGTTTTCTTATTGTGTATAACAATGGTCTACGCGTGTGTATGTGCCATGTACTGCTGAGTAGTATGTAAACCCATGTCTCCAGAGTGCAGAGAGTACCACACATCCACCCAGCCCACCTCCCGAGCAAACCACTTGAAGAACTTATGCAGGGCAGGTTGTTTCACTTCCCTAGCACTCGTGGTGTCTAGAGAGGGGAAGGGGGCTATGTTAAAATTACCCACTAAAATCAGGATCCCTTGGTCATAGCGACTATCTTATCCAGTAAAGATCTGATGGTGGGCCTATTAGCACCTGGAGGGAGGTAAATATTCGCTAGGGTAACTTCCTGATCTTGCAACCATCCCTGCACTATAATCAGCCTCCCTTCTGGGTCTACCCATTTTTTGATTAACATGAATGGGATATGTGTTAAGGTCAAAATGGCAACGCCTCTTCTTCCTCCATCCCCCATCGCAGAAGAGAAGACCTGAGAGAAACCCCTTCCCTTCAGTTTGCCGTGTTGTTTTTGAGACATGCGAGTTTCTTGGCTATATACCACCTCTGCTTTAGTTTTTTTCAGGAGAACCATAATTCTAGTACGTTTTATGGGGCTCTCCAAGCCATTAACATTCAATGAGTATACATTTATATGCTGATTATGCATTTTTGAAAGTAATCGTCTGTAGTGATATCTACTTCCAGTAATTCAATTATTACCCTAGCCCCTGCTTCGTACGATAGGGAACTGTGACCAACAATCAATCCTTGAAAAAGCATAAAGTCTGAATTGTATAAAACCATTGCTCTTTGAAAAGTAACTTGCTGGGATAAGACTGGCAAGAGAACTTGATCACTAACTCTGTGACAATTAAAAAAAACTAGTCAGGAATAAAATGCCCCTACTTGATGTGACCAGTTAACTATTTGGGCCAACAGAACCAGACTGATCAGGCATTGGGAAAGAATACTTCCATCTTGTCGGTCATGTGACATGACATTGGTGTGTGTTCAAGACACTCACCTATGCTCTCGGTAGTGCTGAGAGTGGTTGACACCTCTGGTGTCAATTGGGGGGGGGGGATAGGTGCTGGTGATGTCAATACCGTCCCTGATCCTCCCCAATGGTAGGTTACTGTGTTGAAGAGGGGTGTGGGATTGAGAGGGCTCAGACGGGGGAGGAACCCCAGCCACCACTCGACTCAATAAAAAAAACAAAAAAAAACAAACAAAAAAAAAACATTACTTATCAGGGTCAGGTCTCATACATTTCTGAAGTAGGAGATCAGGTGAGGGGATGTGCAGGGTAGTCGGGGGGGCTACGGTGAGGGCAAGGGCACGGACAACAGCCATCTTGTGAGTCTGCCTCACAGTTATCGGCATTACATATGAGGTATAATGCCATTAACCTTCCATCATTTAGTTAACCCTTGTTAGTCACATTAACCCCTGCAGTTCCCCAATATTCTTCCCTCAGAGTAAATGGTTAGTAAGTATTAAGTATGTGCTTCAGTCCCAGTCCAAGTAGTAGGAGCTTAAGATAAAGACAGAAATGGAGGGCGGAGTAGGTCTTTCACCTCGTCCTGCCATTAAAGAAATTTAGTTTAATATCTTAGTCGGGGGTGGGGATCAGGACAGCTAAACCTACAGTTTGTTAGTTGGAAACAAAGGTAAGAAATTTAGTAGACTGGGACTTATCTGAGAATTTGATGCAGAGTCATTCTGTCCCTGGAAGTCCTTAGTCTTTGGCCAGGAGCACCTTCAACCATTCAAAAGGAAGAAAGATGGGGAGAATTTTTCTGGAACCCCTCGTTTTCCGTACGCCTTGTGGACCATGCTCTTTGTAACAGAGTCCTTTCCCCGTTCTGCTGGGCGCTGTCCCAAATGCTTCAGCATGGGGATCCTTTACTGTTAGGCCTCGCAGTAGTCATGTTAGTGGCTGAACTCTGTGATTGCTGGCGGAGGGAGGTGGTGATTTGCTTGATGGCTTCCTGACCCTGTCTTCTGCGTGCCTCCTTCGTTCCCACGTTCCAAACCCGCTACGATAATTTAGATGCTAGGGTTGGCTGCTGAATCATTGGGCCCTGTTGCACCTCTATTTTCCGTTTTTTAAGTTCAGTGATAGCTGCCATCGCCGTGTCAAAGGTCTGTGAGCCGTCTGAGAAATGGATTACTATCTTGGCGGGATAAGGAGTACGGAATCGTAGCCCTGCAGCCTTGAGTGCTCGCATGATCAGTATATATTGTTTCCTTCGAGTCATGATCTCAGGGGCGTAATCGTTCTCTAGGTATAAACGGTGTGTTTGATATAGTACTTCCCCTTGTTTCCAGGCAGCATGTAAAACTGCCTCCTTTTCTTGGAATCTGAGGAACCATACAAGAATGGTACGGGAGCGGGCTCCCTGCGCTGGTTTGGGGCCAAGTGTGATGGGCTCGTTCCAGCTCCAGGGTCAGAGGCTCGGGGAGCTGTATGGATTCTTGCAGGAGCTGTCTTATGAATTTGAGCATATCGGATCCCTCAGCTCCTTCAGGTATTCCTGAGATGCGTATATTATTTCGACTATTACGACTTTCAACATCCTCTGCTCTTGCCTGTAGTTCTTGGATTTCCTGATGCAGCTGAGTAACTGCTCGTTCTGTACAGTCTACTCTGCTGTCTGTCTCCGTGTCCTGTGTCTCGAGAGTTTCTTGTCGGGTTTCTAGTTTAGTGATGTCTGCACGAAGGGCAGTCACTGTTGAGTGCATCTCCTTGCAGAAGTCCCGCAGCTCCGAAAGGACCAGCGTCATCTGACTTTGGATCGTAGTTAACGGGATTTGCTTGGTGCTGGATCTGCTGCGGTGTGAGGATAAGCAGAGGCCTGTGATCCCTCGCTGCCCGAGTCTCCATCGGTCAATCTGCCCTCATCTCTCCCCTCGTCAGGTTTAAAATGTTTCCTTTCACCTCTCTTTGGCATGATTGATAAGCATCCTCGTATTACCTGGTAGTTTTATTTTGGAAATCGCTGTATTTAGGAGGTTTTTTATCAGGGAGGTGCGGGTGCCGAATGGGCTATGCTGCCATTGAGGGTATGACGTCACCGGAAGTCTCTTCTAACACCTTTTAGATTATCATTTAAGATATAGGCCCATCTCTGTGTACAGCATTGTAAATAATATTTGAGAAATCTACATAAATGTATGTAGCACCAACACAACACAACACAGTGAACAAACTAACATCTTTATCTATGTACATAACAATAGTGAATATGAGGTCTTCCTAGGTAGGGGCCCTCTTTACAAGAACTCTAATACTACTACTGCTATAACAAAATTAGCTGGACCATTCCTCTCACTGAGCTAGGAGATAAGTGGGTAATGATAACCTCAGCCTTTTGGGGGACAAACAGTGTCCCAGGGAAAAAAAAGAAGAAAAAGAGGAGATAAAAAAAAGGAGGGGGGGGGGAGTGTATGAGAAGATGGGCAGGTTGCCCTGGTTAGCTGCAAGCAGGTATGGGGGATCAAGAAAGTTGCTGGGGGGGATAAAAATGGAATCTGACAGTCCTCCACTGTGGTGGCCACCTTCCACAGCGGCTACCCCAGTCAGTATTTCCCTATTTAATCTTCCCTGTTTTGGGAAGACAGAGGCATTATGACTCTCTTTATTAAATCCAAGCTGG
Source organism: Neoceratodus forsteri (assembly GCA_016271365.2). Taxonomy (NCBI): domain Eukaryota; kingdom Metazoa; phylum Chordata; order Ceratodontiformes; family Ceratodontidae; genus Neoceratodus; species Neoceratodus forsteri. The sequence goes on along the minus strand of CM028132.1, from coordinate 371,371,562 downwards.
CAGTTCAGAAAATGTAAAACTACAGTTCCATAGGCTGTCTACAGGTTTAGATCTGAGGTGTACTCGAGCTCGGAGTTCTCTCATTAGTAGTAAATTTGCTCTATATCATATGCAGAGTTTCCTATATTCTTTGGGGTTGGGGGGGTCCTATGGGATCCCAGTACTCCCTAACCTCTACATACCTGTCAGACCTATGGAAATATCATTTCAGCAATAGTTTTACAATGAGAATACACAAAGTCATCAACAGCTCCATTAACAGAATATCAGTAAGCCATTGTCCTTTGCTATGTTGCAAGACTTGCCTTGCAGTGCATACGTTTGTCTGAAAAGGAGCATGTCAGTCACAGCTGCCCTTCCAAAGGCCTTTGCCTTATTGTATCTGGTTGTTCTGTCATGTTACACGGCTGCTGTTAATTTGGGGGGGGGGGGCAGGCTCCATTCTGTATCTAGGGGACACATATTAACATGTGTTTGGCTTCGATTACAAGGTAACCTTGACAGGCTTTACTGAGAAGGAATTTTGTACAGAAGCCTACCCAACTCCGTATGCCCCCACTCTTCCGAAGCACCCTTAAGCTCGCAGAGCACAGCAAATAAACATTAGGAATGCAATGTGGACACCATCAGTACTCCCATTTCCCCTCATGTTAACAGTGATCCCTCTCCTAACCCCTTCCCCACTTATCTTTCAGAGTGTACTTCGCTCTTCTCGATGTTTCTGTTAAAGCATCTGACAAGCATTTCAAGTAGACAAGAAAAAATAATAATAATAAAAAAACAAGACACAATTTTAATCCAAGTGAGATGAAACTTGCAATTGATCAGTACCTGTGTAGTCCACAACACAGCCTGTTCTATGGTTCAAGTCAGGTGTCCTGCGAAGTCAGCTTCTCTGGGCTGTTTGTGGTGGTGGGATCCTGGAGGTGTGCAATAATGTCCTTTTTAGCCTCTTCGGTATGTTGTTTCTGATACTTATTTACTTCAGTCCATCCCTCAGTTCGTACATTCAGTTTTGTAGTGTCTCCGATTTGTGTGCCTGTATGAATCCTTCTCTTGTGAAAGTATTTTTCTGTTTCAGCTGCTGGCGCATAAGATACTCTGCCATCTGGGTAAATTACAACGAGCCTTGCAGGGTATGGTGTCTGAAATCATAATTGCTGTCAGCGTAAAATTTTAAACAGAGGAATATATGCCCTTCTACATTTCATGGTTTGCGTGGGGTAATCCTTGCAAATAAATAAATATTTTTCCTTTCTTAGGCACACATCCTTCATCTTCCAGGCTCTAGATAGAATTTCTTGTTTTATTATTCAGAAAATGCATTATGATAGATCTTGGGCAGGCATTCGTTGTTGTGAGTTGAAGGTCCAATGCCCTATGTGCTCGCTCGATCTCAAGATTTTTGCCTGGATCCAGTTCCAGGGCTTGTTTAAAAAAAGTCCAAAAAGGAAGTCTTCCATGTCCTGCCCTTACGTGCATTCTGGAATCCCATATATGCGAATATTATTTCTTCGTGCTCTACTCTCCGCATCTTCTTGTCTATCCTGTCATTTCTCACACTCCTACTGTCAAGTGCTGTACTGCTGCCTCAATGTGGTCTACTCCATGACTGGTGAACGTAAGTTGGTCATCTGCTTTATCAACTCTTTTTATAAGACTGACCAAGTCTGTACTTAAAGCTGTCAAATTTATCCGGCAAATCAGCTCTGAAGGCTCTACGCTCCCGCAAAACTGTGTCCCAGTCTTTACCTTTTTTGTTTTGCGCTTTTGAAGGTGAGAGACATTTACGATCCATGGAGGCAATGGAGCCTGAGGCATAAGAGGCCTCTTAGTCATTAGGATCATTCTCCCATCTCTTGCCTTCAGACTTCCCCTCTGCCATTTTTTGTCGATCTGCCTTTCTCATGGTATTATGTAGGTACTTCCTGATGTATTAGTTGAAATTTTCCTGTTGTATTGGGAGATTTTCAGGGAGTTTTAATCGGGGAGCCGCTGTGGAGCTCTTACGCTAGCCTGCCATGAGGAGGATGAAGTCACTGGAACTCCCCAATCCTCACTTTCCGATGCAGGCGTCATACACTCTCCTCCAGTGTGGTCAGTGACTGAGCAGACTCTTAACTTGCTTTTACTTGTCGTTTGTACATTCATAATAAAGGAACTTTTTCACCACATTATTTGGCTTATAAATGTTCTTCACAGTCACTACTGGGACTGGAGTCATTTTGGACTGCTGAAGAGACCAGGTAGCCACCAGGTAACAATCTGGTAGTGACAAGGTAAACCTGCAATTCCCACTGGGGTGCACTGAATTTCTGCAGTCGTGATGGGGAAGACCCAGACTCTGAGACTGTCTCCGATTTGAGCCTGGTACTGGAGGCAGTGCTGACTCAGGATCAGATGGCAGCCCGGAAATGGCGTTTTCACCACCAGTGAGGACTGGGGTTGTCCTGTGGAACCTGTATGGCTTTGCACTCCTCACCTGGGGCTACCACCCCCTGGGCACTGATTGGGTCACTCCTTGGATGTAGCAGAACACCCTTCGGGAGAATCTGACAGGCCCTCCCCTTGGGCAAGGCCCTCTATGCAGTTCATCAGGACAGGCAGATACCCTCTAGTGGGGCTCTGCTGTTTCCTGGAGAGGTTGCCCCCATTCATAGGCCCTGAGGGGCAGTTAATGTGGGAATGGCACTGGGATTTAATTGGTGCCTTAGACAGCTGGCATAAGTAGTCTAACAGGGTCCAGTTCAAGCCCTTTTCACCAGCACTAACAGTCCCTGGAGCCTCATCTTCATCCTCCTTAGAGGACAATGAATCATATGTCCATCTTCCTTCACCTCAGTATGCTGTATAGCAGCGATTCTTGGTGTAGATGCTCCAGGCACTCGATTCACATGCTTTTACAAGTCGCAATAAGGCAACTCTGAACTTGGGACTTCTCTGAGTTCCCAGTCTTGATACTTCTATCATTTCTCCAAGGTCTAGAGCCTTTGAGGAGGCATCCAGGGCAGTGTGAAGGCATCCTTTCTTTCTCCAACTCAGCCATCCCCAGGGACACCTCATATGGTATCACAGCCCTCTGGGTCTGCAGTGAGGTACTTTACCTAACTTCGAGGGCTGAAATACTGCAGACCCATTGAGCTATTGCCTGCCAAGACTGACCCTAGAAGCAGATTCGGGTCAGACACATACCTTGGCACGGCTTTTCCTAGACACGTGCCCTAACTCATGCCCTAATGTGTATTTCTGCACACCAGGCACATATAGCAAACTATAACCATCGCCTATGGTTATAGCTAAGCACACTCTTAGCTACACTGCCGCAGAGCGAGACAGACAGGCCATTGACCTTTCTGCTCTGGGCCTGAAGGTTGCACGGTACCAGTTAAGGGCATCTTACAATGCCAACAACATGACCCCCAGGTTGGAAGAAACTGCAGTCTGCATCAGGCAGACAGCATTGCTTTGATCTCCCGACTGGCACCTTTGGCCCGGCATATAGGTCTTCCTTCCTTCTTATTAGAAAAGACAGCAGAATAGTTAACAGTATACATCTTCACAAGGTACAGATTTATCACACAATACATACGACCAACAGTACATACTCTTGCAGCATCATTACAGCCAATTATTTGGCCACCAGTACTATATCAACAGGTGCATAAACCCTTCTCTTTAGTCTCAATAGATATCACTATTCGTCTTTAATGTGGTTAATTCTTATCCTTATGTTAGCATCCTGGGACATAATACTGTACATAGTACCTATCCCTGCCATCGCCTCTGAAACCTAGTCAGTTTTGTCAAGGGACATAAGCTAGAATGCGTTCCATTTTGTAGATTTAATTTACAATGACCTGCCACGAGCCTCTAGAGGGAGCGCAAGACTGCATCCACCTCCTAGTTATAGCTTTTTTTGCTGCCAAAATGTATAAATAGGCCATAGAACGAGAACAGATGGCAGATTCCATGGAGGAATTGAGAAGAGCACCATGCTAAAGCAGAACTGGTCTGTACTATAGGTAGAGAAAGTTGTTCTAAGTGGAGCACTAGGTCACTCTGAAATGAGGAAAGAAGGGGATCAGACCAGAATAAGCGAGATTGATCTGCACTTGGGCACCCATAATTATGCCAACAGTGCCCAAAGGTCGAAGTATTTAACCAACATGGCAGAAGCTTAAAAAAAATCTGCAGCAACGCTTCCATGCAAACTCAGGTGTTAGACAATGTGATTTTTACTGCAGGTAAAGTATATTTCAGCCAGTCTGAGTAACAGACTGTGGCCAACATATCCCGATTCCACTTTTCCAAAACTGAAAAAGAGTAGAATCACCTAGGTACTCTTGGAGTCCTCAATAAAAATGGCCCATTACAGGGTCCCAGTTGAGTGTCCCCCAGGGCATCCAATAGTTTCTGTAATAACAGTGATATGAGATTTGGAAGAGAGGCCCTTTCTTTAATTTTATGTAGAAAATATGTTCGTACTTTTAGATATCTTTTGTTTCCCCACCAGCCCAAATCTAGCCTGAAAATGTTCAAACAGAAGCACACCTTGGGTATCAAGAAATTGATAAATGTAGGTTAGGCCCAGCTGTCACCATCTAGAGAAAGTATGGTCCATCTGTGGAGGCAAAAAATTCCTTACCGGCCAACAGCACTCTAAGGAAGTAAAATATAACTGCAAGTTTAAGACATCCCATATACAGATAACCAGAACCCTAGTGCGACAGCTGTAAAATGACCATAGTTAGTCAATGAGAAAGGAGTTGTGTGATTAGTAAAGAGAAAGGGGCCAATAGCATATAGAAACTTTACATGTTTCCAGGAAGGAGCGAGTTGGGAATTCAGCTATATGTAGACTTTCTGAAGGTGAGCAGCCCTGGCATAATTAACTAGATTGGGGAGATTAATCCCACCTTCTGCTAAGGGAAGGTGCAAACTGTATATTGAATTCTTTTTTTTTTTTGTTATTTTATTTTTATTGAATTAAACTGTATATTATACACAGCATAATATAACATGTAGGTAGGCATACATTAGTGTTATAGCAGATACCAAGGTACATGCACACAACATTGTTACAGTAAGGATTGTTTATACCCCTACTCACTCGGTACCACATATGGGGGGTTACCTGTAATGTATCTCTTAATTCCCCTATCTGAAATCCTAAGGTTACTTCTGCCATGAGCAGGGATTACCGACATCAAAAATCCCAATGCTTGACCATACCCCTTTCATTAAGGTAAATGATCCCTTAACTCCAGATCTACAGCTAACTTAAATAATAAAGCAAAGCCCCATTTCTAACACTGACTACGCATGAACACATTTTACATCATCATTCACTTAAGCCCCCAGGAAGGTTAGAGAGAAAGAAAACTTAACATTTTCATTACTTTCAAGTCACCTTCCCCAAGCCCTTATATATAGCCATGTTAACAGACCCTCAACATTACTAAACATGTTAGATAAATGGGGGGAAAAAACTGCTTAATTTAGTCTGTGTGGGCTACATAATAAAATAACCCATCCAAATCCCCATTCAAGCCCCAGACAACATTAGGTAGAAAAAGGAAGGGACAATATCCAACTTTAAAGTCTATATAAACATATGTAACAGCTCGGGTAAACAGGAGCCAGGGGCCAGTTCAGTTACTCAGATCCATTACGAATCAGTTATCTTGCCAGTTGCTACTCACTAATCTCGGACCAGAGTCTGCATCTGTTTCTTTAGCCCAGAATTCTCTTTCAATACGGTCCAACAACCTAGCAGCCTCTCCAGCATCGGCAAACTGATAAACCTTCTCTCCATATACCACTCGAAGACTTGCTGGCATTAGCAAAATATGGTGCACTCCCAGCTGTCGAAGTCTCGCTCGGACCCCATCGAAACTCTTTCTACGCTGCCGGATCGCGTAGCTCAAGTCTGGGAATAAATGGATGCGATTCCCTTGCCATTCTTGTGGGCCACATTTCCTCGCCTAAGCCAGTATCCTGTCTCTATCTAGCACACTTCCCAGCACCACCATTAACGTAACGTGGTATGCATTCATTGGTAAAAGTCCTCTTCCTCTCTCCACGTGTATTCATCCGGTACACTTTAAGGACCGTGATGGGATCCTCGACGTTATAAACCTCCTTAAAAAGGTCTGCCACGAACATTATTTGGTTTTCCGCCTCAGCCTCTTCAGGTACTCCAAGGATCCGCAGATGTGAGGCTCTAGCAGCGTTTTCAAGGTTCTCTAGCCGTCGACGCAAAATAATATATTCCTTCGCTAGGCCTGCAGATACTGTTAAAGCCGTCTCGGCCGATTTTGATGCTGTTTTCGTTTTTTTCTTCGAGAACTCCCATTTTAGTGTCCAATGTCTTAACTTGCGTAGTAAAGTCCTCTACTTTCTGATCCAATCTTTGAATGGCTTTAAGCAAGGCCGCATTTGTAGGCTGCAACGTTCCTTCTTCCTCTTCTGCTCCACAGGTGACCTCTTTGCTTGCCTCTTTGCTACCGCCTGGTTTGGCGTCTTTGGACTGGGTTCCATGTCCTCCCGTGCCCGGCCTATTACTCCGACCCATATCTATCTTTCTGAGGGACGAATTAAGTTGGAACTTGGACTAAAGTATTCTCTTCCTCTTCGGGTTTCTTCTGGTTTGTTTACGGGCTGCCTCTTAAATTTTTAATCTGTAAATAATCGTGTTTTAATCGTATTCCACGGAACTCTGCAAAAATGGTGCATCAAGCTCGGCAGCTAGCCACGCCCCCTCGTATATTGAATTTTTGGTGGATGGTCTCCCCAGATGTACCAGAAAATCATTCTGCTCCAGGAGATAAAGTACTGTTGAGCAGGGAAGAATGGCTACTTCTGAAAAAAAATATAGAAGACGTGGTAAGGCATTCATATGAATAGATTCTATTTCTGAAAAAGGGAGGGTAAGAGAGGTCCATCTATACAGGTCTTCTGTAACAGCCTCAGTATGTGGTTCAAAATTCAATAGTTCCAAGTTATCAAGATCTTTCAGGATTACTATTCCAAGATATTTAAGTTTTGTTCTGCGCCATTTAAAAGGGAATTGTTAACAGTGCCGAAGACAGTGTGAAATCCGAACGCAAAACCTCAGTTTTCAAAAGATTCAGCAAGAAGCCAGACAGGCTTCCAAAAGACTGTAAAATATGCAAGACAGCCGGGATTCACTGTTCGGGATTAAGGAAGGTCAGAAGTATGCCATCTGTATATGATGCAGTTTTATACTCAACTCCCCCAAAAGGAGTGTGCTGAATTGTTGCTGCCAAATGTTCGATGTGAAGAACAAAAAGTAAAAGGGATAAGGGACATCCCTGAAAAGTTCCTTTTTGAAGGGACATGGGAGGGGTGTGAGTGCCTTTAAGGGGTAGTTGCAGACAGTCATGAGTCCATCTATGAGTGTCTGGGAATCCAAAGGCTGATAGGTGTTTCAGAGAAAAGTCCAGGACACCCTGTCGAATGACTTCCCAGTATCAAGACTGAGGACTGCTAATGGAATTGTTCTCCATTTGGCATGTTCTACAAGAAGTAACATACAGTGGATACAATCAGTAGTTTAGCGTGTCCTAATAAAATCACTGGTCTTTGTGCAAAACTGTGGGAATATGCCAATCCAGCCTTTGTGCTCAAATACTCATATACAACTTCAACATTTAAGACTGACATTAGGCAGTAAGACGATGGAAAGGTCAGCTCTTGCCCCAATTTGGTGATTGCTGATAAAGTGGCGATTTCCAAGTGGGAGGGGGCAAAAGCACCTCTAAAAACTATCTCAAAGGCTTGATGTAAATAATGGGGGAGATCTGCCCTGAAAGCTTCAGGGTTTTAGCATTTAGTCAGAACATATTATTTTGGCATGGGGTCAAATTGCCACGAACAAACTCCGCTCAGCAATGAATGCTGCAAGCATAAGGGCATGCGCTGAAATAACACTGGGTAAAAAACACCAACCACAGAAACAGCACACGCCCTTAGAATACATGGGTTTCCTTGCCCCGAAGCTTTTGTTTTATTTCCTGTAATTTAAATAAACTCCGGGCGGGGACCTAGGATGGGGTGAAACTTGGAAGGTGGGAATCAGTTTAAAAAACTGCAAAAGTTGTAGTATGGAGATACCTGGGGGAACGAACCACGGTCCCAGGTCTCCCATTCAGCTGTATGCTGGTGCCTTAGCCACTCCACCATGACAGCGGCTCAGCAGGCACCAGCATCACGGTAACTTGATCCCTCGAAGAAAAAGCGTGCAGCGGTAAGATAGCAGTAATCCCTACTGCTGTTATACCCGTCGCTGTAAATCCATATTTTTACACGGTCTGGTTAATACCCGGCTGTCTTTCTTCTGGTGATTGAGCCCGGTGTGATTATTTCATCCTCTGATCGGTGCTTCTAGGGTTTCTATCTGAGCTTCTACTAATTTCAGCAACGTCAGCCCTGACAAAAAGGCCTGTATAGCTGGGGTAGCAATTCTAGTAAAGTTTTTTGACAGAAAGAGCGAAAGATCTCAGAAATTTTATTGAGCATATTTGTTAAGACTTCAGTATGGGGGTCATGGATTTGGGGTATGCATGCCACCCTTTTATGCAGGCGAAACCATAGAGCCAGAAGCATGGCTCCCCAAGTTCTGCCTTCATTAAATTAATGTTTCAGAAAGGTGCGGGCCTGAGGAACCTAAGGTTTAAAATTTCCCAAATCTCTTGTTTCAACTATTTTGAGTTTGTCTGACACCATGTGGTCTCAGCTGCAAAATATGTAACTGTTCGGTCAGGGAATTGTACTTCTCTGTCTGTTGACGTTTCCGCTGGGACGTGTAAGATATCATCATCCCCCCCCCCCCAGTTTTAAGAGTGTCTCACAGAATGGACGGTGAGATGACAGGGGAGGCGTTGTCAGCCACAAGTTGCTGGATACGCTCTTTGAAGAATTTGTTTAAATCCTTATCTTTGAGAATAGTAGCAGCAAAGTGCCAGAAACTAGTCTTGGTGTTCTTACCTAAGTCCAGCTTAAGAAGAGGGGAGAATGATCCAATAAAATGTGGCTCACAGGAGAGTTCTTGAACATTATGTAAATATTCAGAAGAGGAAATAAAATAATCCATCCTAGAACAGGCACTAAATTGGGAAAGGGAGTAGTAAGAATAAGCCCTAGTAGTTGGAACAAAGGATCGCAAATCATCCATGAAACCTAAACGTGTGAGACTGTGTGAAAATGTTTTGTGCTGTCATAGCCAGAGACCTAGTTGGGTTAGTAGTGTCGAGCTCCGGGGACAGTGCCATGTTGAGATCTCCCCCTAGAATCAATTAACCCTGGAGCATGTCATGCAGTTTATTAAAAAAATGATGACTAACAGGGATAGTTGAATTGGGAGGGAGACATAAATTCAGTATGACTAATCGAACAGCGACATTTCGACACCGAAAGACATTACTGCGACAATTCGATGTTGTCGATGTAATGTACCAGCGGGACCGTGGCACTGCTTTCTCCAGGTCTTGCACACCTCCCCGAACCAACTCTGACTCTGAGTTGATAATCATAAAGTATGGGGGGGGTCTGTGAGGCAAAGCCCCCCCTCTGAAAAAAAGCAAAGTTTACCTGATGGATTTATGCCAACCGCAGTATGCAGTAGACATAAATTCATCGCTCTAACAGCAGGTCGAAAAACAGTTTGCGAACTGGCGCTGTAGAGCCCATAAATTCACCAGGGTTATCTCGCTGTCATAAAGATGGCCTTGCAAAACTATGCAGCGTCCTGCTGTGTCACAAAATTCTTTATGCAAAATAAATGGAGCAGTACAGAGGCTTGAGAGAGACGCGCTGTGACATTTACCCTGCTTACAGGAAAAGGCATAAATGGTGTATCGATGCCCAAAGGATAATTTTGTATGTTCCAGAGTGGGGAGAGGCAAGTCACTAGAGCAAATAACACATCTGCAGGATGGGTTTAGAGGGATTGAAGAAATGCAGTGCTCTTGATAAGGTTATTCAATCCATTTAGGTTCATAGAGAGGTTTTTTTTTTTTTTTTTTTTTTACAGGTGTCACAGAATTTTTTTTATACATTCACCATTTCTCAGTATAAGGTATACAGAGTACAGTTGTCCTCTAAGGGCTAATGTAGCCATGAGCAGGGACTATGGAAGGGTTCACTAAAGATTGTGAACCCCATCAAAGGGGTTAACTGTCCCATTCCTTAAAACTTCAAGATAAAGAAATAGTTAATACAGTACCATTCTGCACATTTCAAACAGACTGCAGCTAAGAATCATTATATACTGTACGTAGTTTAACCTTCCTAATATAGAAAGTTGCACCAGAAATAGCCATTATTTTTTGTTGAAAAACAGAAACATCAATGGGAATAAGTATCACCCGGTAGAGTTCTCTCAAACTCACAGTTAAAATTATGGACAGAGACCTTTGTACCACTACAACTACATATGCCAAAGCAGTGTATTAAAAGCACTGAGCAACCCAAAAATAATCAATTTGCAAGTAACTTTTAAATGGAAACACAAGTTCAACATTGTGAAGACGGGGGAAGGTAAAGGCAAGATGAGAGGTAGTCCAGAGTCGTCTTAGGGCTCCATCTTGAAAAGGGCCCATCCATAGAGGCACAGCATTTTTTTATATATATTTGCTATTTATGCACCCTCCTTCACCACAGCCTTACCTTCCCTCAGGTCCTCCAAGGCATCGGGCTGACTGCACTCCGACCTCTTCCCTCGAGGCCACCTCTGTGCTGCCTAGGTTTGCCCCCTGGCGGGGGGGGGGGGTGCGGTCTCCCCTTACCACCACCACCTGCTGTACGTCTTTCAGGCGCCCCGGGGGATTGTTGGAGTAGTGGAGCTATGTGCCAGAGGCCATCTCCAGGTTCGGCCATGGTGTCTTTTCCTCCAGTCTCTGAGGGCGTCGGCATGCTGGGAGCTCCAAGGGACGTAAGCACGTCACTACATGACAACCATCCCAGAGCTCACTGACGTTCCCCCAGCCCACAACATCTCCGGGTGGCAGTATTGCAGCAGGGATGACTACCCTCGCTCCCTGGAGGACAGCAATCCACGGGATGCTCTGTCCTCCTTCCCCCGGCTGTAACCCGAGTTCGCACCCGAGTTGCCGGTGTAGCGATGGTTAGAGCTACTGGGTCGCTAGAGGCAGAGTCTTGTCATTTAAAGTTATTATTGTGCCAAATTGTAAACATATACTGTGCCAGGATAAACAGAACCCCCATTTCAGCACCTGAGAAACATTCTAGTACATACCTCTTGGCCCCCCGCCGACAGTATCTTTACTCAACTTGGGTACAATTAGGCTACCTCTTCTCCTTCAGAGTCGGAGTCATCTCCCCGGGAAGAAACCTGTTGCTCAATTTTTGCAAGGACCTTAGATGCGTCAGTTTCATCGGAGATCTGGAAGGCTTTGCCACCGTAAAGGATCCTCAAGCTGGTCGGTATCAACATCACGTTGTGGACCCCAAGGACATGGAGATGGGCCCAGATTCTGTTGAAGCTCTTCCTCTGCATATGGGTGGCATAACTAAGGTCTGGAAATAGGTGGACTCTTGCATCTTGCCAGAGGAGAGGACTGAGTGTTTTAGCTTGCTGCAGGATTACATCTCTCTCTCTCTCCCCCGAAGTGCAAAGCACCACCAGTATGGTATGTGGAGTGGGGTCTCCTGTGGCTGCATGTGGCTTATGGGCTGTAAACAGTTGACAGAGTGCCTGCAGGAGTTCACCAACCCCGCCCCAAACATCCACAGCCAACAACCTTAGGGGCCCAGAACCTGTTGCCCCTCCCCCTCGACACCCATTTCAATCAAGTGAAGTACAGGAAATTAGTCCAGGTCTTCTGTTTAGGTGGTTGAAGCGGCAAGCCATAATGAGTTTGTCAGCCAAACTGCCTGCATTTGTTGATCTGGTCACTCTCCGGAGCTACTCTTTAGTCGTGGTGCGCCAACAGGATGGTTGCGAGGATATGGTGGCTGGCTCCTTAGCTTGACCTGGAAGGGTGATGCCTCTGGCCAGGATGTCTTCTTTGCCTCCCCTGCACTTTGGTACTTCTTTATACCCTCCAGATACTGGAACACCAGGTGAGCAGAGTAAGGGGTGCAAAATTTCAACTTTTGCTGATGAAGGGCATGGAGGAGGGGGATATATTCTCTCCAATAGCGCGCTGTGTCTGCTGCATAGTCATTACTGAAATACAGTTTAGTTTGTCCATGGAAAACTGCTTTTCTTCTGCATGGTCTCTGTAAAATCTTTTCTTTAGTGGCATGGCTCTGAAAGCAGATAATTATCGATTTCGGTATTTGCAGTGGGTGCAGACAGCTTCAGGCCCACACACGGCTCTATGCTGAGTGGGAGGCCTGGGTCCAACTCAAGTGCCATACTGAGGAAGACTTCCATAAATTCCATCAGATTGAACCCTTCTGTATTTTCTGGGAGGCCACAGATAACGGAAATTACGTACTTACTGTAATTCTTGATCTTCTTGGACGCAGTCTCCACCACTCATTCACATTAATGGGATAACGTCGGAGGCGCTAGGACCAAGCGGGAGCCAAATATTTTCAGAAGAGTTGGCACCGAGACAGGACCATGCATGCGTGGCACTGTGAGATTAGCTCGAGGCTGTGTAAGCTATCTCGGCGTCGACCCTCTAACCGTCTCAGTACCTTTTCAACCAAGGAGGTGCAGCGTAACTAGAAAAAATAACTTATCCTAACCTTCCATGCCTGAAAGGTCCAGATGACCCTTGCAAAAAGGGTCAATTGAGCAATGTGGGAATCACAAGGCCGTGAAGATCAAAGAAACAAAATGAGTGAGCCCGGGGATGGTGGGTGGGCGTATGAATGAGTGGTGGAGACTGCATCCAAGAAGATCAAGAATTACAGTAAAGTACATGATTTCCATATCTTCCTGGACTGCAGTCTCCACCACTCATTCACACTAATGGGAGAGTACCAAGCTAAAACCAACCCACTCAGAGCAGGTGGTAGGAGATAGGGCTCATTCAGAAAGAACATCCAAGGACTGTCCTACTGAGAAAAGAGCGGTCTGGAAAGAAGATCCAGAACATAGTGCTTACAAAGGTATGCACTTGAGCTCCAACTCACCACTTTGCAGAAGACTGCAACGGACACAAAATGAAACTCTGCCAGGAGGCCACAACCACTCTAGAAGAGCGGTGAGAACTCAGCCTCTCAATCTGGTCCAAGCCAAAAATTAATAGTGTCGAACACGTGCTACTAAACTAGCCTAAAACATCTTAGGGCAAGAAGGTGGTCCAACTGAGGCAAGCTGAAGCTACACAAAAAATACTGGTGTGTAGCCCTTCATTCTGTGAAGAAAGTCATAGAACAGCTGAAACAATCAAAACGTGAAGGGGGCACTCTCTTCCTTCTGGAGGTAAGGCAAACAGTCTTACTAACTGAAAGAGCCGGAGGTAAAGTTTACTGGTTCAAGGTAGACTGAGAAAGCGCAGATGGATACCCCCACTACCAAGTATGGCTGAACTGTGAACAACAGGTCCAAGAGGCACTTGAACCCCTTACTTGGTGAGCAATCGGAGGTCCATGTGGGGTTAAGCCCATCAATGGAGAAAGGTTTCCACTTAGTCACTTAAGCCTTCCTGATGGAAGGCCAAAGCATGACTTAGAAGCCTTTTGTGGTGGTCTGGGAGAACTAGAGCCTACCAACTTCTTATTCCTATAACTCTAGAAGCAGTCTCTGAACTAAGGGAAGAGATGGAGTGTGTACAGGAGGACGTGTCCACTGCGGAGAAGCATTCAGACAGGAAAAACCAGGGTCTGGATTTCTGAAGCAAGATACGGGCAGCTCTGCGTCGAGAAGGGACACAGAAAGGACAAAGTTCGGGCTGACCCATTTGTTGAAAGTGACCGCCTAACAACTGAAGTGACTCAACGTGGAGAGGCACCACTCGCTCCAGCCTTCCTGAAAGGGAGCAGGAAAAATTAAAAAATTACTCACCATAGTAATGTTGTTTCTTCTAATGGAGTCTTGCTGTATTCAGACATAATGCAGTTAGCCCCAGCACTTGAACTGCCCCGGAGAGGAAGGAGTTAACTCTATGCAGAAGCACAGAACGTTGAGTTCGAGCTCGGTTTTCAAACCTCTGTCTGTGGTACTTCTCAGTTTAACCATCAGATTCTTACGAGCACGCTAACATACTATAGTATGGAAATTGTTCAACATATAGCCAAAGGACAACAAATTATTTTTGGGCCCAAAAGACTCAAGTCGAGAACCCAACAAGGAAAGGTAGTGACAATATTCAAGTATAAAAACACCAGACAAATAATAACATCCACCCCACCCAAGAGGGAGGGTACAAGGTACACCCCTGAGGTGCGGCACTGTACCTGCCAGCCCACTTATCAAAAACCCAGGTTCTGAGAGGGGAGGCGGGGAGGGGGGGAGGTCTGAATACAGCAAGACTCCATTAGAAGAAACAACATTACTATGGTGAGTAATTTTTTCTTCAAACAACATGAAGTCTTGCTGTATTCAGACATAATGCAGACTACCAAGCAGTTCCCTATGGAGGAGGGAATGCAGAACCTACTTTGGGAAGAGGCTCTGCAGTACTGCTGTGCCAAACCTAGCATTACTCCTAGCCTGGATGTCCAGGGTGTAATGCTTGGTAAAAGTATGTACTGTTTTCCAGGTGGCTGCTTTACAGATCTCTAACAAAGGTATATCTCTAGCCGCAGCTAGAGAAGCAGCTGTACCCCTAGTCAAATGAGCCCTCAGGCCTGAAGGGAGCGTTCTACACAACTTGTCATAACAGAATCAGGGGTAAGGTACAACAGACTTCTAGGAAAACAAACTGAACTTACAAGCTCAAATGGGCAGACTGGGTGGGCCATAGGCCCTTATCTGCCGACACTGTCTATGTATGTATCTATGTATGTATAGAATTGTATACAAGAAACAATCCACCTGGCAATACTTCTTTTAGTGGCAGGCTTACCTTTCCCCACTTCACCATAAGTGAGAAACAATTGAAGACAGTCATTTCTATGTGCCTTAGTATGCTCAATGTAGTAGCTTAGGGCCCCTCTTAACGTCCAGACTGTGTAACCTTCTTTCACCTGAAGAAGAATGATCAGTGAAAAACACAGGGAGAGATACAGACTGGTTCAGATGAAAATCCGATACCACTTTGGGCAAGAACCTACTATTGGTTCTTAGGACCCCTTTGTCCCTATGGAAGGAGATGAAGTCAGGTTCAACTGACAGAGCCTGTAACTCACTATTCCGCCTGGCAGAAGTAATAGCTACCAGGAACACAGTTTTCCAGGTCAAGTACTTCAATTCGGCTGAAGCCAGAGGTTCAAAGGGTGGCTGCATAAGCTGAGCTATGCAGACATTAAGATCCCAAGGTGGAGTGGGCTCCCTAAAGGGAGAGTTAATGTGAACCAGTCCTTTGAAAAACTTTCTGAAAACAGGATGAGATGCCAGGGAAGAGCCCTTCCCTGCTGAGAGGAATGAAGAGACAGCTGCTAGATGAACCTTCAGAGTGGCAGGCCTAAGGCCTAGACCATTCAGAAGAACTAGATAGTCTAAGGTTGTGGAAATGTCTGCAGAATCAGGCAGGATGCCTTTCTGAGAGCACCAAATACTGAACCTTTTCCATTTGGAGTTGTAAGTTTTTCTAGTGGAAGATTTCCTGGAGACTTTCAGAATATCCAGAACTCCTGGAGAAAGATGTAGTGCTGCATATTATAACTCTTCGTGAGCCAGGCGTTGCCCTTGACTGAATCCAAGAAGCTCTGCAAGGCTAGGAAAACTGCCCTGAGTTCCAGAAGATTGATATGAAGGAGATACTCTTGTGGGGACCAGACTCCTTGAGCTGTCAGGGCTCCCAGGTGGGCTCCCCACTCTAGGAGAGAAGCATCCGTAGTTAGAACTACTGATGGGACTTGTAGGAGAAATGGAACCCCTTGTCTGAGGCTGTCCTTGTCCAGCCACCACTGGAGTACTTGGACCAGAGACTGAGTCAATGGGATCAGTTTGGCAAGTGAATCCTTCTTTTGAGACCAAAAAGACCTTAGATGAAACTGAATGTCCCTCATCTGGAACCTTGCTCCCTGCACCACTGCCGTGGAAGCTGCCATGTGGCCCAGGAGCTGGAGGAACTGTCTTGCTGGGCGGGAGACCGGAGGTCGAAAGGAGGAAGCGAGATCCACTAGGGCCTTCACCCTTGCCAGGGGAAGGAAGGCTTTG
Source organism: Neoceratodus forsteri (assembly GCA_016271365.2). Lineage (NCBI taxonomy): Eukaryota > Metazoa > Chordata > Ceratodontiformes > Ceratodontidae > Neoceratodus > Neoceratodus forsteri. The sequence goes on along the minus strand of CM028132.1, from coordinate 371,355,298 downwards.
CTTGTACAGTGTCCAACTCTATGCCTATAAAGGTGAGAAGTTGAACTGGTTCAAGGACAGACTTTGGAAGATTGAGAAGAAACTCCAAGGAGCTGAGTAGTTCCTGGGTAGTTTGAAGAGCGGACTTGACCTGTAAAAGTGACTGACCCACTAACAGCCAGTTATCCAGATACAGGAAGATGGTGACACCCTGTCTTCTAAGGTAAGCCACCACTACTGCAAGGCACTTTGTGAACACCCTTGGAGCTGATGTTAGGCCGAATGGCATAGCTCTGAATTGGTAATGGCCTGAAGGCAACTCGAACCCAAGGTATTTTTTGTGGGAGCACCTGATAGGAATATGGAAGTAGGCATCCTTGAGGTCCAGAGATGCTAGCCAATCCCCTGGCCTTAGAGAGGGAAGGATTATTCCCAGAGTTACCATTTTGAATTTGGGCTTTGAAATGTGTTTGTTCAAATACCTTAGGTCTAGGATGGTTGCCACTCCCCTGCTTTTGGGGTAAGGAAGTACCTGGAGTACAGTGCTTTTCCCTGTGCTGAGTAGGAACCTTCTCTATAGCTCTGAGAGCTAGAAAGAGGAGGAAACCTCTGCCTCTAGGGCAATGGTTTCTGAGAGTGATGCAGGTGGAAAAGACTTGGCCCTCTTTTTTGGAAATTTTGTGAAGCCGAGGGCCAGTCCCTGGCTTACTACTTCCAGGACCCACTTGTCTGAGGTCACAGACTTCCAGGCCTGGAAGTAGTAAGCCAGCCTGCCTCCTACTGGAAATGGGGAGTCGACCTGGGCTGACACAACAGGGTGTCTGCTTGGCAGGAGCCTTAGACTGAGAGGAGGAGGGAGCAGCTTTGCTCATCCCCCTCCTGCCCCTCCTTCCCTCTGAAGAACCTCCTCTGTGGGAAGGGAGAGGAGGCCTGGGCTTGGTAAAAAGGCCTTTGAAAGGGCCTGTCCCTGCCCCTAGATGGCTGCTTGTGCGGAGTGGCTTGCCTTTCTTTGGCCTGTGCACTCCTGTACATGGTCCTGTATTCATCCATTTTCTTTATGTAAGCCTCTGTCTGCTCCCCAAACATAGAGTTACCTACTACAGGAAAATCCATAGCCTTAGTCTGGGTATCCTGTGAAACGCTAGTACATCTGAGCCAAGCATGTCTTCTGAGAGACACAGATGTAGCCATGACTCTAGATGCCACATCACTGGAGTCCACAGCAGCATGAAATTGCATTTTGGATGCCTCAATTCCATCAGCAGTCACCTCCTCCAGCTCCTTGGCTAGCTGGGGAGAGGCCTGTTAAGCCAGTTCCAGAACCGTATCCCATCTGGATTTCTGGTACCTGGCTGTGTAGGCCATATAAGTAGCCTGCCTGAGTCCAAAAGAGGATGCCAAATGGCCATGGCAACCACTTTCCTGGAGTCCTTATCTGGGGGTGTGTGAAGCCAAAGGAATGTTAGCCCTGTCACAGGCTGTAGCCTGTACTACCCAAACATGGTTGCAATGACTATAAAGGAACTCTGCAGCTGAGCCTGATAAATACATCCTGTCCATTCTCTTATCCACAGGAGGTACTGAATTAGTAGTTTGTAAAATCTTGTGTGTCTGTTTCCCCAAGGATTTATGAAGATGGATAGACAGTCTTTTGGACTCTGGGATGTCCATCATTTCCACGAAATCAGGCTCTTCATCCTCTTCTGCAGCTTTAACCAAGGGGAGCTGCAGGGTTTCTGCCACCTTTTTGTAGAACAAAAAAATGTGAAGGGGACTCAGAGAGCCTGGGAGGCGAGACACCTGAGGACCTGTCTGGGGAGATGTCCGGTTCAATGGGCACATCCAGAAACCCGCCCCGGTCATCGTCGTCATCATCATCATCCTCGGGATAGTGTTAGTCTCCCTCCCTCCCACTCCTCATAAAAAGCGTGTGGATCATAATCCGGAGGAGACGGATCCAACCGCCTAACCGGCGGTACCGGTTTGGACGGAACCAGTCTAAGCAATTGAACAATGCTAATCGCTTTGGCCATTTCATCCGCAGTTGGAGAGTGCGATACCGGATCCGAACCGGCAGACTTACGCTTCTTTTTTTATGGAACCGACCCCTCGGGATCGGCTCTCCTTTGGCCCGAGGTATCGCCTAGGTCAGTAGGCACCTCCTCAGGTTCGGCTGCAACCAAACCGGGCTGGCCATCCAGATCTATGGACTTGTCGGCCTCCCTTTCCTTCAGCCTACTCAGTCTTTTATCTAGAGTGGATTTAGGAAAGTTTTTACAGGACTTCCGGTGACGTCACATCCCTGATGCCAGCCTAAAACAGGGAGCACCGACCTTAGCCAAAAAATACCTCTGAATTACTGCTAAGAAATAATAAAAAAGGCTTCATCTGAGCTTCGTAGGTGCTACTACGTCGAAACGAGGGGAGAAAACCGGCAAAAAGCCGCCAGCTGTACCCGATGACGGCGGATTATCGGACTCCAGGAGCGAAGCATCGCAGGCCTCTGCTGCCTCGAGGCAGAGCACAGATAACCCCAACCAGCCCCCGCTGACTACCTTGCAGCGCCAGATGACCTTGGTCCTAGCTGAACTGTGGGATTTTCGGAATTAATTTAGATCCACGACAACTGCCCTGAGAACCGATACTGGGAAGCTGGAAAAGCAACAGGAGCAAATGGAACAACATGTTACGGAATCAGACACAAGGATAGATAGGGCGGAGCTGGCCATCTCACAACTAAGTCAGGATATGCAGGCCTTACAAGAGCGAGCTGAGGATGCCGAAAGTCGGAACCGACAAAATAATATCAGAATCTCAGGGATCCCAGAGGGACAGGAGGCTGCAGATCCACATAATTTCTTACGAGGCTTGTTGCAGCAGACCCTGGACATCACGAGTGATCTTACCCTGGAATTCGAGAGAGTACATCGCACTCTGAATCCCAAGCCTCCTCCTGGTGCTAGGCCTCGCACAATGCTGGTCCGCTTCCTTAGAATCCAGGAAAAGGAATCCATTCTACATATGGCTTGGAAAAAAGGGCAGGTAATTTACAAAGATCAGCGTCTCTATTTTGAAAACGACTTTGCACCGGAGGTGATGGCCAGACGTAAGGCCTATATCCCAATAATGAAAGCCTTGAAAAAGGAGGGCCTGCGCTTCCGGACCCCCTACCCAGCTAGGTTAATTGTTCTTCACCCCGATGGCCAACTCATATTTAGCTCGGCGGTGGAGGGCCTTCGGAAATATAAAATAGAAATACAGAAGCAAACGGGACGTTTGATGGCGGGAACACTATCAGCAAAGTTGTCACAGCAAGTCTGGAAGTCCAGCCAACGGGATGTAAGGAAGCGCCAAGTGTCGGAGGCGATCAATAAAATTGTTGATTCCCTGCGAGGGCAGTCCCGAGGGAACACTTGACTAGTGCCCTGGTGAAGTATGGCCCCCAAGAATTCCTTTCTGCTTTAGTGCAGACTGTATGGACTATGAAAAGCTGTATCCAGTTTAAGAGTTTAATGCTTTTTTGACCTTTGGTATACTCACTCGTGGGCTCTGAGAGCAACTGGATGGCTACTGCTACACTCTACTCCTCTTGGCTACTCCTTGACTACTAACCCCCAGATAAGTCTAATCTATTAACTTTGTTTCTGTGGTGTTACCTCTGTCTCGCTAATGACATTCCTCATATTCAACTTACTAACATCTAAGCTACTTGTCACTGCTCCATATACTCATTCCCCCTGCTTATCTTTTCCATTTTCTTTTCTCTCACCACATAGATGCAAGTCAGTTTGACCTCTATAAATAAGATTAAACCTATGGATTGTGGAACAGTGGAGACACCGTTACTGGAGAGGTTCCCCTTGTCCTGTCCTGGTGACGTCGAGTATTGGGCTGCTCTCCGTTGAAGTGGCGGTGCGGGGGTGCCCTCATTCATCTGTCTCTATTATAGTTAAAATAACTTATTGGAATGTAGGGGATTAATGCCAATGCAGTGCATATATGGTTGAGACTCATAAGTGGTGTCAGCTCCGCTTTTGGGAGGGGCTGGGTCTCTGTTTCGTTTCAGGCACATCGCCTGGTGCGTGGCAGTGGTCCAGTTCTGTGGCCTATCAGAGCTGCAACGTCAGAATGACATGGCTTTGGACGAGCGGGCCCTTCCTCACCGGGATGTTCCCGGCTGTCTAGGCTTTGCTGGGCAGCCTGGCTGTATGGCCCCCCCCATCTTTAGACTATAGGTACAGCTTGGCCCACGATGCGGATCGGGGCCGGGGTGGGCGGCCTGGAGGGTGCAGCCTGGTGTAGGCCGACCATGGAATACTCGAGAGGCCCTCAGACTGAAAATGGCTGCCTCTACTGAGGATCTCATGCGGCTTCCCTTGAGCCCGGTTTGCCCCCCCCCCCACATAATTCACACTCCCCCTCGTTTCTCCCAGATAAGTAATACACTTCCTAGACGGCTAATGGTTGAGAAGTGACTAGCCAATATCCCCTTCCCTTTTCCTATAGGCATTGGAGGTGCCTAGGGGGGTCTCTCAATCTGAGACACTCCCATCGATAGCGAGGATTCCCAAGAATCCCAAGGAGCTCCCAAACCTTGGAAGTTCAGAGTTGTCACCCGTTTTCACCTGTTAAGCCTAATAGGCTCTAAGTTATTTACGTTGCTATGTTCAGCTGTTTCAAATGAAAGGTTGCCATTTTTATTATTATTTTAGTACATGTTAGTTGCCAGTTTAAAGGCAACCAGTTAGTAGTGAAGAGAATGCTTACTGTTAAAAGAACTTACACTAACAGCTGCTTATCCAAAGAATATTGATTGTGTCTATTTTGCCAAAATGCAGAGATGAGAAACAGGCTGTCTGGGGGGGGCTCCCTGGGATCCAAACGGAATATTTTTCCCGCACCCACACCAACCCCAATACTTGATATGGAAGAGCCCCCCTTAAGACTACTGTCTTGGAACGTCAATGGACTTACCTCTCCAGTCAAGCGAGCTAAGGTACTTTCACAAGTTAAGAAATATAAAGCAGACCTCATTTATTTGCAGGAGACACACCTGAGTAAAGAGGAGCACGCTAAACTCGGCCGTATTTCAAGAGGTGAGGAACATAGCTCAACATTTAGAGATGGTAGGAGGAGGGGAGTAGCAATAATTATTCCACAAAAAAACCCTTGGCAGTTGGGAGCCAGATGGATAAATCCTGCTGGTCAAATGGTGCTACTGCGAGGTCTGTTAGGGGAGACAGAAGTTACTTTAGCAAATATATACCTTCCCCCAGACTCCTCAGTAAATGATATCAGGACCCTACTACATAAGATAATACAATTCACCAGTGGAGTGTTGTTACTAGGAGGAGATTTTAATATTTTACCTAACCCTGTTCGAGACTCCTCGAGCCACAATACCACCAGGAAAACCCCGCAACAGCGGCTCATAAGTAGATTTATGGCTGAGGTGGGGTAGACAGATCTTTGGTGTCATCTGCACCCCCACACCAGGAACTACTCACACTATTCAGCGGTTTATTGCACATACTCTAGAATCGACTTATTTTTTCACCCAGGTAGAGCACCTAAACCGAGTAGTAGACACCCGCATAGGAGATATCACACTGTCTGACCATGCACCTATCACCAGCATGTGGAAGCTGGGTCTGCAGAAAAGAACAACACTGTGTCGTTTAAACCCCTACCATCTTAGATCCAATTCCTTCAAGGAATACATAGCTGATAAGTTAGCTGAGATTATTGTGGAAAATACTAACCCAGAGACTTCTCCTGGAATCTTATGGGACACTATAAAAACAGTTTTACATGGACATCTAATTAAATTCACTTCCCTGCAGGCGAGGGCACATAAACAGCACCGGGATAGGCTGAAAGAAACACTCCATTTTTTGCAGGCAGCGCATAAGCAAGGAGATAACTCAGTGCTTCCCCAGCTCAAACAGGTTAAGTTGGACCTGGATAGACTGATATTGCAGCAGACTGAGATAGCACTTCTTCACCTCCGGCAACGCTACTATGAGGTAGGACCCAGGGCCGCTAGACTCCTGGCCTACCAGATCAGGAGACAGAAGAAGGCAGCAATGATAACAACTATCTGCCATCCACTCGATGGCAGACCATTGAACAAAATTAGTGACACAGCTTGACGCATTTACCACGTACTATACGTCCCTTTACACTCCAGAACAACCAGTAGCGCCTGAGAAGATAAAAGAATTCCTACAGCCCCTTACGCTCCCTAAAATTACCCTTGACCAGGGAAAACAGCTTGTTGTCCCTATTACAACCCAAGAATTGGTTATGGTCCTAGCTCGAGCCAAGACCATGACGGCACCGGGCCCTGATGGGTACTGCACTGAATTCTACAAAGCAGATAAAGAACAACTACTACCTACTCTTCTCCATACCTTTAATTCGGTACTGGAAGGAGACTCCCCCCCCCCGCCACCTGGTCCTATGCCTCTATCTCTGTCATTTCCAAGCCCGCAAGAATCCTCAACTCTGTGAATCATATCAGCCCATATCAGTCTTAAATTCAGACTATAAATTATTTATGGGGATAATTGCCCGCAGGCTAGAAGAAGTGCTACCGCAGATAATCCACAAAGATCAAACCGGTTTTGTTGGTGGGCGTACAACAACTGATAACATCAAAAGGACCTATCATGTAATACGAAAGATGTACTCCAGTGAGGACCCTGCAGCCTTTGTCGGCCTTGATGCAGAAAAGGCCTCTGACAGGGTCCTTTGGCCATTCTTATATTCAGTAATGGAAAGTGTCAACTTGCCGCAATCACTAATTAATCTAATTAAGAACATCTATACGGCACAGAGGGCGTGGGTTCGGATCTCAGGGCATCATCCTAGCTGGTTTCCGTTATATAGAGGCACTAGACAGGGGTGCCCTTTGTCCCCACTCTTGTTTGCCCTTTATATGGAGCCCCTCGCTCAGCTGATTCAGCAATCACATGAGCTACACAGGATTGAGGTGGGAGGGACGGAGCACCGTATAGCACTCTATGCTGACAACGTCCTCTTATACCTCCGGAACCCATCAACCACCCTCCTGAAAGTCAATGAGCTGTTGGAAGCCTTCGGACAAGTCTCAAGTTATAAAGTTAATATCTCAAAGACTGAGATTTTGACCTTTCAATACATCCCTGATCTTGGTATACAAAACCAATTTCCATGTAAATGGGACCCAGAAAAGATGAAATATTTGGGGATTAACTTAACCAGAGACCTCCGAGACTCCTATAAGCAAAATTATGCCCCCTTTACTACTCAACTCAAAGAAAATTTGGCACGTTGGAGTACCCTCCCGCTTAGCCTCACCAGGAAAATAGACATTGTTAGAATGGTGACCCAACCTAGAGCCCTATACCTTTTTAACAATATCCCTATTACCCTGCCTCGTTCTGACTTTGCAGAGTGGGAGAGGGCAATCTCCCGATTTATCTGGTCGGGCCGTAGACCGAGGGTTAGGCTAAAATTACTAACAAGACCAAAAGACCTGGGGGGGCTAGCCCTCCCTGACCTCTATCGGTACTACCAGGCAGCCCAATTGGTCCATATAGCAGCAAGACAACTTACCACCACTGAGGCACATTGGATGGAGCTTGAACAAGCTCTCATTCCTGACTCAGAATACTTAGCCATTCTTTACCACGAGAGAGAAGGACCGCTAGGTGCAGAATGGAATCTGACCTTAGAACTTCAGCATCGGGTGATGGCATGGAAACAGATAAAAAGGCAATTTATGCTTTCCCCTTTTATACCATTAATATGCCCAATTGCTGCACTCCCCAACTTCCAACCAAGGAGATTGGACTATGCCTATCGTCAATGGTCCAGATATGGCCTGCAATATTTATATCAGATTACCACCGGGGGGACTATGTGGTCATTTCAAGAAGTCCAAAGGAAATTTAGCCTGCCCAATACACACCATTACAGATACTTGCAAATAAGACACTACTATGGGTCATTGTCTGTGGAGGTGAGAAAATCTGAGCATTGGCCTGCCTTAATTACTAGATTGCAGTCTCCGATTGCTTCCCCCAAGGCAGAACCACCAGATATCAATCCTCTATCAGGCGTAAATGACACACGAGTCAGCTAATCTTATAGAAATCCGAGAGAAGTGGTAACGAGAATTAGATGCCCCCATAGAAGACACACAGTGGGAGCAGGCATGCAGACAAGTGGCTCGCACATCTAGCTCTCACCAGGGACGGGAGTTTGCATGGAAACTCCTGATACATTTCTTCAAAACTCCGGAGATCACAAGTCACTATAATATAGGACATTCAGCCTCCTGCTGGCGTAAGTGTGGTGAGGCCAAAGCCCACCTAACACATATACTCTACACCTGCCCAAAGTTAACATCATTCCTTGACACCTTGCAATCAGAACTGCAAGAAATTTTTGATAGGCCCCTCCAATTAAGCCCACAGTTATTTATTCTGTCAATACTCCCTAAAGGCTATAGAGATCAAGATACTCAGTACCTCCTAGTTATCCTCCTGGCGGCAGCTAAAAAAGCCATCACTAGACTTTGGCTGACCCCTACAATACCATCTGTGCAGGATTGGTGGGCCATAAGCAGACAAACCTACCAGATGGAAAGAATAACATTCGGCTGAAATGATAGAGGCGACCGATTCAGGTCATGTTGGAACCGATGGGTCCTATATTATATGTTAAAAGATACATCCTTTGTGCCTTAGGATAAAAAAGGCTCCCCCCCCCCTTTTTTTTTTTTACATCATCCCTCTTTTTCCCTCTTCCCCCCGGCATTTATTTTGAAGCGGCTCCCGGGGGACCCTCCCAAGGCCTTCCACGGCTTCCTCTGGAGGGGGCCTGAATGAATGAATGACAGAGAACAACGCTATTGTATAAATTATATTGAATGTACCTCATCTCACAGCTCAGCTCCTGGGACTTACAAGAATGTCTGAAGAAATATCCTCTTCTGATAATGAGGTCATTGACAATCAAACAATCTCTGCATAGGCAATATGCCATATTATATCTGCGTTATTGTATGTTTTTACTCACATAAATTTACAATGTAATATGACCATTGTGAATTTCATAAATGTTCGCATCCTGCTGTACTGTGATTACTAACTGGACACAATCGATTTTAAGTAAAAATGAAATAAAGAAGAAATTTAAAAAAAAAAAAGGAAAGTTTTTACAGATTTGGCAGTCTGACTTGAGGTGGTCAAACCCCAGACAATAAACACAGATGAGGTGGGGGTCAGCATTAGCAAAGGCCTCCCCACACTCAGTACAGTGTTGAAACCCAGTGGGACCGGTTTTCTTCTTGGGTTTCTCAGACATGGCCAACCTAACCAATTACCCTATTGCAGCTTTCAAGCCAGGTAATGCAATAACCGATCAGTTACAAACCATGTCACAGGCTTTTTAAAAGAACTGGCAAAAAAACTTGGTTCTTCTGAAATCGACCGGTACCGGAACACCACTCTAATCCCAGAAATAAATTTAAACAGAAGGGTCGGTTCCAAACCGGACCGACTGGAAAGAAACCGAAGAAAAGAACAATTTCCAACTTTTTCACAGAATAAAACACAGTCACTACCTATCTACACACTACCTGTATTGTAGACAGAGGCCGGAAATCCGAAAATAACAAAAAAATTATACAGTTTAAACTGAACGCTTTACTTTTACCGAACCGAGCAGAGGAAATCTCCAGAGCGACTTCACTGTTAAGCGGAGTACAGAATCTGATGGTTACACTGAAAAGTACCACAGACAGAGGTTTGAAAACCGAGCTCGAGCTCAACGTTCTATGCTTCTGCATAGCGTTAACTCTTTCTTCTCTGGGGCAGTTCAAGTGCTGGGGCTAACTGCATTATGTCTGAATACAGCAAGACTTCATGTTGTTTGAAGCTCTAAATTGCTTGCTGACAAAAAACGAACAACATAGTTTCATCACCTGCTCAAAGTGGGTAACTTTGTGTCAGAAGGTCTCCTTTGCCCTAGAGAACTAGGGGAGCTCCTAAGAGAAGAACTGCTGGGAAGGTGAAACTACCACTTTCCCTTAAACGGAAAAACTCTTCCTGGGAAAGGAAGAGGAGAGTTGAGCAACTGTTTCAGAAGTATCTAGTCCGGAGCGACTGGCACGGAATCAATGTGCAGGAAGCGAAGGTATGAATATCGAGAACCCATCTCTTGACCAAGGACCTACTGGACCTTTATGGTCGAGAAGGAAGCATGCCGTCTGTTAACTTGGAGCAAGCAAGGAAGTAGGAACCTGTGTTCCAACTCACCATGGATTCACTTCTGTTGCTCTGAGGCTTTGATCAAGAGAAAAGGGTATGAAGAAACAACACCAACAGACTTGGGCTGCCGCCTAGGTCTAGGGAACTTCTCTAAATTAAAAGCAAATCTCCCTCAGAGAAAAGCGATGACTCATATCTCCGCTGGACTGGACTTCTCCAAGAAATAGAAAATGTCAGGTGCTTTCCGCTGTAGTCTAGAGACGACTGCCTCAGGCAGCTGAGGCAGAACCTGGGCCGGATTCAGAAGGATAGTATCTGGTAGTTTCGGGCTAGGCCCTCTGCTGTGAATATTTTTATATCATACACTGTAATTATATATATAATAGATAACCCACTCTGGGGTGTGTGGTCGCGCTCTGATATATGCATGCCTCGGTGTGTGTTGGGATGCACGAGGCCGCAGGCCGAGTGTGTTCAACCACCCACGATGTGAGTATATCAGAGCGCGACCCCCAGAGTGGGTTATCTATCTTATAAAATGGCCATAAATGTGTGTGTGGAAAAGTAGTCTCTATGTGGTACAAATAATTTTTTTTATCTGTAGAGTATCTGGTTGATGCTGCCATCATTTGCATGGGTTTACGTTGTTGGTAATGGTTATCTGGTTGATCCTGCCATTTTCGCAGTGGCTCCATGTTGAAGGGCTTTCACTTTCTGCTGCAATGTAGCATGACCGAGTGCTGTCACTGTTTGTGACTTGCTGCCAGAAGTTTAAGTGTCACTCGGTTTAAAAAGAAAAAAAAAAAAGTGTTTTTTATTCTGTTTTATTCATTTTCTCAGACAAAGAAAGCTGCCATCCATAAATGGAGAAGATCCACCATGGAGCACTTTCATCATACTGAACTGTTGCATGACTGATGTGTTCAGTCTCCAAAAGAAAAATACAAGCACATGTTTAAAGTAAGTCCCTCTTAGCTCAAATCTAAAGTAAGTGTTTGTTTTTTCCTTTTAGCTCTTGTTTCTAGAAAAGAAGCTGCTGACTGAAGTGCGAGGAGAGGAAGCGGACAGCGAGGCAGTCGGCGACTTCAAAATGACAGATGCAAGGCAGAGCGAGCATTGCTATGGAGCCACTGCGAAAATGGCAGGATCAACCAGATGAGACTTTTAAATTACATTTTATTAAAAACATACGGCAAATTTAAACATATCTTGTGTTCACTGGGCTGGGGATTGCTGTATTGATTTGTTATTTCTGTTGGTGTAAGCCTGTTTGTGGCAGCCTGCTTGTGCTAGGTATGTGTGTGTTTGTGGCAGCTCTTCTGTGCCAGGTGTGGAGTGATCTTAATACTGGTGAGAAAGTTCTGAAGACTGGAAGTGGGCTAAAAAGTAGTACAGGTGTGCGGTCATTGTGGAATAATGCTCGGTCATGTGACATGTTTTGGCCAATCAGCTTATTGGATTATCACAGCTTTTTCTTACCCATTTATATATATATATATATATATATATATATCTCTCATACAAACACACACACACACACTTTTTGGTTTTTTTAAACAATTAGAGCCTGACAAGGCTCTCAGGCTTCCACCCTGAAAGGACTACCTGATACAAGAATGATGAAGATGTCATCCATCTGAGGGACGGGGAGCCTTGAAACCGGGACCAGACCAATAATCACAGCTGAGGAGATGTTAATCACCCATTGCTGATGAAGCCACCAAAGTATCACAGGGGTGCTATATACCCCTCTCAAAGGTGCAGAAGAGTCCAGAAGGCTCCAGACAATTGAATTAGTGTGTTCCACAGGGTGTAATTGAACTGGCGACTGAAAAGAAAAGAGTCCAGATACAGAAGTGTTTGGTCCACGGAAGAAGTCCAAGATGTTAAGGTGGACCCCATATCCCTGAGGAAGAACTGAAAAGAAGAACTTCCATCACAGACTCTGCTGATAGAGAAGGCTTACCCTCCAGTTTCTAAAATGAGTCATCCACTGTATCACCAACAAGTAGAACAGGGACAGACACATCCAGATGCACTTCTATCCCAGAAGGACCTCCAAAAGGAGGTCTAGGTCAGAATCACTAGAGACTCCGCCACCAGGAAAGGTGTCGAGGAGCTCGACACCACTTAAGGAGCCAACCAAGTGCTTAGCGGAATGCAGAATTCCGCCAGCAGAATAGCGCAGAACAAGATTCCCACCAGCAGAAAACCGCCGGAACGACACAGGATCCCATGCGGGCCTCCACCCACTAGGATCTGTGGAATATTCCGCAGAACAGGACTTCATTCCGTGGAAAACTCCTTGCAACAACTTTCGCGGAAGAAGAGGTCCGCGGAAGGAAAACTCCGCCACGTGCCGGACAGCACTAACCAGCACCACCTGTGGCACCAGCATCACCCATGGCACCAGACACCTGTGGTACTGCCCACGGAGCCATCCGGCACCGCCTGCGGCATCGCACAGCACCAACAGCCCTGTTCATGGTGCCGTGTGGCACAGACCGCGTCGTGCAGTGCCATGTGACATCAACGGCACCATCCATGGCACTGCGCAATACGAATTGCACCGACAGTACCAAAAGCGCAGTCCATGGCGCCGCACGGCATTGAAGGCACTCGCGGCGCCATCCATGACACCAACCATGGCACCACTGACAGCACCATCCACGGTGCCACAGAGCACCAACGGCACTATCCACGGCGCCGCACAGCACCAACGATGCCATCCACAGCACTGCGCGGCCCAGCGGCAGCACCGACAGCAATGCCAGTGGTGGCAACGGCACCCGAAGATCCTGAGAAAAAGGGGAGGAGGAAACGGTACCATGCTGGCCCCTGCATGGAAAAGGAGGGGGTGCACAATGGTCGGCTGGTACACGATGGTGAAGGCACCAGAGATGGCACTGCGCACATCCTGACCCAATCGGCCCAGCCCCGGTCCAGCAGCTCAGAGGCCCCAAAACCGGGAACACTGGCCAAGAAAACCTGGCAGAAGTCGAACCCCCTGCTCCAAGGAGCGCCTCAAAAGTGAAACTGCTCACCGAAACTCCATCGAGGACAGAAATGGAATCAGTGTCAAAGAATGCGGCTGTTAAGAGTGAGGCCAAGGGGAACCCACCAAAGTCAGTTCAGGCCTACCACCCCTCACCACAGACAATCCCCACGCAGATGTATCAGAGGGCAACCTTGAGTGGTATTGATCTCTTCCTCCAAGGAGGAAGAAGAGCTCACGGTCAAGTGGCGCCAGATCCCGAACTGCCAGTTTTGTGCTTCAGTGGACTGTCTCTCCTCCCTTGATACGAGAACTTAAGCATGGTTGACCCCCTTGCAAAGGGCGGCGGACTGGACACAGCTCCTCTGCCATAATAACTTTAAAATTAAGTCTTCCTACCGTCACCGCTACAGTCTAAGGACGACTCTGTTGAAGGCAGGTGAGAATTTATTTTTCTTCTTTATAATCTTCTTTTACTTCTTCTTAAAATAAGAAAATAATAATAAATGTTAATTTAAACGAATACTGAATGGCTTAATGCTGCTGTCGTATAGATAAAAACTGACTCCGGCAGACAAGCAACATCGACATCCAAGCGCACTCAACGGCAGGAGAAAAGGAACTGAGGCAGTTGGCATGTCGACTCAGAGACAGCCTACACAGGTGCAAGCTAGTCTTGCGGTGTCGCGCATGCGTGGCCCTGTCTCGGCGCCAACCCTTCTAAAATATTTTTGGCTCCCGCTTGGTCCTAGCGCCTCTGGCCCTATCCCATTAGTGTGAATGAGTGGTGGAGACTGCAGTCCAGGAAGAGCTAATGTTTTTGCACCATGATCAGTGACTTGAGTGTCGAGGATTTCCTGAATGGCAGTTTCCAGATTGTCCACTCAGTTCTCTGCGACTTGCCGCTCAGTGTTGTCTACACATTGTTCTGAAGAGGCCACATCTTTCCTGAACTCCTTCACCTCTTCTTTCACATCTGCACGGAACGTCAGAATCTCTTTATAAATGGTCTCCTAATAGAGTTTTTCTGCAGTGTCTTCTTCATTTTGGACGGTTGGTTGTTGAGCTGTTGTGCCATTTCTGATGCCTGGGAAATCTCGGACTCTTAGCATTCAGCTCGGGCTCCCTCGTCATCTTCTCGCATACTCCAGCTTTGCTGGGCTTCATTTCAATTAGGTATCGCTGTCTCTTGTAGAATTTTGGTAGTTTTGTCAGATTTCTTGGCATCCAATCTTGCTTTTCTGCCACAGCCACATGGTTCAGGGTTACTGCCTTTTAAAATCACTATCCATCTCCTGTCTGGCTAGTGGCACGAGGATCTGGTTCCATACCCTTACCCAACAGCCCCTTTAGGCCACCTAGTGTGCCCCCCACCTTTTTTTGTTTTGTTATTCAAAGGCTGGTAGTCAAGTTTTATTTTGTGGTTTCTTTTTACTTCTTATGTCCTTTCCCTATCCTTCCAGGCTAGGATAATTCTTAGCCCACTCATTTTTTGCCCCACTGTTTCTCTCCTGGTAAACAGAATTTAGGGAGCCGGCTATGGTTATGGACTGGTGTGTGGCACCACTTGAGGTGTGTTTAGGCACCATGCCCATAGCCATGGCTGGGCCTCTGGCAAAAGCTTTGCTCCTGTAGGGTCCTAGTGCCTCAGACTCAGACCCATAAATGGTATCAATGGTAAAGATGATCTGAAAGATCAACAGTTACCGTAAGTATGTAACTTTCATTTCTGATACCACCAATTCCTAGGTGCTTCTTCTACAAATCAGAGGGACTTTCTTTGGAAGCAGTCACCATTGAGACGTATGCCATACTGGTGAATTGGATCTGGCATTTCTGCATCAAGGCTTATATCTCACCACCATGCCATCTGGGGATATGTAATGTCTAGTTATGGTCATATTTTTTTTCTTATTGCCGCTGTTAAATTTCAGTTACTGTCCTTGAAGGTTATGTATCTTTTGTATGGTGGTTTATGTATAGACATTGTTGTTTGTACTGTACTGTGAATTACGTGTAAACACAAAAATTAAAATAAACTTTAAATAATTTCCATTCTAGACCCTTCCTAGTCCTATTTTAATCATCTTATCTGCAAGACAGTAAATGGTGAACACATCAACCTGGCATATTTTAGTTTTTAACAATGTATGACAGATAGTAAGTATATGGTGGGTATGGGGATCCCGGAAAGTACTGCAACAAATTAAGGTAAGGTTACCACTGGGATGGGACAGGGTGACAAAAAGAACATGAAAGGTGCTCTTTAAAAGTAGTTTGTTACCAGTCAGCTATGGCCAGATGCAGGCAAAGCCAATCTGTGTAGTTCAACAGTATCTCAAAGATAGTAGCAGCATAGTGATCTAGGACTAGACCATCAGCAATCATCAATATATTACAGGGGATAGTGACATCAGGGAGATAGTTAATATACAACGAGAACAGAATGGGACCCAGAATTGACCCTGGGGAACACCAACACTAACGTCATCTAAGTCAGATACAGAGGAGTTAAACCAAACAGGCAACTTTCTGCTATACAAGTAGTTACAAGATTCATTTTGTGGCAGCAGGAAAAATAACAAGGGTAGTTAGTTTTAAGCAGATGAGTGCGTGATCAACCAAGTCAAATGATTTAGTAAGGTTGACCAACACTTCACCGGTTAACAGACCAGCACCCATGGCTATGCCAAGTCATTAGTGAGTTTTGTTAGAGCGGAGGTATGACATGAGCCTTCCTGAACCCATGTTGGGCTGAAGATAAGGTCATAGTAACATGGTGAGTTAGCTGTGAAGCAACTAGTTTCTTGAGGATGTTAGCAAGGACAGAGAGAACCTTTATCAGACAATAGTTGTCCATGTTTTTTTGGAGGGGGGGTATCACCTGTTGAGTGCTGGTACTATTCTGGCAACTTTCCTCATACCTGGGACAACTGCAGATGTGAGGGAAGAGGGTAAAATTTTGTGTCAGTATTTCCAGTATAAATGGGGCTTCCACTTTCAGTAATTTAGGTTATATGTCACCAGTACCTACATTATCTGGGGTAATGCCAGTAAACATTTTTAGTGCCTATAATACCCTTACTGCCCAGAGGTGGACGGGAGGGGAGCAAGACCTAACAGAGGAAAAAGGAGAGGCTAAAGTGGTGTCAAACAGAGCCATGTTAGGGTCAATGGTATAAGTAGATAGGTCTGAGAACATCACGTTAAATGCATTAGTAAATGTAGTGGGGTTATTACAATTCACACCATCAGGGATCACATCAGCTAAGGAGCAGGATTTTATTTTCTTTCTCATGAGACCCTGAATGTTATCCCAGAATATGTAAGGGTCACAGCAAAAGAAAACTACGGTATACAAAGGAGGGAGCTCTTTTTAAGTTTTGCAAACATTATGCCATTTTGGATAATCAGCCCAGATTGCTTAAACCTATTTCAGCATTTATTCCACTTTCATTTGGGCAAGCAGGTCACATATGAGCCAATTAGTGGCAGACCCTCTGAGTCTACGTTTGTTGACAGGCGCATGCTCATTCTGAACTGCAGAGAAAATATCCAAATCTTATTCAAAGTGACTTTCAGTGGAAGTACCTATAGTTGATAGCTTTCCATGCATATATCCCATTAGTTGTTTTGGACCGGATACTTGGTGCTGTTAATGCCGCATACCTCGCTACAGTAAAACAGAATTCCTTTTCCTATCTCGGACCTACAGTAGTCCACTTTGGGCCCTTTTATCTCCCATACGAACGATGAACCCCATCAACCCTATGTTTGTTTAAAGCTTACAGCTGTAGCTGTCCTTTCTAACAATATAAGACAGTTTGTGAAAATATGCTTTCACAGGAGGATGGCATCTCGAAGGGCATCTGCAGGAAACTGCCCGTTTGTCTTCAGCATTCAGTTAATATCAACCTGGTTTTCTTCATTGGTCGTTTATGACTGCTGCGAATGTATTTAGTATTTTCTCTGCTAGGGACATACTTGCTTGATCAGAGGTTAGGGAGGTCATAGCAAAACCCTATATAAAGGTACCTCAGAAAGTGTATAGGTGTTGCATAACAGTCATAGGAGCAGTGGCAAATCTCTGGCTAGGGTATCTCGTAACATAGCCTTGTTTCAATTTCAGGAACCAAGAGGTCACCGCAAAACTTTATCATGGGTGCCTTATCCACTGTGCAAGGCTTTAAAGTGCAACATGGAATAGTTGCAACTCCTGACCAGGGTATCCAGAGTCCCCAAATTCATCATCAGTGACTGGGTGGATGCCTAAGATTACTACAGGGCCAGAGGAAGGGCTGCAGGACAGAAGCAGTTATGTACTGAGGGCAGGCAAGAAGATCTGGGGAAGGTAGTTGACTGCAGAGAGCAGTGCCACACTATTCCATGGTACACTGTGGTGGCTGCCCAGTCTCCGGGAGGTTTGTGTACTTAGCTCTGAGCTAGCTGCAGTGCAGGTTGGAGTGGGGGCCAGGGTGCTTTCTGCTGCTCCTGTTCTTCAGGGACCCCCATGAGTGTGAAATGGAGCTTGGAAGGTAGTGAGCAGGGAAAGGGTCATCAGTTGGCAACAACTGGGAAAGACCCTGGACAGACAGATGCTTAGCTGTTATGGAAATATATTGATTGTAGCAGACAGCTCATTTTAAAATGTAAAAGATCAGTCTCATACCCTGTGGTGGTTTCCATCCTGATGGTGTAGGGTACTGGTCATGCTTTGGGGGCACTGGGATTCTGGTTGGTGGAATTAGCCTCTCCACAAATTTATATTCTTCTGTGGACTCCACAATACCTGGGTATCTTGATTTGCCATCTGCAGATACTGTATAATTCTATGGGAAAAACAAACGAAAAAACCCAACAGTTTACAAAGCTTCTGAGTTCACAATGATGTGCTGCAAATCAGTTGAGGTTTTACCTATAGATCAAAATGACTCAGCATGCATACAAACTTCCAGTCTCACTTCAAGGCCTGTTTCAGGCATCAGTTTGTTCAACCCACAAGTGTCCAAACTGTTCTACACCGAGAGAAGCAAATATGTACACAGTGATCACTAAGGACTACATACAACTTTACTACCGAAACATAAATACCTCTCAGTATCGAATACCACTAGAAAATGCTTTTTTTCATAATACGTAGTCAGCAGCTGTGATTCGCATATAGCCCATAAACTTTAATTGCCATACCTGCAACATCAAAAATCCCCAATTCACAGCTGTGATGTCAGAACTGTGAATTATGGCTTTTTTTCAGAATGGTAGTGTCATGTAAACATTTTCAAACCTATTACTCTACACTATCAAATGGGCATTGGTACTTGAGGAATCAGATTGGTCTACGGTGATAAATCATACAATTAACCCACAGCAAAAAGGGACTACCAGTTCGTTACCCATACTAAAATGCTTCCACCTACCTCTCAGAACTTTCACCCTCTGAAAACTTTAAAATGGAGGACATTTTGCCCCCATCAATAAAAACATTTGACTAAGCCTCAAAAAAACAAAATCTCTACTAAATTAAAAAAAGTTATTAAATGTTCCCATCATCCCATTACACACAAATTAAAAAATGAAATACTACTACAAGTTCTAGGGCGTCGGCATGACTCAGTTACCTCTGAGCCAGAAGGCTATGGGTTTTAGTCCCACACCAGGACTTGGTCTCATATTATAAAACATGGTCACCAGAGTGCAGTATTACGGGATGTTGTACTGTCGGGGAGTTCCATCCTTCAGATATGACTTTAAACCAAGGTCCCTTCTGCCCATCTCTGGTGTTTTCCTGGTAGGTTTCCAGCTCCGAGTAAAAGAACTCAAGGCAGTTTTCACAACAAGAGTAGTGGATTTCTCCTGGTGTCTACGCCGACATTTCTCTGCCTGTGAAACCGGTTCATGCAATTATCCAAGGTTGTGTGTGGGTGTTGATATACGAAATGGCTGACACTACACGTTTACAGTTACTTCACTACCAGTCTTCTCATTGTTAGTAAAGTGCTTTGGGATACAATGTGTATGAAAACTTTCTACTTTTTGTTCCTTTGCTTAACACAAAAATAAATACTACACCTATCATTATCAGGTTACTAGAGAAATCTCTGCAGCTTACCCAGCCACAGATTAAACTAGAGTCCCTGACTCCATATGAGGCCTTCTGAGTCAGTGTGTGCGTGTGTGCGTGTGTGTGTAGTGGTGGTGGTGGGGGTGAAGAAAAAATTACTTACCATAGTAATGTTTCTTCTATTGGAGTCTTGCTGTATTCTGACAAATGCAGTTAGACATTCTGAAGGCTGCAATGCTGCCCTGTTTGCAGGCACCTTTCTGGTCTGAGGGAGGAGGTTGCCCGTCTCCAGGCTGACCTGGCTAGGATTCGTCAAACCTCTTCCCCCACCCAGGGACCACCAGGGCCACCACCGCTACCTCAGAGGTTGCCAAGAAAGAGGAGCGGTTGGACCAAGGTGGGCTCAGGGAGGGAGAGGGTGGTGGAACAGAGGTGCATCCCTCCAGCTGTACCTCTCCACAATTCATATGCTGTTCTGGCGAAGAGTGGTTTCTCTATGGAGGCACCTGCAGTGGAGACCAAGGAGGATGCTGGGAACCTTCACAAAGGAGACCCACAGGAGGGTGGGACGAGACCCCACAGGGGAAGGAAACAACTCCTGGTGGGGAACTCGATCATTAGAGGGTAGAAGTGGGAGGAAGGGATAGGGAGGTAAGGTGCCTGCCTGGGCGCCAAGCTCGGAGGGACAGGAAGCAATCCTCAGGATCATGTGGAGCAGCTGCACTAAGGAGGAGCTGATGCTACCGCCCACCTAGGGACAAATAACCTGGCTGTGAATGGGATCAGAGCAGTGCAAGAGGAGTTTGTAGAGTTGGGAAGGGCCTAAACAAGTAGCATGTACGGTAACCTCTTGGAGGTGCTGCCTGCCTATGGCAAGGATGATGCTAGGGTATTCCGCACCATGAGATTCAACGAATGGTTGAAAACTGGTGTGGAGCTCAGGGTTTTGACTTCATTGGGGACTGGGGAGCCACCTGGAGGAATGCAGGCCTATACTGGCGCGATGGTCTGCATCTGTCTGGGAGGGGAGAACCAGGATCCTAGGTGATGGGTTTAAATGCTTCACTGGCAAGCATTTAAACTAGCCAAGGGGGGGGGGAGGCACTGAAAAGGAGCAGGGAAATCCCAGCCTCCCCCCACAACACACAGTAATTAGAGAGGTAAACACCAAGGTAGAGAAGTCAGTAGGGAGCAGGACAGGAGTAAATGCAGAAAAAGGCAGTAAGGACAGGGAGGGGGCTAAAAGGACTAAGGCCATAAAAAAAAAAAATAATAAGGAAGGTGCTGAGTACCAATGCCCGCAGTTTGTATAACAAGCTCCCTGAAGTAGTGGCCTTGATGGAAGAGGGATGCCTGGATATTGTGGCAGTCACTGAAACATGGTACACAGAGAACCATGACTGGGATGTCAACATACCAGGATACACAATCTACAGGAGGAACAGGCTGGGTAAAAGAGGAGAAGTAGTAGCTCTCTATATAAGGGAAGGGATTAAAGCAACAGAACTAAAGAGTAAACAGGAAGTTGATGAGTCACTATGGGTCACCCTGGAGACAGGAAATGGCACCACAATCCACATGGGGGTTATGTACAGACCCCCATCTCACGGGGAGGAAATGAACAAGGAAATGATAGAAGGTACCCTTAAAATGGCAGAAAAAAGGGAGATATTGTTGATGGGGGACCTGAATATGCCAGATGTTAACTGGAGTACCTTTGCTGCAGGCACATCCAAGAGCAGGGTCATTCTTGATGCCCTACAGGGGGTGGCATGCCTCAGACAGCTAGTATTGGAACCCACTCGGGAGGGAGCAAGCTTAGACCTGGTACTCTCAAATGGGGAAGGAGAAAGGATCTCAGATTTAGAAGTGGGTAGGCATCTGGGAACAAGTGACCACCAAACAGTGTGGCTCACAATAAACACAGCCATAGAGTCAAGCCATACAAAACAAGAGTACTGGACTTTAGGAAGGCTGACTTTGGAAAAAGAGTGCCTCAGAAAAGCACTAGCAAACGGGCAAGAAGGAGGAGGGAGGAACAATGGGGAATAATCAAAACAGCCATCGCAGAGGCAACAAGCCTTTGTGTGAAGCAAATCAACAAAACAAAATGAAGGAAAAAACCACTATGGTTCTCAAAAGAGGTGGAAAGGAAGGTTAAGGAGAAAAGGATAGCATTCAGAAAATATAAGGAAACACAGAAGGAGCAGGACAGAGAACTTTATCAGTTAAAGCAGAAGGAGGCAGGGAAGGCAGTCAGAATAGCAAAGGCACAAACTGAGGAGAAGATAGCCGACTCTGTTAAGAAGGGGGATAAAACCTTTTATAGGTACATTAGGGAGTGAATCAGAGACTTAATAAAGGGGAGGGAATGTGGGCAGAGGGTGACAGTGAAAAAGCAGGGATACTGAATGAATATTTCTGCTCAGTATTCACAACAGAAGAGGAGGGGGAGGTACCTAAACCAAACAAGAGAGAAACTCCGAATAGGGGGATCGATACCAGTCCATTCACAGAAGAAAGGGTTTTGAAAGAACTCTTGAAACTGAGAGCGGACAAAGCAATGGGGCCTGATGGGATTCACCCAAGAATTCTAAAAAGAACTAAGGGTAGAACTAGTAACACCACTGACTACACTCTAACAAATCATGGGAGGATGGGGTGGTACCTGAGGACTGGAGGAGGGCAAATGTGATTCCACTTCACAAAAGTGGGAGCAGGGCAGTGGCAGGAAACACAGACCAGTTAGTTTGACCTCAGTGATAGGTAAAATGATGGAATCACTTCTGAAGGAAAGAATTGTTGAGTACCTAGAGGCCAGTGGGGCACAGGACCCAAGGCAGCATGGTTTCACAGCAGGAAGGTCATGTCAGACAAACCTAATAGATTTCTTTGACTGGGTGACCAAAGTAGTAGATCAGGGAGGGGCTGTGGATATGGCCTACATAGATTTTAGCAAGGTATTTGACACAGTCTCACACAAAAGATTAACATACAAGTTAGCCAGCCTTGGAGTGGGTCCCAAGGTGGTAGCCTGGATAAAAAACTGGCTGGACAACAGGACGCAAAGGGTAATAGTAAACGGAGTCCACGGTGATGAAAGGAGGGTAACTAGTGGGGGGTACCGCAGGATTCGGTACTAGGACTGGTCCTCTTTAATGTCTTTATAAGTGACACTGGAGAGCACCTGGAAGGAAAGGTATGTCTCTTTGCAGATGACACAAAGATCTGCAACAGGGTTGATACACAAGGTGTGGTGGAAAGGATGAAAAGGGACTTGGCAAGGTTGGAGGAATGGTCAAATATGTGGCAGCTCAGATTCAATGCAAAGAAGTGCAAGGCAATGCATCTGGGAAACAAAAACCCAGGGGAAGAGTACACAATGGGGGTGAGTTAATAA
Source organism: Neoceratodus forsteri (assembly GCA_016271365.2). Lineage (NCBI taxonomy): Eukaryota > Metazoa > Chordata > Ceratodontiformes > Ceratodontidae > Neoceratodus > Neoceratodus forsteri. The sequence continues at coordinate 371,332,604 of CM028132.1, read as the reverse complement.
CAACAACAAAAATCGAAAGAGACCTAGGAGTAATTATATCAGATGACCTAAAGGTGGGCAAGCAATGTGAGAAGGCAGTAAGGAGGGCTGGGGGGATACTGGGATGCACAGGGAGAGGCATCAACAGTAGAAAACAGGAAGTTGTTATCCCTCTGTACAGACAGTTGGTGAGACCCCATCTGAGTATCTGGGTAATTCTGAAGACCCCATCTCTGCAAAGACATAGAGTGGAGGCTGTTCAGAGGAGGGCACAAAATGGTGCAGGGTCTGCACCAGAAGACATACGAGGAGAGACTAAAGCAGCTTAATATGTATACCTTGAGGAAAGGAGGGAGGAGGGACATGATAGAAACTCCAAGTATCTCAAGGAATTAAAGTACAAGAGGGTAGCATCTTCAGAAGAAGAGATGTGAAGAACAAGGGGCACAATTTGAAGATAGAGGGGGGACGGCTCAGAAGTAATGTTAGAAAGTATTTTTTCACAGAGAGGGTTGGGGATGCATGGAACAGCCTTCCTGAGGAGGTTGTGGAGACAGGAACAGGGGGAGAATTCAAGAATGCATGGACAGGCATAAGGCAATTCTAGTGGGGGGTAGGAGGAAGTAAGTTGTTGATTAACTAGAATCTGCAGCTTATCCATCAGATAGGGAAATGGGCAGACTAGGTGGGCCAAGTGGTCCTTATCTGCCGTCAAATTCTATGTTTCTAGACAGACTGGTTGGACTGCCCCGGAGAACAAAGAGTTAAACTCTATGCAAATGCATAGAATGTTGAGCTCAAGCTCAGTTTTCAAACCACTGTCCTTGGTACATTCTAGTACCCGATCAGAATCTACGAAGCTAAAACCAGAGATACAAGGCAAAAGCTAACTAAGCCTAAACAGGGGGCCCCTACAGGGGCATACAGAAGACTCGGAAGCACCAGTTCGTCAACAGCAAACTGCCAACCTCCTCAAGATAGCAACGGCACACCGATGCAGGTATTGTGCCGCCAATCCCCCAGTGTTTTCTATGGGGGCTCTGCTTTCGCACCTCCCCGGACTTTAGACTCTCAACCCAGGTCGGAGTTGGTCCGGGAGGGGCAGAACACTGGGAAAGCAAACATGGAAATGGACCATTACAGTGACTGTTGATGTAGTGGTCTTTTTCCATGTTTCGGCGTCAGGCAAAAGGGGGCCACCCGAAGACTCAAGTCACAGATGCCCAAAAGAAACACAGTACCCAAAACTGAGCTGAATCCTATGGATGCTGCAGAAAGCCACCCTTACCCCAAGTTCTGAAGGGGAGGCAGGGTTGAAGGTCAGAATACAGCAAGACTCCATTAGAAGAAACAACATCACTATGGTAAGTAATTTTTTCTTCAAACAACATGAAGGCTTGCTGTATTCTGACAAATGCAGACTACAAAGCAGTGCCCCTTGGAGGTGGGCACAGAAACTATTTGGGGAATAGGCTCTGCAGTACTGCTGTGCCAAACCTGGTATCACTCCTAGCTTGAATATCCAGGCTGTAGTGTTTAGTGAATGTATGAACAGACTTCCAGGCAGCAGCCTTACAAATCTCAAGCAAGAGGACTTCTCTGGCAGCTGCTATTGAGGCAGCGGTCCCCCTGCTGGAATGGGCCCCAAGTCCTGCTGGTGGATCCTTCAATAGCTTGCTGTAACAAAAACTGGATACAAGGTACAATCCATCTGGCTATGGTCCTCTTTGCAGCTGGCATGCCTTTACTAACTTCACCATAAGTAAGAAATAGTTGGGAAGAATCCCTCCTTAGTTCCTTCGCCCTATCCATGTAATAGCTAACTGCTCTTTTTACGTCCAGACTGTGTAGCCTGCGTTCACCTGAGCTGGAATACTCAGAGAAGAATACAGGAAGTGATGGACTGGTTAAGATGGAAATCAGAAACCACTTTGGGGATAAATTTCCTATTAGTCCAAAGCACAATCTTATCCCTGTGGGGTGCAATATAGTTGGGCTCCACAGACAAGACCTGAAGCTCACTGATCTTTCTAGCGGAAGTGATGGCTACTAGAAATACAGTCTTCCAAGTAAGAAACTTGAGCTCTGAAGAAAACATGGGTTCGAAAGGAGGCTATATAAGTTGACCTATGCAGATATTCAGATCCCATGCAGGGGTAGGTTCCCTGTGTGGAGAATGAAGGTGTAGCAAACCCTAGAAAAAACTTTTTGAAAACTGGGTGTGCAGCTAGGGAGGGGCCCCTCCTTGCTGAAAGATATGCAGAGACAGCTGCTAGATGCACTTTCAATGTAGATGGTTACAGATTCAGAGACTGACGATGCACCAAGTAATCCAGAAGTGCTGGAAGATCAGCCTGTTGGGGATCCAAGCCCTTCTGGGAGCACCAAATGGAAAATATTTTCCACTTAGAGGAGGTTTTCCTAGTTGCAGGTTTCCTGAACCCTCTTAATATATCCAGGACAGGTTGAGAGAGATGCAAGTCTGCATATTCTAAGTCCTCAAGAGCCAAGCCCTGAGACGAAGAGACTGAAGACTGGGATAAAGGATCCTCCCCTGAGAGGATGTCAACAGATTGTACCTCCTGGGGAGGCAAATGGGACTGGTCACCGACAGAGACAGTAGCATTGAGTACCATGATTGTCTGGCCCAGTCTGGGGCTATGAGAATCATAGTGGCAGACTGAGACCTCAGCTTGACCAGGACTCTGGCTATCAGAGGAAAAGCATAAAGAAATTTGTTTGACCAATCCAGAAGCAGAGACTCCATTGGGACCGAGCCCTGAAGTGGAGGCCTACAACAATACAGTGGCAACTGATGATTGTCTGGGGCTGCAAAAAGATCCATCTCTGGTACCCCCATCTCCCGAATATGGAGAGAAGGACCTGCCTGTTCAAGGTCCATTCCTGATGGCCCTAGCTGATCCTGCTGAGAGCATCTGCCAGTACATTGTCCTTCCCTGGCAAGTGAACAGCTGACAGGGACATGCTCAGGGAATACGCCAGATTCCGAATCTTCATGGTTTCTGTGCAAAGCAGTCAGGCTCTCGTTCCCCCCTGCTTGCTGATGTAGTACATGGTGGTGGTCTGTTCTGGCATGTATCACCTTGCCCTGGATAGCCAGGAACACTGCCCAGAGTTCCAGAAGGTTGATGTGCAGGAGAGCCTCCCGAGGAAGCCAAATGCCGTGGGCTGTGTGATCCCCTAGGTCAGCACCCCAGCCCCACAGGGAAGCATCTGTTGTCAACACTAGAGAGGGGGCCTGAGAGAGAAAGGGAACCCCTACTCTGAGATTGTCCATCTCCTGCCACCACTAAAGAGCTAATAGGAGGGTGGGGAGACACTGGAGTCGGCTTGGACAAAGGATCCTTTTTCTGGGACCAGAAGGATCTCAAGTGGAACTGAAAATCCCTCATTTGTAACCCGGCCCCCAGGACTACAGCTGTGGTGGAGACCATGTGACCTAGAAGCTGTAGAAAATACCTTGCTGGTCGAGGAACTTGGAGGCGGAAGGATTTTGCCAGGTCGATAAGAGCCTGTGATCTTGCAGGGGTTAAAAACACCCTTACCTGAATGGTATTCAGCTCTGCCCTTATGAAGTCTAATATTTGTACAGGGGTCAAAACAGACTTTTTTAGATTCACCAGGAACCCTAGGGACTGAAAAGTGTCCTGAGTGAAGTTTAGTGCTTCTGTGACCTGCTGAAGCTGAGAGCAAGACCCTGACCTACTACCTCCAGGACTCACTTGTCTGAAGTAATGGATTGCCAGGCCTGGAGAGAGTAGGTCAGCCTGCCTCCTACAGGGTTAAGCGAGGCGGCCCGGACAGATTCCTCAGGGTGTCTGTTTAGCTGGGGTAACAGACTGGGAACTGGAGGCGGCCCTGCCAGCACCTCTCCTGTCCCTCCCTCACTCTAAAGAAGCCCCTGGGTTGTTGGTAAGAGGGAAAGGCTTGGGCCTGATGGAAAGGCCTGGTGTGGGGTCTACCCCTGCCCCGCTGCTTCTGAGGAGTGGCAGCTTTTTCTTTTGCTGAAGCAGTCCTGTATGCCACTCTGTACTCATTCATTTTCTTCATATATGCTTCAGTCTGTTCCCCAGAGAATTCTGTACAAGGGGAAAGTCCATAGCATTATTCTGCGTATCCTGGGACAGAGAGGTGCATAAGGGCTACAGCAGATGCCACAGCCATAGAAGCTGCATCATTAGAGTCCACAGCTATGTGGAACTGGGACTTCGATGCCTGTACCCCCTTGTTAACCAGCTCCTGGAGATTAGCAGAGAGCTCAGGAGAGGCCTTTTTGGCTAACTATTCCACAGCTTCCCAAAGGGACTTCTGATACCTGGTGACATAAGCCATATAGGAGGCTTGCCTAATACCCAAGGAAGATGCCAGGTATGTTTTCTTGGCAAAGGAATCCACCTTTCCGGAATCCTTGACAGGGGGGTGAGAAGCCAGAGGAATGCCACCCTTCTCACAGGCTGCAGTTTGTATCACCCCCACGTGGCTACAATGGCTGGATAAGAAGTCAGTGCCACTGCCAGCCAGAAAATACTTTCTGTCCATCTTCTTATTCATGGGAGGAACAGAACTAGGGGTCTGGAGGATTTTCAAAGTCTACTTTTTAAGGGACTTGTGGATGGGTATCGAAAGTCCCTGGGATACAGGAAAATCTATCATCTCCCTGTAGTTCTCTTCCTCATCCTCTTCCTGTCTGGCTTCTTGTACAGAGAGCTGAAGGGTCTCAGCCACCTGCCTCATAAAGGCAAAATGGGAGGTGACCTCAGAGACAGGCCTAGGAGGGGACTCATATTGGGGATGGTCATGGGGAAACCTCTGGATCTATGGGCTCCCCTTCCTCCTCCTCATCATACTCACATTCAGAGTAATAGTACTCCTCAGGAGCAATAGGTATCTGGAACTGCTGGCTGCCCAGATGGTATCTGTGACGGATCACCAAACCCAGACTGGAAAGACTGCACTATGTGTATGGCTTTTGCAGTTTCCTCCATGGTTGGAACCAGGACTGAATGCTTGAGCGGTTCTGAACCGGAGCGACTGGCTTTTTTAGACGGTGCGGGTTCAGAAACCAACTCCAACAGTGTTAACCGTTGACAATTCACCCTGGCTTGAAGGATCGGCTACCGGATTCGCAGGTTCGATTGAAACGGAGCCGCCCTCCACAGAAGAAGTCTTTTCCATCCTTTCTCTCAGTTTACTAAGCAGTCTGTCGATAGTAGACTGAGGACAATTCTGACAAATAGCGCAGTCTGTTTGCAAGTGGTCAAAACCCAAGCAGTACAGACAAACCAAGTGCGGATCAGCCTTAGCAAATTGCTCCCCGTACTCGGTACAGCGCTGAAACTCAGTGGGACCGGTTTTTCGCTTGGGTTTCTGTGACATAACTCTAAAATTTGGATGCTTAACCCAGTGGCTTAATTGGGCCAGTTAAGCAAAAATGCCAATAGCTACTTTATCCGACAGTGGCTTAGTTAGGTCCAGATAAAGAAAAAGAGAATTTAAAGAATTACCCCGAAGGCTTAGTTAGGTCGGGTAATTGAGAGAAACAAAGTCCTGACCGGCTAATGGTTTAGCACTAGCCAAAAGAAACCGAGAAGAAAAACTCAGTTTTGGTCAGGGCTTTGAACCGGATCCCCAAATTCAATACAATTTAACAGAAAGGGAAAAAAAAAAAATTAAGTTTGGCCTCCCATCGTTCGGCGGGAACCGATCAGAAACCGAACACTTACCCAACCTAGGAACGTACACGATACCGAAGACAGCGGTTTGAGAACGTTTAAAAATAAAGAGAAGAAGCAGTAGTCAATTAAACCGACGAGACAAAGTTTTAACCGAAGGCAGCAAGGAAAAATCTCCGAGGCGTCTTCACTGGTGAGCGGAGAAAATAATCTGATCAGTTACTAGAACGTATCGAGGACAGTGGGTTGAAAACAGAGCTCGAGCTCAACGTTTTATGCATTTGCATAGAGTTTAACTCTTTATTCTACGGGGCAGTCCAACTGGTCAGTCTAACTGCATTTGTCAGAATACAGCAAAACTTCATGTTGTTTGAACATTCTACCAGCAGAATTATGTTTAATTTTTAATTGTTGTATTTCATGATAAACAGTCATTCCATTTATCGAAGGGGGGAAATACCTAGAACAATACAACAGGGTTAAGAAGGGAGAAGGAGATTGGGAACCAGGTATACATGCAGAGGCAGACCCAAACAGCTTTAAAACACAAAAGTCCTATAGTTCAGCCATTCCAGTAGCACTACGGCTCCCTGTGCTGTTGACCCAAGTTCAGGAATGGACCAAAGGTGTAGCTAATGGAAGGAGGATCGAGCATCCCTGGGACAGCTTTCCTCCTTAGGAGTGAGGGGGTAGCACACTCCACTACATAACTGCCATCTGGCTGAATCCAGATGGTAGCACAGTCTGAGGTGTTGAGTTAGGGTGGGGAAGCTGCCAGATGCTAGCCTAACCATGCTCATGTGCATAGAAACTATGTGTCATTACATGTTAGCTTCCCAAAGAAGAATGGTGGAAACCCCCAACGGCAAGCAGGATGGTGCTGGCAACCTACAGCCCTGCACTACCAACTGAGGCACCCACCAAGTAATACAGTGCAAGTGGCAACGTATGTCACAAATAAGGTAAGTGTCGGGGCAAGAGTCATCAGAAAGAGGCATGCCAAGCCGCTCTAAGTGACAAAAATGCATATAAAAAAAAAAAAAAAAAAAATCTGCTGTACTTTACATTGACAACCCGAATTCATGCCCCCCAGCCTGGGATGCAGTGTCGAGGACAGCAGGGAGGACTTGGAGCATTTCAGTGAATGCTCTCTTCCAAGGGGGGGCTAGAGTGGGTAACCAGATGCTGCTTGGCACTCCCCAGTGATCGTGTAAGAACCTGCTTGGCATGAGGGAGGTAGGTGGGCTAAAAATGGGGTTAAAACCCCTTGGACTGTTCCCTGGGTACTGGGCAGCAGTGCAGATGCGAGTAGCCTTGTTATGGGGACACCCACATACAAAACCCATTAGAAAATTATAGACCCAATTCTAGAAATTTCCCCATCCCTCCAAGCATGGCCGTTCAACTTACATTGTCTCACTTCTAGGGAAAGAGTCCCCTTCTTGGGAACAGCAGTGGTGTTAGAAGGATGGAGATGTGGGGTACGTTGGGGTAACACTGGAATAAATCTATGGAAATATTAGTGGTGGTCCATCGATCCTGAACTCATCCCCAGCTGCTCTGACCCCTGGTTCAGACGCTAAGCAACTCGAGGAATATTTGCCCCATGGCAACTTTTATAAAAGGATACAGTTATTTCTTTTGAAATGGCACAGAATTGTATTGAGTGGCTCTCCTCAGATAGGTTTAAATACTATCAGATCCGGCATTATCTCAATACCTGGCTGAGGACAGCCATGCTAAAAGTCGAAGAATCCCTTACTGACCCTCCCTTTTGCACAAATCTGAAGCTCTAAATCGGGGGAGAAAGCTATTACTCTATTATACACTAACTTTATTAAGGACCAAGCCCAGACAACGCATACAGTTAAACAGAAATGGGAAGAAGAGTTACAGATAAATTTAGATGACAAACATTGGTCCCGGATATGGGGGTACACATGGAGAACATCATCCTCCCTGACCTGGAGGGAATTCCTTTGGAAACTTTGTATAAGATATTTCAGAGTCCCCTTAATGGTGTCTAAATGGAATCCCATGGTCCCTCCTACTTGTTGGAGAGAATGTGGTGAAGGGGAGGCGTTGCAGGCTCATATATTGTGGTCCTGTACCAAGTTACAACAATTTTGGATAGAGGTTCGAGATCACCTAAAACAGATCCTGGGCCTCACCTCTCCAGTAAGTCCTGCACACCTTTTGCTGGGTCTTCCACCAGAGAAGGGAAGACAGTCTAAATATCTATTGGCTATTATGATTGCTGCAGCTAATAAAACTATTACTAAAAGATTGCTCTGACCCCGCCCCGGTGTTGATGGAATGGGTAGAGATTTAAATACTATAAATCTGAGAGAATCACGTATAGGCTGCAGCTGAATCCCTCAACTTCTGAACAGATGGACTAGATAGGAGCTCTACGAGGGCTTTGATTAGCAATTCTAGTAGTAAGAACCTGCCCATCCCCCGCTAACCTCTCCCTTTCAGGCACAAAGCACTTTATAGAAATGTTTTTTCCAGCAATTGCCTCAATAAGTTGTGGTTTCCAGTAATTTGAAAAGTACTTTAATTACTTACCTCTACATACTGTTTACAGTAATTGTACCGATCAATGTTTTTTGAAGCCTTAAAAGTGTTGTATTATTTCTTTCTTGGAATATATGTAATGTAACCACTAGGTGGCTGGCTACCTAGAAGACACGAAATACCATTAGGCCTATTCTGCTGGCTTTTAGTATGTTAGTAAGAACACTATTTCTGAATAAAGACACAATTATATAAAAATAAAAAGTAAAAAACTGACGAGCATGGATGGCAGGGCTGGCCAATCCCTAGCCAGGCCTTTGAAAGGCTCAACCCCCCCCCCCCCATGTCAACATTCCTGAATGACGTCTCTCTCCAGCAAAAGAAAGGCCGCCTTGCAATAAGAGGGGCCTGAGAACAGAGGAGAAACAGTGGGATTATCAGAGCTGACGGGGGTTAATCTGGAATGGAGGAAGATTGCACTGATCAGGAGACCACCTCATGCCGGCAAGAAAAAGAAGAGGCAAGAACTGGGTGGTAACTATGGCTGAGGAATAAAGAAAAAAAAATCCTGTAGTTCTTAAACGTATATATTCTGAAATTCAGGGATATGTAAACCTGTTTGGGAGATCTCTTCAATCTCATACCCACCAACCTGGCGGGTTCAACAGTTTTGAAAAATATTTAGCTCTTCTATTAAAAATGCTTGCATTGCAACGAAATGTAAATGAGAAAAGGGATGTGATTTTTATAAAAAATTGAATGTTGCGTATAGTTTTCATCAGGGGGTTGATTACATTAGAACACAGACAGCTCTATTTGTAAGACAGTGCTACATTATTCTATTTGTAAAGTACATAAAGTGGGTAAGGACATCACAAATGTGGGTAGTCTGGTGTCTTGGAGGGCAAACAAGTTTGACGGCATCTAAGCCAATATCTTTATTAACTTATGGAGTGTGTGTGTGTTTTTTGCATGTTGCGTTTGAGCACAGACAGTTTTCTCCAGTATGGGTGGTGAGAGAAGCAAGTAACATGACAAATGGTTTTAATAAATGTGGGTACAGGAGGAAAATGAAATAAAATTCCATTTCTGTCACAAATTCCCTACCGTCTGCTCCACATAACTACTGACTGTAGTATAAATATCTCCCCTATTCTATCTAGCCACTATCTTGGCTTTCCATGACTATTAGCAGGGTCCAATGCATCCTGATGGACTATTGATTAGGCCCCATCCCCTCCAAAGGTGCGAATTCTCTTCCCCTCAAGGGTTCAATTCTCATTCCCTCCCTCTCCTGTCACTCTGTTAATCCCTGTTTACTGACCTTCCCCGACCCCCCTGCAGAGTACCCCGCATCCTGAAGGGTCCTCTCTTGGGTTAGGTCCTAGTCCCCCTCCTAGCATTAAGTCAAACCTCCTCCTTCGCTCTCCTCCCTCTTTAAATCCCTACAGCCTTATTCCCCTTTCTATCTAGCCCCTCAGCCCCCTTGCAGGGTTCCCCACATCCTGAAGGGGTCTCTCTGGGATACTGCCTCATCTTCTCTCTCTGGTCCCCCCCAGTCCCCTTGCAGGGTTCCTCGCATCCTGAAGGGGTCTCCAGGGACACGGTTCCTCCCTCCACCTCACCCCTCCCTCTCCTTTCCCCCCTTTTCTTTCACACAAGCACTTGTTTACTTATCAACCTGCCACTTATTACTGTCTACTCTTTCTACCTATTATGCGCAACACTGTTGTAACACTGTTTGTAACACCTGCCTTACAACCGTATGTTAATGTTGATCTTGTAACTTGAATGTTTAATGTCTCATTTCTATTGTACCCCTTCTCCCAAGGTCGCATCAGGAGATGAGCGACTTGTCACTCAGCGTGACATCCTGGTGAAACAGTTCAATAAATGAATAAATACTGAATGTGGGGCTACTGTACTAACTGGTGGATGCCTTGCATTATTTATTGCATTTTTAATAATATTTAATGAAGATATATTTCATGTTTTTTCGAAAGGGCCCATTTCTAATAAGGCACTTTAGAGTATGGGCCATTGTAAGATTTACCCACTTCTCGGTTATGTCTCTCACCACACATGGCATGAGTAAATGCTACAACGACCCACACAGTCATGCCACATTGCTTACATATTCTGAGAAAAGAAAAAAAAATCCCTGCATGATTCACATTGTTTTCTACTAACAAGGAAACATTCATTCAAATGTGGCAGTTCTGAACCCTATAAACAGCATTTGACCTTTAACAAAAATAATAGTGCAGCTGTAAATTACAAGCCTTATAATTCAATTATGGGTTCTAGTGACACTAAAAAACCTTTTCAGCTTTGCTTTCGTGGTTTATAATATTACCACAACCCCTTGCTGGAACATAAGCCTTATAATTCAGTTTGTTAATATTTATTCTATGTTTTCATGCTTCTCCCAAGCTACCTTGCATTGCCTTCACTGCAGGAAGTCAAAGAGTACCACCCCGTCATACACAAAGATGTTAACAGGACAAAAGATTTGGCAGTCACACACGTCCCTTTGTCAGGTGTGATTAAACCTGACACAAGGACCCCAGCAGCCCCAAAACCTAGTGTACTATAACATCTTGCATAAGGCATTTGTCGGTTCAATAGCCTACCAGCTGGCAAAGATAAAGATAAAATGGGACACACCCCAGAATCGCAGCTGAGCTAGGGGAACAGTTAATGGGGCCACTTGCAATAAACTTCCAGGAGTCTCTGTGCACACAGGTGTGGTGCAAGAGGTCTGGAAAGTGACCAATGTGGCTTCATCAACAAGAAGAGTGCAAGGTCGGACCAGGTAAGCACAGGATGGTCAGCCTGACATCAGTGCTGGGCAAGGTCCTGGAGGACATTATCAAGGATGGAATACTGGAGCACTTAGTTGAGCCCAAAGTTCTTGTTCCCTCTCAGCATGGCCTTATGAAGGGCAGGTCATGCCAAACCAACCCAATCACCTTCTTCACAAGGGATGACAAAGGAGGTGGACTAGGGCAGGGCCGAGAAATAGAAATTACATTCTTACCGTAATTATGATCTTTCTGTGTATCTTCACCATTCATCACAGATGGGTACTGGCCGGAGATCAGGACCCCTCGAGAACCTTTTTTTTTTTTTAAAAGGATAGGTGGAGCCGACGCAGCCTCGGCGCCGCCCTCGAGGCCGACGTACTACGTGGCGCGCGAGGATTAGCCGTTAAGCTGCGTCGACTCCGCCTGCCTACCAGTTCTGAGTTGCCGGAGAGGTAAGAGGAAGGGATGGAGGGTGGGACAAGAGAGTCCAAGGGACAGAAGAAGGAAGAGAAACTGAACTAAAAGGAGAAATAACGACTGAGAGGACAGCATAGAAGAAGTAAAAACTAAGGGGATTGGGTAGGGGCCCCAATCTCTGGAAAAGGAAGAAGGGAGGGAGGGGGAGAGAGAGAATTTAGGAGAGAGTGAGAGGTAACAAGAATCTGGGACCCTTGTCCGTCACCAGACTGTATAGGAACTGCAAGGAGTGGCAAAGCTCACCTGCCAGAATTCAAGGCACAGAATAACCTGCAAACCCCAAAAGCAGAGTCTGCTATTCTGGAGAAGGACAGGGTACAGGGACTCAGTACTCTCTCTGTAAAGACATTTGGTGAAAAAAAGGGTTCTCTTTTTTTTTTTTTTTAAAGAAGGATAACAGAAGGAGGGCAACCACCAGTTCTCACCCTGTAGGGGTATAGATAATTAGTAGAGAGGAAGTGCCACTCGAACTGTACCCTTTGGGAAGAAATTTACCCCCCTGTGTGTCCCAACTTTACCCGCTCAAAGAGGGTAGGCACAGAGGAGGAGGATCCAGAGACTGGAGCCCCAGGGGATGTGGGTGGGATTGTGATGAATGGTGAAGATACACAGAAAGATCATAATTACGGTAGGCATAATTTCTATATCTTATCTGTGTCAATCTTCCCATTCATCCTGAATAAGTGATGCAAGCACCCTCAAGGGGTTGACTAAGGCACCCTAAGGGACAGAGTCCTTTAGCCCTCAGTGGGTGACACACTAAGGGGGAACCTTCTGGGCCTGAGGAGGCCCGGGAGTGGGAAGGCGAGGCAGGGTCCCCGGAGAAGAATTTGCCCGACAGGCGTCGTCTCGCCCTCGGGAGAAGAGACAGGTTCCTGGTGGTGAGCAGATCACCCTCGCCCGGGCCAAGAGGTGACAACGGAAAAGCGGCAGCCCGATCTTCTGGTGCAGATCGCTGTCCTTACTACCCTGGTAGCTACCTCACTGGCGTCGTAGATGCCCTTGCTTGGCGCTTGCTAGCTCCAGGCCATGTGCAGAGAGAGCGATGGCTTGCCTGGTTTGCTCCGAGTCAGGCAAAGCAGCTAGGAAATGACCCAGCTGACCACAAGAACCTGTTGTAGGCTGCATAGTGGGCCTGATGAGCGGAGATGGAGAGAAGCAACCATGCCGAGTAGAAGTCTTCCTCCCCAGAAATCGAAATCCGAAGAGTCCTGATCTGGGGGCCGGTCACAGTGGAGGGTGCGAAGCCCATCAGGAGTGTCAGGTCGTCAATCCGGACTGCGGATGAGGCATAGAACCTGGAGACTCTGGAGGAGCACAATACCTCTGGCTGAGGTCCCTAGGGGCAGGAACTCGGAGAAGGGCCTCTGCCAGAAACGCATGGATGCCTCCCGAAAGGGAGCAGGACAGGGGCACCACAAGTGTGGCCGCCCCGAAATCGCCTAGAAAGGCGTGCGCCGCATGCTCTGGATTGCTCGCAGATAGGGGGGAAAGGTGAAGGTCCTCCAACATTCTCGTGAATGATACTCGGAGAGACCAGCGGCAGGAGAGATGTGGACAGATGGTTCCTCTCCCCAGAAGAGGGGATGAGGGCTGGAGAGTCTCCATATGCTCCGAGGGTGGCTGCTCGGGGGAAGGTTGAAAAACCTGACTGTCCAAGGCCCTAACATAGGCAGGGAACCGAGAAGCCACCGCTCTGAACTACTCCCAGGTGACAGGCCCAGTAGGACCAAGAATGCCCAGGAGCGCTGGAGAAAGCGGCAGAGGGGTAGGGGCAGAGCCGAGGGAAGGAATCGGCTGACCTCTGCCAGGGCCAGGGAGCGGACCATGGACACCCGGGGAAGGTGTCCCGGAAGACTCCGCAGCTGACAGCTGTACAACCACGTTAGTACTGCCTAAGCTGCGCCCAGAAGAATCCCCCCAGTGAGGCGACCGGGGCCGTATGGGTCCAGAAGGATGGTCCCCTGCCTCCAAAGAATGGGACCCTCTCAAAGACCCGGAAGGGGAAGGGCAGTCCTCTCCGGCTCTTCCAGGACCCGTGGGACCCCAGAAAGGCCTACGCGGGGACCCCACACCCCTCGACCCCACAGAGTCCGAGAGAGTCCTGGTCCTCGGGAGGGTCAGCCTAGGTAGCTGGCAGCCCTGGGATGTCCCCGAGTGGGAAATCCAGGGCGCAGCACCCTCCCCACCCGTAGGCTCCTCAATAGGCCCCAAAGTTGGGCGACCAAGACACACCATGGGAGGGGGTACACCTGCTGAGGGGTCCAGGAACCTCCCCAGGCCAGGTTGCATGGCTATAGTGGCACGCACCATAGCCTGCTGGTCAGTGCCACTGACCCCGACCTGGAGGGGAACCTGACGCTCCTCAAGAGGGGGCTGACTCCGACTCGTCAAAGAGACCACTGGTTCACCCTCCTGTGCAGGCAATCCCGAAGGGTGTGACTGCTCGTCCGACTCTGAGCCCGACTCCAACCCCAAAGAGGTGGAATCCAAGGCCCTAAGCCAGACAGTAGGAGGGCGAGGAAAAGCGACATTCGCGAAGGGCCCAGAAGTCGTGGCAGTGGTCGAGGCAGTACCCGAACCCTCCACGGCCCCGGAGGCGGGGCCGGCAGAAGGCGACAGGACGGCCAGGACCAGAGGTCTAAGGCTAGGGCCAGCCGCGGCGCCGTCAAGTCCACCGGCACCGGGAGCAGCACCGGAGACAGAAACGACGCTGGCGGCAGCCTCAGCGGCGTCCCAGAGTCACAGATGTCGCTGAGGCTCGGCGCCGCGAAGGCACCGAGGGGTCGGCGCGCTGACCGCCCAAGAGCAGGCTCGATGCCGACGACACGCCCCGCGCGCCGGAGAGCAGAGGCAGCACCGCGACCGCGTCGACCAACGACCCCACGGCACCATGCTCAACCTCGGCGCAGAGAGCGGCGCCGAGGTGAGACACAGCAAAGGGCGACGCCGAATCCAGGGTCGCGGCGCTGCGAGCAGTACCGGCGCCGCAAGCAGCATCGACAGAACCCGCGGCGCCCAGAGACAAGACGGCGCCGACAAGGCCCTCGGCACCGCGAAAGGCACCGGAGGCCTCGACGGCACCGACCGACGGCGTTGACCCGGGCCTTCCGAACCGCGGGAGCGACACTGGGGGGGCCTTCACCCCCGAAGGGGTGACTGCCATAGCGGCGCCTCCCGCCCGCTCCCGGGAGGAAGCGGGACGGGCCTCCTGCGCCGCGGGAGGAGTCTCAACCAAGGCTAGGCTACGGGGGGTTGAGACTCCCTCCTCCATGGTCCGTATAGAACCGGGAGGAGACCCGGAGGAAAGGCCGAGAGAACGCGGCTTGGCCCGACGAGTGCGGATCCTACCTCCAAAAGTCGGCGGAGTTCGTCCAACCTTCCATGCGCGCTGTTCGATAACACGGCGGTCCATCGAGAAGCAGGTGTCGCACGAATCCATGTCATGAAGCGGGCCAAGACACGAGAGACACCGGTCATGCTGGTCGGTCATGGAGAAATTGCGGCCACACGGGCACCGACGCATAGGGGGCCACCCCGTCTTAGAGGATTTCTTGCCCTCCGACCACGACATGACCTGCGGAAAAAAAACACCAAAAATAGACTCGACGTTGCCAAAATTATAAATAATGGAAAGATCTTACCAGCGACGTCGAGTAGGGCAGACTAGAACTAGTAGACCGACGAACTATCGACGATAAGGCTAAGGCCTAAAATTCTCTTCAAAACACTTCTTCAAGGCTTCCCACGAGGCGACCTCGACGTCGGGAGACGAAGAACTGGTAGGCAGGCAGAGTCCTGAGCTTAACGCCACCTCGAGCGCCAGCGAGTACATCGGCCTCGAGGGCGGCGCCGAGGCTGCGTCGGCTCCGCCTATCCTTTTTAAAAAAAAAAAAGGCTCCCACGGGGTCCTGATCTCCGGCCAGTACCCATCTGTGATGAATGGTGAAGATTGACACAGATAAGATCATAGTCTATCTGGACTTCAAAAAGGCTTCCGATACTAAAGTACATGCCAAGCTTCTGGACAAAGCAGATCAGTGCGGTATACTGTACATGAAACATTCACAAAATAGAGTTCTAACTAGCTTGGTAGCA
This sequence comes from Neoceratodus forsteri, assembly GCA_016271365.2. Lineage (NCBI taxonomy): Eukaryota > Metazoa > Chordata > Ceratodontiformes > Ceratodontidae > Neoceratodus > Neoceratodus forsteri. The sequence goes on along the minus strand of CM028132.1, from coordinate 371,317,030 downwards.
AAAAAAGCAGAGGGTGGTGAACTGAGTCTTGAGGAGTACTCAGCAGTGTCCCTCAGGTACTGGTGCTGAGCCACCAGGGTTCAACAAATCCCATAGCCCGTCCCGGGCTACTGGATTTCAGGCAGGGATAAGCAGTTCATGCCAGGGGTACTTGACCACGGACAAGTACCGTTTAAAAAAAAAAAAAAAAAAAAAGATTTTCTGATCCAGTGCCAGGTTCCTTCAACAGGGAGTTCACTGGCGATGTTGGAGTCTGGCAGTCATGTGATCCATGCAGCCACACATGATCTTCAGTGGGGCAGGTGGAAAGCGAGCAGTGCAAAGGGAGTACCTGCCAGGAGCGAGTTGTGGCCGCCGGGGAACTGGAGATGGAGCCAGTCATCAGACTGGCAGGTATGCCAGCATCCAGTCAAAGAAGATCTGGCTGTTCCAGTAAGGGACCCATTCACTATCACTGGCAGCAGTAGTAAGACTTGGGGGTAATCGGAGGTGTGCTGAGTGCTCACTTTCGCATCCAATTTCGAGAAGAAAGGACGTGTGTGCCTCCGAGTTGGTCGTGCAAAGGGCTGGGGGTGTTAGCAGTCTGGAGTCGGGAACCGCGGATAATCACTGTCCGCCACACTTGCTGTTGCATTACCTGGGCTGCCAATAATAAAATATATTTATACAGAAAACACATTTTGGAGCTGTTGGTGCAAAAAGGGGAGATTGGGGGAGGGACAAGTACAATTAGGGAGGGTGAGTGGTGTTGGTGAGCAGGGGGAGCCAGAGCCGGAGAGGGGAAGGGTGGGAAGCGGCTGGGATCTACTATGTGTCATTTTGAAAAAATCCCAACTGCAAGAATTTTGTTAAAAAAACAACAAACAAGGGCGACTGTTGGATCGGAAGGGGAGTGGGACCGTATGTGTGGACTGGGAAATAAATAAATGTGATGAATCATGATTGCTGCACTAAGGGGAGAAGAATAAGAGCGGAGGTGAAACCAGAATACAACTGAGAGGCTGAGCATATACAAGGAGAGGGGTACTACTTGTTACAAGTCAGGGAGGAGAGTGCTGAACAAAAACAGCCTAAGCTGCAGCGGTAAAAGTAAAAGGGGAGAAAGAGCTGAGGTGAAAGTTACCACCCGAACAGAATTGTGACTGAGAATAAAAAAAAAAAAAAGGCAGACTAAAGGGAAGAGTAAGAACGTGAGAAGGGTTGGCCTTATTGTGAAAGATTTGTTGCCTTCAAGAGAGAGCATAAGACTGGTTTATTTATTTATTTAGGAAATTGGAATTACAACCCTTTGAGTCAGACTCGTTTCCAAAGGCTCCACGTCAGAATAAAACAGACATTCATACAGTACATACATAGAATAAATGTGGGTGAGCAATCACAAAGTACAAGAACAATGGCAGTGCTCCCATATCTACGGGGATTCCCATATTTTATGGGGGTTTTAAACTGAAAACGGGCTACGGGGAGGAAATCACAAATTTAACAAATACACGGGGATTGTTGCCAGCGCTATGGGGAGACAACAGTGAGGCAGCGAGGAACACTTAAATTGCCCACTGAGTCTCTCACCAAGAGTGAGAAATCTTTTTTTTTTTTTTATCCCCCTTCTCTCTGCCGTGGTGGAACTTCTTCTGGGAATCCCTAGACTGAACTCCCCTAGTCCCTCCCCGGGTATCTACCGTGGTGTCGCTCTGACCTACCTCCATGCTGCCTCGGCCTACCCCCCCCCGGGTGGGGAGGAGGGGGGTATCCCCGTTAACCCCCTCCAGTCCATTAGTGTGTGTCAGGTGGTCCATCTGCGGCAACCATCGGTAGCCCGGTTATGGGTTATCTGGGGCAGTCTGGTCCGTCTAGTCCTCCATGAGGCACCTTTTCCCTTTTCTGTCCCCTCCACAGGACGTGAGCACTCTGGGGAGACCTGGGGCACTCGCCGACGTGGCTACTTCCGTTTCCATGCGTCCTCCTCCCTTCTATGCGAGTCCCGCTGCACCTCCACCCGTGGTCACCCAGGTGGCGGTGAGGCTGCGGGAGGGCATCCCTCCCTCCCAGAGGAGAGGCAGCCGTTGGGCGCTCGATCCTCCTCTCCCAACCCGCCCTCCAGCTACCCGAGTCCGTTCCCGAACCCGGGTCGCTGGCGTCGCAAGCGGAAGTCCAATCGCTGCGCCGGCGGGCCGGCTAAGAGTGAGAAATCTTGATTGCTGCCTCTGACCTCACACGCTGTGATCATGCGCTCCTGGTGACTGTTGGGAGCTGTGATCATGTGTTGGGATGCGGCCCTGATAGGCTGATGTGATTAGAGCCATGCGCACCCTCATGGCTTGGCTGCCAGACAAGACTTTACCTTAGTGGCCCCCTGATAGGCTAGCAGGTCACTCTCCTATAAATCCAGCCCACTGTGCTGAGGCAGGTAACACAACCATGGGAAGTTTAATTGTGAGAGTGTCAGGGTTGTTGTTCAAATTTCGAGAGGATTGCCGGCATTTGGATTTGTGAGCACAAGTCAGCACTAGCAGCAGCAAGCAAGCAAGCCTGAACTGGAGAATTCACTGCAGCTGGAGAGTCAGCGGGACCAATTGAGTTTTTTAACCAGCGCCCTGGTTCTCTTTTCCAGTGTCTGTGGCAGGGAGGAGCGGCAGAGGTTTTGCGGTCGGGGGCATAGCACGATAGGAGTCTGACAACCATCTCTTCAGACGCAGGTAAGCAGCAAGCTAGAGATCTCTCCGGTGCTGCTAGTCAGGGTGTCAGGAAGGATCCAGTGTGGGATTACACTGTATAAACTTACTTTGGAAGCTGTTAAGGAAATTATTTTTAAATGGAACCCCTCTAGGCAGTATTTGGTATATGACTGATAGAGTTGCTTTTAGAGGTTAATAGTGCTAAGCACTGCAGTCGATTGTATAATTTACACTTAACTTTTATGTTTGGCCCCCAAAACCCTGGTCTCGGTCCTTCATATCTGATTATGAGTAGCAGAGACCCAGCAGAGCTAACTCCTTAACCACAAGGCTGGATCCCCAGCTATTGTACCCTCGAGCAGAGGACCAGCTCTGTGAGAAATTTTTATTCACCTTTTGGAACTGTCTGACTACCTCATATAATGCTGCAGGACTGTTTCTTTGGATTGTATGTCTGAACAGTTTGGACTCTATCTTGAACTGGGTGAGACTTTTCTAGTAATTGATTTGTTGTTTAACCTGTTTGTTGCTGCAATAATAGTAACTGTTGTTGCTGTAAGAAAAACAAACAAACACATACAGTGATTATCAAGTTATGTGCGAAAGATTGTCCAGTCCCCTGGGACTGTTGGGACTTTGATATGTGGACTCTGAACACTTCAGAGACTTTTTGGCATTTTATTGCCTTGGGTTTTATTCAAAGGGGGTTCAGGGTTGGGGAAGTGTGTGGCCAGAGAGTGTTGGGGATGTGCGTGTGTGCATGTGAGGTGGACAGAGAATATGAACTGTAGTGTGGTGTGTGTGTGTGTGTGCTAGGAATGTGTGAAGTGAGCTTATCTGTTTTGATGAGTTCATTTAATAATGTACTTGGTTGATATTAATTGTCTTGCAGCATTTTATATTTACTGTACTTCCTCACAGTTTTATTGCTGCTATTAATAAATTGTTGGGTGGTCGGGTGGTTGGCAAAACTATGTTAAGTCCCCTTTGATGGCAACAGTACATGGATTAGTTGGGGATGTAGTGTAGGGTCCCTGGGTTTAGTTATATAGAGTGCTCCTGCCCCTGTTGATGTTACCCCAGGAGGCCTGGGGAAAAGAATGTACTAATCTCCCCCTGTACTACTCTGTGGTGTAGCCCGCTGCCCCATTCATAAGGAGGTTAATGGTTTTAAGGGGAAAAGAGTATAAGCACCCCCTGTTGGGGATGCTTACTAAAAATTAAAAAAAAAAATAAAAAAAACTTCCCACCTTGTCTTCCTTTTCGGGGGTCTGGGGCCTGACCTGCCAGCTTTGCAGATGGAGCCTGCACCCTGCTGGGGATTTAAGGATTGTTGGCACCATTTCGGGGGGAGGCCAGTGGAGTGAATGATCGGGGAACTGAGGTGATATTTAACCTGGCGTGGTCGGGGGTCTCAGCAGCCATCACTGGATGTCCTCTTGGGGACAGCTGGTGACCAGTAGATGGAGGGAACTGTGGCCATAAGCTGGAGCTGGGTTGGTTTGGGGAGCCACAGCCCAGGGAAGAATGCATGATCCACCTTCATGCACCATGACACTAGGGTGGGGGAGGCCTGGATCCAGTGGGAGTGAACTGGGTGGTGGGATAGTGCAGTGGTGGCAGCCTGCATTGTGGGAAATGCTGTGGTGACAGCCTGCATCCCCTTTACCAAGTGGCACTCCTCCCAGGAGTGTGATGGCCTGTGGGGAGTGAGAAAGTATGGTCAGTGGGTCTGCCAGATCACCTGTGCCATGGATGTGTAAGGATGCCAGGAGCCCAGCTACCAAGGCCCTATTGTGCAGGAAGAATGAATAGGGCAAAGCAGGGAGCATGACTAGCCAGCATCTGTAGATTAGGCAGCATGAGAGAGTGGAGCCTTGGATAGAGCGTGAGGCCTTGGGATTAATTGTGTAGGCCTGGTGAAAGTGCTGCTTTAGGTAAGTTTTAATTCTTAAAGTAAATAAAGACACTTGAAACAGCCAGAACATGTGCTGTTGTGATTTTATTGACCACTATAGTGATGCCAGTTGCAAAAATAAATTGGCGTGAGCATACAGGAAAATCTACAGGAATTTCACCAAGGTTTTACAGGGAAAATACAGGAAAAATGAGGGTCTGCTACAGGAAAATGCTTTGGCTGATCTGGGAGCACTGCAATGGTTACAACAAAGACACACAGCCTAGCTGCAGTGCAGTGCAGCACTAACTGTAAGTAAATGGGGGAAGAAGAGCTGAGAAGTGAAGGAGGTGTGTGAACTTGAACTGCCCAAAGAAAAGAAAATAAGAAGCCTAACTCTGTGTGTGGGCTATTGGGAGTCTGGGATAGGAAACCATGGGGAGAAGTGAAGGATCAAGGAGGGGTAGCCTTCCCGTAAGAAAATACAACAAGAGAAGCCTGAGTGATTGTGGGCTGTTGGGACAGGATACTGTGGGCAAAGGAGTGAAGGAGGGGTGACCTGCCCAAAGGAAATAAGAGAGCCTAACTGTTTGTTGTCTGTGGGCTGTTGGGAGGGGAGGAGAGAAGGAGGAGGGGTGACTTTCCCCTAAGAAAATAAGAGAAGCCCGACTGATTGTGTGTGTGTGTGCTGTTGGGAGAGGAGACAGAGCAAAGGAGTGAAGGAGGGGTGACCTGCCCAAAGAAAATAAAATAAGACAGCCTAACTGTTGCGTGTGGGCTGCTGTTATGAGAGGAGATTGTGGGGGAAAGGACTCAGAGAAGATGGGTGGGGGTGACCTGAGCAGTGTAAGTGTCCTGTGGCTGGCTTGTGAAAGACTAAAAAAAATAAAAGAAGAGAGAGAAAATACAAAAAAAAAAAAAGATGCAATAAAAACTGATTTGACAATCCACATTAATTTGCAGTGAGTGTACAATTACAGAAAAATTATTTAAACCTAATCTGTTACTTATATTTCATATTAAGTATACAAATTTACTATGCAGAAAATTAAGCATACAAATCAAGGAAGGTTCTACTACTTCTTTAGTTGCACTAACTCATCTTAGATAGAACCGGTTCATACTGTTCACCTATTAGTATTTAACGATCTCCCCCAAAAAAGTACATACAATTTTTTATGTTTGCTTGTATGCATGTGTAAGAAACATAGTACCACCACACGAGTTTTCGTAGATGTGCCTCCCCCACTTCCAATGACCTGCTCCCTTTTGCAGGCGCAGCTGCACCTTGCCAATGAATGTCCGAGCTATCTATGACAGCCATTCAGATGCAGTGGCATACAGTTCTGAGGAAAACACTGCTCCAATCAGCGGTAGTGACGTGCAGGCAATTTGCATACTGCCATCGGCAGGTTGCAGTGCTTGGTGGTGAAGTGTGAGGCTGATACACTCTTGTGAGTGTTGTGTGTGGGCCCAATTCCCTCCCCCACCAGAGCACAGCTAATTTACAGAGAACACCTGCCCTGCAATTGGAGGAAAAGGCTTCAGGTGCAGCTCATGTAGTTCTAGCCATTGGGAGTTGGGTTTTAAGGCTGGGAGAGAGGAATGTAGGGAGTTGAAATCTTCCCCTGTAAGCTAACTCTTAAGGCAACTAGTCAGGTGGGGAAAGGTTCAGCCACCCAAGCTTTGCAAGTTTAAAGGTGTGCATGCTGTATTGGGGGGGTTGCCTAGGTATAGGTACTGGTAGCTCGAGAAACTGTAGAGCCACTGAGTTGATAATTTGGCCTAGAAAAGACTGCTGTGATGATGAGGAAGGGACCGCATATCACTAGAGCAGGTATCTTTGGGCAGGTGGTAGGGTGCACAGGGTGTGGTGCGGCCATGATACTGGACTGGGCTTGGAAGCTGGGGGATGTCCAGTGTGCTACCAGCTGGCACAGCTTAAAGAGGAGGTAAAGGGGATCCAAAGGCAGCTGGGGTGGGAAGGGGATTGGAGAGGTAGGAGGCAAGCGGTCACCTACATGGAAGCACGAGGTGCTGGGGCCCTACAAGCTGGGGGAGGAGTGAAGAGTGGTGCTCACACTAGCAGAGGAGGGAAGGGGGTACACAGAGGGCTCTCGGAGACCCTGGCAGATGGGGCCCAAAAGGTGGAAATTTCCACAGCAGTAGGCAAGAGTCTGGGGGTGTCCAAAGGAAACCGAGAGAGGCGGTAGGGACAAAGGGGGCACTGGGGGATGGGCTAAAGCTCACAAATCGTTTTAACCCTCTACGTCCATTGGTAGAACAGGGGTATGGTGGGGGGGAGGAGGATGCTGCCGCTGGTGTAGCTGGGGCAGGGACGGATAGAACAGGTGTAGAGGGCAAGTGTCAAGGGCACAATAGAGGGGGCCCCAGACAGGATGGGGGAAGAGGGGAAACGAAAAAGGAGGATCAGGGGAGCAAGGAGGAGGCTGATGGTATGAAACAGGGGAGCACGACAGGCAGGAAGGCGCAGGACGTAAATGAGATGATAGCGAGCAGAAAGCCAAATAGGCAAACGAATAGGATAGGTGGATTAGTAAGGAGTGGGGAAAGAGATACAGAGAAAGATACTCAGGTGGGGGGGATAAAGAAGGCCAGGACACGGGTAGAGGAGGTGACCAGGGACTATAGTGAAGGGGCTACCTTCAACACCCAGATTGTGGGAGGTGCGAGGAGCTGGTTGAGGGGAGAATCCAGACGAAGGGATGAGGAGGGGCATGGAAGGAGGGGGAACTCTAAGGGTAAACAAGAAGACAAGCGAGAAGTTAGAGTAATGCTACTGGGGGACTCCATGATCAGAGGCATACAGTGGGAGGGGCAGGAGGAGGGTAAAAGCTGTCTGATCTGAACCAAATGCCACCAAGGCCTGACAGTGCACAAGGCCAAACATGAGCTGTATTCACTGGCAAGGGAATGCAGGGGGACCCTGGACATTCTAGTGCACTTAGGGACAAATGACATAAGTGGTAATGGTGAACTAGAAATTCAGGCAAGGTTCCGGGAGTTGGCCAGGATATGCCAAGGGCTACTGGGGAAAACAAGAAGATGATCACAGAAATAAATCAGTGGCACAGTGAGTGGTGTGGGGAATTGGGGTATGGCCTGGTGGGGGACTGGGGGGAGACCTGGGAGGATAAGGGGCTGTATGCTAGGGACAGGCTCCACCTTAATTTGGAGGGGAAGGAAATCCTAAAGCTTAAACTAGCTGGGTTCATCAGTGAAAGGTGGGGGTTAAACTTGTGAAGGGGGAGGGATAAAAAAGGAGCAGTGCCAGCAGATACGATAAATGAGGGACATGTTCTCCACTCCTCTAGGGGGCTAGGGAGATATGGAACTGGGTCACCAGGTAGGGTGCAGGAGCTGAGAAATGGGAGCTCAAGGGGGAGAAATGAGAGAAGGGGAAAAGGGGGAGAGTGGTCCTGACAAATGCCAGGAGCTTAGAAAATAAAATGCCTGAGCTCCAGGCAATGCTAGTTGAGGGGGAGGTAGATGTGGCAGCAGTCACTGAGACCTGGGCCACTCAAGGGCAGGAGTGGGACCTAAATCTGGAGGGCTACACTATGTTCAGAAATGATAGGGTGGAGGGAAGGGGTGGTGGTGTAGCACTGTTAGTCAGAAATGGCGTGGGTATTGGAGGGGTAGAGGAGGCAGAGGGAAATGTGGAGACTATTTGGGTCACCTTGCTGACACAGTGGGGTAAGAGAGTAAAGGTCGGAGTGGTATACAGACCACCAGCACTGGCGGAGGTCCTGGAAAAAAGTTTGGTGGCAAATCTTGAGGGACACTGTAGATTAGAAAAGGGATGGGTAATAGTAATGGGGGACCTCAACATGCCAGGAACAGACTGGGGGACTATAACATCACCAGTGGCCAGAGAGCAGAGGCTGCTCAATGTCTTCCAGGATGCATTTCTGACACAACAGGTGGGTGAGCCAACTAGGAAGGCCTGGACACTCGACGTGGTCCTGGCAGACAGTGATCAGATTAGTGGCCTAGAGGTGAGGGACCCGCTGGCTGGGAGTGATCACGCCACAGTCTGGTTCTTCCTGAACCTAGGGGGGAGAAAAGTCGAACAAGGACGGTAGTAACAGACTTTAGGGGTGCAGACTTCAGGGAGATGGGAAGGATCCTTAAAGATCATCTAGACAAGATAAGGCCGGATATGGATGCGACAGCAGGTGGGAGATCATTAGGAGAGTACAGGAGGTTACCAGATCCTGCGCAAGGGAAAGACGTAAGTTCGGTAAGGCCAGAAAACCCTGCTGGTGGACCCGGGAGGTACAGGAGGTGGTGAGGGAAAAGAAGGCAGCCTATAGGCGCTTCAAGTGGTCAAGGAGTGAAAGGGATCAGGAGAAATATGAGCAGACAGCCAAGAGAGTCACCAGGGTGGTGAGAGCAGCTAAGGCAAAAAAGGAGCAGTCCTTGGCCAGTGGGATCTGGAGGGGGGACAAGGGGTTCTTTAGACACATAAGGGGGAAAAAAAGGAAAGTAAAGGGGCAGATCAGCAAGATAAGGGTAGGGGATTGTTGGGCACAGAAGGCAGGGGAACAGGCAGAAGTCCTAAATGAGTACTTTGCCTCAGTTTATACCAGGGGGGATGGAGGGGCTAGGTCTTGCAAGGGGAGCGGGGGCAAATCAGAGCAAGGGGTGAGACCGGTAGAGACCAAGGGCCCTGATGGGTCTGGGGAAAGGGAGTGGTCAGCACAGTCAGGTGGAGGCCCAGCAGTGCATGGTGAAATAGGGGAGAACGAGGCTGAAATTCCAGTAGAGTGAGTAAGGAAAGCCCTCAGGTCCCTTTGGACGGAGAAAGCACCTGGGCCAGATGAGATACATCCCAGGGTGCTGAGGGAAGTGGCAGATGTCCTGGCAGTCCCTCTAGCGGAGCTTTTCAACATCTCTCTGAGGGCTGGGTGGGTGCCCCAAGACTGGAGGGTGGCCCATGTTGTGCCGATCCACAAGAGGGGATCAAGAGAGGAGGCAGGAAATTACACGCCCGTTAGCCTGACATCGGTGGTCGGCAAGGTGATGGAGGGCATTGTCAAGGAAAGGCTGGGGGGGTTACTGGAGCAAACTGGGCGTTTGGACAATAGGGAGCCTGGCTTTGTCATGGGAAGATCGTGCCAGACAAATCTTGTTGAGTTCTATGACTGGGTGACGAGGGCCCTGGACCAGGGTAGCCCAGTGGACGTCCTCTTTCTGGAGTTTAGCAAGGCGTCTGATTCAGTACCCCACAGTGGCCTGCTGGCTAAGCTGAAGGAAATGGGGGTAGGGAGACAGCTGCTAAGATGGATAGGAAATTGGCTCTCTGAACATACTCAGAATGTGGTGGTTGGAGAGTTAGCCTCATCCCCAAGGTGGGTTACTAGTCGGGTTCCCCAAGAGTCAGTGCTGGGGCCACTCCTGTTCAACGCCTATATCTCAGACATCAGGAGGGGGATCAGGAGTGAGATGAGTATCTTTGCAGATGACTCAAAGCTAGGTGCAGGGGAGGAGGGGAGGATGGCCTTGCAGGAGGACCTGGAGGCTCTGGAAAGGTGGTCGGGAAAATGGAAACTAAAATTCAATGCAGGGAAGTGCAAGGTTCTGCACCCGGGAGTCAGAAATCCAGGCCAGGGGTATATCCTGGGAGGAGACATGATTCAAGTTACGGAAGGTGAGAAGGACCTGGGGGTAGTGGTAGATGTCAAAATGAACAACTCTGAGACCTGTAGGAGGGCAGCGGCAAGGGCAAATAGGATGCCGGAATGCAATGCCAGGGGGATTACCTCCAGAAAGGCAGAAGTGATCCTTCCACTGTACAACTGCTTGGTTAGGCCACACCTCGAGTACTGTGTACAATTTTGGAGACCACATTTAAAGAGGAACATTACACTCCTAGAGAGGGTCCAAAGGAGGGTAACCAAAATGATCTGGGGCCTGGGGGAGAGGACCTATGTAGAGAGGCTCAAGGAGCTTGACACGTACACCCTGAAGGAGAGGAGGGACAGAAGGGACATGATAGAGGTCTTTAAGTACATGAAAGGGATCAATAAAGGAGGCCCAGTCAGGGTGCTCCAAAGGAAGGAGGGTGAGGCAACAAGAGGTCACAGGTGTAGGCTGGAAGGGGGCAGGCTCAGAGGGGACAGGAAGAGATGTTATTTCACTGAAAGGGTGGTAGAGTCATGGAATGCACAGCGCAGGGAGCTGGTAGAGATGGAGACTGTGGACGGGTTTAAGAGGGGATGGGAAGAGGTATAGGAGGAGGGTAAATCTGACCAGGCACAATACAGGTGGAACATCTGGGACTGGGGACAGTATAACCCAAGGGGGGACACCAAAATCGGTCCTTCAATGCGGGTGCTGAAAATCGAGCAGACTCGAGAGACCATTAGGCCTTTCTGCTGGCACTTTAGTATGTTAGTATGACAGATTAAGAAAATCACAGTGGACGCTGTTCATGAGCGGAGGTCCCAAAATGCATGTGTTGACAATCTGCTGTAAACAATCCCCAAACTAATTACATTATGGATGTGCGTTGTGCAGCTTTTATGCTCATGACCACCATTTTTTTTATATTTTTGCTCCAGATTTTCAACATTGCCATTTATTTATTTATTTTTTTACACCTCCTCATGAACAGTACAGCTGTCATTTTTCACATCCTGTTTGAAATGTATTTTCGCACCTGTGGTGCCAAATGGCGTAGTCATCATGCAAAATCAGCTTTCAGCTAACAAACTGATGTTGCCACTGTTCATGAGGTGGGGGTCCCAAAAATCCATGTTGAAAAATTGGAGTGAAAATACCAACAAATGCCTGGGGCGTTAGATTTTCCGGCCATAACGTCCCACCCTGTAGAGACTGACAGTCATCAGTGGTGTGACTTGGGATTGTCGCCTGTAATGCTCATGCCATTCCACCCACACCCTGCAGCCAGTGACAGGCATCGAGGTGTGCCTTAGACTCTTCAGCCCCGAAGTTCACCACATTCTCATATATTGCACCCATCTCACCGTATTTCCTTATGGAATGGGGTGAGCATACGGCCCAAAGACCCCAAGGCACACCGCGACACTTGTCAGTGTCTGCAGGGTAGGGTATGGTGAAATGGCGTGGCCGTTATGCCGGATGACTCAAAGGCACACCCCAATGCCTGTCAGTCTCTGCAGGGTGGTGGTGGGGTTGGCTTCAGTTCAATACTTCACTGCCATTCCTATTATGCAGCTCTCTCCTACACTACCAAATGCCAATGCCAGCAAGCAAACATTCAGCATTGACAAATGCTTGCCTTTACTTCCTAATAATCTTTCTTAAAAACGTGCCTATTTTTAATTGGACTACCAACTCGAGCACGAGGACTACTACTTTTAGTCAAGCCACTTGTCCTGGACAAACAGTGAATTTTAAAATGTGTCGAACCCTGTGGGCCACTGCTCTTCAACACCTTCCATCAATGATCTGGAAGCTGCGGTTTCCAGTAGACTGCTTAAGTTTGCGAATAACATTAAACTAGTGGACTCCCCTCTAGGATGGGGACAAATTTCAGGAGTACCTGAATGAGCTGGCAATTGGTCAGACTCCTGGAGCCTCAAACTGCATATAGCAAATGCAAGATGCTACACTTGAGAGAGAAAAAGAAACAGCGGTAGGATCTGCACCCTGTGTTGGCCTCCTTTTGCTGCAGTTAAGAAAAGGACCTCTGATTCTAATAGATAAGGGGCTGAAGCAGGCCAAGTAGTGTGCGGCCTTTGTTAAAAGTGCCAGCAGATTGCTGGGATGCATTATAAGGAGGGTGACAGGCAGAGAAAGGGAAGTAATGCTGCCATTTCACAAGGCCCTGGTCAGGCTCCATCTGAAGTACTGAATGCAATTTTGGAGTGCTCAATACAAAAAGGACGTTGAGTCAGCTGACAGAGTGTAACACAGGGCCACCAAAATAATTGGTGGTGGGAGGAAAAAGCCATAAGGGGAGGCTGGAGGTCCTTAACATGCTCACCCTGGAAAAAAGGAGTCTAAGCAGGGACATTTATATCCAAAGTCTTACCAGGAAAGACATACTGAGCTGATAACAGGCTGTTTCCAGATGCATCCGGGAAGGGGGAAGAAGAGAAAATACAGATGAATGATGATCTGTCTTTCGCATACTTGGGTCAATGTTCCCCATCCATTGTTTTAGTGCAGTGGGCCACCACCCTATATTTTTCTACCACAACTCTGTATTTTTTTACCACCACCCTACATTTTTTTGCCATCACACTAATTGTTTTTCATAAAATCCTCCAACGTGGTCCTTTACCACCATTCTTTACCCAATTCACTTTATTTTTAAAAAGGTGCTATTCCAAATGATCAACGTGCCTGTACACAAAATTCAATAAATAAGTATTCAGCCATAAAAATCACAAAACATAAACTTAGTCAATAATTACAGTCAGGAAAGGCAAGTTCAAACAAATAAGTTTTTAAAGCGGTTTCAAAGCCCTCCACAGTCAGGCATTCTTGTATTCAATAAGGTAGAGAGTTCCACAGGTAGGGCCACGAACTCAAAAGCACGAGACCCAGATGTCTTCAGCCAAACCCTGGGAACCTCTAGCAATCCTTCGTCGGTGGAGTGGTCAGAGGGGGCAGTAGGGATGAAGGAAACTCTTGGAAATGAAAAGAGGCGGCTCAGAAGGACACCACTGGAGCTACAGACATATAATACTCTCACTGTAACATCTCCACCAGAGTCAGGCTACAAAACAGTGTGCCGGTAAAAAAGACCATTGATCTTGGTCAGATAGAAAATTACTTTATTACAAAAACTTTAAAATACATAGCAAACAGCACCCTCACCACCGTGGCACGCACGTTTCACGTGACCAACACATTTCACGTCACTCTGACGAGCCTTGACAAAACGTCAGCATGACGTGAAACGTATTGGTCACGTGACACGTGCTTGCCACAGTGGTGAGGGTGCTGCTCAATATGTAATTCTAAGCTTTTGTAATAAAGTAATTTTCTATCTAAGATCAGTGGTCTTTTCTAATTGGCATGCTGTTTTGTAGCCCGACTCTGGTGGAGATTTTATGAAGGAGCTCTTGCAGGTAGCTCGGACCCTGTCCGTGTACAGCTTTATAGATCAGCAAAACCGACCTTGAAGGTGATCCACCACTGAACTGGCAGCCAGTGCAGTTCGCGCAGCACTGAACTAGCAGCCAGTGCAGTTCACGTAGCACAAGTGTAACATGGCTGGATTGGGACAACCCAGTCAGCAACTTGGCCGCAGCGTTCTGCACCAGCTGCAAGCGGCAGATATCAACCCCCGGACGCCCTAAGTACAAGGAGTTACAGTAATCAGGGCAGGAGGTCACAAAGGTGTGGACCAGAGTTGGAAGGTCGCCAGGCAGAACAAGGTGTTTAATCCAGGCAATATTCCTCAGATGGTAAAAAGAGGATTTGATGACGGTCGACACCTGAGAATGTAGCATCAGCTAATCGTACAAAATAATGCCCAGATTTCGCGTCTGCTCAGAGGTTGACAGCTGTCGGCCCCCAAGCCAAAGCCTGGAGGCCTGACCAGCCGCCGACCCCTCTGCTTGGCGACCTGGGTCCACTACCAACACCTTAGCCTTGTCAGGATTCAACTTCAACCAGCTGGTAGTCATCCAGTCCTGGATCTCAGCAAGGCAGTTGATAAACACAGAGACCACACTAACTTATTCGGACACAAAAGACAGGTAGAGCTGGGTATCATCTGCATAGTAGTGAAAACCCAACACATACCATCTTACAATGTCTCCCAATGGCAGCACATACACCGCGAACAACATGGGGGACAGCACCGATCCCTGCGGCACCCCAAATGGCAGAGAGAATGAGTCGGAGGAATATGCCCCAGACACCACCCTCTGAGATCTGCCAGAGAGAAAAGCATGGAACAATCCGAGGACCGTACCAGACAGGCCACAGATGGACCGCAGACACTTAAGCAGCACCCCATGGTCCACGGTGTCGAATGCTGCAGAGAGATCAAGAACCACCAAGATGGAATGGCACTTCCGATCCCTCACTATCAGGAGACCATTGAGCACCCAAACAATGGCAATCACCATGCTATGCCTCTTCTGAAATCCTGACTGGAGAGGATCATAGATATCATGGATGGTTAAATGATTCTCCAGCTGCTGCATGACCACTTTCTCAATAACCTTCCCCACAAAGGGAAGGTTAGAGACTGGTCTGTAGTTAGCAGGACAATCCGTGTTGAGAGAAGCTTTTTTAAGGAGGGGTGCAACTACCGCTTCCTTCAGGGAGTCCGGAAATTCACCTGACTGCAATGAACACCAGACTATCTCTGCTAGGACCAGGCAGATGACATCAACATGCCCCACCAGGAGGAGAGTTGGACCCGGATCCAAACTACAGCTGGTCGGCCGCATATTCTGGACAATCTGCATGACATCCACAATCTCCAGCCGGTCAAAGTCGCAACCAAACCAAGGAGTAGCAACCGACCACCGACACCCCCTTTAGAATGCACTGCATGGATCTCTGATCTGATGTCGGCAACCTTATCAGCAAAGAATCGAGCAAACTCATCACATTTTTCCTGTGAAAATGCTCTCCGAACCTGCAGACAGGCTGGATTGCACAGTCTGTCCACAGTTCGAAAGAGCTGAGCCAGTCGATTCTGTGCTGTGGCAATCTCATTGGACAGAAACTATGCCTTCTTATACAAGCTAGCCGACTGATAAACCCTATAATGGTCCATCAATCTAAGCCTGTCAGCTTCAAGGCCCGATTTCTGCCAGCAACGGTCTATTCTTCGACCCATCCGCCTCAGCTCCCTCAAGGCCCCATCAAACCATGGGGACCGAGGGGGAAGGGTGAGGAGACGATCACGGACAGTAGCAATGGAATCCAGAGACTCTTTCACAGCCTTGTTATAGGCTTACACCAGGTTCTCTGGACCCATTCTTGCACTCAGAAATCCCGATCGGTCAAGCACTGCCGTTAGGCCATCTGCGGTCACACCCCTTAAAGGGTTGTACCGAACCATCTCCACAGGGGTAGGCCTGTGGGGAAGGGGGGGCCTGGAAATTGAACCTTATAGACTGATGGACAGACCACACAACTGGTTCCACTACCAAGTCGGATGTCTCAATCCTCAGTAGGAAGACCAGGTTCAGTGAGTGACCATGATTGTGTGTCGCAGAGGTAACCACCTGTGTGAGACCCAGCAAGCTCAAAAGCTAGAGGAAGTCCTGACCAAAATGCGAGAGTTCGTCGTCAACCTGCAGCCATCAATCTGGGCAACTCCAACACTATGTCAACAATGAAGTCCGTGACTTCCTCTAGGAACTGCTTCTCGCCCCTGGGTGGACGGTATACAAGAAGAATTCTGCATCCCACATCTGCAACCACTGTACACTCAAAGGATCTGGTCTCTCCCACAGGTACAGTTACAAGGTCCAATTCTGATCTATAAACAGATGGCTACATCCCTGCCGCGCCTGTGATCCTGCCTCAGGTGGTGTATCACCGAGAACCCAGCCAGAATAGCGGACTCCAGAATGGGGCCAGAATTTTCATCCAGCCAGGTGTCTCGGTGATGCACACCAGGTCCGCTTAATATCCATCTTGTTCTCAATGGACCTGGCATTGCACACCCGCCCAAGTAGGATGAGACACGAGGCCGACCGAGCCACTGGCCCACTGGATGTGGAGCCCCTGGGTATGGGTACCTGACACGGAGGATCACGATCTGGAACCCACTTCGCCCCAGGGCGTCTCCTAGTCCCCACTACCCCATCCAGCCACCCTGCCCCCCCCCCAGGTCCCGGGCCCCCCCTTCACCTCCTACCCACTATTCCCCCAATGCACTGCAGTGTCCACAGACAGCTGCTGGCAATGGAGGACATTTAAAGGGGCGAAGGCCCCGGAGCTTAGAGCAGGAGCAACGCCTAACTGGGAGAGCCCACTGCTGACACATTCTAGCAATGGCCAGTGCAATAGTAACCCAAACACAACCACAAAACTAGATACACAATAGCACAAACCAATACAAAATTTAAGTAACCCAATCACCCTCTCAACTTTAATTCCCCCAAACCCCAATAAGTTACAAATATTCCCAGATCGAGAAGTGAAGATAGAAAAAAAAAATTAAATCATCAGTACAAACAATATGTGCTAGCACTTAGCTGAGGCTCTCACTCCCAACCAGTTCAGTTGTTATAGTCCACAGCAGCTGAACTCTCACTGCAGCAATCCACTGTACATATGAAAAATCATAGATAATTTTGGAGGGTCTCTCACCCCCTCCAACCAAATTAATAGGCAGCAAATTTTCACCACTGAGCAGAATAAGGAAGCAGTTCATCCTTGAAAGTCACCCAGTTTGCAGATACATCATCCAATTCAATCTTCATCTCACTAATGGACCTCCCAATAACTACCACAGGGACAGGCGACCCCACAGGATACAAGGGCTCAGCATCAGGAAGCCTCCAACCCCCACCCCAAACGTACCAGGGAAAAACCGGAGGCCCACTCCCCTCCAGCCGAAGACCTCCGGCCCCCCTCCCAGAGGCCAACCCAGTCCCCACAGCAGCCACCAGCCAAGTCCCACAGGCCACACCGCTCAGCTACAACTTGCCAGTCCAAAATGACAACCACAATGTCCACACTTTCTGGGGCAGCCTGCACACCAAGCAGTGCCCAGCTACAGGCAGGAGGCAGAAATCAACCCTGGGCGACAAAGGGGGCTGGGGCCAGATACCCACGGCTGTCCTTTGACAGCCAAATGGCACCAACGCCCCCCTGCCACTGAAGCCCCTGCTCTCCAGCGGGCCACACCACTATTTCCCCTGTAGTCCCCCCCGGACCAAAAACCACCCCACCTGTCACAGAGAACCCCCAGCAAAAAGCAAGCTAATAATACCCCAATTACCAGATTTCCAAGCAATTCCAGCTCTTGAAATACATACCAGCAAAGACTCATGGCCTGAAAGTCCTTAGTGGTTCTGGCTCCTCTCAGTCCTGATGGTAATCCCTCCTTAGCCAGTGAAACGCCCTTCCTTCGGATATTCCAGTGCAAGACCAGGCAGAAAACAAAAACCCATCTAACAATCCCCTTTGAACTTGCTGCCTCAATGAAAATGCTTTGCGGGCAAGACAAAACTGCAAAGTAACCACCTTCGAGTAGCGCTTCCTCGATAAAACACAGATTAAAAAAATGATATGAAAAAATGAAGCAGATCATCCTTGTGTAGCCTCCGTCAAAGTTTTCAACAAACCAGTCTCTTGCTCTGACACTACCTCCACACACTAATCAGAGCAAAGCAGCAAGCACCAAAACGCCCCACAACATATAATTAGGGCCAGCACGCCAATCCAAACGGTAACAAAAATGACCCGAAAAAGAATAAATTTATTAATCTACCTTACTTCTTCGACCCTCACTAATGTAACTCATAAACGATAAAAAGAAAACTAAAAGACAAAGTAAAACAAACGAAAAATTAAAAAACAACTAAAAACCAACGGGCTAGTGCTCTGGCTGGTTCACAGCTGCCGCCATCTTGCCCTCCTCCCTTTACTATTCCTCTAGCCCTGTTCTGATGTACCTTACTAAAAAACAGTTATAATAATAATAATGATAATATTTTTATTTATATTGTGCCTTTCAAATGTCAAGGTGCATTCCAATAAAATAAGATAAAAATACAAGAACACAAAAACAGAAATACAAAGGCAATATTATAAAAACACACAAAGGCAAATTAATGAACCGTAAAACCATATGCCTCTTCCCACAGAAAGGATTTAAGAACCTGTTTAAAACTCCCGACGGTCGTATACTCCCTAATCCGACGGGGTAGAGAATTCCAAAGGGAAGGGGCCGCAAACATAAGAGCCCGGGCCCCAGCAGATTTAAACATCACCCTTGGAATCTCCAGCAACCCCTCGTCGGCTGAGCGGAGCGATCTCACAGGCCGATAAGGGATCAGGAGTTCTTTCAGGTAATCAGGGCCCAGATCGTGCAGGGCTTTAATCCGACTTTGAAGGTGATCCGCCACTGAACTGGCAGCCAGTGCAGTTCCCGGAGCACCGTTGTAATATGGGAAGATCTAGGGGTGCCCATCAACACTCGGGCTGCGGAATTCTGCACCAGCTGCAAGCGGTGGATATCAACCCCCGGAAGCCCAAGGTAAAGCGAGTTGCAGTAGTCCAGGTGCGAGGTCACAAAGGCATGGATCAAAGTTGGCAGATCACCGGACGGAACAAGGTGCTTTATCCTGGCAATGTTTCTTAGATGGTAAAAAGATGACTTTACCACCGCTGACACCTGGGACCGAAGAATCAGCCCCGCATCTAATATCACCCCCAGATCTCGCACCCGTTCAGAGACCTGTAGCTGGACGTCCCCAAAAAACAATCCAGATGGGGTGCCGGCCACAGGTCCCCCATCCGGTGATCCGGATCCAATATCAACACCTCCGTTTTTCCAGAGTTCAACTTCAGCCAGCTGGACCTCATCCAATTCTGAATTTCATTTAGGCAGTTGTTAAATACCGAAATAGCTCCTTCCTGGTCGGGTGCAAAGGACAGGTATAGCTGGGTATCATCTGCGTAACAATGAAACCTCAGCCCATACCATCTCACAATCTCTCCAAGGGGAAGCATGTACATCGCAAACAACATGGGGGACAATATAGAGCCCTGAGGAACCCCACAAAGTAGAGAGATGGGATCAGAGGAAAAAAAACCTGACACCACCCTCGGAGTTCTTCCGATGAGGTATGAAGTGAACCATCTGAGAACAATCCCAGAGAGCCCACAAATACATCTCAGGTGCTCAAGTAGGACCCCATGGCCAACGGTGTCAAATACTGATGACAGATCTAATAGTACCAAAATGGACCGTTTTCTCTGGTCTCTCGCCATCAGGAGATCATTGAGCACCCGAACCAGCGCAGTCTCAGTACTGTGCCTCTTTCGGAAACCTGATTGGAGAGGTTTGTAGATGCTATGGATGGTCAAATGGTTCTCCAACTGGGCTGCCACTACCTTCTCAATCACCTTCCCTACAAAGGGAAGGTTCGAGATAGGTCTGTAGTTAGCAGGACAGTCTGGGTCCAAGAATGCTTTCTTCAACAAGGGTGTCACCCTGCTACCACCCCCACTTTAGGTGACCAAGGAGCACCCTACCTAGCCAGATGAACCACGGAGACCAATGGGCTAGACCAGAAGAAATCGATCCTCCGATCAATCTCTTCCGGTCACCCCAGGGATAGCAGTCAGAGCCGAGACTCCTCACAGCCATGGCTTGTAGGATCACACCCCTTGCTACACCTCCAATAGAAACTTCCCAAATGCCAAAGGGCCAATGCTCCACCAGCTTGAAGGCCGGAAAAATACCCACGGCAGCAGCCACCAACTCCAGGTCTCAGGACAATCCGCTCCCCAAAACACCCACAAGCTAGTGAGGTAAAACACACAGTCAAGAATAATCCAACCAGCTCAACTCGGTTATTTCCAAATCTAGTCACCTCCAAATAAACCAAGTCATTTCAGCAGTTCGACAATAATCCAACTCGCGCTTTCCATAACAAAATAATCAGTTATTCAGATTCAGTCACAGTCACAGTACCATAGTTCCGTAATTCCTCCTCTTATAATCCGAAAGGTTTCAGCTCGTCCACGACAAAACCAAGAACGCTATCGAGGCGATCGTCTGCTCCAAATTCAACTTCGGTTGCCACACAGATCAGGCAAATCCCGTATCAAACACAGGCGGCACGCACACTACAAACTACCAATTTTAGCACTAGTAGACTAGTGCTAACAATGCGATCGAAGGAGTGAGCCAGGAAAAAGGCCCAATAGTCATTTGAAATTGTGCTGCAAATATTGAAATGTATGGGCGACAGCAAAATAACGAGAGCTCAAAGCGGATCAAACAGCAATTAAAATAACGCAAAATACACAAATAAAGTAACAAATAAACTAAATAACTAACTAAATAAAATAGTTTAAAACAATGAGAGCTCACAGCGAGAGCTCACAGTGGCTGACCCAGCATGGCTGCCATCTGTGGGCGTCACCAGATAATTATGCACATGGACAGTGCATATAGGAGTCTGTCCTGTTCTCCTCTGGCAAATGCCCTACTGATGTAGCAACCACCCTTCAGCATGACTTCCACCAAGTTCAGCTATGCTATGCCTCTCATCAGCTGTTCCTAAATGTTAAAAAGACTGTCTCCATGACCTTTGGAACTAGGTAGAGACTCTCTAGGTTGCATCCCTTACCTACTTTCCACACCCTTGATGGGACAATCCTAGAGGACACCTCCTCTTTCAGATACTTTGGGGTCTGGCTGGACCAACACCTCAACTTCTCTGGCCATATCAACACCATCCTGTAAAAACTATGCCCCAAGCTTGGTGCTTTATTTAGGAACCGTAAGTGCATCCCTCCTATGGCGCTGCGTGAACTAGTCCAGAAGATGATCCTCCCCATCTTTGACGACTGTGATGTAGTCTATGGTGCTGCTCCCAGTTCCTCCCTAACCAGACTGGACACTCTCTCTAACTCCTTCTGTCACTTTGGCCGTGATGCTCCTTCACACACTCATCACTGCAACCTTTAACATGCCCTGTCCTTCCCCCCACTTGCCAACAGGCGCCTCGCTCACTGCACCAAACTCGCTGCTAAATTGTGGCTAGGCGAACTTCCTCCTACCTCTCATGTTCCCTCTCTCCCCCCGCCCCCTTCTCCCTCCCACTCCCTTAGATCCACAGACACTCATACTTTGCTAGTCCCCTGTCAAACACTCATCGGACAGTCAAGTTTTTCCCACCAATTCCAGAAAATCTGGAACTCCCTCCCCCAAATAAGGCACTCCTCCTCCTCCCGCTCCCTAACCTCTGCCTTACATAATTTTCTCATCCCTAGCTGCTCCTGCTTTAATCCTTCTTAATCTGTTCCTCCTATGAGTCTGCTCCGCTCTATACCACACCTTCCTCCTTAACCTTTGTCCCTTACCTCAACCCCTGTCCTTCTCCTCCCTCCTTCCTCCATTTCCTACCTCCCCTTGCTTAGTGTTCTCCCTGGCAGGGTTCTTAGCATGCTGGAGGGGTTTAAACACTGGGCAAGCCTCTTTCCTCCCTCCTGCCCCCCCCTTCCCTATCCAACTTGTCCGCGCCCGATTCTGCCTCTGGCAGGGTTCTCAGCGTCCTGGAGAGGCCTAGATTTAGGCAAACTTCTTCCTCCCCTCCTCCACCACCTACATCCACCCACTAACCCTATATCCACCTACCTATACTATTACTCCCACTGACCTTTCCACTGCTGCACTCCTTCTCCCCCCCCCTTTCAAAGTCGTCACCTCGTTCTGCCCCTGGCAGGGTTCCCCGCATCCTGGAGGGGCCAGCTCTTGGCGTGACTTGTTCTTACTCAATCCCTCTCCTCCACTTCCTCTCTTCCCCTTCTCCTCCCCCTCCTCTCTAACTCTCCTGCATTTAAACAGAAATTTTTCTCTTGGGCTAATTTACGTGCACTTTTTGCTTGGTCTGGGCGGTTTCATATTCCAAATTGTATAGTACGCTTACTCTGCTGAAAAATGTTATATTTTACATGCATACTAAATATTAACTGCATGTCACTTTTACAGATGTTTTGTATGTTTATATTCCTTAGTATACTAAATGTAAACTAATGTTTAATTCAATCATCCATTTGTACCCCCCCCTCCTCCCCCCCAGGTCACACCGGGAGATGAGCAACTTGTTCAATGTGCCTTCCTGGTGAAACATTTCAATAAAAAAAATGTAAAAAACAAATATAGGAGTCCACAGAATAATGCACCCTTGACCCAGGTCACCACCACCACCCTATGTTCCCCAAAGAGTGGGGAACCCCGTGGGTACCAAGAACAAGGCAAGGCAATTTTATTTATAAGGTGCCCAATCCCAGAGGATCTGGGCACCGAACATAAATAAGAACATACAGTGGTTAATTAAAACCATAACAAAGTTAAAATTTCAACAGTCTTAAAAGGTTTCCAGAGGACAGTCTTCACGGACTGGCCAGAACTAAAGATGGCATCAGCAGTCAAAAGCCAGGCTGAAGAGGTGGGCCTTTAGCCTTCCCTTAAACACCTCAAATCGAGGGAGCCTCCTGGACAGCAGATGGAAACGAGTTCCACAGGGACGGCCCAGAGATACTAAAAGCACGATCTCCCGAGTTCCTGAGCCGATCCCTGGGAACATCTAGGAGGCCCCTCGTGGAGGAAGCAAGCAGAGGACACTGGTGTCAGGAGCTTAGGCACGTAACCAGGACCCAGCCCGTATAGGGCCTTAAAGGTGAGAAGACCCACCCTGAAAAGGATCCTCCACCTGACCAGCAGCCAGTGCAGAGCATGCAGGATCGGAGTCACATGACTCGAAACGCCCGCCAGCAATCGGGCTGCTGCGTTCTGCACCAACTGCAGTCTGTGGAGGGTCCCTCCCATGATCCCGAAGTACAGAACATTGCAGTAATCAAGCCTCAAAGTCACAAAGGCATGCACTAGTGTTGGCAGGTCCTCGGGCAGAAGGAGGGGCTTAATCCAGGCAATGTTCTGCAAGTGGTAGAAACCACTGCTGACTACAGACGACACCTGATCTTCAAAGGTCAATCTGCACTCAAGGATCACACCCAGATTCCGCACCCTCGGAGAAACCGCCAACAGCACAAATCCCAGAACAAGTCCAGAGTCAGCCCCCGGTGGCAACCCATCACGCCAGCGACCAGGCTCAATCACCAGCACCTCAGTCTTAGCCGGGTTGAGTCTCAGCCAGCTGGAAGCCATCCAGTCACTGATTTTAGCCAGACAGCTGTTAAGCACATCTATGCCTCCGGATGTTCCAGGTGCAAAACACAAATATAGTTGGGTGTCATCTGCATAGCAGTGAAACTCCACAATATACTGACGAATGATCTCGCCCAGGGGCAGCATGTGCACTGCGAACAATATCGGAGACAAGATTGAGCCCTGAGGTACTCCACAAGACAGAGGCATTGGGGAGGAGGAGAAATTCCCCATCACCATCCACTGCACTCTGTCTGAGAGACAGGACTCGAACCATTTGATGATGGTACCAGCAAGTCTGCAAAACTCACAGAGCCGATCAAGAAGCATGACATGATCCACAGTGTCAAAAGCTGAGGAAAGGTCGAGGAGCACAAGAACCGACCTGTCTCCTCTATCTCTAGCCCTGAGCAGATCATTATGCACTCTCACTAGAGCAGTTTCAGTGCTATGTCTGGCCCGAAAACTTGACTGGAAAGGCTCATAGATATCCGAGGACATCAGGCGATCCTCAAGCTGTTGTGCCATCAATTTCTAAACAACCTTGTTCAAAAATGGCAGGTTGGAGATTGGACGGTAATTCGCCAGGACGTCTGGGTCGAAGGAAGATTATTTATGGAGAGGCTTCACCAATGCTTCTTTCAAAGCAACTGGAAGACCCCGTCCACCATCGAGCACCTGGAAATCCTGTCAAACACTGGGCCAATGGCATCGACACATCCCATTAAGAAACATGTCGGTGCTGGATCCAGTTTAAAAAAGGTGCGCTTCAGCTCCGAGATCACCTTAATCACTTCAGACACCTCCAAGAGGCCAAAACTCCTCCCAGGCAGACTGAGTGCCTCTGAAACTCCCGACTCAATCACTGCGAGGTAAAAGCCTCCCTGGCAGAATCCCTGACCTGATGGCAGATACTCTCAGAGAAAGAGAGCAAATTCTTCACATAAAGTGGTTGGAAATGCTTTTTTTGGCCGAAGACAGGCAGGGTGTAAAAGCCTGTCCACGGTCTGAAACAGCTGAGATGGTCTGTTTTTCCCCCCGCAGCAATTTCCCTGTACAGGAATTCTTCCTTCTTATGGGACATTGCCCCCGGTACTCAACATAGTGAGAACGTAGGGCCAGCCTGTTGGCCTCCAGCTGGGTCTTCCGCCTGCAACACTCCAACGTCCGACCTCTGATCTTCAATCGCCTTGAGATCCCCATCAAACCAAGGGGATCTGGGCGGCCCTTGAGTGCAGCGGTAGGGCTACGCTGGCCGTCACCAGCGACCCGGGTTCGGGAACGAACTCTGGCAGCTGGAGGACCGGCTGGGGGGAGGAGGACTGAGCGCCCAGTGGCTGCTCTCCTCCTCCGGGTGGGGTGGGATGCAAGTCCCGCTGCTATACCGCCACCTGGGTGACCATAGGTGGAGGTGCAGTGAGACTGCACACAGCAGGGTGGGAGGACGTCTGCCGGGAGCCGGAGCGTCAGCACGTCTTGACGTGCTTCGCCCTTAGGCTTCCCCAGCGTGCAGACTTCCTGAGGGCAGGGAGACAAGAAAAACGTAAAAATCCTGCACCAGGTCGACCCGAGAACACCCATAACCAGGCTCCATAGAAGGGGCTGGCGAGGCCTTGCAACACAGACTTAAGGACTAAGAGAGGACTGGGGGAAGCCCCTCTGTGCCCCGCCAGGGGGGTAAACCGAGGCATGATGGGGACAGGCTTGCCGGTACCTGGAGGAAGGTACCTGGGGCGGGACTACGGGAGCGCCTATGACCTAGGGATCCCAGAAGAAAGGATCCTGGTGCAGCGAGGAGGGCAGCATTAAAAAAAAAAAAAAAAAACAAGGGGATCTCAAGTGAGAGGATTTGGGTCGCATACAGACTGGTACAATGGTATCTAGAGCTTCGGCGACCACCCTATTATAGATGGCCACCACCTCTCCAGTACCAGTCGCACATGCTGCATCAACCCTAGATAGGTCAGCTAACCAAACGCCAACAGTCCCTCTGGGTCAAAACCCCTTAAGGGGCGACAACTGACCATCTCCACTGGGGAGGGACTTTCGGTTGGGGGGGGCCAAAACTGATCTCCATGGTGTAGTGATCAGACCAAATGACCTTTTTTTTTTTTTTTTTTTACTATTTTCTCCCCTATTTTACACCCAAGAACCGGAACTCTGTCGGGCAATCCACTGGCCTACCACTTCTACTGTCCACTGTGACCATCTGCCCCCTCACAGGTGTTAGCGCTCCCCCCACGGGCCCCCCGACCCAAACCCACAGGGAGATCAAGTGGCAGAGGCCCAGTGTTGGGCGTGTGGCGGTCGAGGCACTGGGATGCCGTCGCCTATTCAGCCCTCAGGGGTATTTTGCTTGTGGTTACCCCTCCCATGCGTGGGCATGCCCAGACGCTCTGGCACATGGCATTCCTGCCAGAGTCAGCCATGCCATTATGTGCTAGCCTGGCTTGCTGCAGTACCACCGGTCTCCACAGAGGGTCCCTGGCTCGCCGGGCTACCCCATCCCCTGTAGGCCGGGAAGGAGAGGTCCACTCGGGAGCTCAGTCCTCAACCCTTCCCCTGCCAACCCCCAGCGCTCGAGTCCATTCCTGAACCCGGGTCACCGGCGCAGTACAAGGTGTGGCGTCCAGCGCCTCAACCCTCAGCGCCACCGGGCCATGCTGACCTGATCAATCTTGAGGTTATCAGTCTCAAGACCCAGCTGGAACACCACATAGAGTGTGTGGCCATGTTGTTGGGTAGTAGCAGCAACTGCTTGTGACAGGCCCAGTGATTGCATCAACTGGAGGAGGTATTAATCGAAACGCAAGGATTCATCATTGACCCAGGCATTGAAATCCCTCAGGATTAAACACCTGGGGAACTCCAACACCTGGCTGACGAAGTCCACTACCTCCTGCAGGAATTCTCCCCCCCACCGCCAGAGGCATGGTAAACGAGAAGAGTCCTGCAACCTGCACCCCCATGCATGGCGACACACTCAAAAGATTGAGTGCTACCAACTGGGTGCACTGAGAAGCCCAGACTGGATTGAAAACAATGGCCACTCCCACCCCCCCAGCGATCCTTCCTCGACAGTGCACCACGGTAAATCATTGTTAGTGGCTCAGTCACGAGCACACTCGCCTCTGAGGCCGGGAGATCAGAGGGCTGTGGGTTCAGTTCCCACATCTGGCACTTGGGTTAATATCCCAGTACTGACACTGTAGTGCAGCATGAGAGGGGTGCTGCACTTCTGAGGTGGTGTCTTTCGGATGAGACGTTAAACTGAGGTCCCATCTGCCTGAATTGGTGGTAGTTCAGGTGGATGTCAAAGATCCCATGGCACTTATCGGAACTGTAGGGGAATTTCCCCAGTGTCCTGCCCAAATTTCTTTCATTCACTAAAAATACCACCAACAGCTTAATCTGGTTCAAGGTCAGTTGGCATTAATCTGTATCACCCTCCCCCGGGTCGTGCCTGAAAATAGGCAGGATTTGTCTAGTGTACTTACCTGGTCAACAAAAAAAAAAACTAAATCCAGCGGGGACGGCAGCCTCAAATACTGGGCCTACATCGTCTCCCAGCCAGGTCTCCGTGATGCGAGCCAGGACAACAGAAGAAATCAAGTCTGCAAAAATAGTCTTGTTCCTCATTGACCTGGCATTGCAAAGCACTGCCCGAAGAGGATTAGAGGACGTAGTTGGTCCTCTAGTTACCTGCCCACTCGGTCCGGTGGAAACCCTGGGTACGGAGACCAAACGTGTCGGGCTTCTCCCTAGGCTCCGCTTACACCCAGGGAGTCTCCTGCACCGGACAACTTCAATGCTGCTCACCACCCCCTCCTCAGCTGCCCTCGGCACACAACAGACCACTCGCCTCCTAGTAATACCGACCTCCCTGCAGCACCTCGCTGCACTATCAGAAACTGGGAGGTCGATGAAGGGGCAAAGGTCAGAGAAGCTTGATTTGGTGTCCTCCAGCAGGATGCAAGGGCATGCCTTGAAGCTCAGGTGTAATGTGAGGAACCACTTTTTGTGCAACTGCGCTTTGTTATGACTCAAGACTAATTGCTACCCTGCTATATCTGTCTACTTTCTTTTTTATGTTGCATTAGTGTGTGCACGGTTTGTTTGAGCCAGCAATGTAACCCTTAGGAGTTGTGTTTTTTGTTTGCAGTATGAAGGCAGGCCTTTACCAGGGGTCAGGCATATATATATTTTTTTTGGCGCACTGGTCCAGCCAGGAAAGTGGTGCCAATCAATATGCAATGCCCCTTCCCCCCTCCCCCAGATTTATACGAGTCCCAAGCTATAAAGGAGGTTACTTGGGGAGCTCCTCTCCTTGTCCCTTTCCAATTACTCTCTAGTTTCCAGTAGCACCCTCTCTCTCTCACCATCCTCTTAGTTTCTTCTTGGTATCCAGTGGCACCTCCTCCCTCTCCCTCATCTCATTACATTCTCCTTGGCGTCCAGTGGGACCCCCTCCCTCTCCCCATTCCCAAACATTCTCTGTGGTATCCAGTGGCACCCCACACTCAATAGAGCACTCCAACCCCACAACCCTGGTCCCAGATAGCAACTGGCACAAACCATAGAAACATAGATTTTGACGGCAGATAAGGACCGCTTGGCCCACCCAGTCTGCCCATTTCCCTACCTAATGGATAAGCTGCAGATCCTAGTTAACCAGCAGCCTACTTCTTCCTACCCCAACCCCCTAGAATTGCCTTATGACTGTCCCATGCATGCTTGAATTCCACCACTGTTTTTGACTCCACAACCTCCTCCGGAAGGCCGTTCCATGCATCCACAACCCTCTCTGTGAAAAATACTTCCTTAAATTACCCTGAGCCACCCCCTTCTATCTTCAAATTGTGCCCCTTGTTCTTGCACACCTCTTTTTGAAAGATACTATCCTCTTGGACTTTGTTGATTCCCTTGAGGTACTTGAACGTTTCTATCATGTCCCCCTCTCCTCCTTTCCTCAAGGCTATACATATTCAGCTCCTTAAGTCTCTCTTCATATGTCTTCCGGTGCAGACCCTGCACCATTTTAATTGCCCTCCTCTGGACAGCCTCCATCCTGTCTATGTCTTTGCGGAGATTGGCTCTCCAGAACTGCACGCAGTACTCCAGATGGGGTCTCACCAGCTGTCTGTACAGAGGAATAATAACTTCCTGTTTTCTACTGGTGATGCCTCTCCCTGTGCATCCCAGTATCCCCCAAGCCCTCCTTGCTCATCTGCTCACCTCCTCAGCCAACCACCATCTAACAGTAGTAGTAGTAGTAGTACTACTACATTTTTTTCACATTTCTATGAACAGGATAGATGTTACAAACTCCATTGAGCGGGTGCTCATTTCTAAGCGGTCCTCTGACATTTAGAGAGAGATGGGGGAAGTGTTTAACTAGGAAAAGGTACACTAAGCCGAGCTTGTTTCCAGGTGCAATCTGGGAGCACAAGGAAGTCAACCGACTCCACAGGGTCTCATATGCCAGTGGGGCTGTGAGATTCAACCCCAGGTCTCCAGGTTTGTAGCTCAGAGCCCTAAACCACTGCACTATACTGCCTCCTTACAAAAATTAAGATTACAAAAATACATAAATACAATTGTTATCAACATATAACGAATACAGGAACTAAACTAAAATAATAAAAATATATAGACACACACACACACACACACACACCTACGTTTAGACAGTACTCACATTGTGCCCCTCTGACAGCACAAAGATGGTTTCATAGCCCCACCAAAAAAAAAATATTGCTTTTTTTGCCCTAGATATACAGATGAATTCACACCTTTTTAGGGTAATGGGTATTGAATTCCACAGCTTAGGACCTCTGTATCATCAGATGCCTTTCCAATTCATAAGTTACAACTTGGAATCATATACTCCACCCCCTGTGCCGCTCTAAGGATCTCTTAATTTTCCTCACTGTAAAAAAATCCAGAATGTACTGAGGTAACTTATCTCTTTGTATTGTATACGTATATGTCAAAAGGTGCAAATCTCTTCTATCTTCCAGCTTGATCCAGTTTAAAAGATCGATAGATCACAATGATAGGTCTTCCTGGGAGCATCGAGGACGAAGCAGGCCAGCCTGTTATACATTACATCCAACCTAACCAGCTCAGTCCTCGACACCACAGCATAGAAGATATCGCCATAATCAAGCACAGGGAGTACCATAGTGTTTATAACATTTTTTAAGCATGTTTCTGGGGTGGTATAATTTTTTTATTCTGTACATTAGGCCTAACCTTTTACCCATATTCTTTATTACGAACTCTATGTGTGCTCCCCAATTTACATTAGCATCCAGGAGCTGGGTCGGTAGCGCTGAGGATTGAGGCGCTGGATGCCACACCTGATGCCACACAGGCGACCCGGGTCATCTGGGACAGGAAAGGATTGAGCGTTCAGAAGACTGCTCTCCTTTCCTGGGGGATGGTAGATTCACTTGCCGCAGTTTCAGCGGCTCCCGGCAGTGGCTGGGGGACGCCGCGGACCTGTGGCACACTTGCAGGGGGCCTGGTGGGCGCACGCATAGGCGGGAGAGTGCACCCGTCACGTGCAGGGCGTCACTACACATCCGTTTCTCGGAACGTGAAGAGGGAAAAAAAAAAGGCCCTATTCTCAGTAGGTGAAGGTGGATCCGGGATGATGCACCCACGCCCAGTGCTGGATCTTCTACGCAGTTTCTGGTGTTCTGCCAAACCTGGCCCCTCAACTTGATTTTCAGATAGAGCACTAGGGAGTGAAGATGGTCCCACCCAGGGACTCAGAGCCGGGCGGGGGAGGGGGCGGGCGGACTGGGTGAGGCAGAGGAAGGCTACACGAACAGCGATGGCAAACTTCAGGTGAGTGGGAGAAAGCGTCGTCGGGTAACCTCACCGGAGAGAGTCTGGGAGATAGAGAGGTAGGAGGATAAACAAAGCTCAAAAAAAAAAACCAAAAAAAAAAAAAACTTTGGCATCCAGGAGTTCCATCTAGTGCCTGAATATGAACATATATGAACATATGAGGAAGCCAGCAGAAGAAGGCCATTTGGTCTATCAAGTCTGCTTGTGTTGCAGGGTTCACAGCTTGAGCTACTGTCCCTGCCCCCCTTCCTCCCATCCTCCCTACCCATGAACCTTACCTTCCCCCTATACCTGTCCCAGCCTCTCTTAAAGCTGCCCACTGTCTTCAACAAGACCTCCTCTTCTGGCAGCACATTCCAAGTGTCCACCACCCTCTCTGTGAAGAAGTGCTTCCTGACCTCCCTCCTAAACCTCCTCCCTCCAGCTTAAGACTGTGCCCCTCATTTTGTGGTCGTCACTCAGCTTAAAGAGACCCTCCTTATCCACTTTATTTATCCCTTTCAAGTACTTGAAGGTCCCAATCATGTCCTCCCTCTCTCTCTCTCTCTCTCTTCTGTCCTCCAGGGAGTACATGTTCAGTACTCTCAACCTCTACTCGTATGGCTTACCCTGCTGACCCACCATCATCTTTGTAGCCCTCCTCTGGACCTTCTCCAGCAGGTAATGTCCTTTTTGAGGTGTAGGCACCAGTACTGGACTCCATACTCTAGTTGTGGCCTCAGCAGTGACCTGTACATGGGCAGTATAACCTCCTCTCTCCTACTACTGATCCCCCCCTAGCTATGCATCCCAGCATCTTGTTTGCTCTTGCCGCTGCTTTCTTGCACTGCATAGAGTGCTTCAGGTCACTAGTGATCATCACTCCCAGGTTCTTCTCCTCCTCCTATGATGCAGATACCTGGGCTCCACCTAGGTGGTACTCCACACTTGGATTCTTGGCACAAGTGTACATAACTTTGCATTTCTTGGCACTAAAACCAAGTTGCCAGATCCTGGACCACCTTCCCAGCTTTTCCAGATCATTCTGTAGGTCCTGTATCCCTTCAGCTGTGTCCCCTCTCCCTCAGAGCTTGGTGTCATCCACAAAGAAAAAATTACTCACCATAGTAATCTTCTTTCTTCCAAGGGATCCTTTAGCATCAGTAACATTTTTGCACTTAGCTGGCTAGGTGCAACTGCCCCTGCCCCAGGGTGAGCCTTTAAGAGATATTTAAAAGAGCGTAGGGTCAAGCCAATCAAAAGATGGGGTGGGGGGGGGGAGCTGAGTGAGAGCTGTTGAATGCTACTGAATTTTTTCAAGGAAAAACAAGGGCAAATGCCCCGAAAAAGAAGCAACAGGATTCAAAAAACATGTAAAATGTCCACAAACATGAAAATAGAAACAGCAGCAACACGAGCTAAAAATTCGTCAATAAGAAACTCCAAATTTGGTAAAAGGTGACATAAGAGCCCTTCTCCGACAGGTGAACCGGGGAGGAAAGGTGGGAGCTTACTGATGCTAAAGGACCCCTTGGAAGAAAGATTACTGCGATGAGTAACTTCTTCTTCTTACCCCAGGAGTCCTTTAGCATCAGTAACTTTTTTGCAGACTACACAGCAGTACCAAGTGGGAGGTGGGCAGAGAACCTGCCTAGGAAAGAGGCTCTGCAGAACCGCCCTGCCAAATTTGGCATCAGATCTGGTCTGCACATCCAAACTGTAGTGTTTCACAAATGTGTGCACAGATTTCCAGGTAGCTGCTTTGCAGACATCAAGTAGGAGAATGTCCCTTGCTGCTGCAAGCGAGGTTGCAGTGCTCCTGGTGGAGTGGGCCCTGAGCCCTACTGGAGGTTGTTGACCAGCTTTCTCACAGCAGAATCTAATACAAGAGACCAACCAATGAGAAATAGTTCTCTTGGTAGCTGGTCTTCCTCTGCCTACATCCCGTAGGTGAGGAACAACTGAGTGGAAGAGCCTCTGGACTGTCTAGCATGCTCTAGGTAGTGAAAGATGGCTCTTTTGACATCCAAGCTGTGGAGCTTTTGCTCGCCAGGAGTGGATGGCTCAGTACAGAAGACAGGCAGAGTAATGGACTGGTTCAAGTAAAACTCTGAAACCACCTTTGGCAGAAATTTCCTGTTTGTCCTGAGCTCAACTTTATCGTTGTGAGGGATGATGTAATTCGGCTCAGTGCACAGGGCCTGTAGCTCTGAAATGCTCCTGGCAGACGTAATGGCTACCAGGAAGACAATCTTCCAAGTTACAAACTTGATGTGGGCCGTGGACATAGGCTCGAAAAGTGGATTCATGAGCCTGTCTATGCAAAGTTTCAGGCTCCAAGGAGGAACAGGCTGCCTGGTTGGAGGCTGGAGGTGCAAGAGGCCTTTGAAAAACTGTTTAAAAATGTTGTGGGGGAAAAAAATGATTTCTTTTTTCACCACCGAAAGGTAGGCAGAAATTGCCGCCAGGTGTAGCTTGAATGAAGATGGTTTCAAGCCTGATGCCTGTAGGTGTACCAGGTAGTCTAGCAGCTGAGGGTCTGAAGCTGATAGGGGTTCGACCTTTTCACTTCTGCACCAGAGGGAAAACCTTTTCCAATTGGCTACATAAGTCTTCTTAGTGTTCAGTTTTTTAGCCATCCTCAGTATCTTAAGGACATGTTCAGAGTACTGTGAGGATGGAAACTAACTCCTCAAGAACCAGGCCTTGAGATGGAGAGGGTATGTCTGGGTAATGCACTCCCGTCTGAGGAAGGGTCGGCAGGGAGCGAGTCAGAGGCAGGCGAATGGGCCTGCTGCAGGACACCAAGAGAAAGAGAGGGTACCAGGTTTGCCTAGGCCAGTCCAGAGCAACTAGGATCACTGATGCAGTTTCAGCAAAATCCTGAATATCAGGGGAATGGTGTATAGTAACCTCCCTGACCAGTCCAGGATCAGGGCATTCAGAGGAATTGTTCCCGGAACTGGGGGCCTGCAACAGTACTAAGGAAGCTGAAAATTGAGAGGAAAGGCAAACAGATTCATGTCTGGTGTGCCCCACTGCCTGAACACTGTGGCTAGTACTTGCTTGTTCAGTGTCCATTCGCTCCGACTTTGACTGATGCGGCTTAATGCATCCACCAGAGTACTGAGTTTGCCTGGGAGGTCAATAGCTGGGAGGTGAACAGCTGAGAAGCTGACTCCCAGGGAGAATGCTAGAGACCAGAGCTTCAGAGCTTCCAAACAAGAGTATTCCTGATCTGGTACCACCCTGCTTGTTTATGTAGAACATTACAGTGGTGTTGTCCGTTCGAATTTGAACAGTCTGCCCTTCTATGCTGGGAGCGAAAGCTTCGAGAGCTAGTAAGACTCTTTGGAGTTCCAAAAGATTTATGTGCAACTGTGACTCTTCAGGAGTCCAGTTGCCGCTTACTGTCTAAATGAGCTCCCCAACCCAAAAGGGAGGCATCTGTGGTGATCACCTTTGTGAGAATGGGAGCATGAAAAGGAACCTCTGCCTGCAAATTTGCAGGGTTCTTCCACCACAGCAAGTTTTGGAGCAACTGCTCTGACACAGGTATCAACTTTGAAAATTTGTTGCTTCTCAGACCAGCGAGCTCTGAGGCAGGCTTGCAGGAGTCTCACCCTGTACCTAACCCCTGGGACTACTGCAGTCACAGAGGCCATATGTCCCAGAAGTTTGAGGAAATGTCTGGCTGGTCTTGGCTGTCCCTGGGCGAAAGAATCTGCCACTGAAAGGAAACTCTGAATTATTTCCTGCGGGAGGAAAGCATATCCCTTCGAAGTGTCCAGCTGGGCCCCTATGAAGGTGAGCAGCTGGGTGGCTTCCGGGTGAGATTTCTTTAGATTTACCAGGAAACCCAGAGACTCCAGAGTATGTTCTGTGAGGGAAAGAGATTATTTGACCTGGCAAGGAGACTTTGCTACTATGAGCCAGATGTTCAATCAGTCAGTCAATCAAAATCTTTATTTATCCAGGCGAACCTCATTGAGCAGAGCTCTTTTACAAGATAGACCTGGTTAGAACAGGGTTGGGTAACATCCATCATAAAAACAAATACATGTAAATAAGTATATAAACACAAACACAATGGTGCAGTAATAGGGGAGTCAAATGATAAAAGGAAGACAAGGCAGGTCATAACAGTGGAGGATTCAAATACAAGGGGGTAGGTCCACCATTGAACCATGCAACTGTATATAAACCATGTTCTCTGTATAGAAGTACCAGTTAGTTCATTTACCAGGGGCAGTCACTAGTATTAGCCATGAAAATGGCTTGGAGAACCACCAACTAATGCAGATGGGGTACCAGGAGGGTAGATGTTAACTGGAGCACCTTTGCTGCAGCCACATCCAAAAGCAGGGCCATTCTTGATGCCCTTCAGGTGGCATGCCTCCGACAGTTAGTTTTGGTACCTACTCGTGAGGGAGCAATCTTAGACCTTGTACTCTCAAATGGGGACAGTGAGAGGATCTCGGATCTAGAAGTGGGTAGCCATTTGGAAACAAGTGACCACCAAACAGTGTGGTTCACGATAAACTCAGCTAGAGTCAAGCCATACAAAAGTGAGGTTTCTGGACTTCAGGAGGGCTGACTTTGGCAAGATGGGTGAGTGCCTTAGAAAAGCACTAGCAAACAGGCTAGAAGGAGGGGTGGAGCAACAATGGGGAAATATCACAACTGCCATCACAGAGGCAACAAGCCTTTTTATGAAGCAAATAAACAAATCAAAACGAAAGAAAAAGCCACTATGGTTCTCAAAAGAGGTAGCGGTGAAGGTTAGGGAGAAAAAGATAGCATTTAGGAAGTATAAGGAAACACAGAAGGAGCAGGACAGAGAACTGTACCAGTTAAGGCAGAAGGAAGTAGGGAGGGTAGTCAGAATAGCAAAGGCACAAACTGAGGAAAAGATAGCTAACTCAGTTAAGAAGGGGGATAAACCTTTATAGGTATATCAGGGAGCGTAGAAAGACAAAGGGAGGGATAGTGAGGCTGAATAGAACGGATGGTGGGTAGGCAGAGAGTGAAAGTGAAAAAGCAGGGATACTGAATGAATACTTCTGTTCAGTATTCACAAAAGAGGAAGTGGGGGAGGTGCCTAATCCAATTAACAGAAGCACTCTGGAGAGGGAGGTCGATCCCAGTCATTTCACAGAAGAAAGGGTTCTGAAAAAACTAAAACTGATGGTGGACAAAGCAGTGGGGCCAGATGAAATTCACCCCAGAATTCTAAAAGAATTAAGCAGAGAACAAGTGACACCACTGACTACCCTTTTTAACAAATCATGGGAGGATGGTGTGGTACCTGAGGACTGGAAGAAGGCTAATGTGATTCCCCTTCACAAAAGTGGGACCAAGACAGAGGCAGGAAACTACAGACCTGTCAATTTGACCTCTGTGGTGGGGAAAGTGATGGAATCACTTCTGAAGGAAAGAATTGAGTACCTAGAGGCCAGTGGGGCACAGGACCCAAGGCAGCATCGGTTCACAGCGGGAAGGTCATGTCAGATGAATCTAATTGATTTCTTTGACTGGGTGACCAAAGTAGTAGACCAGGGAGGGGCTGTGGACATGGCCTACCTAGACTTTAGCAAGGCATTTGACACAGTCCCACACAAAAGATTAGTAGTCAAATTAACCAGCCTGGGAGTGGGTTCCAGGGTGGTAGCCTGGGTAAAACATTGGCTGAACAACAGGACACAGAAGGTACAGTAATTGTAAATGGAGTCCACTCTGAAGAAAGAGGTGTTACTAGTGGGGTACTGTAGGGTTCAGTACTGGGTCCAGTTCTTTTTAATGTCTTTATAAGTGACATTGCAGAGGGACTGGAAGGAAAAGTATGCCTCTTTGCAGATGACGCAAAGATCTGCAACAGGGTTGATACACAAGGAGGCGCGGAAAGGATGAGAAGGGACTTGGCAAAGTTGGAGAAATGTTCAGAAGTATGGCAGCTTGGATTCAATGCAAAGAAGTCCAACGTAATGCACCTGGGAAACAAAACCCAGGGAAGATTACACAATGGGGGTGGGGGTGGGCATTAACAAGAACAAAATGGAAAGGGACCTGGGGGTAATCATATCAGATGACCTTAAGGTTGGCAAGCAATGTGAGAAGGCGATAGGGAGGGTTGGGGGGATACCGGGATGTATAAGGAGCGGTATCACCAGCAGAAAACAGGAAGTTGTTATCCCCCTGTACAGACAGTTGGTGAGACCCCATCTGGAGTACTGCGTCCAGTTCTGGAGACCCCATCTCCACAAGGACATAGGATGGAGGCAGTTCAGAGGAGGGCAACTAAAATGGTGCAGGGTCTGCAAGAGAAGCCATATGAGGAGAGACTAAAGGAGCTTAATATGTATACCCTTGAGGAAAGGAGGGAGAGGGAAGACATGATAGAAACGGTTAAGTACCTCAGTGGAATCAACAAAGTCCAAGAGGGTAGCATCTTTCAGAAAAAGAGATGCAAGAACAGGGGACACAATTTGAAGATAGAGGGGACAGCTCAGGGCAATGTGAGGAAGTATTTTTTCACAGAGAGGGTGGTGGACGCATGGAACAGCCTTCCTGAGGAGGTTGTGGGGTCTAAAACTGTGGGAGAATTCAAGAATGCATGGGACAGACATAAGGCAATTTTTGTGGGGAAGGGGTAGGAAGAAATAGGCTGTTGGTTAAATAGGATCTGCAGCTTATCCTGTAGGTAGGAAAATGGGCAGACTAGGTGGGTCACGTGGTCCTTATCTGCCGTCAAAGTCTACGTTTCTATATCCTGATATCTCATTAGTGGCCCATGAGATATCAGTGATACCTTCACTGTTCCAGACCCTCACTTGTTGTATAAAGTTATTCTTCAGTCAGTTATAAAAACTTATTTCTGTAACTATTTTAATAATTGCATGAAAGAAAAAAAAAATCATACTGATATTGTTTAAAATGTGTAACACAAAATAAAGTGAAAAAAAATGTATAACCATGATGAATTTTAAACTAGCCACCAAAAATTCATAAATAAATATAATTAAAAGCATCAAATAAAGTCTAGAATTATTAAGAATATTATATACAAAAATAATATTTCACGTGAATTCCATGCAGGACCTGGAAGGGGTTGACTGGGAAAGGGCAAACTTAATTCTTACAGTAAATGAGGTATGGCTGTTTTTTTAAAAGAGTTTGTGAAAATATGTAATATACATGCACCTCTGAGAAAGGTACAATGTAGTGTAAAAAATGCCATATGGTATAATGGTAACCTGCATACTTTGCGAAAAAGGAGAAATAGGCAACAGCAAAAGGCCAAAAGACTCATGACCAAACATGAGTGGGATGAATATAGAGCCCTAAGGAATAGCTACTTAAAATAAGTTAGAAAGGCTAAATCAGGTTACTACAGGTATATATTTGAAGATACCCAATGTTAAAATCCTGGTAAATTTTGGAACTTAATTTTCAAATTACAAAACCCAAGTAAAAACGGTTATCCTAAAACGTGTTTAATATCAATAGTAGGGAGGTTGACCTAGGACCCGAAGTTGCTAATGGTTTTAATGATTACTTTATAAATATGGGGGCAACTGTAAATAAAAATAAAAGTAATACCCAAGAAGAGCAGGACATTAAATGCCCTAAAAAGGGGAAAGAAAGAAATGTTAGTTTTAATAAAATTACTACTGGCAGGGACGTGGCCAAGCTGAGGAGCTGAATGAAGGTATTTTAACAGAGCTCCAGCTAGATCCATTAAGCATCGACTCCATCCTGCATAATATCGTCTCTGCAACTTTCATTATCAGGCTACATCCTTTTTTTTTTTTTTTTTTTTTTTTCTTTTCTCTCTTCTTTGAGCCCACTCTTCCATCCACTCATTTTTCCCCAGTCCACCTCTGAGGGATCTGCCCCTAGAGTGCCTCCTTCTCTCCTCCTGCACAGCGGGGTCTGTCCGTCTTGGTGGTCGGATGGAACCGGAGTGGCTTTCATCCAGGGCCGCCGAGAGGTGTTTTCCGTTTCTCCCCTGGTTTCCCCTACCTTCTGGGATGTCGGCCTGGAGCGTCGTCCGAGTGGTAACATGTTGGCGCCGCGCCAGACCTCTCGTAAATCGGCGTCCCCCCTCCTGGTTCGGTGAACGGAGCCGCCTCCATCCCCTCCTTATGTCGGTGTTTCCACCGCTATTTAGGATGCAGAACGCAGAAGCGTTTCTGGTCTTCCCACCCTGAGGGAGGAGAGCATCCGTTGGGACGCTCAATCCTCCTCTCCCTGCCGACCTCGGCCACCCGAGTCCGGTTTCCTCGACCTGGCCGCCATGAAAGCGAGGGTGGGCGCCCCAGCGCCTCAACCTCAGCGCCACCGGGCCGGCCCTATCGGGCTATATTCTAATGCTCAGATGCCGACCACTGCTAAATCTGTAAAGAAACAGGCAAAACTAGGCTTTAATAATGCGCCTAGTACTAGCTCTTCTATGCAGCCTGTAGAACCAGCGAGGGGCCATTCCTCCCAGGCCCAGTCTCCATCAGAACCTGGAGGCGAAGCAGAGAACACAACGATGGATACCAGTTACCAAAACTTAGAAAGATTGATCCACGGCATCAAATATGACTTGGGCACATGGATGCAGTTAGGATTTGATAACATGACTGCCCAAATTCAACATTTGCAGCAATTGCTAAATGCCACATTGGAAACAGTGGAGGCCCATGCTACTTGCCTCACAGAAGAATTGGGGCTCAATAGGACACTACCACACAAATATCTGCAGATTTACAACAAGCTCTCCAGGATGTAGAACTGCTAAAACAGGTGGTGGATGATCAAGAGAACCGAGAATGGAGGTGTAATATCAGTTTCGTGGGTCCACCCGAGGGGGCCTGGAGGGGAAAGACTGTGCCTCACTCATGAGAGAATGGTTAAAAAAAAAAACCTGACCCTCCCACCAAACATCTCCCTGGAAATACAACAAGCTCATTGGTCCCCAGGATAAAAGCCTACACCAGACCAAAAACCGAGGCACCTACTTGTCAAGTTTCTCTGATTCCCAGATCGTCAAGCAGTACTTGCAGCAGCTCGAAAATGTGAACCCATTATGGTGCAGGGATCCAGAGTTAGTATTTTTCCAGATTTCTCCAGACCGTTGCAGACCATTTATGGAAGTCAAACGCAAACTGCATGACATTAACTGTCCATTCACTTTGTCCTATCCAGCATGTTTGATTGTGCGTTACCCGAGCAGCCGACAGCGGGCATTTACAGATCCTGACGTGGCGATGGAGTATGTGCAAGGCCTACGAAGAACTGAGCCGAATGATCGAGCAGGAGAAAATGAAGGATGAACCCAACAT
The DNA here is from genome assembly GCA_016271365.2 of Neoceratodus forsteri. Lineage (NCBI taxonomy): Eukaryota > Metazoa > Chordata > Ceratodontiformes > Ceratodontidae > Neoceratodus > Neoceratodus forsteri. Next base: position 371,277,448 of record CM028132.1, on the reverse strand, counting down.
AAGGATGCCAAAATATACTGTCTCCTAGACAGGTAATCCTGGGGATGAGGTTTTAGGGAAGGGATCCTCTTAGCTTGCAACTCTGGGGATCGGAGGCCTATTAGGGTAGGGCTCGAGAGGACACCTGTGGGAGACCCACCCTGTCCCTTGGGAGGATGTGCCTTTAGGCATTGACTTTTCTTTACTTACAGGGCACTGAGACTTCTTCATCTTTACTATTTCAGACACTAAATCTTAGCCCTGAGATGGTTGGCTACAAGGTTCGCCTGATAATGTTAAGCAAAAGATTTAATTCTTTGTTTAGAGCCAACTGGGATAGCTTAACAGCCGAATTTGTGTATATACTGATATGTTAAAAGCCCACAATGAAGTCAGGCTACCTGTTACACTGAGCTGGGAGAGGGGGTGCATAGCTGAGATAGTTTACTAAGGCCCAAGTGCCCACTTTTCCTTTTTACTTCGGTTTAGACGGGGAATCCAATTAGTATGAGGACGAGCAATGGTGGCAAACTGTATTCAGCATAATGGAGCAGCAGGAGGCCACGACTGATAGCGCCATTCAGGGCATGACGCGGGTCTCCTGACATGCTACCCCGTAGATATATTTAATAAACGGCTGGGAAAGCCAGGGATGATAGGGCTGCTTCTATTCTTTTGACTTTGGAGCACATTCTCGTGGCTGGTGTGCGAGAATTTGGGGGTTACAAAAGCAGGATGTTCCCATAGACATATTATTTCCTCTTCAGAGAGAATGGATCTAGTGGCTCAATCCACTAGAAGTAGAGGGTGAGAGTCCTAGAGATCAATCCTATGTGCCCAAGGACTACGGGTGGAGAGGGAGGGGAAGGGAGATGGGGGAACAGAGACTGGGGAGGGGAGGTAAATGAGGGTATACATATTGATATCTTTGTTCAGGGGGAAACTAAAGGGGTGGTGAGAAGGGGGTTCCGATGAGACCCATTTGGGAGGTTTCACTATTCTTGACTGGTTGGAGGTGGGGGGGTTAACCAGTGGGGAATTAATTATAAAAAAATGTGGACGGTTTGGACAATGCCTTCAGATTGTGGTATATAGTAAGTTTAAATACAGATGTGCAGAGGTTCATTTTTATTTTGTGTAATCCCAACAAATGGCTGACTTAATTTTATCATGGAATGTTAATGGATTCAAAACAGTAGTCAAGCAGAAGAGAGTATGGTCCCACACAGTGACAGCGCTAGGGGGTTTAAAACATGGGTCAAATTAGACCCATAGGTGTAAAATATGTGGGTCAAAACGGGAAACAACTGGGTCCAAACCTAATCGTAAGTAGAAATTTCACTAGTACAGAAGCTTAAATTTGTTGAGTGAAAATACTTTTCTATTGTTTAATTTTCCATCTTTCAGCTATTGTTAGAGACAGATGCACCACTTTGCACCCACTGTCCTGTGGAAAGTGGGTCATTTCTGGGCAAGCTGCAACTTTTTCCCTTTTTGCCCTATCTAGTGCTGTCTCTGGTCCCACATCAAAAAATTAGGGAAGATGTGGTGTTATTACAGGAGTTGCATCTTAAGAAGGAGGAGGCAGACAGACTGGCTCGGTCCTGGGGTGGGGTCCTTTTGGTAGCACCCTTCACCTCCAGAGCTAAGGGGGTAGCCATTTGGCTGCAGCCCGGTTTACCACACAAAGTTAATAGTTTTGTGGCAGACCCACAGGGTGAATGTCACGGTGGTGGAGGTGTTCGGGGGACCTATACCTTTGCATCAATTTACGGTCCTAATTTCGACTCCCCAGATTTTTTCCACTCATTTGGAAGTGATGTTGACCCCTTATCAGGATAATTTGTTCCTGGGAGAAGATTTCAACACCTACCTAGATCCCAGTCTCAACCACTCTGGAGCTTAAACGAAGCCCTATCCTAGGAGTGTTGCAGCATTGCAAGACTTCATAACCAAAAAAGCCCTGGTGGAAGTCTGGAGGCACTTACATCCTGGAGACAGGGAATACTCATTTTACTCCCCTTCTCGAGTCTACACCAGGCTGGACCACATATTAGTCCCCCCCCCCCCACTTGATTTCAGAGACCATGCAGGCCACATATGGTCCTATATTAGTCTCGGACCATGCCCCACTCCAACTGCAGCTTACGGTGGCTCAGCAGGCCTCTGGGGGACCTCAGTGGCGGTTCGACCCGATTCTACTCCTGGATGAGGAGTATGTTAAATTCATTAATGGGAAAATTGAAGAGTTTATTGGTAATAATAAAAATAAAGGCACACATATCAATTTTGTTTGGGATGCTTTAAAAGCATTCATCCGCGAGGAGACAATTTCCTATGCAGCTTATAAGAAAAAACAATCCTCCATGGTAGAAGAGCAGCTCACTGTTGACATTCAAAATCTCGAGAAGACAGCCATGAGCTCTCCCCAGCCACATATAACAAAAGATCTAAAATTGCTAAAGGGGAAGTTACACCAGATGGTGCCAGGGGAAACTTGAGCGAGACCTAGTGCTTACTAAATCATACACACATTCAGGGAGATAAATCTGAAAAATGGTTGGCTGGGCTAGTCAAGCAAAAAAAAAAAAAAAAAAAAAAGTGCAACGGGCCATACTGTCCATGACCAAACCTGATGGTTCCCCCACATGTGATCAGAAAAAGATCAATGAGATCTTTAAAGCATTTTATTCTTGCCTATACACTACCCAAGTACCACCAGAAGAGGACCCGGAGGACTTTCTTCGGGATGTGGATATGCCACATCTGAGTGAGACCCTCAAAGCTAAGCTTGACTCACTCTTATCCCCGGAGGAGATCAAGCAGGCGGTCTGGCATATAAATAAAAGAAAAGCACTGGACCCTGATGGTATTCCCGCCAAATTTTACAGAGCCACCTGGGATACCCTTGGACCCCTTATGTGAGAGGTCCTGGAATCAGCCTTAACACAGGGGGAACTACCACACTCTCAAAGGATGGCCACTATAACAGTGCTCCCTAAACCAAGGAAAGACCCCTCTAAATGTGGATCATATCGCCCTATATCACTACTTAATGCGGATTCCAAAATCATAGCATACAGGTTGGAGGAGGTACTCCCGGGATTAATCCACATCGATCAAGGGGGGTTTGTTAAAGGATGATAAGCCAAGCTCAGTCTTCGAGATCCATCAATGTTATCCACAACTGAAAAAGGGGGTCTTACAGAGGTCTACTTGCACTTGATACCAAAAGGCGTCGACTGAGTCGAATGGCCCCTTCATGTTTCTTGTGCTATGCAAATTTGGTTTAGGGACACTATACTGAAATGGATAGGAGTTTCTATGCTGCCCCCACAGGCTTAGTTATTGACCAACAGCACACTTTCGACTCCCTTTTCCTTAACTAGAGGTACAAGGCAGGGTTGTCCCTTGTCTCCTCTATTATATGTGCTTACCATCGAAGCACTAGCAAACACTATTCGAGGGAATGGTGACATCAAGGGATGTAAGGTAGGGAAAGATGTCCAAGTAATATCGTTGTTTGCGGACGATACTGTACTATTCTGGGACAACCCTAGCAAGGCCCTCCCAGCCTTAAGTAGGATTTTTGAGAAATATGGCCCCCTTTCGGGACACAAAGTTAACTGGGACAAAAGCGAATGGCTCCACCTAGGGGAAAAGGTGACATCCATAGAGATAACTGGCACCATAATACACCCTACTAAAAATACTAAATACCTGGGGGTTCTGCTGCCCAGCAAACTCTCCCAAATCATATCCATTAACTATGATCCCTTGATCAGGAAACTCAAGACAGATAGTGTTAATTGGAGGACCTTGCCTCTCACTTTATTGGGTCAAGTTAACCTGGTCAAGATGCACTTCCTCCCAAGGGCCCACTACCTTTTTCAATCCATCCCAATAGCCCTTCCACTGAAATATATTAAGGCACTGGAAGGGGGGCATGCACTCACCTTTTGTGGCAGGGGAAAAAGTCGAGAATCAGAAAAGACATAGTGTGGCTTCTTGAGAAATCAGGGGGCTCGAACTTACCCAATATGCACTTATAGTATATCTCAGCCCAATTAGCCCATACCCAGGATCTGCTAAGGCATGAGGGGATGCCTCAACATGGACAAAGATGGAAAAGGAGAGCAACCCCCGTTTTTATTACAGCCCATTGGTTGATTCAATAGGAGAACCCCCCCCAAGATTACTAACCCTTGCACCAGAACTACCTGGAAAGTGTGGATGCAGGCACACTTATTACTGAGACATAGGCCCGGGCCTTCACCAGATCTGACACTAGGGAGGTTCCTGAAGGGGAAAGGAGGGCTCTCAGACAATGATAAAATAGGTCTCAAAAGGTGGGACAAGCTGGGTCTCTACCACCTTAGCCAATTCCTTAAAGGAGGGAGGATACAGCAGTTTGAAGCCCTAATTAGGAAATTTAATTTACACCATTCTCAATATTTCTTGTACCTTAGAATAAGAATCAAGTTGCAGAAAACTGCCCTGGGAACCCAGAATCCCCTTACACTGCAATGATCCCCCCGGAAGAACTCCCCACAAAATTTTCCAACATTAAAGGTTTCAGACCACTTAATAGGCATTACAAACTATTGTTAAATGGTCTCCCCAATCCCCTGGAAAGAATTAAGTGAGCCTGGGAGGAAGATATCTACCCCGAAGGGATCATGGGAGGGGACTGAAGACCACTTCTAAAAATATTTTAAAATGTTCAGTTAATAACCGGCTAAGAGCCATTCAGTACAATTTTCTCCTATGCACTTACCATACCCAGAAGCTGGCTCATACAATAGACCCTGAATCCTCACCTTGCTGCCCTAAATGCCAAGCCCAAGTGGGTGACTTCTTGCAAACTGTGTGAGAGGCCTTTCGGCACTATGCAATTCTGCTTAAAGTTGAACCAGCATAGCATTCTGTGGTGATTTGCATATGCAGCCCATGATGCTTTGCATTGTGTGGGCATGTGTGATTTTGTATTTTCTTCCATATAGTCTGGTTCTGTCCTAAAGTGATAAGTTTCTGGCTGGGAGTGACTGAAATCCTAGTTAAGACCCTACATGTTGCAATCAGTCTGGATCCTGTGGAAATTCTATTGGGCCTCCCCATGTTAGGTGGCTGGCAACCTGCACGGGGTCAAAAACTGTGGAGAATAGGTGTGGTGTTGGGCATGAGAGAGCTGGCCGTGCACTGGAGACTTGATCAAGTCCCCACTATAACAGCATGAGCTAGGTCACTTATGCAAGTAATGAAATTGGAGGACACAATATTTAGTCCATGGTCAAATTGGTACATACGAGGAAATTTGGTCCCCAATAAAACAGGCTATCCAGAGAGACTGTCCTCAGAAGCTTGGGAACCACTGGGTGATTGGTTGACATTCCATCAGTTTGGGATTAGGAACATATATCTTTTTCTACTGTTAAAATGCACATCGATTATATTTTAAATTTTAAATACTAAGTGTATTTTTCACCGACTGTATGTACTTGTAATCCATAATGATGTTGAAAACGTCTCCCACGAGTGTCCTTATTTGTCCAATCTTAAATAAAGTCTACCAAAAAAAAAAAAAATTTACTACTGTGAGGTAATGACAGAAATGTTGGGCATTAATGAAGAGAAAGCAATTAGCCCAGATGAACTTTTCAGTAAATTATTAAAATATGCTGCGCCAGTGGTTGTTTAGCCCTTGACGCAGATTTTCAACTCATCTATAACTACTGCAGAATTGCCAGAGGAATGGAAATCTGCAAAAGTAATTCCTATTTTTAAAATCAGAGCAAAGGGCGAGATTAATAATTATAGACCTATATCATAAATTTTTTGTAGTGGCTAAGAGACCTGAAAAAATGGTAGCAAAGCAGGTTAAACAATATCTGAATGAAATGGACTTTTAAATAGTTCTCAGTCTGGAGTTAGAGAAAAATATAGTACACAAACAGCCCTAATAAAAGTAACGGGATAAACAGATGGCTTTGGATAATGGGTTAAAGACAGGTGCTTTATTAATTGACTTATCGAAAGCATTTGATACCGTAAATCATAATATACTGTTAAATAAATTAACTAATTTAGGTTTTTCGGTAAGTGCCACAAATTGGTTTGGTAACTGTGGTAGAAAGCAAATCGTTTGTTTGAGCTCAAATTATAGGGAAATAAAACAAGGGGTACCCCAGAGGGTCAATAATGGGGCCAATCCTTTTTTAATTTGTATACAAAGGATCTGGATTTCAAACAAAATTTAAAATACCATCAGTATGCTGATACAATTATGTATTTATCTAGTACCAATACAATTGGCATAGACAAAGGTTTGCAGGTGTTCTTTAATAATATACAGAATTATTATATTAATAACAAACTAGTGTTAAACAGTGGTAAATCCAAAACCATGTTGTTTCGCCAAAAAAGTAGGGAGCCATATGTTGGGAAAACTTTGGATATTAGAGTAAAATATGGAACGACTCTAGAGTCAGTGGAAGAATATAAATATTTAGGACTTTGGCTGGATGTTTATTGTAAGAGGACTATACACATAAATAAATTAATGAAAAGATTGAGGCAACAGCTAGGAATGCTTTATAAAATAAAAAATAATTTCTCTCGGAGGGTTAGGTTGCATGCTGTCAACACAATGATGATACTGGTGATAGACTACGCTGATGTGGTCTATGGTGGGGCCACTAAGAGTTGAGGAAGGTAGATATATTGTATAATAAAATAGCCAAGTATGTATTAGAAGCACAAAGACATCATTGTAATTTATACAGGGAATTAAATTGGGCACATCTGGATGTCAGATGGAACCAACATATAAATACAATTATGCAACACTTTCAAAAAAAAAAACATTCCAGTACCTGACTATATTACAATTGAATTAAAAAGAAAACAACCAAATTGGAGATTAAGATTTATTTATTTAAGAGATTTACCAGATAAGCATACTGAGCGGGGACCGCTCGTTTCCAGATGCGACCTGGGAGTTACATAGGTCCATATAGGTACAGAAGACAAAACACTACAGTGGTTTGAATACGGGTTCAGTATACAGCACAATACAGTGGTATGTCAACAGAATGAGAGTGGGTACATGCAGGGAGAGATTACAACAGGTACAGAATAGGTGCAGGCTGGGTGGACCAATATTTGTCAATTACAAAGGTCCTCCGATCAGAGTGCATAGTTTGCTGTGACATGGTTAGGCCTAGACTTCCGGGTGAAACAGTAAAGCAGTAGAAAATAGTGACAAAGTAGGAATTCTAGGCTTGTTACTTTAATTATACTTTAAGACCCGTTTAGATGCCCCTGGTGGCAGGTCTAGGCTGTAGATTGCAGTTGCATACGTCTGAGAAGTGGGCATGTAGGAGCGGTTTGAGAAGCCTAGGGGAGGCGGAGAGCCTAATGTCTGCCGGTAAGTCATTCCAGAGTTTGGGCAGCCGATGTCTGAAGGCCAACTGGCCCTTCGAACTGCGCATGAAAGGGACTTGAGTTGTTTTCAGTCTGAGCCTCTGAGGGAGTATGGGTGGTGGGGTTGAGTTGACAGTACGGAGCTGAGATGGGGGGTGGGAGGCATTGGTCCAGTATTTGGCTATGAGATTAGTGCAATGTAGTTGACGCCGAGACTGCAGTGATGGGAGGGCTAGGGCGCTGTACAGGTCACAGTGATGGGTGGAGGGTGGGCAGTCTAGGATGAACCGGCAAAAAGAATGAAAGAGGGGGTCCAAATTGGCCAAGGTGGATGGGGAGGCTTCGCTGTAGACCACGTCACCATAGTCAAAAATGGGGAGGATCATTTTGAGCACTAATTCTCTCTTGACCGTGGTTGGAAGGTTGCCTTTATTGCGGTACAGTGCGCCTAATTTAGGGTGTAGTTTTTTCTGTAGTGAGTCAATGTGGGCATAGAAGTCTAGGTGTTGATCAAGCCATACCCCCAGGTACCTAAAGGAGGTGCAGGTTTCAAGGGTGGATCCGTCCAGAGTTTGGAAGATGGGGGGGGGGCATCTAGACGGGAGAGTCTCGGCTGCGTGCCGAAGGTTAGGGAGACGGTTTTCTTTGTGTTTAGGACAAGTTGGTTGGGCCTGAGCCACGCTTGAACGGCATCAAAATCCTGTTGAAGAGTTGAGTTTGTGTCCCTGATGGAGGGTCCCGAGGCGTACAGTACGGTATCATCTGCATACATTTGTATGGCTGAGTTGAAGCAGACCAGAGGTAGATCATTTAAAAATATGGAGAATAGCAGAGGGCCCAGGACCGATCCCTGGGGAACCCCCATGTTGACTGGGAGTGAGGTGGATACATGGAGGCCAATTTTTACTGCCTGCTTCCTGCCTGTCAGGTAGGCTTGGAACCAGCTGATGGCGACATAAGAAAGGCCTGCATCTTGCAATTTTGTGATTAGCTTTGGGTGGGATACTGTATCAAAAGCTTTGGCCAAATCAATGAATATTATCATCTCAAAGATCATCTCAATTGATAGAATCTGAAGTTCCTAAAAAGAGAACTGTGATTGGATGTGCTTCCGTTTTTTTTTTGTTTTTTTTTAAACAGAAAGCCCAATGTTTGGAACAGCTTACCCCCCCCCCACCCCACATTTGAGGTTATATGGCTCCAATATAACCTGGTATCAAATACAAAAATGGTACCAGAACAACTATGGTATACATTGAGAGTGTTGTAGCTTGAGAGATGCTGGATAAACACTATACTAGGATACTGATGCCTATTTGATGTTTGGTGTCTAATGTTGATGTTTGAGGTGTTGGATAAACATTACAATGGGGTACTGTTGCCTAGTTGATGTTTGGTGCATGATGTTGATGGATGAATTATGTAAAATATTGTACAACTATGTACTTGCACTTTATAATCTACTTTATCCTTGAAACCAGGAACTGACTTTCTTATGGTGTTCCTTATAAATGAGTGTAATTTTGTACTCCATGGGTGTAAACCATGTTCCTTCTATAATGAATAAATCATTACTACTACTACTACTACCACCACTACCCCCACCCCCCGGGGGTTCTGTCCCTCAGCCAGTTTTCCACCCATCTGGACATCTTATCCCCAAAACTGAGATCCGCCAACTTCCTGATCAGCCTTTTGTGAGACAAAGAGTCAAAAGCATTGCTGAAATCCAGACAGAGGGTGTCTACCACTTAGCCCCAGTCTACTGCCTTAGTGACCCAGTCAAAGAAGTCAAATCAGATTTGTTTGACATGATCGCGCCCCCCCCCCCACCAGTACTGCCTCGCATCCTGGAGAAAATGCTTCTCTAGATAGTAGCTCTTTAAGGAAAGGTTGGTAGACTGACGCCTCAAAGAAAACTTCAAAAGCGGGGGTGCCATGGAGCCCCAGCAGTATGGAAGCTTGAGCATTGCGCTTAGTACCAGCAGTTGATTAAAAGTAATTAAAGTACAAATTTGCAGTAAGTTCAGTGGCTCAAAAGTGATCGATTCAGTGGCGGAAACTGGTCTGACAAATATGGGCAACCCTCAGAAAGAAAAAACAATGCCAGAGGGGGCTAAAAACAAATTAGCCACAGGGGCTCCAGCCACGAGGTTGGCCCACGGTAAATCATCGGACCCATAAGAAGGAATGGCCGAAGAAACACTGCAAACTCTGGGCATGAAAATCAACTGTCTTATACAAACGGTAGCAGGACTAGCAGATAAATTTGACACTCATACCAATAAAGTAGTCGTACTACAGATGATCATCAACTCCATCAAATCCTCCATGGCAGAGACCAGCAAGAGGGCAGATGCAGCACTGGGGATGGCAGTTACATTACTAAAAGAGAATGCACACTTTCATGCGTGACTTGAAACTTTAGAGAACCAAGCCCGCTCAGCAAACGTTTGTTAGGTAGGAGTGCCGGAAGGGAGCGAGGGATATCATTGGTCCCTCTTCCTTACTGATTGGCCTACACAGCAACTTTGGGACTCAGTTATTAGTCGCCCTGGTACACATTCAGAAGGCATACCGGGTGACTCCTTGGGGTAGGCCTGAGAATCCGGAGGCTCCCCGAACCATTGTTATGGTGATGGATGGCATGGGCAGCCGGGACTTTTTACTGGCCCTCGCTCGTCAGAAGGGGCACTACAAGATGGGCAGACCGTCCAGATGTATCCTGACTTAAGTTATGCAACACAACAAAGAAAAAAATTATTTGATGGGGTCCGAGCCACGTTAAGAGCAGCAGACATAGTTCATGGAATCGTGTTTCTGGCAAGGTTGTGGATTGTACATAGCCGCAGGCTGTTTATTTTCACGGAGCCAGCTGATGCACTAAAATGGACACAGGAAAAACACCACAGCAACCTCAAACTCCAGAGCCCAACAGGAATCATCGTCTGAAGAGGAAGACACCTGAACTCAGACTGTCTGGGTCCATCACAACATTAAATAGGCCAGTATAGGTGGTAAGTGATTAGTACCCGGTAAGGCCCCATTGTTACAGTTTGTATATTAAGTTGTCTTTTAGGGGCTACATAACAGGGGTGGCCAGCCACCATATACGGACTAAAAGATTTTAAATGTCACTGTTGATATTCATTCATTAATTCAGGGTTAAACTGCTTTGAATGACTTGTTTTATGTGGAATAGAAAGTTTTTGATGCTCAAGCTGCTCACATTGGCTCAGTACTATTGTAGTAAAACCAACTACTAAATTGCATGTGGAATTCTCCTTCCCTCTATTATGGAGGGGAAGAGACTCTGGAACTCTTTCCATAAGACTGAATATTGGGATTAGATACATGCAGCTCATGGTCTTTGCCTTAATTTTTGGTTACTGTTTCTGCCGATTACATTTCAATTGTATTTCCCCTCAAAGATGTATCTGCATGTATTAAGAGGAGTGGCATCCTCATTGTGATCTTATATTGAATGCTTGGTGTTCAAAGCATTGATTGTATGTACCATCATATTAAAGTAATAAAGTTAAAAAAAAACAAAAACGTTAAAAAGAACATAATATTTTATGTATTTCTCCTCCCCATAATTTACTAAAGAAATGTGTATGAATATGTGATTGTTGTCCCTCAGAGTTCATCTTCCTTTATAGCTCACCCCCTACTTCAAGTCATAATCCTCTGTTGTGACATCACAATCTGTTGCTATGGGGGTAACTGTGAGGTCACAAGCAGTGCTCTAGGACTTCAGGTAGGGAGAAAGCAGCATGAATAGATGAACTCTTCGGGAGCAATTATCCTGTTTTCATGCAAATTACCTCACTACTAAATAATGGGGAGCAGTAATACAGAACTAATGGGAAATACAAGCTGGACACTGCAATTATGTTTTGTTAAAGTTCTCCTGAACACGTCAGCAGCTCTTTAAGCATCGTCTCCATGAGCTTGCACAGGATTGAGGTCAGTTTGACTGGTCTGCAATTCCCTGCATCATCCTTGGGAGGGCTTTTGTGGAGGGGCACTACATGTGCTATTCTCCAGTCCTACGGTACCACGCCTGACTCCAGTGGACAGATGAGGCACATGCAGGAGTCCTGAAAGGGAGAAACGTGTAGCTGTGTCTTCCTGTCCTAGTCTTTGCAGATTGTGTGAGGGACCCTTTGGCACCACACACTTCTCTAAAGCAGAACCATTCTAAATGTTCATGGTGGTTTGCATATACTGTAATACATCCCATGTTGCTTTACATTATGGGATGTATGTAATTTTTTTTTTTTTTTTTTTTATTTCTTCCAAACATACATAGAAACATAGAAGTTAACAGCAGATAAGGGCACTCAGGCCCACCGGGTCTGCCCTGTTCTGTAGCTATCATGACCCAGTGAATCCCAAAATTAGCCTAATGGTCACTTACAGTAGAATAGTATGGACAGAAAAACCTTTCCCCACTAGCTTTAGGCTGTGCCCCCTAGTGTTTCTGTTATGTCCTCTCCCTCCTGGTCTCCACAGACTACATGTTCAAACTCTTTAACCTTTCCTAATATGTGCTATCCTGAAGACTGCTGATCCGGACTGCTGATCATCACTGTTGCCTTCCTCTGGACCGATTCCAGCCTTTCTAGGTATTTTTTTCAAGATGACCTGATCAGAACTGGACACAGTACTCAGTCTCACCAGTGACCTATATAAAGGCAGGAGCACCTCTCTCCTTCAGCTTGTGATGCCCTTCCCTATACATACTGCAATGGTCTGCATCTTAGCATACTGGTGGCACTCCGATATGCTGACTAGGGAATTCCTATAAATTGGTAGCCAACAGTAGACACAGGCAAGGGAAATACCTTCAGAATCGGGGTCGTGTACAGGCCCCCAAATCAAGGAGATAAAGGAGACAAAGACCTAATACAGTACAGGAAATCCACAAAATGTCTGATAAAGGCGAAGTAATCCTAGTGAGAGACTTCAACCTACCAGATATTAGGTTGCATGGAACCGGGGACTACTGGAGAGGTCGTGAGGGCCTCTATGCCTGCCCTCCCCAACCCCCCGTAAACGGCACCGCGTTGTTTTTGCACAGGGAACCGGGGACTACTAGAGAGGTCGTGAGGGCCTCTATGCCTGCCCTCCCCTGCCCCCGGAAAACGGCACCACGTTGTTTTTGCACAGGGAACCAGGGACTACTAGAGAGGTCATGAGGGCCTCTATGCCTGCCCTCCCCCCCCCGCAACGGCACCACGTTGTTTTTGCACAGGGAACCAGGGACTACTAGAGAGGTCATGAGGGCCTCTATGCCTGCCCTCCCCTGCCCCCGGAAAACGGCACTGCGTTGTTTTTGCACTGGTAAACAAAAAAGGACATAAAAAGGAACCTTTCCTCCAGATTTGGAAGCAAACCTCATACAGGGGCTTACCTGTTACATTTAAAGCTGCCCCTCGCTGCTCTCAAGAAACGGGCCCTCCTGGCTGTTGCTGACTCTGTAAGGCTCTGCCCCACCGGTTTCACCGGCTGCCCCGCCACCCCCACCACCGCCCTTGGTTGGCACTACAATTTATACTTGCTAGATGGTCACGTGAGCAGCAAAATCCTATCAGCTTGCTTTACCATCTGCAAGTTATACAGTCTCACCACTAGGGACTCATGGCTGGTTTCTGAGACAATTAACCTCTCTCTCACTGAAGCCTATGTTTCACAGACTACTCAGACAAACTCCTTTTGTCTCAGCTGAAATTTCCCCTATCTACTACTGGGATACCTTGCTGTCTCTAAAGAAGACTCTAATCACACTGAACTACAGTCGCTGCCTAAATAGCTAGCATCAAACTCTAATTTAAACCTAACACAGACAAAGTCCTGTCCCAGCAGTTGTACCTGAGCATTGTCTACAAGTAAACCCCTATCAGTCATTATAGTCAATATGATTCCGCCATATGAGACCCATTTAAACCGAAACCTGCCCGGAACCTCACCGGAAGCTCGTGGCAGGACACTACCGTCTTACCCTAGGGGGAGGGATGGGGAGCTGACCGTGACCCCCCTTACTTACTCCCTGGTCACCTGGGCTGGACCCTCCTAGCCCAAGTGGGGGATACTGAATCCAATCCTGGTCCTTTTTCCCCAAATCTCTCCCTCGACACCCCTACTCACTCCTTATGGACTGACTCCAAAGGGCTCAAACTTGCACATATGAATATTGGCAGTCTAAGGAACAAATTCCCAGAACTTGAAGCCTGGGTTACTCTCTATAAGCCCGACGTACTAGCCTTGACAAAAACCTGGCTAAAGCCCCAGATCCTCCCCAATGAAGTTGACCTAGTGGGCTACCTTACCTTCAGGAAAGACAGGGTAGGAAAAAAGGGAGGAGGGGTTATTAATTTACGTCAGCACTGTCCTCCAAGCCACGGAGCTGGATGTCCCCTCCCTGAATGGCTCTTTGGCTGAAATGCTGTTTGTAAAAATACTCCTTGGCAATGCCAAACCACTTTCCACAGGGAGTGTATACCTCCCACCTCAAACTGCCGCCTCCTCCTTAGAATCCCTAACAATGCACCTGGAGGACCTCACCAGAGGGGAGGCCATACTCCTCAGGGCTTCAATCTCCACTGGCCATCACTACTCTCCTCCCCTACCAAAAACCCACTACTTGGCTCCCCACTGACGCAGATTATCAACCTCCCCACAAGACTAAACCCAAAGACTGGAAATCACTCTCTAATAGACTGGATCCTAGTCTCTTGCCCGGGCCGAATACTGTTGGCAGGGATGTCAGACTCCTTGAGTGACTACTCGCCCACCTTTTGCATCTGGTCCAACAAGCCTCCAAAAATCCCCGCTAAGGTTATTGAAGCAAGGAATTACAGTAGGTTTTGTCCAGCAGACTTTTGCTCCGACCCGAGGAAAGCTGACTGGACCCCTATCCTCTCCCTGCCCACACTTGATGAGGCACTTGATTATTTCACACAGACCTTCTTATCTGCATCTAATATGCATGCCCCTGTAAAAAAGCTCAGGGTGCAAGGTAGATACCATAAATGGCTGAGCCCCTGCCTCAAACATAACATGCTCCTCCGGGACAAAGCATGGGGTACCTACAAAGGTACTGGCAACTCTACAGACTGGGAGAAGTACAGAGAGTTGAGAAATCTGTGCAAAAAATCCATGAAGCAGGCTAAATCACAGTACCTAAACAACCTCCAAACTAGACACCTATGTGACACCAAAAAATTTTGGGGCCACATAAATCTACTCATAAAGGGCTCCACAAATAGTCAAACGAACTCCATCCTGGCGGGGGACTCACTGTCCAATTCTCCGACTGTCATTGCTGAAGCCTTTGTGCCTCTTTCTCTACCCAGCGTGTCTCCTCCCTGTCCTCCCCAGGCCTACATTGCACTCTGATGCTGCATGGTGAACCCGCACTCAATTCCACATAAAGCTGGTCAAACAGTCAGAGGTACTGCATCTCCTGCAAAATTAACCCTTCCTCCACACTGGGACACCCACCAACTCAAACCACGCCTGCTGAAGGCTGCCGCCCAGCAATTGCCCACCCTGTCACCCTACTAATAAACAGATCACTCAGGGAAGGTAAAGTCCCAAAAATGTGGAAGGTGGTGACCGTCGTCCCTGTCCCCAAAAGTGGTCCTCGAGACAATTTGGGAAACTATAGGCCAATCTCCCTTCTCAGTCCCATTGGGAAGATCCAGGAAAGACTTGTCTCTACCCAGCTACAGGTCTACCTTGAGCAACACTTACTCATGGCTAATGTGTAACATGGCTTTAGAAAGGGACATGGCACCAACACTGCTCTCATACGGATAACGTCGGACAATCTTGCCTCCATGGACCAGGGCTCCCCAACGGGCGCCCTCTTCATTGACCTATCCAAGGCATTTGACTTAGTCAAGCATGATCTCCTACTCACCAAACTCCGGCTCCTAGGACTGGATCACCACTCACTCTCCTGGTTCGTAAGCTATCTGAGTGACCGTTCCCTAAAGGTCCGCTGGAAGGGCACTCAATCAGGACTCAGACCTGTCACTACTGGGGTGCCTCAGGGCGCAATCCTGGGCCCCCTGCTTTTCTCACTCTTCCTCAATGATATTGCAGGAAACTGCTCCTTCAGTAAGCTCATTCTGTATGCGGATGACACTGTCCTATTTTGCAGTGACCCCCAACTTAGTGTCACCTCCACAAAACTGCAGGACAGTCTCTCAACGCTTGAGACCTGGTTCTCTGCGAATTCCCTTATACTCAACGAAGATAAAACCAAAGCCATGCTGTTTGGATCTAGACACTTGGGCCTTGACAGAAGACAGATGCTCCAGACAGCACCAACCAAGGAAAAGAGTTGAGACTTTGAGCAGCTTTAAATACCTTGGGATCCATCTTGACAAGGAGATGACCCACAGGTCCCACACTGACTCCGTAACCCGGGCCATCCACCAAAAACTTGGTCTCCTCTACCGGCTGGGGGACTCCTTATCCCTGGCTGCACGACGGACAATTGCCAGCTGCAATCTTCTCCCCACCATTCTATATGGTGCTCCACTACTGCAATTCCTCCGAGAGTCGGAATTCAACAAACTTTCCGTACTCTATAATCGAGTGGCATGGTTCGCCACAAGCTCCTTTCCTAGGAGGCATCACTGCGAGGCACTTAGGGAACTTAATTGGCCCACTCTGCGACACAAACTCACGTACCCCGTCGCTTGTCTTACCTTCAAGTTCTTTACCCTAGGTCCCCCTCCCCATCTTAGAGGACTACTCACCCCTAAAGAACAAACCAGAACCTTGCAATCATCCGCGAAACACTTACTGGACATCCCTCGGATGCGCTCCAACCAAGGCAAGCGCTCTTTCAAATTTGCTGCCTCCCACCTATGGAACTCCCTTCCAGCTAGTTTGACTAACTCTCCCACCCTCAACCAGTTCAAGTCTGGACTCAAACTTTATCTACTCAATCTTAGTCTCTGTGACTGCAACCGTTAGCTCCCAAGCCTAGGTCTCATGCCTGCTGAACTGCACTGAACCTCCCTCCATCCTGTCTCTTTTCAAACGAGCCTAAGATGTTAATCCTCTGTGCTGACTAACTACACTTCTAACTGGTGGATAACCAGGTGTCTGAATGTGACCCTGATGTCTACTACTGGATGCTGTTTACTAATGTTTATCTATGAAACTAATGTAATAGCTGTAAATCATGACTGAAGTCAAATTGTGAGCCTGATTGTCCTATCCCTGTATGCTGTCGTAATATACATGTGTGTATAATATGTGATTGCTGTAAATATTGCCTATAAACGTCTCTTTATGTAACTAATTCCGGGTCGCCCCTGAAAAAGAGACTTCTGGTCTCAGTGGGCTTACCCAGTTACCAAAATCCAAATAAATAAACTGGAGCACACTAACGGCAGCAACAAGAAGAAGTTGGGACTTCTTATTGTCACTACGAGGTGTGGGACTGCCAACTTGTTAAACCCCAGCAAGGGGAGATGCCATTCTCAATCTTGTCCTCACAAACTCAGACAGGATCAAGGACATTGAAGCTGGATGCCATATGCGCAACAGCGATCATCGCATGGTAAGCTTTAAGGTAAACATAACACAGGACACCAGCCACTCAAAGATAAAGGTGCTAAATTTCAGAAAGGCGGACTTCCAAAAAATTAAGAACATCATAAGTAGCCAGTTAATGGAAATAGAGGTTGAGGAGATGGAGGTCACGTGGGGGAAGACTCACGACAGCAAAAAAGACTGCCACAAATCAATGTGCCAGATGGGTCAAAGCAAAAAGAAATCCTCTATGGTTTTCCAAGGAAGTGGCTACTACAGTCAAAAAAAAAAAAAAAAAGAAGGCGTACAGTATATACCAGGAAACCAAAACTGAGAAGATTGGGAGTCATACAAGGGAAAAATGAGAGAGTCTAACAAATTAGAAAGGCAAAGGCCCAGACAGAGGAAAGATAGCAGAAGGGCCAAAGAGAGGAGACAAATCATTCGTTAGATACATTAGGGAACATAGGAAGACAAAAGGGGGGATAGCAAAGATTGCTACTGAAGAAGGGAAATGCACCAAACATGACCCAGAGAAAGCTGAAATCCTGAACAAATACTTCTGCTCATTGTTTACCAAAGAAGACCCAGGGGATGGCCCAGCCCTGAAAAAACAAAACATCCCAGGACCAGGGGTAGACACGAGTCCCTTTACAAAAGCTGAAGTACGGGAGGTGCTAAATAAACTAAAAGCAGACAAAGCCATGGGACCAGACGAGATCCGCCGCAGAATCCTGAAAGAACTAGGGGCAGAATTTGCAGCCCCTCTGGCACTTTTATTCACGAAATCCTTGAAGAGAGGTGTGGTACTTGAAGACTGGAGAAAGGCAACAGTGGTTCCATTTCACAAATCAGGCAACTGTGAAGAGGCTACTAATTACAGACTGGACAGCCTCACATCTATAGTAGAGAAACTAATGGAGACACTACTTAAACAGAGGATCATAGCATTTCTCAAAACTAGCGTCCAACAAGACTCTAAACAGCACGGTTTCACAGCAGATAGGTCATGCCAGACAAATCTGCTCGAGTTTTTTGACTACGTTACAAAAATAGTGGATGATGGTGGGGTAGTAGATGTGGTCTACCTAGACTTTAGTAAGGCCTTCGACTCTGTGCCACACAGAAGGCTGGTAAAGAAGCTTGACCACACAGGGGTTGGTCCAGAAGTAGTCAGATGGGTACAAAACTGGTTACAAGGCAGAACCCAGAGGGTACAGGTTAATGGAACAAAATCGACAGAAGACCGGGTGACCAGCGGGGTGCCCCAGGGCTCAGTGCTGAGGCCTCTGCTCTTCAATGTTTTTATAGCAGACATCGCCAATGGACTGGAAGGGAAGGTGTGTCTGTTCGCAGACAACACCAAGATATGTAACAGGGTGGACACCTCAGAAGAAGTGAGCAAGATGGAAACTGACCTCAAAAAACTAGAAGAATGGCCTGGAGTGTAGCACCTGAGATTTAACACCAAAAAATGCAAGGTCTTGTACGCAGTGATAAAATCCAAGAAAGGAGTATTACCTAGGAGGTGAAAAACTGGTGGCCTGAAACCGGGAAAGAGATCTGGGAATCATAATCTCAGACGAATTGAAGGTTATTAAGCAATGTGAGAAGGCAACATTGAAGGCCAACAGAATGCTGGGCTGCATTGGGAGGGGAATCACGAGCAGGAGGAGAGAGGTGGTACTACCACTGTATAGATCGCTGGTCAGGCATTACCTGGAACACGAAGTCCAATTCTGGAGGCCTCACCTCACGAAGGACACTGACCAGGTGGAAACACTATAGAGAAAGGCGACAAAATGATTGAGTGTCTGCAGTACATGTCCCACGAGGAAAGACTATGTACTCCCGAACAGAGAAGAAGGGGGAGAGAGACATGATTAAAACATCTGCAAGTATTAAGTAGCAATAACCCACGACCAGAGTGTGGGTTATTGGGATTAATCAACACCCAGATGCGTTGTGAGGCACGAGGCTGCAGGCCGAGTGCCTCCACAGCTCCTGAGGTGTTGATTAATGCCCAATAACCACATACCTTGGAGTGCGTTATTGTGCTTATAACATGGGCTACATATGTAGTGAAATAAGTAAACAATACTGTTGTTACATGGCAAAAACATAGGTACTTTATCATGTGTCCTTCCAGCACATTAGGACATTGTGCCACAAATCATTCTATGTCCTGCCACTGGAAAACATAGTGCCATTAATTGGATCCCAACCTTTCAATAATGGTTACATGCTGTTCCGGTTACCGTGTGGGGATTTCATCTCTGAAGTAGAACACAGTGTCGCATCCCCCCCATCCAAAAAAAAAAAAGGAGTTAATGGCAACACTGTGTCAGAAGCATTCTAATACACCAATGTTATTCCTTTGTACCTTCTGTTGCCTGTCTGTGTCTTGGCTACGGTAGCATACGCGGCAGTCGTCGTACACCTTTTCTTCCCATGTAACACTTCTCTCTTTCCCTCACAGTTTTTCTCCGGTAACAACATATTTGTCATTCTGTTTGTTACGCTACTTACTTGTGCCTTGCAGACCACGTACATTCCTGACCGATTTCTCCTGTCCGCTTCTCTTTCCCTTCCTTCTGTGTGTGTGTGTGACTCACTTCCCCCCCCTCACAAAACGTCTGTCTATGTGAGTTCCCCCAACTACTTTTCCACTTGCCTATTATGGCAATAACGTGGTTTCTTTGTCCTGCTAAGCAACTTCCTGTCAAGCGTGCTAATGAACAAATATTGCCATTCCTAATCTTCTGTGATGCACGCTGTAAATGACAGGAGAAGAACCATCGCTTCGGTAAGCTCAGTCGCTCGTACTTTTCTGGGCAGATGTTCTACTTTGTCTAGGTCCCTAAAGGGTGCTTCTGTATTTGTCTGTCGGTACTTGGTGATGGTACATTGTCACCATGTGAAACTTATGCTGCAAGCATGGCAGGATTAACCTGTATGCCAATTACGCCATGGCGTAGGGCCCCGAGGTTCAGGAGGGCCCCCACTGTTAACCTATTTACAGTTACTTTCTTTAATATTGGCTGTACTGGGTGACCACCGATGGGCCAACTGCCCAAAAGCACCCCCTTCTTGAGTCAGTCAGCCCCCCCGCCCCACTGAGTCAGCCTGGTGAGTGGTGACCCCCTCCTCCCGCAGCCGCTCTGAACAAGCAAGCCTCTCAGTCTCTCCGACGGGCAGCTCTGACTTCACCTCTGATCCACAACACACAACCAATCATGTCCATCAGAGGTCTTCTGGAGGTGTGACTAATGGGGAGCTGAAATCAGTGCGTTTGTGTGCATGGCATCAGAGTGTGTAGCCGGGCAGTGATGAGGAGTAGAGTAGAAAAACAAGAGAGAGCTGTGGTGGTCAGTTGTTGGTGCCAGTGGCTGGTCTCATCTATCAAAGAAGAAGAGGCTCTGCTTAAAGACACAGAAGTAGAGAGAGAGAAAGGGTCTGAGCAGGCAGCAGGGGGTCACCTAGAGTTGGATTCGGCTTCAGTGCAGCATCGCATGCTGCTGGTGTTTTCCATGTAGCCACTAGCCAGGATGTTAGTGCTGCTGCTAGTTAGGCCTTTGGTCCTGCTGTGACTGTGAGGAGTTCTCCCATGCCGGGCCGCACTGCAGGGCCGAGTCATGTCACCGCCGCCTGTGTGATCTTGAGGAAACAATCAAGAGGACAGACTGGACTCATTATATTCACATTCACATCAGTCAGGCCACACCAGGTATGTTGTGTTGACTAGTTGTCTGTGTTCTGCAGTGTCCAAGCCATTTGTGCTGCAGAAATAACTCGTTTTATTGCATTGGAGAAACAAACTAAGTTGTGGTTGCCTCTGGTCATGGTCTGTCTGTGAGTGTTCAGTAACCTGAGTAGTGTACTGATGAGTCTTTAATAAGATTTGAAGTTTGGCACTGAGTGGACCATGGGGTGCTGATAAGTCACCTAGGGGAACTAACTTGTGGGACCTGCTTTTGCTGGCACAGTTTTGTCTTGGCTCGATTTGAGTCATATACATTACTGGGAAGTTGCAGGAGGTTGCTCTAGGAAGCTTAATCTCTGAAGTGACTGCAGTCAACACCTGCAGGTCCTGCAGGGTTCTTAAGGCTCAGTCTTCTTGGCAAAACTCTCTTTAGCTGCTTTGGCATCAGTGACTTGGAGTAGGGGCAAGGATGTGGCAACTCAGCACTGGCAGCAAAGCAACTTTTAAGCTGACAACAAAACAATAAATGACAATGGAGATGGAGGAGAGGAGACAGTGGGAGAACAGACAGAATTGAGAACAAAGGTAGCTGCACAGAGGGTGATAGTGGCAGATGCATTGCGGAGGCAAGGAGATTGGGCATGTCTCAGGTTTGGAGCTCGAAGGAGTCTTGAGCAGGGAAATGATGCGAGGGAGCTGTGAGCCCCATTAACTGCTTCAATACACACTTCAGTTTTTTGGTTTTGGCAGAGAGAAAATGTATTTAAGGAGGCATGAGCAGGGAGATTGTGGCAACTACAATCCCCATTTTTATTAAATTATTTATGTGGAATTTGAATTTGACATCTGGGAAGGCAGGGCACACTAATCGAAGTCTAATGTCCAGGTGTGTCTCGGAGAAGGGATCGAAAAGAGGAAGAAAAGAGGATCCATAATTAATAATTAATCCATAATTATTAATAAAAATAGTTACAAGGTACATACAGTAGTGACAAGGAAAAAACAAGACAAGTTATAGGTAACTAAAAAGTGAAAATTTACAAAATGTTAATACTGTACCGATAAAATATTTCTTTATGCAGTAATTGGTCATTCTGAATTGTGTTGTTTATAATCAAGGGCATGTGACCGTCAAGTCATGTGGCATAACACAGCATTATAAACCACATCCTGCTTGAGTACCCTAGTCATTGCTGCCTTGCCAGCCCGGCACTGTAGAAGAGTGGGATGTTGGCATTTAGGGGCCCCCAGGCCACAAAATATGACTTGGAGTAGGGCCCCCACTTCCATTAATCTGGCCATGGCTGCAAGTGACAGTGTCCATTGGGTGGGTGGGTGACTTCCCTCACTAACTTATGGAACAATATCACTCCTTCACATTTCTTTTCACAGTGCTCCTAAATAAGAGCCGTCCACTGCATTGAGCAGAACCTCTGTGCCTTTTCACCACATCCACTTTGTGTTCAAATATTTAAGCAATAAGCCACGAGGGGGTGTGGGTTCTTGTGGGATTTACCATGGCCGGAGTGGGTAAATCCGCAAAAGTCATGGTAATCCCCGAGAACCCACATCCCTGAGTGGCTTATTGCGATACCAAGTACTGCTTTTTTTTATATAAAAAAAAAAAACACAGTAGTTGGTATAATGCTTAAATAACTTGATGAGTAGTACAGCAGTCTGCTTTTTTTTTCTCACAGATGCACGGAGCTGCTGTTTTACAGTCTCCGCCTACGGGGGGAAACAAGATGGCGGTCGCAGTTCCGTGATTCTGCCAGATTTTTTTTTTTTTTTTAAGATGTGGCTGACTGGCACCTTTTCCGTTGGTAATGCTAGATTTTACAATGGTGGTAAGGTGCCAGCCTGCCGTTTTGAGTGGTTGTTCTGAGAGGTGCATGGTATAATAAGAATTAAACAGTCACATGATTAAAACTAGCCAATCACTTCACTCAACTAGTGATGCCCATGTTATAAAAGGCATTAACAAGGTACAGGCACAGGAACTTTTTCACTTCGAGAAGGGCTCCAGGACCAGGGGACATGATCTCAGGCTGAAAGGAGGGAGGTTGTCTACCAATACCATGAAGTTTTTCTTCACAGAAAGAGTGGTGGACGCCTGGAACAGCCTGCCCCAAGAGATTGTGGGGGGATTCAAGAATGCATGGGATGGATACAAGGGAGCCCTGACTACAAATAGGTCTAAAACAAATGGGCAGACTAGCTGGATCTATCAGTCTCTCTCTCTCTCTGCCGTCAACTTCTATGTTTCTACGGTAACTGGTCTGCCCAGCATACCTGCTTATGAAGCAACTCGCAAGGGGCGGATATGATGAGCCCAGAGTCCCTACGTTACTATAAAAGAATCAAACTTTTCAGAGACTCCAGTTTCCAAGGACCAACACGGTTAAAACGTCCTTTCCTAAATTTCATGCAGCAATTTCATGACAGCGCCAGTAGTCTCTTGCATAGTTTGTCCTGTTTTAATGCGGCTTCTGATACTTGTTTGTAAGACAGCCAACATAACAAACAACATTTTATTTACTGGATGATCCGCAGCGCTGGAATTGGGGGGGGGGCGAGGGCTTACCAGGGTTCAGATCTCTAACCTGACTGAAGTGGGCCTGCCCCGGTAGCTCACGCGTCACTGCTACTAACTTACAATGGCATAGTGGGGGGGGGGGCTCAGTTTTAAGACAGGACCCTTACAGACCCACTAGCTCCCAAAACCCAAACTTTAATTCCAACACATCACCTGAAACCCACTGGTGTACTCTTTCTAAACCTGTCCTTTTCTTGACACCAGACCACTAAATGGTGATCGACTCTCAGATACTTTTCAATATTGAAAGTCGCGTCCGTTACCTGCAGCCTGATACCGGCTCCCGTTATGCTCTTGATGTTGCCTGAGCTTTTCGGAGCACATTTCACTTGCAGAAAGCACCTAGTAATCCTGACAGCAACGGACGCGGCCATTTTGAACATCGCAGAGGAATATGGGAGACTAAAAGTTGCGCAGGAACGTCAGCCACACGCCATTCTTTTATGTCCAGACTCCAGCAAACGCTATTAGTAATGCAATATCCACACTCCCACACCGCAAGATTCTAAGGGCACTATTGCCTAGTAGAAGCAAACAGCCCAGTAGGTATAAACCGTATACACTTAGCGTAAAGTCAGTCACCGGGTCAGTCATCCATGTGTCAGAACCATGAGCCGTGCGCGCCACCATCGCCCGGCAGCTGTATGTACGTGCGCGCGTCCAATGCATCTTTCTTTATCTCCCTCCATATTGAGTAACGCGGTGTGGTGGTGAGTGTCCAGGGAAAAGTTGTGGGCTTTTAAAATGAGTTTTACATTTATATGAGCTACGGGGCTGGGCAGAGTAGGTTTAGAAGTTCTAGAGATCGCGGTATGTTGAGCCCGGCCAAACAGATGGCATTAATGCGGTGAGGACTGTCATTTGCTCCCCGAGGTCCGACGAGACTGGTATGGAGCTGGAGAACCCGGCGCTCTGGGGTGGCAGCCGGCGGGCAGGGTTTGGTGTAAGCGTTCCTGCTGAGTCTCCGTCACCTGGAGTCAGTCTTTCTCCAACCCTGGGATCCTGTTTATTTAAATAGATTTTCCACACAGGTCATACAACTGCAATTAAAGGACTAAAAATAATGCATAATATGTAAAAAGACAAAGATATTGTTTTGGTGCCAGCTTAAACAAACTTAAAAGAATCCCCCAACACTTTTACACCCAAAATAAAAAACTCTATGCAGCAATAAAGACACAGGACAGAGATATCAGATGACCATTTTATTTAATTGTTGCAAATCATTTTCATAATAATACCAGCATATTTAAATATATGCACATAAAAATGAATCACAGATGAACAGCCGTAATGCAACTTACAGGGGTTCAGCAATACTACTACATAGAAATGCAGCTTGCCTACTGAAACAGAGAAAATGACTTTTAATAAAATAATAATCAAAAATGCGTTTAATTTAACACAACAGCATGCTGGCTGTTTATCCGTCCAACTTTGGGACGCGTCACTTCATGAAATGTGTACCTGCTATCCTGTTTAATATGAATTGTATGACAATTACCACATAACTGAAGGTTACATCCGATGTATTTGTACCCATATGTATGCACCTTTATTTTAAAACAATAAAATTGTTTAACTTCAAAAAAGAGATTTTCCACATTTGTGCAACAGTATTGTCGGCATTGTAAACTTTGAACCCTTAACCCCTCCACCATCTGAATTCAATTGATGGACAGTCATTTATTGCTGCAGAAATGTGCATCAAAACAGACTCATTGCCTTTTAGCCTCCATCCGTCCCTGTTGTGTTTAGTGCTTTGATGTTCATATGCATTGTGAAATCAGAATGGTGTCCATGACAACAGACTGCATGTCATAAGCACGGGATTATGATACAGCAGGTAACTGTAAACTGTGGGAACAGCGTGTAAAGGAAAACCTAGAGGATAATGTATGGGCAACCTTACAAAATCCTGGGTCTGCATTGTGAAGCTGGAGAGGTTCACTGGTTGTCATAGAAATAGGAGGAAGATGCATGCTTGTCTGTGTATGGATGCCCATATGTTATTTTTTTTATAATGTGTGGTCTAACATGCCCATTTCAGACATGTGGCTTCCTTTCCGGGGCAGGCCACTTAAGGTTTAGTGGCAAGCGCAAATTACTGATTCAGTGTACTACAACTTTTTCTGTAAGTTCAAGTGAAAAAAACAAACTTTCAGCTTGATTGGATTGAGAAAAGCGGCTGTGCTGCAGCGGTGACATCACTACTGCAGCACAACAATGTAATGATGTCACTAGTGAGGCGCATCATGCAAATTCCAGGCATCACTGCTGGGACCAGTCCTCTAAGTCACACTGCAGAAGTGCTGGAAGGGAAGGTCTGCCTCTTTGTGAATGATACAAAACGGCCATTAGGGCGAAGAGGGAGGCTTTCTTCAACTTTAAAAGGAAACAAGATGACAGCGAATAGGAAGATTATGTTCAGA
Organism: Neoceratodus forsteri; assembly: GCA_016271365.2. Lineage (NCBI taxonomy): Eukaryota > Metazoa > Chordata > Ceratodontiformes > Ceratodontidae > Neoceratodus > Neoceratodus forsteri. Next base: position 371,251,755 of record CM028132.1, on the reverse strand, counting down.
AGAAAGCTGAGATGGCAGTGAAGCAAGCAATGGCAGTAGTGGAACTTCAGATAGCAAACTGGGTCAAGGAGGGGAATAAGTGAGCCAGCCCGGTGGCGCTGAGGGTTGAAGTGCTCGATATCACACCTCGCACCACGCCAACGACCCGGATTCGGGAGTGAGCTCGGGCTGGCGTGTGTCGGCAGGGGCAGGAAAGGATTGAGCATCTAGAGGACTGCTATCCTTTCCTGGGACGGGGGGTTGCGCTTGCCTCAGTGCTGGCGGCTCCTGGGGGTGGCGTGCTCTTCTGGGGCCGGAGTGGAGGTGGACACCTTGCGTGCGGGAGGCATCATTGCATGTCCGCACTCCTGGGGTACCACTAAGCAAGTAAAAAAATTCCTTGGCCCTTGGATAGGCAAAGGCAACCTCCAGTGCCCGCTGCCACACACCCAACGTCAGCTTGCATCGACGGCTCTTCTGCCTTGCCTTGGGTCCAGTCTGGGCAGTCGCCGAATCTGGGTAGGGTGGGGAGTGTCTGTCCCTGAATTTCCTGGTGATGCAAGGATCAGGTGGGTGTTAGAGCAGTAGTGGTGAGTGGGGTATGCTGGACAGAGTTCCGTGGACCAGAGCAGAAATAAAAAGTTAAGGGGAGGAATAAGCAATTCTTAAGGTAGTTACAAGAAAAAAGAAATGGGAGGAGTAGTTGGGGATAGAATCGTGGAAGAAGACAAGGCTACCTGAACAAATACTTCTGTTCGTTGTTCACCATGGAACACAGTGGCTCAATGCCTGACAGTGGCATTACAGCACACGGCAGGGGTGTCCCACAAATGGAAACACCAATAATTACCAGAGGCAGGATTAGAGAGGTGCTTGAGCATATGAAACTGGACAAATCTCCTGGGTTGGATGTAATACATCCAAAAATAGTTGGTGGACCCTTTGGCACATTTGTTTAACTGTTCGCTTCAGTCAGTCTTGCCAAGGGACTGGAAAAGAGCTGATGTGGTGCCATTTCACAAGGGTGGAAGCAGGGAGGAAGCCAGTAACTACAGACTGGTCAGCCTCACGTCTGTGGTAGGAAAACAAATGGAGGCCCTGATTAAGTAAGACTAGTGGAATATTTGAATAAGAAGGGCCTTCGGGATGATAAACAGCATGATTTTGTGGCAGGCAGGTCATGCCAAACAAACCTGATTACATTTTTCGATTAGGTGACTAGGGGAATTGGAAGGGGGCCATCCAGTAGAACTCCTTCCTTTCGACTTTAGCAAGGCCTTTGATTCAGTGTTGCATACCTGTCTGCTGAAAAAGCTAGAGGACTTGGGCATAGCAAACTGCATTGTCAGGTGGGTAGGTAACTGGCTAGAGGGCAGGAAGCAGAGAGTAGCTGTCTGAGGAGGGAGAGATGATGAGTGGAGTCCCTCAGGTCTTAGTCTTGGGTCCAGTCCTGTTTAATGGGTTCATCAGCGACACAGGAGAGTAGGTATCCATGACACTAAGCTGGGTGGTTGGGCGGACAGTGTGGACGCAGTTAGAAACCTATAAAAAGATCTGCAAAGGTTGGAAAAAATGGTTTAGTGTCTGGCAGCTGAAGTGCAATGCCAAGAAGTGTAAAGTGATACATTTAGGCAAAAAAAAAAAACCTGAGGACAGCTTATTGGCTTAATGGGCTTAGGCTTAGTGCCTTGCAGGAAGAAAGGGATTTAGGAGTTACCATACGTGACACCTTAAAACAGGCCAGTCAGTGCAACATAGCATACAGAAAGGCCAACAGAATGTTGGGGTGTATAGGGAGAGGATTCGTGAGCAGGCTCAGGGAGGTGATACTACCACTGTATAGATCCTAGGTGAGGCCCCACCCAGAATGCTGTGTCCAGTTTTGGAGCCTGCATCTTAAGGACAAGGACAGACTAGAGACAATACAACAAAGGGTGACCAGAATGATGCTTGGGGGGGATTGAATATGTACACACTGGAGATGAGGAAAGGAGTGGTCATGATAGAGACCTTTAAGTTTATGCAGGAAATTAATGCAGTGCCCTACTCTGAACTGTTCACCTGGGCTTCCAGCTCAGATACAAGGGGGCATGAATGGAAGCTGAGGGGTGGAAAACTCAAGAGGAAACTCAGGGAAACACTATTTCTTAAAAAGGATAGTGGAGCCATGGAACAGTCTGCCCACAAATGTGGTATATTGGAGCCCCTGTTATTGCAGGACCCATAGCCAGCTCTTCAACAGGTCCCTGACAGAGGGGAAAATACTGGCTCTGTGGAAGGTTGGACTGGTGACCCCAATACCGAAAGGTGGGCCACACGAAAACGTGGAAGATTTTAAGCCTATCTCCATTCTCTGCACCCTAATCAAGCTGCTGGAGAAGGTGGTCTACCAACAGGTAAATACTTGGAACTGCACAACCTGCAGGCTGATCAACAGCACGGTGTTGGAAGAAAACATGGGACTGAAACAGCCCTAATCAGCTTCACCACAGACGTGTATGAAGCTTTAGACTGGAACAGATGGTTAGGGGCGGTCTTTATTGACCTAACCAAGTCTTTTGATCTGGTCGACCACCAGCTACTTCTAGAATGACTAAGGGGGCTGGGTATGGACACAACAGCCATGAAATGGTTCACAGACTACCTAAATGGCAGGTCACAGATGGTCTGGTGGAATGGAGCTAAGTCGGATGAGCATCCAGTATCTGCAGGTGTTCCACAAGGATCAGTCTTAGGTCCTGCTATTCTCCTGTTCACTAACAAGCCCCCAACACTGCAGAGGGCAAAAGTCACGCTCTATGCCGATGATGCAGTGCTCTACAGAACAGGAAAGAACACAGGGTCCTTAAATCTGGAGTTGAAACAGGACTTCGCAGCCGTCGAAACTTGGTGCCAAGTTAACAGGTTGGTCTTGAATAGTAAGAAGATGAAAGCCATACTATTTGGCCCAAAAAGATTGGGTCCAAAGAGATCCAACTTTCTGTTGCTCTCCACTCGTGATGGAGTAGGGATAGAAGTAGTAGACGGCATAAAGTACCTGGGTATGTACCTTGACCAGGAGGTCTCATTCAGGAAGAATATGGACCACCTCACAAAGGTAGTGAACCAAAAACTGGGCCGCCTCTACAGAGTAAACCCCTTTCTAACCAAGGAAACTAGAATAGCGGTCAGTAATGGGACTACTCTCCACCCTGTTCTACGGAGCAACCTTGCTCCAGTCGCTGAGGGCTACGGAAAGACAGCGACTGAGCGCACTCTACCACAAGGTTGGTCGGTTTACCGCCTGGGCAGAAAGGACGGGACACCACTGCAAGGTGCTCCAGGCCTTAGAATGGCCATCCCTGGAAGCTAGATTAGCATATCCCTCCCTGTGTATGGCATTTAAACTACAGCAACCCGGGGCCCCTCCTGGTCTACGAGATCTGCTTGTTCCCAAGACAAAGAGACATGAGTTCAGATCTACCGATCAGACACTACTAGAAGTACCCAGAGCTAGAACATCCCTAGATCAGTGGTCGTTCAGGGTTGCCCTCCCCGAACTCTGGAATGGTCTTCCGAGAGAGTTACAAGATAGCTCCTCTACTGAAGGTTTCAAGAAAGGGCTAAAAGTTCACCTTGGGAAAGGGCCTCAGTGCTGCTGCCTCACTTAAGATCCCCCAAAGGCACCCAATTTAGGGTGTAATATCTGCAAAAGGACACAGCAAATAGGAAGGAGGGGTCCAATAGCCAGATGCCAATAACAGTGTTTTGCACTTATTTAGGTTTATAACTGTCAACGTTCTGTTTCTAACCAAACAGTCTTGATTATTGTTGTACTACTTTCTGTGCTGTAATGCATCTTCCCTCACTCAGTGTAAGCCTTCCTGTACTGTACAAATCAAAGCATTGGTTTTTCCCTCTCTCTAGGTACATGTAACTAATCCCGGGTCGCCCTTAAAAAAAGGGACTGCAAGGTTCCAGTTGGCCTACCCGGTCAGGGCCGCAGTAATGGGGGGAAAAGTGGGGATGTTGTCCTGGGCCCCGAGCTCATAAAGGGCCCACCTGAGGAGCTGGCATTACCCCTGGCATTAGCTGGTTTGGGAAACGGGCCCATTTCAAGTGACTTGTCCGGGGCCCCAAAATTCATAGCTGCAGCCCTGTATCCGGTTACCAAAATTTTAAATAAAATAAATACATTTAAATAAATAAAATATGCAGCAATAAAGGTAGAGCCAACGGGCTGACACCCCTTCAGAAATCAAGCTGGAAGGAGAGAGGCTTTACCTCTTACAGCTCCTTTGTGAATCCTGGAGTCCCCTGATGTGAGCTCTTCAGTCTAGCAGAGTTTCTAATACTAATCTTCTTTTTCATTTTCGTTGTCAATGCAGTAGGTGATTAGTTAATATAGTCAAGTTATTTGTGTTTTCTAACAATGTGTTTTGTTTTATATTTTTTTATTTATTTAGTTTTTGTTAACTGAGTAGGGTGCGCTAGCCATGGCAATGACTATTTTCAGGCACGACCCGGGAGCGTATAGAACAGTGACGACGAATACAGAGCATCAGCAACTAACATACTATACATAGAAACATAGAATTTGACGGCAGATAAGGACCGCTTGGCCCACCCAGTCTGCCCATTTCCCTGCCTACTGGATAAGCTGCAGATCCTAGTTAACCAGCAGCCTACTTCTTCCTACCCCCATCCCCTAGAATTGCCTTATGACTGTCCCATGCATGCTTGAATTCCACCACTGTTTTTGACTCCATACTTCCTCCTCGGAAGGCCGTTCCATGCATCCACAACCCTCTCTGTGAAAAAATACTTCCTAAATTACCCTCTGAGCCGCCCCTCTATCTTCAAATTGTGCCTTGTTCTTGCACACCTCTTTTTGAAAGATGCTACCCTCTTGGACTTTGTTGATTCCTTGAGGTACTTGAAAGTTTCTATCATGTCCCCTCTCCCTCCTTTCCTCGAGGCTATACATATTAAGCTCCTTTAGTTCTCTTCATATGTCTTCCGGTGCAGACCCTGCACCATTTTAGTTGCCTCTTCTGGACAGTTTCCATCCTGTCTATGTCTTTGCGAAGACTGGGTCTCCAGAACTGCACGCAGTACTCCAGATGGGGTCTGACCAGCTGTCTGTACAGAGGGATAATAACTTCCTGTTTTCTACTGGTGATGCCTCTCATGCATCCCAATATCCCCCAGCCTCATTGCTGCCCTCTCACATTGCTTGCCCACCTTTAGGTCATCTGATATGACTACCCCCAGGTCCCTTTCCATTTTTGTTGTTGTTAGTATCTCACCCCCCATTGTGTACTCTTCCCCTGGGTTTTTGTTTCCCAGGTGCATTACCTTGCACTTCTTAGCATTGAATCTAAGCTGCCATACATTTGACCATTCCTCTAACCTTGCCAAGTCCCCTTTCATCCTTTCCACCCCACCTTGTGCATCAACTCTGTTGCAGATCTTTGTGTCATCTGCAAAGAGACATACTTTTCCTTCCAGTCCCTCTGCAATGTCGCTTATAAAGACATTGAAGAGGACTGGTCCTAATACTGAACCCTGTGGTACCCCACTAGTAACCCCCCTTTCATCAGAGTGGACTCAATTTACTATTACTCTCTGTGTCCTATTTTCCAGCCAATTTTTTACCCAGGCTGTCATCTTGGGACCCACTCCCAGGCTAGCTAACTTGTATATTAATCTTTTGTGACTGTGTCAAATGCCTTGCTAAAGTCTAGGTAGGCCATGTCCACAGCCCTCCCTGATCTACTACTTTGGTCACCCAGTCAAAGAAATCTATCAGATTTGTCTGGCATGACCTTCCTGCTGTGAATCCATGCTACCTTGGGTCCTGTGCCCTCTGGCCTCTAGATACTGACAATTCTTTCCTTCAGAAGTGATTCCATAATTTTCCTTACCACTGAGGTTAAACTAACAGGTCTGTAGTTTCCTGCTTCTGCCTTGCTCCCACTTTTGTGAAGGGGAATCACATCTGCCCTCCTCCAGTCCTCAGGTACCACCCCATCCTCCCATGATTTGTTAAACAGGGTAGTCAGTGGTGTCACTAATTCTACCCTTAGTTCTTTTAGAATTCTGGGATGAATCCCATCAGGCCCCATTGCTTTGTCCACCTTCAGTTTTAAGAGTTCTTTCAGAACCCTTTCTTCTGTAAATGGGCTGGTATCAACTTCTGTATCCAGTGTGTTTCTATTGTTTGTTCTAGGTACCCCCCTCTTCCTTTGTAAATACTGAGCAAAAATATTTGTTTAGTATCTCTGCCTTTTCACAGTCTCCCTCTGCCCACCCTCCCCTTTATTAAGCCTTACTATCCCTCCCTTGGTCTTCCTTCGCCTCCTGATGTACCTATAAACAGTTTTATCCCCTTCTTAACTGAGTTGGCTATCTTTCCTCGGTTTGGGCCTTTGCTGTTCTGACTGCCTTCCCAGCTTCCTTTTGCTTTAACTGATACAGTTCTCTGTCCTGCTCCTTCTGTGATTCCTTGTACTTCCTGAAAGCTTTCTTTTCTTGAACCTTCACTGCCACTTCCTTTGAGAACCATGGTGGTTTCTTACATCGCTTAGTTTTGTTTATTTGCTTCACACAAAGGCTTGTTGCTTCTGTGATGGCAGTTTTTATTATTCCCATTGTTCTTCCACCCTCCTTCCTGCCCATTTGCTAGTGCATTCCTTAGGCACTTACCCATTTTGTAAAGTCAGCCTCCTAAAGTCCAGTACCTTTGCCTTTGTATGGCTTGACTCTATTGCTGTGTTTATTGTGAACCATACTGTTCGATGGTCGCTAGTTCCCAGATGGCTACCCACTTCTACATCTGTGATCCTCTCTTCATCTCCATTTGAGAGAACCAGGTCTAAGATTGCTCCCTCTCGAGTGGGCTCCAATACTAGTTGTCTCAAGGCATGCCCCTGTAGGGCATCTAGAATAACCCTCATTCTTCAAGTGGCTGATGCAACTGCACCCAGTTAACATCTGCATATTCAGATCACCCATCAGCAATATCTCCCTTTTTGCCATACTAAGTATACTTTCTATCATTTCCTTGTCCATTTCCTCCCCTGAGAGGGGTCTGTACTAACCCCTGTGATTGTGGTGCCATTGCGGTCTCCAAATTTACCCACAGTGCTTCTTCTCCTCCCTGTTTTCTTTTGTTCTGTTACTTTGATTCCTTCCCTTATGTAAAGAGCTACTCCTCCTCCTTTACCTCTCTGTCTCTCCTGTAGATAGTGTATCCTGGTATGTTTACGCCCCAGTCATGGTTTTGTGCAACCATGTTTCTGTGACTGCCACTATATCCAGATGTTCCTCCTCCATCAAGGCCACTAATTCAAGAAGCTTGTTACTCAGACTACATGCATTGGTACTCATTGCTTTCCATTTTTGATGGCTTTACTTTCTGTTGCGGCATCCCCACTGACCTTTCTACCTCGGTCTTTTTCCCATTTAGTACCCTGTTTTGTAGGGAGAGGCTGGGATTTTCCTGCTGCTTATCAGTGCCTCCCCCCTTGACTAGTTTAAAAGCTTGCCAATGAAGCATTTAAACCGATTGCTCAAAAGACTTGTTCCCTTCCTGGACAGATGCAGACCATCCTGCCAGTATAGGCTGGTGTCCCTCCAGGTGGAACCCCAGTCCCCAATAAAGCCAAACCCCTGTGCTCCACACCATTTTTTCAACCACTCATTCAACTGCATGGTGCAAAGTACCCTTGCCTCACTCATGCCATTTACAGGCAGCACCTCTGAGAAGGATACTGTGTGTGCTACTTGTCTTAGGCCCTTCCCCAGTTCTACAAAGTCCTTCTGCACTGCTCTATTCTCATGTTGAGCCAAGTCATTTGTCCCTAGGTGGACAATGACATCCAGCTCAGACTCCCGTGCAGCTGTTCTCGTGATCCTGAGGATGCGCTTCCTGTCCCTACAAGCCATGGCACGAGGCAGGCACTTTACTTCAGTTTTCCCTGCTCCCCCCAGTTCTATCCCCCTAATAATTGAGTCCCCCACCAGGAGCTGCTTCCTTTCCTTGTGGCATCCTCTGCCTCCTTCCTGTGGGCCTCCCTTGTGACAGGTGTCCTCAGCCTCCTTAATCTCCTCCGTGAGTGCATCCATAGGGGAGCTGTGCTCCCCCAGAATGGTGTATGGATTGTGGAGTGGAACAACTGACTGGGTGTGCCTCTGTTCCACCCTCCTCACCCTCCCTGAGCCCACTGTGGTCCAACTGCTGTGCTTTTGCAACCTCTGAGGTAGTGGTGGTGGCTCTGGTGCTCCCTGGATGGGGGTTTCCTTCCACCATCCAGTCTGGCCTGGGGGAAGGTTCTCTTACTGCTGTCCAGTGTGGCCTGAAGACGGGCAACTTCCTCCCTCAGGGTAGAGAGTTGTCTGCAAATAGGGCAGCATCTCAGCCTCCAGAAAGACTCCCGGAAGACTGCTGCCCCACAGCCATTACATTGCACTACTTCCCACATGACTATGTACTATTTTTTGTGTGTGTGTGTGTGATTGGTTTGTTATATAGAAATATATATATATTATACAATGTGTATGCATATATTTTCAGTGCTGTGTGCTAGAGATGATATGACATTGATATGCACCTTGCACTCTTGAGGAAATGATGTCAGAACCCCAGGTATAAAGGAACTATTTCCAGGGGTGGGTGGGGTGAGGGTGGGAAGGGTTGGGCTAAACTGTGCCTCACAAAACAATCAGCTAAGAGCTCTGACCCACTGCGCATGGAGTGCCTTCCTGTCTGCAAGATACTATACACAACAATTTGACAGAGAAAATCTGCTAATCAAACAGAGAAAAATCCAGACATCCAAGTCAGACAAAGGTAAACCTCCCCAGCCCCAAAACAGCCTGGTGGTTTGTGCTCTGAAAGCAGTCCGCCCCAAAATAAGTCAGCTGTGCTTTGAACTCTTCCTGCACTGAAAATCTTAAGAATTGTAACAAGACTGTCTTTTCCTGATAATTGTAAATTCCTTATTTCACCTTTCAGTTAGAAGCAGCCTCCACCTGCAGTATATCTGCTACAAACCACAGACAATTGAAAGGTTCCCCTCCCTCTGTTGTGAGCACAACTCGCTTGCAAATCCTATGTTCAGTATTGCAGCTCCCAACAAGAGATAGTTTGACTAGGAAAATATTAGCTGTTCTGATGAGTTTGCTATAAACACTTGCTTATAATACTGTTCTCAGGTCTGTTACCCAAGCTATTGGCTGATTAAGTCTCTGTGATGTAATCACTTCCTGAGAAAGTTTGAATTGTCTTTAAGGCAAACAAAGATAAACACAGAAAACAGTTTACTGTCTGGGTCAAATACACAACCTGTACCTGCACTTATTTCAGGATTTGGGACAAATGTTTCGCCCAGAGTTTAAAATCTTCCTGCACTGAAAACCTTAAGAATTGTAACAAGACTGTCTTTTCCTGATAATTGTAAATTCCTTATTTCACCTTTCAGTTAGAAGCAGCCTCCACCTGCAGTATATCTGCTACAAACCACAGACAATTGAAAGGTTCCCCTCCCTCTGTTGTGAGCACAACTCGCTTTCTTGCAAATCCTATGTTCAGTATTGCAGCTCCCAACAAGAGATAGTTTGACTAGGAAAAATATTAGCTGTTCTGATGAGTTTGCTATAAACACTTGCTTATAATACTGTTCTCAGGTCTGTTACCCAAGCTATTGGCTGATTAAGTCTCTGTGATGTAATCACTTCCTGAGAAAGTTTGGAATTGTCTTTTAAGGCAAACAAAGATAAACACAGAAAACAGTTTACTGTCTGGGTCAAATACACAACCTGTACCTGCACTTATTTCAGGATTTGTGACAAATGTTTCGCTCAGAGTTTAAAATCTTCCTGCACTGAAAATCTTAAGAATTGTAACAAGACTGTCTTTTCCTGATAATTGTAAATTCCTTATTTCACCTTTCAGTTAGAAGCAGCCTCCACCTGCAGTATATCTGCTACAAACCACAGACAATTGAAAGATTCCCCTCCCTCTGTTGTGAGCACAACTCACTTTCTTGCAAATCCTATGTTCAGTATTGCAGCTCCCAACAAGAGATAGTTTGACTAGGAAAAATATTAGCTATACATCATGACATTACATTAAAATGAACAATGTTGCAAGGATGGGAATACATTGCAAGGAGGAGATGAAATAACAAGCAATGTGAAAAATAAAATTTAGAGTAAATTCAGTATCTAAGGGGGGAAAACAATACATTTACTGATGTCACATGAGCAGGATATCAGTCAGATAAGGTTAGGATAATGCAGGGAAGGCTATGCTGTAACAAGCGTGGACATACAGGATAGATAAAGGAAAATTAGGAGGTAGTAGTGAGGATTGGAATGAGGGATAGAAGGAATGGTGTAGAAAAGAAAGGATATTGGCAGAAGAAGTGGAGAGGACAACGAGTGATTGTGAATAGGCCAGACAGGTAACTAGAAAAAGAAGTGCTGAGCGTTTGGGGATATCACTGGAAAGAAGTGGGGTAAGGGGGGGATAAACAGGCTAGGGTGGTTGGAAGCAAGTGCAGTTACATGAATCAGCTAGCTGACGGTGTAGCAGTCTTTTGAAAGAGGTATGGGAAGAGGCAAGGCGTAAAGTTAGAGGGAGAGAGTTCCAGTATTGGGGGGCATGACACGCAAAGGTACTAGCCCCTTTAGAGGAGTGATGCCTAGGGATGAGGACAGGCGCATTGACCACAGAGCGCAGGCCATAACCAGACTTCTGAGTCTGAAATAGTCCTGTCAGGGACTTAGGTGTATGAGTTCTGATGATGGTACCGATAAACGAACCATATGCAAAGGACCGAAACACAAGGGGCGAAAGCCACCCAAGTTCGGAATAAAGGAGGCAGTGGTGTTTAAGCCAGTGAGAAGAGGAGACGTAGCAACAGATGTTGTTGGTAATATCCCACTCCCGAAGACTAGATTTTCTTGCAGAATCATAGGTTGCAACCCCATAGGTGAGGGACGGGAGGAGAACACCACGAGCTATGGCTATTCTAGCAGAGGGGGTTAGCATATAGCTGGAGCGGTAGGCAATGCCAAGGTTCATGTTTACAGACTTACAGGTCTGCTCGATATGATGGTCAAAATTAAGAGCTGGGTCAAGGGTGATACCCAGGTATTTAATTGAGTTTACCACACTTACAGATGTGCCATTAACTGTGGAGATCTTGTAATGTGGTAGGGAGTGTTTGAGCTTGGCATTAGTACCAAATAACATGGCTTGGGTCTTAGCTACATTAAGGACAAGCTTATGGTGAGCCAGCCATTGTTGAATTAGTGCAAAGTCCTGGGAGAGATGCCGGTTGATGTCAGAAATGTTTTTAGAACTGGCGTACAGGACAGTGTCAGGGGAAGGTTTCTGGAAGCAAAATCCAGTGCAGCTAGAATATCCGGGACTGGGAAGAGAGAAGCTAGAGAGGGAAAGGGGGGCAGCAAGGGGGCTGACTAAACGAAAGCAGACACGAAAGACTGTTAAGCCTATTCTGCTGGCATTTTAATATGTTAGAAAGGGCGGACTGAGGGTCACTTGATTTAAAGAGGGGGGACCAATCAATAGTGGCGATATCCTGTAGGAAGGATTGTGAGTCGAGTTGCGCATAGTTCCGGAAGTTAATGAAACGTGGTTTTGATGGGGCAGGCTTGGCCTTTCCCCAGATACAAAAGGTGGGGGAGTGGTCGGAAATGGAGTCAGCAAGAGTGCCCGAGGCGATTATGTTTTCAGGGTGGCTGTTCAGTATCCAGTCCAGCAGAGTACTGGAGTTAGAGTGCTGTGTAATCCTGGTAGGGTCATTGATCATCTGGTGTAGGTTAGAACTTTGAAGCCTAATCAGTAGAAAGGGTTGAGAGTGCCGGCCCAGTGGCGCTGAGGGTTGAGGCGCTGGATGCCACACCTCACACCATGCCGGCGACCCGGGTTCGGGAGCGAGCTCAGGTCGCTGGGGGCTGGCAGGGAAGAGAGGGATTGAGCGTCCGAAGGACTGCTCTCCCTCTCCAGAGGGTCCACTATGGTGGTGCCCAACTGCCACCTGGCGGAGGCTGGGAGGTGAAGGCGCACGCCGTGCCTAGGAGTGGAGTTGGGGGGCAGACGCCTGGACGTGCATGCAGTGCTCCCCAACCTCCGCATCATTGCACGCCCACAGACTCGGGAATCCTGGAACAGGGAAAGAGAGTGGTGCCTCCGCGCTTGATGGCCATCCGCGGGTGTTCGACGCTGGCACCCCGAGCTGATCCGCTGGCTTAGGGTGGGGAGTTGGGGCCCCTGCCACCCTGCCGCGGGGTAAGCTGCAGGCTTTAGGGTGCCAGCGGTCCCGGGCGGGGCTGACGGGCTACGAGGAGTACAGCTGGGTGTATAGAGGCGGCCACAGGAGGATAAATAATAATTAAAAAGAAAGGGTCGAGAGTTTCCTAGCCAATTTAAGTTAAAATCACCAAGTATAAGAACCTAATTTCTGCCAGAAAGAAGAAAGATCTGATCGAGCATCTCATCAAGACATTTTAGGGCTCGGGGGGGGGGGGTAGGAAAACACTATATTTTATAATGTTATTGATATATTTACTGTAAATTTATTGAATATGTACTGTGTTACTTTGAACGATTTGTAATTTATACAAACAGGTATGCCTTGTAAATAGGGATTTTAGGATCCCTAATTTATACAGATTCACTGTATAAATAACATTTTATCTACCTACCTTTCTTCTACCCTCTTTATGCCTGTCCTTGTGTCAAAATCTAAAAGGGGAACTGAAACAATGACATTAGTAGAGGCATCTCACTCATGAAATGTAAAATGTTTATATGGAAAGTTATTGTCAATAACAGGTGTTTTTAAACGGTTTTCTGGAGTCTTTAGAGTGATATTACAGTCGAATGTATTACATGTTTTTTAGCTTCTTAAAGTTAGAATTTACTTTTGTTTACATGTATGGAAATCTGTGATACGATACGATGGTTGTGTTATGTTTTAAAATTTAATACAATGTTATTGATAAATATATAAAAATCCAGTGTTAGCAGTAATGAGGGATGGCTGTTTTTCACCGTCTTTTGAACTGGGTAGAAACCCACAGAAAGGATGCTCCTTATCCTCTCTGTTATTTAATATCTCACTAGGATGCTCCTTATCCTCTCTGTTATTTAATATCTCACTAGGATGCTCCTTATCCTCTCTGTTATTTAATATCTCACTAGGATGCTCCTTATCCCCTCTGTAATTTAATATCTCACTAGGATGCTCCTTATCCCCTCTGTTATTTAATATCTCACTAGGATGCTCCTTATCCCCTCTGTTATTTAATATCTCACTAGGATGCTCCTTATCCCCTCTGTTATTTAATATCTCACTAGGATGCTCCTTATCCTCTCTGTTATTTAATATCTCACTAGGATGCTCCTTATCCCCTCTGTAATTTAATATCTCACTAGGATGCTCCTTATCCTCTCTGTAATTTAATATCTCACTAGGATGCTCCTTATCCCCCTCTGTTATTTAATATCTCACTAGGATGCTCCTTATTCCCTCTGGTATTTAATATTTCACTAGACCCTTTAAATCAGAAGATTTGAAAATTACTTGAATATCAAGGAAATCAATATATGTGGAAAATCGTAGTTGTATTCTTTATATACAGACAATATCCCGCTCTGGCTTTCTTATCCCGAACCATCTATACCTGCAGTTTTGAATAGAAAATTACAATGTGTTGGCAGAAAAAAGACCTAGAGGGTCCATCCAGTGTGCCCGATTCCCTGCCTGGCTTCACGCTCATCGTAGTGCAGGGCTGGATTTATAGACCCTGTAGCACTAGTGACTGATAGCCACCCCCTTTTCAGGTAGGCCATCTTATCTTCTGCTTTGGGTCTCAAAATTACTTTATCTCTGTCCACCCTCCTCCATTTAAACTCTGTTAAAGTATTCACTTCAGCCCGTCGGCGCAGCGGTTGGATTTCCGTCTGCGACGCCGGCGACTCAGGTCGCCAGAGGGCCGGCCAGGGGGAGAAGGATGGAGCATCTGGGACAAGGACAGGCTCTCCTCCGGGGGGAGGACGAGGATGCGCACCGGTGCATGCTGACTCCTGTCGGAGGCTGGGAGCACAGCAGTGACTGCCGGGCTTGGTGTTCAAGGGGGAGTGACAGACGTCGGCGTATGCCTTGGCGTCAGGACATCACTCCACACAGAAAACCAGGAAAAACGCTTCCTGGCTGGCCGGATGACGGTCTCTCTGTCCTCCGCTGCCGCCGATCCCATGACCAACACACCTCAGCGGTACCCCTGGCCAATAAAAAGTAGCGCACTGGCCATCCCCCACTGATGCCTTCCCCCTTGGAGGAGGGGGACCCATCCAGCGAAGGAATACGCCGGGTTGCCCAGGGGACCGCCATATGAGGTTGGTAGCTGGTGTGGGAGTCGGGGCAGGCAGTCGGTAGGGGCGATGGAGACCCGAAGGAGTGGGCAGCCAGGAAGAAGGGGAGGCGCCAAAAAAAAAAAGTATTCACTTCAGCCACCTCTGTGTCTAGTCTATTCCATCTCACATCCTTTCTGAATCACCAACTCCAGTTTACATTCTCGCCCTCTAGTAAGTGTGTCATTGTCCTTAATAAACAGGTCCTTACAGTCTGCCATGTTTATTCCTTGCAAGAACGTGAACATTTCTGTCATATCCCCACTTTCTCTCCCTTAGGATTCCAACATATACATGTTACTATCTGCCAGAGTTTCCTCACACGTCTTTCTCGTGCTGTCTCTGGATCATCCTAGTGGCTTTCCTTTGTATGGCCCCAAGGTGGTCCTTTTCCCCTCACCCCTTATTCTGTGTTCATCCTCCACTGGTGGCCTACCACCTTAGGCTGCCCCCCCAACCCAGTCCTGTCACTTGCCATCTCTGGATACTTTCCCACCATACTAAGTCGAGCTTGCCCTCCGCTGGTGGTAGGGATGTCTGTCTTCCTCCAAGGCTTCCAGAGTCTCCCAAGTGCAGATCTAGCAAAAGGTGGGAGTTCAGTTGGCAATGTGGGTCCTGCAGGGGGATGCCCTTCAATCTGCTTCGGCTAGCCTTGTTTTTTTTTTGTCCTCTCCAACTTTTTCTCACAGAACCCAGAGCGGCATCCACAGTGTGTGGGGGGCATACCTCAGCTGCTTGCAGCAAACTTCTGTCAACAGAGCAAGCTCCCTGGCCAACCAGCAGAAGCTACTGCCATGCTACAATGTGTTGCCTACCTCCCTCCAACTAGGACAGCCTGCCTTTGACAGCATTGCCATCCAGTCTGGCTGCCCAAAGACCAGCTCCCACGTTGGTTCCTGGACATTGGTCACCGGCAAGGAAGCACAATGCTCTTCTGTTTGGCCATTGGACAGCCCTGTCCTTCTTAAAAGGGAACTCTCATCTACCCCACAATAATGCTGTGGGACGTAGAGTTCCCAATTAAGCAAAACAGTCTTAAATGCCATGTTTTTAGATGCTTACATTTTATATAGTTTTACTTCGTATCTGGTTGATCCTGTGTCCCTCACCCGCCATGCCATCAGCAGTGTCCCTCGTGGCCAGCCCTCTGACGTGGACAGGATAAGCCACAGGGATATCTGTGTGCCAGAACATCTGTAAGTCTCACAATGTAGAACAGCACCTTTTCGTGTTTACTCTACCACTACCAGTTGTGCTGGATTAAAGAGCAGTTGACGCCTTCAGGAGAACTTTAACAAAACTTAATATTTAGACACAGTTCGGCTTGCATTTCACATTAGTTCTGTATTCCTCCTCCCCATTATTTATTACTGGTGTCATCTGCATGAAAAACGGATCTTTGCTCTTGAAGAGTTAATGTGTTCCTGTTGCTTTCTCCCTACCTGAAGTCATAATGTACTACCTGTGATGTCACAGTTACTCCCATAACAACAGATTGTGATGTCACAACCCAGAATTTATGGCTTGAAGTAGGGAGTAAGCTAAAGAGGCAGATGAACTCTAAGGTATAAAGATCATGTATTCATGCAAATTAACTCAGTAGTAAATAATGGGGAAAAGAAATGTATAGAATATATAGGGAATGCAAGCTGAATTGTACCGAATTATGTTTTCAAAGTTTTCTTTGAGGAGTCAGCAGCTCTGTAAGACCCAGCCTACTTCAGCACATAGGCAAAACATAGATTTATGTACAGCATGGATCAGCTTACATACAAGTTTTGGGGGGGGGGGTCTACAAAAGGTAAGAATTCTGGAGGAGATGGGCCGTATACCAGTTAGAGGTAGACCTGGAGTTTGTTCCATAAATGGGTTTATGGAACTGTATTAGACAGACTAGGGTTTACGGAAGTATATTAGACAGACTGCAATCTAAAGCAGTAACTCTGAGACAAACGAATATACATATTTGCTTATGAAAAAGCCAGTAGAAGAAGGCCATTTGGTTTATCTAGTCTGCTCATATTGCAGGTTCCACAGCTTGAGCTACTTAACTGTCCCTGCCTCCTCTTCCCATCTTCCCACCAAAAAAAGAGTGGGTGGGGGAACACTGATGTAGTGATAGAGGAGGATAGAGTGAGGAGGGCTGCTGGCATTGTAGGTGGACAATTCACCAGGCCCAGATGGAGTACATCCAAAACTAATAAAGGAAATGCCTGAGGAGCTGGCAGGGCCAGTGGCAGACCTATTTAATAATTCACTAGAGACAGGCATAGTACTGCAGGACTGGAGAACAACACATGTGCCGCTCCACAAAAGTGGTCCCAGGGATGACCTAGGGAATTACAAACCAGTCAGTCTTCCCTCCATTGTGGGCAAGCTCATGGAGACCATACTAAAGGAGAGGTTGGCGGAATATCTAGAGGGGCATGGTCTTTAGGATGCGAGGCAGCACGGGTTCCTTGGGGGGAGATAGTGTCAAACAAATCTGATTGACTTCTTTGACTGTGTCACTAAGACAGTAGATTGGGGCCAAGTGGTAGACAACCTCTATCTTGATTTCAGCAAGGCTTTTGGCTCTGCCCCACCAAAGGTTGATCAGGAAGTTGTTGGAGCTCGGGGTTGGGGAAAAGATGGCCAGATGGGTGGAAAACTGGCTGAAGGCTAGAACCCAGAGGGTGTTTGTGGGGGGAGCGTTATCTGGCACCTGATAGGTAACCAGTGGGGTCCTGCAGGGCTCTGTGCTGGGGCCGATGGTGTTCAGTGGCTTCATCAGTGACATTGGAGATGGCATTAAGGGCAAAATGTGCATATTCGCGGATGACACCAAACTCTATGGGACAGTGGACACAGCTGAAGGGATACAGGACCTACAAGAAGATCTGGAAAAGCTAGGGAGGTGGTTCAGGATATGGCAGCTTGGCTTCAGTTCCAAGAAATGCAAAGTTATGCATATTAGAGTCAAGAATCCTAGAACAGAGTACTATCTGGGTGGAATCCAAGTGTCTGCATCAGAGGAGGAGAAGGACCTGGGAGTGATGATCACTAGTGACCTGAAGCACTCCACGCAGTGCAAGAACGCAGCAGCAAAGGCAAACAAGATGCTGGAATGCATATCCATCAGTAGTAGGAGAGAGGAGGTTATACTGCCCTTGTACAGATCACTGGTAAGGCTGCATCTCGAGTATGGAGTTCAGTACTGGTGCCCATACCTCAAAAAGGACATTAAGCTGCTGGAGATGGTCCAGAGGAGGGCTACAAAGATGATAATGGGTCAGCAGTGTAAGGCATATGAAGAGAGGTTGAGGGCACTGAACTTGTACTCCTGGAAGACAGGAGAGAGAGAGAGAGAAAAGGGGACATGATTGGGACATTCAGATACTTGAAAGGGATACATAAGGTTATAAGGAGAGTCACTTTAAGCTGAGTGAAAACCATAACATGAGGGGGCACAGTCTTAAACTAAAGGATGGGAGGTTTGGGAGGGAGGTAAGGAAGCACTTCTTCACAGGGAGGGTGGTGGCCCCTTGGAATGCGCTGCCGGAAGAGGTAATCTCGAAGACAGTGGGCAGCTTTAAGAGAGGCTAGGACAGGCATAGGGGGAGGGTAAGGGTCATGGGTAGGGAGGGCAGAGACATTAGCTCAAGCTATGGACCCTGCAGTACGAGCAGACTTAATAGACCAAATGGCCTTCTTCAAATGTTTGTATGTATGCTCCTTACCATTCTCCCATGCCTATCGCAGCCTCTCTTAAAACTGCCCACTGTCTTCAACGAAACCACCTCTTCTGGCAGTGCATTCCAAGTGACCACCACCCTCTCTGTGAAGAAGTGCTTTCTGACCTCCCTCCTAAACTCCCCCCCTCCCCCCAGCTTAAGACTGTGCCCCCTTGTGTTATGGTTGCCACTCGGCTTAAAGAGACCCTCCTTATCCACCTTACTTATCCCTTTCAAGTACTTGAATGTCCCAATCATGTCCCCTCTCTCTCCTTTCCTCCAGGGAGTACATGTTCAGTGCCCTCAGCCTCTCCTCGTATGCCTTACCTTGCTGACCCACTATTATCATTGTAGCCCTCCTCTGGACCATCTCCAGCAAGTTAATGTCCTTTTTGAGGTATGGGCACCAGTACTGAACTCCATACTCGAGATGCAGCCTTACCAGTGATCTGTACAAGGGTAGTATAACCTTATCTCCTGCTACTGGTCCCCCTAGCTGTGCATCCCAGCATCTTGTTTGCCCTTGCTGCTACTTTCTTTACTACGTGGAGTGCTTCAGGTCACTAGTGGTCATCAATCCCAGGTCCTTCCCCTCTGATGCAAATACCTGGACTCCACCCTAGTACTCTGTCCTGTGATTCTTCGCTCCAGTGCGCATAACTTTGCATTTCTTGTCAGTGAAGTCAAGCTGCCAGATCCCGAACTACTCCCCAGCTTTACCAGATCATCCTGTAGGTCCTGTATCCCTTCAGCTGTGTCCCCTCTCCCGCAGAGCTTGGTGTCATCTGCAAATAGGCACATTTTGCCATTAATTCCATCCTCAGTGTCATTGATAAAGATATTGAACACCCTCCTGCTTGCATTTGGGTCCCATTTCCTTTCCCAGTGAATACCTTTAATTATGGAGTCCCTATGATTGCCACCCTTCCATCCCCTGCACCTGTGCTCCCCGTCCTTCCTTTTTTTTCTTTGGTACTAGCTGCACCCCTGTCTAACTGCTCCCCCTGCACCCTAGTGAACTTATCTCCGCAACTCACTATCCCCATTTTCCATCTCCCACTCTGCCCCTTCCCTTCTATCTGTATCGGCTTCCGGTTTTCCCGCCCCTGTTCCTTTCCTTTTCTCTCCTTCCCCCCATTCTCCACTCCATTTTGCCTGCCTCCTCTTTCCTGCCCGCCCTGACTAGTTTCCTCTTTCTTCCCTTGTACTCCTACCTCAGCCCTGGCTCAACACAACCTACCTCACCTGCTGCCCCCGCCCTCTTTCCATACAGTGGTGTAAATCTACTCAATAAATTTATTTAGTTTTTGTTGACCGGGTAAGTGCACTAGACAAATTTTGCCTATATTCAGGCATGACCTGGGGGAGGGAGATACAGATGAATGCCAACTGACCTTGAACCAGGTTAAGCTGTTGGTGGTATTTTTAGTGAATGAGGGAAATTTGGCCAGGGCACCGGGGAAATTCCCCTACTCTTTTCGAGAAGTGCCATGGGATCTTTAACATCCCTATAGATAGGCACCCCTTCAGAAGTTCCGGTCCCTGATGCTACCCTTTCCACTTGCCATTCTTCCGCCCTAGGCTGCCTGGTCCTCTGAGGAAGAAATACTCCTATATTGCTCATGCATGTGACTTCTATGCCCGTACTAACTGGCCCCAGTTCACGGGTCGGCTCATGTACCAGACATGCCTGCCGGTAAAAAAAAGTGAGTATGGGCCTCATGCCTGCAGACGTGCAGAAACCTCTCCATTTTAGAGAGCAGTCGTCCCACCAGAAGCTCGGAGAGTGCCGTCTTTAATATTCCTAGATGTCATACCTCCCTAAGCCAAAGAGCCTTTGGCTTCAGGGCTCTTAAGTGGACCAACACTCTTCCATCTAACATCTTTTCCACTTCTACTCTAGGACACTTTAAACACGAGCTCCTAAACTACCTGGTTGCCAAGTCAAGTTGTGACTGCTCTCCTTTTGCACCACATTGACAACGGTAGTGAACCTAACCAGTGCCCTGCACAGCCTCCTGTTCTAATTGCCAGTCACTTTCCCCCCAAGGGTTTACAGGCTGCCTTTGTCTTCTCCTTTCCACCCTCCCCTCCCCTATTACCTTCTCGTCCTTCATCCATCTGCCCTGTTACCTGCAATAGCACTGGTCTCTCTGCTACCTGCAATTTAGCACTGGTATCTGCAAACTTTGTATGTATGTTAACTTGTTAACTGTGTACTTCGGTATCTGGAAGTAAACTTGTTTTTGTTCCCTGATTTGTACTTTTATTAGTGCATACTGTCTATTAATGAATTCTTTATATAATGTCTGACTCAGGATGGTTCTCCCGCCTACTGACTCTAATTTAACTTGTTTAACTGTATCTATATACCTTGACGTGGAACCTATGCAATGAGCTTGTTCTCAACGGTATTAATCCGCAATCACAATAAATAATATTAATAATAATAATAATATAATAATAATAAATATTGGCAGTGTCAGTGGCTCAGTAGGTAGCACACTCACCTCTGAGGCCGGGAGATCAGAGGGCTGTGGGTTCAGTTCCCACATATGGCACTTGGGTTAATATCCCAGTACTGACACTGTAGTGCAGCATGAGAGGGGTGCTGCACTTCTGAGGTGCCGTTTTTCGGATGAGACGTTAAACCGAGGTCCCATCTTCCTGGATTGGTGGTAGTTCAGGTGGATGTTAAAGATCCCATGGCACTTATCGAAAAGAGTAGGGGAAGTTTATTAAAGACAAAACATAACATCACCAAATAATCATAATATACAGTGTAAAAAAGGATTGCAATACAATGAAACTGTCAAACAAAGAAATGATTCCAAAAAGACAAAAGTTTAACTGCAGAGAACCTTGTCTTGTCTCTGTGTTTAACACTTAATAAATCAGTTTCTATCTGAGAAATAAGTGAAAAGGAAGACACAGAAATTTGCTGGAAAATCAACTGACATCTCGCTCATAGGTGAAACTGGATGAGTGAAAAAACATTCAAAGTGCTAGGATGGAAGGATTGCAAAACCCTGTATAATCCCTAAAACTAAAGTATTATAAGTCATATGTACCAAAAGCAGGCAGTTTCAATAAACAGATGCATCTGCCCAAAACTGTTTAGCAAACGGTCAATCTAACAAAAATGTGAAAGTGTTTCCTATGGAGATACAGGTTGCTCTCAAACAATATCTCTCAGTCAATGGCTTATATTTTAGGTTACCACGACACCTAGCCTTCCATGGGCCGATATCCAGACTATATCCCATACAAAGGCCGGGATTCTAAAGTTCATTTAATTTGTGCAAGGCAAAATTCATCTTCGAGGAACACATTCTGGAAAGACTAGGATTTTACCCTGCACTGTGAAAACAATATAATTATAAAAGGATTTCCTAGAATGGGATGCAAGGATAGGGAATGATACATTCCACTGCTTGCATTTCTAAATGTCGACTATTTCATATGACGGTAATTGGTTAGATTTAAAAGATTTTTGAGGAGTCATCTTCCATTTCTGTAAGAAAGGTTCCCATATAAAGGAAGACCAAACCTGCCATATCTGTTGTTTTAAATCCAAAGAAAATTAAAGGAATTAAATAAAAATATTGAATGAAAGAAGATAATTGATTAACCATATCCAAACCACCTTTTTAACTGGCAAGTAAGTAAAACTCTACAAACCGATTCAATCTGTTCCCCAAACCATTTGGAAAAAGACACTAAAAATTCTGGTTTCCAATGAAAACGGAGGTGGAAAAATATAACTCAAATATAAAAAAAACGGTATCAAAAACTTTTTAACAATGGAAACCCTTTTCTTTTTCCCAAATTTCCATTGTTTCCAAACATTAACTTTTGCCTCACCTATACTAAGCTGTTGTGCCCAGTTAAAGGTAGCCATATCACCATTCCCAAACCAAAGACCCAGAATTTTGCGCGGTGTGGAAGCAAAGGATATGCCATGGGTATCAAATAAACAATTCTGCTCAGAATTTAAGGAAAAAATAAAACTTTTAGATATATTAAGTTCAGACCCTGAAGACCGACCCCATACCTTAAAACAAGTTAAAGCATTCTGCAGAGAAACCTCATCCTGCATAAACAGAGTGACATCATCTGCATATGCTGAAATTTTAACCTTTTGTAAGGAAACGTCCGGAGCAAGTCCTAAAATGTCATGTCTACTATGAACATACCGAATAATGGGATCCAAAGCATATGTATACAATAGGGGACTCAAAGGGCATCCCTGTCTGACACCCCTAGTGACTGGGATTGCAGGCCCCATAAGGCTGTTTACTAATGGGTGAACTTCCGCATCCAAGTATAATAAAGAAATCCATTGAACAAAGGGCTTCGGAATCTTATAGGCCATTAAAAGACTAAATATATACGAATGGTAAACACTATCAAATGCCTTAACCTGATCCAAGGCCACTATAAATCCGGAGCCTTGCCCATTTTTACTGGACTCAAACAGTTCTCTTAAAATATATAAATTCTGTTGAATCCGTCTTTGAGGAATTGCACAAGACTGTGCCGGGTGGATAAGGGTATCCGATACCAGGGATAATCTATTTGTAAGAATTTTGGCAAGAATTTTATAATCGCTATTAGCAAACTAATGGGCTCAATTGATAATAACCCAGGATCCCCTTTTTATATATAAACTTTAAGAGAGAAACATTAAAACGAGAGCTTAAACCCGAGGTCAGCATGTAATTGAAAACCATCGGGAGAAAAAGACCCATTATCAAGAAATTTTTTATAAAATTCATTGGGAATGCCATCTAGGCCTGGAGATGTTTTACTTTCAGTGATTTTATCACATTCTCTACTTCTAAGGAGGAAATGGGCTGTAATATGGAGGCTTGGTAGGCAGTATCAAGACAGGCAAACCAGACAAAAAGTCAGCTGGTAAACTGTCCTGTGTACCTATCTGTTCTTCAAAGGAATCTGAAAGAAAGGATTTCACTATTTTCATCATATCCATATCTGAAGTAACTGTAGTTCCATCCGAAGATAACAAACCTCTCATTAGTGTCTTATCTAAGCGCTGTTTACAGGCCGCATAAGGGTCCGAAGCTGGATGTGATTGCATCCCATACCGAAACTCCATATCTAGGGACTTAGCTCTATTATATTGGTAAAGTAACATTTGTTTTTTAACTTCAGCAATCTGTGACTGAAAAAGAGACTTATCCTTGGGAGGAAAGGACATCAGTTTGTAAAGCTGATTCCTGTATAGTAGGTATGTGATATACTGTGAATTCATTTTAGTTTTTCCTTTAGCTATCAGAAAGGACTTAATCTCTTGTTTAGTATCCAACCACCAAGAAAAAGGATTATCATAAAGGCAAATGACCGAGCTTCTTGCGGCAAGTAAAGTCTGTAATTCAGTAACACTATTATTATCTTCTAAAAGGAAACATTAAAATGCCACCTAGGGCCTGCTGTTGAATTTTTATGAATACTTCCTAGATTTAAAAACCCAATTAGGATTTGGTGATCTGAGAATTCAGACGGTTTAACTTTAGAAAAATAAGGCTTCAAATATTTAGAAACAAAGATGAAGTCTATACGTGAAGAGAAGGTACTCCTGTGATAGGAAGAACCCCCAGTAGCATGTAAAGATCTATATACATCAGTTAAATCTGCAGAAGTGACCATCTGGCGTAAAGCAAGAGAGTCACAATACAGTTTTTTTCTCATTTGGGAATCCCCTTTAAATTTAACATCAATATCAGAGTTAAAATCCCCTCCCCAAATTACATGTCTCCTGGTATATAAGAAAGGCCTAATTTCCTCCAGTAATTTTATTCTTGTAGCTTTCGACTGAGGGGCGTAAATGTTTATGAGCCGGAATTCAAAATCCTGATAAGCACAGTCAAGGAGCAAAGCACGCCCAGGACAAATACCTACCAGCTTCGAAATCCTGAAATGTGTGGAGGTGAACAGGATTCCTATACCATCTGCAATGTCCGTTCCAAACGTCCAATAAGACGGTCCCCATACCCACCGTTTTTGTGTTTGGGAAATCTCAGCCAAAGAGGAAAGTCTGGTTTCTTGTAAAAAAATAACATCTACCTGTAATGTGCTAAGGGCAGTTAGAAGAGATAATCGTTTCTTAAAATTTTTAATGCTGCACACATTAAGGGATGCTATTTTAAGAGAGGCCATGAAGTTAGGTAAGAGGTTTAGGACCCAGTCTTCTGAGAGAAAGTAGCTTTCCTTTTCTTACCCTTTTTCCCTTTTTTCTCCTTTGCTAGCTCAGTTGTTTTACTAGCCTCCTCTTCTGAAATTAATTCCGACAGATACGATGTATCAGACTCTAGATCTGAATCTCTCCCCTCTTTCTGTAAAGGAGAAAAAAATTGTCGACCGAAGTCGGAGTCACTGATAGAGGTTTACTAGAAGCTCTAGTAAACCGCCTGGGCTTAACAATTTCAAAGGGGAGGCATAGAAGGAGACGCCTTGGAGAGTCGGACTTATCTAAAGGAATTTCTAGCTGAGTAGTGGTATCAGAAATGGAAGGGCCTGCTTTCTCATCAGAGATGATGGGCACATCCACAGGCTTCTGTCGCGGGATGACTTCCTTAGTGACTACCTCTGATGATAGAGCCCTATCCCCTTTTTTTACCTGTGCTTTATGTACCAAATCCTCTGGGTCCCACCCCCCGGCTTTATTGTGCGAGGCCCATGGGCATTGATGGAAGGCGTGGCCCTTTTCTTCACATAAATTACATTGAAAAATATTCTGGCACCTATCCATAGAATGTCCAAAGCCCCCACATAGTGAACATTTCAAAAGATCACATGTGCTACTAAGATGCGTTTTAGCCCCACATTTGTAGCACACTGGCTGCCCACTATAGAAACACACCCCCTATCCTTGCCTAAAAAACTATTAGGCAAATGAACTACCTCCTGTTCACTTGTGTTAATTTTACTTTAAATCTCCAGCTGCCAGTCCAAATACCTTCCAGGTCCAAAATGGCTTCAGGAGGACCCAAAACTCACACTTCTTTGTAACCAGTGGTAAATGTTACTGACATTAACCCTTCATTATTAAACATTACTGTAACATAACGAATCAGAGGTTTTGTAAGGGTAAGGCATAAAGGAACCCAAAGTGGAGAGGCCTTCAAAGTGGAATATTTATCCCAAAATTTCTCCATTCCTTTAGCTGTTTTAAAACTGACGTCAAAGGTGTATTCACCTGAAATGTGAATTAGTGCAAAGATATCTACTGGGAAAAAATTCATTGAACCTTTTAGTAATGTATTGGCAACATAATACCTATCAGGATGGGTTTGTAGGCCACCCGGTAGCAAGCGCACAGCGTTTCTTCTAGGAGCTTGCTCAACTGATTTTAAACAATTCAGACATAGGTATTTTATTTTGCTGTGTATAGATTTTCCTCTATAGCATCAACACTAAGTCTAGAAACATCATTATCCCCCATCGAACTTGGCTTCAAAGAAGCGGACGCGACTAGCAGGCTGTACAGCAGTATTAACCCTTCTAAGTCCATACCTGAGCTCAGGGTTTCTGTAGTGTTGGCATGCGTAGGATGTATAGGGGATGTAGCAGTCCAACCTGGATCAGGAATCCATTGTCCGACGTCGGATTTCATCCAGCCTGAATCTCACAAAGCCTCCTCCGAAGACCAGTCCATTGATGGAAAGGATGATATTTGGCTGGAAAGTCTAAATTGTTCTCTCAAAACTTGCGTGGTGCTTTTTTTGGAAGTATCTTCGGTATCCATATCTCCGGTGTTTAACATTTCCTGAATCGTGTGCACCCCCGAAAAGCTTTCTACCGCTGCTTCCTGCAAAGCGGTCCTCCCAGTCAGTTGTTCTGTAGCCGAAACATGCAATTTCTCAGTCCCTTCCTCCGCTCTGAGACTGGAAAAGACGATACAACGAACTCAGGTTAGTAACTCCCAAAGCGGACTGTAGTGTAGCCCGACTATTCTCAAAATCGCTTTGTACTGCTCCGAAAATGTCTCCCGCTTCATCCAGGCTCTCACTCGCTTCCACTACAACAGCTGCTGCTACGAAGTCCTCCACCTCCATCGTAAAGGAGGAGAACACTGCGCAGCCTCACAGTGCTTCAATCAGCACACGCTCTGCCACCAGCGTGGTCCCCCAGAGTAGGGGTGTTTTTATTTGCAAAAATAAACATAGAATACAACACGTTTTCACAGAAATCAAATAATAGCCAAAGACTACAACACTATATCCATTTAACTTCTTAGATCCACTTCTTGAACACCTGCTATCAAACTGTTTTCACATTTATTCTTGCTTCTTCAGTTTCTTTATTTATACTTAATAAAATGAAAAACCCTTTCCATAATTTCTTTAGTAATCCTGGGATACTCTTAACATATCAGAGGCAAAATGTTCTCCAACTCTTTAACAATTAGCCTACTAATGCAAACATACGACATTTTCTTTTGATATATAACCCATTGTATTCTGGCTTGCCACAGGAAGTATTTGAGACATCCCAAAAATAAAGTCAAAGTCCCTTATGCAATCCGAATGAACCCACTGGAGACACTCCTAAAGCTAAGAATTCATATGTCATATTTTTCAGCCATGTCAGGTTCCATACATCTGCTAAAAACCCACAATCCTGAAGCATAGGAACAATCTAGTAAAAATGGACCATGGATTCTCCTTATTAATGCATTCAAGGTAAGGGCATAACCTTTCCTGTAAGACTTTAGATTTCAGATTCCCCAACATTCAGTCTTCCATAGAAAATTAACCACTGTACCTCCCATTGATTTTTGGGCAACCTAGGATTATTCAATTGAGCCACTGATGGGGTTCAAAGTTAATGGGCAGTTTTAAATTCGCTCTTGTGGGTATAGTTTTCCATTAGATGGTGATACAAGTCCCTTGTACTATATGTGAGTGCTACTGTCTTCTGTATTTCCCATTTATATAATTTTGTGCCGTTGGCGAGAAGTGCTCTGGAATATGTAGATATTTATTAAGTTTAGGGGCTAAAGAAGTCCAACACTTAAAGTATTTCCCATAATTATTAAATTCCATGAATTTTCAGATCTGGATTCCGATATCAACCCTTCTTTCAAGGAGTTGGTAATAAAGAAAACATGGGCGATACCACTGGGTCTATCATTCCTAAACCCCCTGTTTTATTGTTAGGTAAGTAAAACTTCTTTTAACCGGTTTAGACGTTGTTACCCCAAAGCATCTGAAAAAGATGCTATATAACTTGGTTTCAAATTCTGTTGGTAGTGAAAATATCATTGCCACAAATTGAATAATGGGCAAAAGGAATTGTTTAATTATTTGAACTCTTTAATTTTAGACAAATGCCATTGCTTCCATCTAGAAACTTTATTTTCAACACTCCTAAGTATCCTCTGCCAATTATCATTAGGAACATTCTGAGGACCAAAGTTAATGCCCAAAATTGAGCGGGTCTCTAGAAAAATGAATTTTCTCCAGCCATAGTTCCAAAATCCCACACCCCAATAATCAGTCCTTTTGTTTTATTTATGTTTATTTTTCGTTAGACACTGTAGTAAATTCCTCAAATGCTCTCATAAACCCGTAACTGATGAACAGTCTCCAATATATAACCAGATCATCAGCATAAGCTTGAATATGTAGCTGTGCTAGACTGTTTTCTATATTGTATCCCTTCCATTTCTTTGCCTCCAATGCAGTTCGTAAAAAGGGATCAATAGCAAATGTATATAAAAAGGGGCTTAAGGGGCACCCTTGCCGAACCCCCGTGGTTAAGGGAAATCCAGCAGCCGTTCGGCCTCTCACAAAAGGAAAAACCAACCCACTCTGGTACAATTGCTCAATTAAATTTGTCAGCTTAACCTGCACCCCATAATGCTTCAAAGTTTTAAAAAGAAATGGCAAATGGACCCTGTCAAATGCTTTATCCAGATCAGCTGCTACTAAACAACCTGTTAATCCCATCTCATTGAAATAGTCAATTACATCTCTTATCTGCATGATGGCAGATTGAATTCTTCTCCCTGGCAAGCCACAATATTGATTCGTCGAAATCACTTCCCTGCGTGATGTTTAAGCCTTTCATTCAATATTTTGGCAAAGATTTATAGTCAGTATTTAATAGGGTGATTGGTCTCAATTCCCCATATCTTGCCTGTCACCTGATTTAAAAATATAAGTTAATAAACCTTCTGAAAAGGAGGGGTAGATCGATTCTTGTCTAGAAAATCTTGAAATAATAGGCCCAGGCATTGACTTAGTTCATCCGAAAACTGTTTATACAAGTTATTTGTGAGACCATCTAGACCAGGTGAAATATTTAATTTTAGAGACCTGATAGTTTCCATAATTTTTTCTGGGAGATAGTATCCCATTCTGCTTCCTTGTTATGCCTTATACATGATACCGGAATCTTATTTAAATAATCCTCTATCTCTGTTATAGAAATAGTTTTTTAGGATTAAGGGAACCAAATGTTCTTAATTACCTCTCTTAATTCCTGCTCTGAAGTTACTACACCCCATCAGATCTTTTTAGCTCCTCCAAACCCATTGAATCTCTAAGTTCTTGCACATCTGAAAGGGGACCCCAAGAGGTGATTTCTTTACTCCATTAAGTAATATGGCCTGCATTGTTTTACTTCTGTCATACTGATATTCTTTCATAGCATCTTTTAATAAGGAGATTTGATCTGAGTAATCCCACCTAGATGTGTAAGCTAAGGATAAAATTCTCTGAAGTTGCTGTCTCAAACTTAGATAGCGCAGAAATTTTCATTTTAATTTTCCTCCCAGTATTTTGAACAGGTTCATAGATCTGCTTTTGTGTCTAACCACCATATACATATATCTGTGTATAAAAAGCTACTGAAAGCCTAGCCTTCAATAGGTTTCTTATCCTAATCTGGATAAAATTTAGTTCTAGCACTGAATTATTAAGCTTCCATCTTATGTGTCTTATTTCTGTCATCTCTGGAAGGAAAAGGTGCTTACCAAAAATGAATGATCTGAAAATTCACAGGGAAAAATTTGGAATGAGTTTATGTGAATGTTTGAAGAAACAAACATATAGTCGATGAGAGAAAAGATTTCCTTTTGAAAGAAAACTTATTCTTAAGATTTAAAGAGGTATTACAACTCACTAAACCTGCATCTCTAAGGATTTTACCTAAAGCGTTAGTATGCAGTAGGTTTTCTTGCCACTTTGTTTACCATGTATAAGATCTGGAACTGTGCAGTTAAAGTCCCTCCCCATAAAACTCTGACCGTCAGTGAATAAAAAAGGCTGCACCAGTGTTAGGCAGTTCACCCTACCTGATTTAGTTTGAGGATTGTAGATATTAATGAACGAAACAAAACCCACACCATTTCCCATCCAAAATCAAAACTCTCCTGGTACCAAGTCTATCAGATTATGCAACTGAAATGAAAAGAGTTGAATAAAATCCCCTCCATCCGCAACATCCTCCCCAAAAGACCAATAGGATGGGCCCCACAGCCAATCTTTTTAAATGCTAACCTTTGGTCAATGGTGGACATCCATGTCTCCTGTAAAACCAGACTGACAAAGGAAAATCATGTATAAAATTAAACACAGCTAGCCGTTTAGCTTTATTTAATAAGCTATGAGTGTTTAATGAACCCCAGGAGCACACCATAGTCCTTCATGATGGTCAATACCTTCATTTTTCCTTTTTTCTTTTTTTTATCCTTATAGTTGTCTAGTATCTGAGATTTGGTTGAAATAGTGGATTTTTGGAGTCTGATTCGTCCCTTCTGTCTTACCCCAAGATGTAAACAGAGCCATAAGTATTGCTAGTCTCCATCTGGCAATCTGGGGGGCTTTAGCATGCAGATTTCTTGCTGATCTACGCTCTTGGAACCTGGTACAAAAGTATCCTCTGACTTTTTACCATTTCTGTTTTCCCTACTTTCTCATCAGAAAAACATACAGGGGAATGTTTAAGATATTCAGAGGACCCATTCCATCCTTTTAAGTGTCCTTTGCTAACATCAGTACCCTGCTTATTTCTTTGATTTTCAGGAAACACTTTTCCCCTGTTACCACCATTTTGAAACCAAGCTAGTTTTCCTTTCTGTTGTACCTCTGACCTCAGGAGTTGTACCACAGAACTAGGAACAGAAATGGAACCCTCCTGCAAGGGGTGGATAGAACCACAGCTTCTTGTGCTTTCTGTATATAAGACTCAGAACCAGAACTATGTGACAAATTTATGTGCGGCCAAGGGCAGAATTTAAACACATGACCTTTTGCCTCACATAAATCGCAGCAAGATGGATTACCACAAAACATAGTTACGTGTCCTACCTCCCCGAATTATCGTATCTGGTTGATCACAAGCGCTAGACAGGTGAGTCTTTGCTCCACATTTATAGCAGGCACGAGGCTGTCCACTGTAAAAGCACACTCCTCTGTCCTTTCCTAACAAAAAGAGTTTGGAATGTGCTCAATTCCTGCTTCATTTTGCTTAAGCTTAACTTTATATTTCCACCCTCCGTCCAAAATTGTTCTGAGTCTAAAATAGGCTCAGGTTCACTTAAAACATCACACCTTTTTTAGCCAGAATGTAATATCTTCTACCCAGACCCCTTCATTCGAAACATTATAGTGACAAATTTAATCAAGGGCTTTGACAATGGTATCACAATAAAGGGTCCATGTTGGGGAAAATTTTACTTGCCCATAGCGTAACCAGAAAGGTCAAGTGCTTGTTGAGACCTAAAGCTGATATCAAAATTATCTTCACCCGAATGTGTATAAATGCATAAACATCCTTAGGAGAAAATGCAAAGAATCTTTCAGTAAAACTTTCCCTACGTAATGTCTGTCGGGTCTGACTTCCAATCCCCCTTTATACCATAAACGCACTGCATTCCTCCTTGGAGCAGCTTCTCTTTGTGCATTGGAAAAGAGCTCCGACAGCAAAGGCTTTTTATCTGGTTCCTTTTGGGGTACTAACAATTCCACTGCAGGTTTAGGTAAGGCCTTATGAGACACAGCAGCCTCAGCTGAATCACTCAAGTTATTCAGGTTACCTGCAGTACCTAAAACATACACTCCTACCTTCTTATCTGTACCTGAAACATTTTCCTGCAGTTGCACCTTTGGAGCCCACTCAGGAGAATCCTGAGAAAAGGATGACTTCGGGCTCCAAGTGGGGTCAGGAATCCATCCACCTGATTCCAACAGAGACCAACCTGCCCCACTTAGAGCTTTTTCTGGCGTCCAGTCTTTTTGCCCCTCATTATTTATAATAGACGCTGCTTTATTACCTAAACCTAATGCATTTGGCATGGGAATTACATTTTTCCTTGTGTGCCCCTCAGAAAAAGAAAATTCTGTAACCCCTAATTGCGAACCTACATTAGACTGGTAAACCACATTTTTATTTGCCTCTACTGCATCCCCCTGCTTCATATTATTATTCAACACAAAACCTTTTATTTTATCCATAGGGACAGCAAAGTCAGTAAAATCCATAGGCAAAGTGGTACAGCTCTTTTCAGCATTAGTTGAAATAATGTCCTGTTCCTCCTTCCTTTGTGCAGGCTGAAAAGACAGGCTACAGTTTTTTTGAGGCTTTCAGGCATCCCAGACTTTTCTTCTTTTAAATCCTCCCGACTATATTTGGCAGAGCGCTTCAGAGCTCGGTCATTCATAGTGCTATTTTCTGTCATTAAAAGCAGAGATCTGAGCTCCGCTTTTACACCAAAACAGTAGCAGTGTTAATTTTGGAAAACCGAGCTTGGCTGCAGATGACAGGCAATTCTACCTGTTTGGACAACTTTACAGTCATTTCTGGAGCTAGAACAGGCAAATTCTCGGTGTTGGGAAAATAAAAGTACCTGTTTGAATTTCGCCTTTTACCCGGGGCACAGTTCCATTGGACAGCCGCCAGCTCACAGACTCTCCCAATCTCTTCCTTCTTCTTCTTCTTGCTCCATGACCACCTCTGGTTGCCTTGTTTCCACCATTTTTCATCCATCCTTGTATTGCCATTGCAAATACGTGGTTCAGGTTCAAATCCTGCTGCAGCAAATAAGGGAATTCACAACCGAGTTGTAATCTTGTGCTCAGAGCCACTCTCTTCCTCAAGATCTGCAGATGCCTTTACAGGCAACACCTCTGGCTGTAGTTCTTCAGTAAATTCCTTAGTAAGCTCCCTGAAGATTCTCCTTTGAGCTTAAATTCTGAAATAAATTCAGCCGAAACACGGCTGCAGCCTCTAACATGAAAATAGTAGAAGAGCAGGCTCTCTCTCCTACCAAGCAGACATCCTCCTCCTCCTCCGCCATCTTGGTCCCACCAGAAAATGGGTCCCCCTGCTCACAGGAAGCAGGAAGTAGGGGAATTTCCCCGGTGTCCTGGCCAAATTTCCCTCATTCACTAAAAATACCACCAACAGCTTAATCTGGTTCAAGATCAGTTGGCATTCATCTGTATCCCCCTCCCCCGGGTCGTGCCTGAAAATAGGCAGGATTTGTCTAGTGCACTTACCCGGTCAACAAAAAGCTAAATAAATAAAATAAAATAAATATACTGGGTGGACCTTCCCACTCCCATCTCCTGTCTGATTCTCTCGCTCCTCTGGGCACAACCCCTCTGCTCCTCTAATTTCCCAACCATCGTCCCCAGCTCCCATCTCAGCAGCCTTATTTCAGCCCTTAGCTGCTGTAGGCTCTTACACACCGGACAGCCCCCTTTACTCCACATCACCCCCAGAAAGACTGCTGCCCCACAGCTACTGCAGTTTACTACTCTTCTGTTTCCCATACATGTACATATTGCCCCACATCCTCCCAGCCCAGCTTCTCCTAGCCTCCAGTTATACTGTACATGACTATAAAATTCAAAAATACATATGGAGACTGCAATAAAATGGAAAATACTGTAGTAAGATTTTTATTGCAGGACAGTAACAGGATCTGGGCCTGAATCACCTTCGGCCATGTGGACTGAAGGACACATGTGAATAATGTGATCATTTTGTTTTAATAAAATAATTTTAGCACAACTATTTTTTTTGGATACGTAGTATAACATGTTAATGGCTGTTCTCTTCACCCTTCACAAGTGTGCATATGCAGATTATTTCTGTGGAGCATTGTACTTGACACGTTGCTTATATCAATGTTATTTTTAATCTTACTAGTCTATGTAACAAAAAAATATGAAAAAAGCTTAATAAACACAGAGTTAAAAAAAAAATTGGCCCCAGTACAGATCCCTGGGGTACTTCACCGGTCACATACGTAACCCTGGAGAACTTTCCATTGAGGGCTACACTCTGTTTCCTTCCTGACAACCGGTTTCCACTCCATGTAGTGATTCCCTTCCCTAACCCTGGATCACCCAGCTTGTCTATCAGCCTCTCATATGGCACTGAGCTAGATGCCTTACTGAATCCAAATACAGGATGGTCCACTGCCTGCCCCCATGTTGATGAACACAATTAAAATGAAGAAGGGAAAGCGAAATACAGAAGATATATGAACATTAATCTGAATTGTGTACGAAAGTAGCTTTCACGGTTAGAATCCTTGTCTGCTTCTTTGAGAAATTAAAACCCACCCTTGTCTGCTTCTTCAAAAAATTAAAACCCTCCCTTGGACTCCGGTTGGTCTTGCGATCCAGTTGTTGGCGTAAACGGAGCTAGCTCTGCCACTCGCCACTGGAGCCCAAAAAATGTTATTCTGACATGGTGATTTTTAAGACTGCCTAGTGCTGTCAGATATTAAGTCCTGCTTATTATATGGTGCAGAATAAAAAAAATATTGGTGAAGATAATAGTGCAGAAAAATAAAATGCCAGAGCTAGCTTTGCATAAACATGCTGCCAGATGTTTACTAGAGCATTAATTTTACTGTTTGTTGTTGTTTTGTTTTATTTAACACGGTGTGGTGTTGAACCATGCAGCTGTTCGTTCGTGCTCAGACCCTGCACACCCTTGAGGTGTCTGGACAGGAAACTGTTGCCCAGATCAAGGTAAGGCATTGCTGGAATACTAATCCAATATGGCAGGGGATTACAGGAATGTATTTTCTAACGTGTTCTGCTGGTAGAGGAAAGAATTGTGCAGATAAAAATGTTTACTTGGGGTAGGGGGTGTTTGCTTTGAAGAGAGTCTGATTGAATTTACTTGTCTCGTGATTATTGTTCCACATCCATAGCTTCAGGAATAAATGGGGTTAAAATACCAAGTCAGGAGTCATAGACTTTGAACATGATTCATCATTTTTAATTTTTTTTTTTAATTGGAATTTCGGTGGTCTTTTTTTATTTGCAGTTTCCTATGATGATCCCCGAGAGAGGTTGGGTACTTCTCTTGACTGGTCTTTGACCCAATCCCATGCTTCTGGAGGGTGTATTAGCTTGCTCCTGGCTATCCACTGCTAGGAGTTTGAATTATTTACCCATAGACTTAGCTACTCCCTGTCTCTGCTTCTGTGCCTGCACCCCTTTTATGAGTCCCCTTCTCCATTTGGTGTAGTATATCGACACTGCAGGGAGGTGAGAAATTATTAGGAGGCGTCCCGTCGGGATGTGGGGTTGGAGTAGTGCTGATAGTGGGGGCACAATTGGGACTGTGAGGACCATCAGGCTGTCAGCAGATAAAGGCCTTATGGTTTATCAAGTCTGCTCGATTGTGCAACTAGCAGCCCTTATACTACAGCTGCCCCTCTGTCCCAGTGGGAGAGGCCATCAGTGTTTAGTCCCCATACCCAGGGATTCCACCAGACTGAGTGGGCAGGGAGCTGATGGGCTGGTCGCAATTAGTCGCCCTCTTCGGCGGGGAGGGGGCTATCTGTTTAAGAGCTGCGTTGAACCTGGTGGTGCACCTAGTGGGAGACACTTCAGTGTTTCAGTGCATGGCCGTGTTGGGGGGGGGGGTCCAGGTGCTGGTCGCAGGGTCCTCCTTGTGTACCAGCCTCCAGGGAGCAAGGGGGATTTCCTACAGGAAATAATGGTCTTCGTTGCCGACAGGGTGTTGGAGTCACCGTCGACGACAGACTTCTGCGCTTTGAACAAGATTTCCACCAGGTAATGAAATCGCTGGGGGTAGCACAGGCAGTTGCTGCTGCAACTTATCAAAACAGGCACACCTTGAACTTGGTGTTCTCCCTGTGGCTTAAGGTGGAAAACCTCAGAACTGACCCAATGAGTTGGTCGGATCATTGCACTGTTAGGTTTAATTTCAGGACACCACTCTGTAGTCCACCTCATGTGGAGATGGTCCGGAACCACCCTTTGTGAGGGCTTAGGCCAGATGGACTTATGGCTGTACTGGACTGCTTGGATATAGTTGGCGACATGCACTGGGGTACAGAGAAAGCAGTGGCGGCCTATGAGAGGACCATTGGTGGGCCTTCGACCTTGTAGAGCCATTCCATGTACGTCCACTAGTTTCATGCCATGGTATGACGGCGAGCTTGAGAGCAGTGAAAGCAAAGGGGCGGAGGATTGAGCGTTGTTGGAGATTGGGGGGCAAGAAGAACAAACTGGCTTTGAATATTCAAACTACGGTGAATATCAAAGGGAAGTCTCCTGTAAGAAGGCAGAGTTTCTGCCCAGGAAGATTGTGGCCAGATGGAACTGACTTGCTCAGCTTTTTCGGATGGTGGACAGGCTTTTTCATGCAGCCTGTCTGGAGCCTGTGAAGAGTGCTTCAGTCACCAAGTGCGAGGAGTTTGCTCATTTCTTTTCGGACAGAGTGACCTCTGTTAGATCTTTGGTCTCACCAGGTGGGCTGTTATGGCCCAAAAGTGTTGAGCTGGGGAGTTGCACTAGCTGTCAGTGGTCCTGGGGAGAGTTGTGGCTGGTGACGATAGACGAGGTTGTAGAGGTGATCGCAGAGCTGCGATTAACATATTGCAAGCTAGATCCAGGCCCAACCCACCTACTAGTGGGCTGTGTCTGGTAGTTGGGCCCAGTGTTCGTCGAGATTCAGGTGTTCCCTAACAGAGGGAATTTTCCCATCCGCATTGAAAAATGCATTGTTGAAACCTCTCTTGAAGAGAAAAAAAAAATCTTTGGACCCTGATATCTTGGTGAATTACTGACCTGTCTCTAACCTGCCATTTTTATGCAAGGATATTGAGAAGGTGGTTGTGTTGCAGCTTGGGGCACACCTTGCAACCGTTGACATCTATGAGCCTCTCCAGTCTGGGTTTAGGTCAAAGCACAGTACAGAGACTGCAGTGGTCATGGTGCACAGTGGCTTGCTTAGGGCAAGAGATAAAGAAGAGTGGTCAGTTTCTTGTTCTCCGTCTCTCTAATAGTGAATGGAACACATTCCAAAGAAAGGGGGGTTACTAGTGGAGTACCTCAGGGCTCAGTACTGGGTCCAGTCCTCTTTAACATCTTTATAGGTGACATTGCAGAGGGTCTAGAGGGAAAGGTATGCCTCTTTGCAGATGACACAAAGAGTTGATACACTAGGGGGGGTAGAAAAGATGAGAAGGGACTTGGCAAGGTTGGAGGAATGGTCAGACATATGGTAACTTAGATTCAATGCAAAGAAGTGCAAAGTAATGCACCTGGGAAACAAAAACCTAGGAGAAGAGTACACAATAGCAGGGGCAGTACTAACAACAACAGAAATGGAAAGAGACCTGGGGGTAGTCATATCAGATGACGTAAAGGTGGGTAAGCAATGTGCAAAGTCAGTAAGGAGAGCAAGGGGGATACTGGGATGCATAGGAAGGGGCATCACAAGTAGAAAAAGGGAAGTGGTTATCCCTCTGTACAGACAGTTGGTGAGACCCCATCTGGAGTACTGTGTGCAGTTTTGGAGACCTCATCTACATAAGGACATAGACAGGATGGAAGCAGTCCAGAGGAGGGCAACTAAAATGGTGCAGGGTCTGGGCAGAAACCATATGAAGAGAGACTGAGAGAGCTTAATATGTATACTCTTGATGAAAGGAGGGACGGGGACATGATAGAAACTTTCAAGTACCTCAGGGGAATCAACAAAGTCCAGGAGGGTAGCATCTTTCAAAAAAAGAGATGTGTAAGAACAAGGGGGCACAATTTAAAGATAGTGGGGCGACGGCTCAGGGGTAATTTGAGGACATTTTTTTCACGGAGAGAGTGGTGGATACATGAACCCACCTTCCTGAGGAGGTCGTTGGGTCTAAAACAGTGGGGGAATTCAAACATGCATGGGACAGACATAAGGCAATTATAGTGGGGGGTTGCAGGAAGTAGGCTGTTGGTTAACTAGAATCTGCAGCTTATCCAGTAGGTAGGGAAATGGGCAGACTGGGTGGGCCAAGTGGTCCTTATCTGCCATCAAAGTCTATGTTTCTGTGTTTCTTCAGTATTTGGTACCATGGACATTGGACTTTTATTGGACTGACTCAGGGAGGATGTAGGACTCGCTGGCTGGTTTGAGTCCTACCTCATGTGCAGGACTTGGAGGGTTGTGATGGGAAGTTTTTTCTCTGCCCCAGTGTACCTGCACTGTGGTGTTCTCAGGGATTGGTTCTTTCACCCATGTTTGCGGTATACATGCTACCCTTGGGTAGAATCATTACACAGTATGGTGTTGGGTTTCACTGTTAGGCAGATGATACCCAGCTGTATCGGTCTTTTGCACCTGAGCCGAGGGGTGCAGTGGATGTGCTTAGTAAGTGCTTGGCTGAGATCCAGGAGTGGACGTCATTGAGGTGGCTAAGACTTAACCTGGACAAAACAGAAGTACTGGTGATTGAGTTGGGTCATATGGGGGGAGCGTCAGCAGCCAGGAGGGAGACAGAGCTCTGTCTCTGACTGGTACTTCCAGACTTAACAGCTTCTGCGAAGGTTAAGAATTTGAGTGTCATTCTGGATGAAGGGATGACATCTGAGGCTCAAGTTATTCTGTGAATATGTATTATATGCAGCTATTTAATGTTTCTCTGTAACCAGTTGGAACTGACATGTATTGTGAAAATTATGCTCTCCATCCTACTATGTGTTATGTTTAAAATACTATAGTTTTATGTTAATTATATATTTACTTGTCTGTATCCTGACGCAAAACCTTTGTAAAGGAGCTTTTGGCTCAAAGGTCAAATCCTAGTATCTATAAATAAAATGTCGGCAGTAGTCTGGAATTACTATTTTAGGAATATCATCTAGATTCAATCCCTTATCCCATCAGAGGGTTTGCCGTCACTGGTACATGCTTTTGTGTCCTCAAGGCTCAATTACTGTAGTGCTCTTCACCTTGGGGTCAGTAGAGGTACGTTGGGGGGCCTGCAGTTGGTGCAGAATGTGGTTGCTAGAGTGTTGGCAGGCTTTTTGAAGTCGAGCCACATGTTCTCAGTGCTGTCGGAACTGCAGCTGTTGGACTGCTAACTTACAATGTCTGCGTAGGCTGGGCCTGGTATACCTGTATGATCTCCTGTATACCTACAGTCCTGCACTCCCCACTCCACTCCACCGAGGAAAGTCTCCTGGTGATACCTAGGTCAAGGTTAAAAAACCTCAGGGGACTGATCTTTTGAAATAGCAGGCCCTGTGTTGTGGAATTCTCTACTGAGGGCTTTGAGGGAGACCTCTTCGGTGGAGGCCTTTAAAAGGGGTCTTTAAAACTTTATTTTCTCGGACTTTGGAGATTAGTATTCTCGTCTGGAAGCCAAGGGTGGCCATCAAAGTTATGTGTGGTTCAATGTAATTTATTAGTAAAAGTCAGTTTATTAGGGGTTGGTTTTCTTGTAATTTTATATTTTGTTTCTATGTTGGTTGATATTCTTTTATTTGCTGTCTCTGTGTTTTTGTACTAGTGCCCTGAGCCTTTGGGGAAGGGTGCCATAAACAAATAAAATCTGCTAGTACTAGTACCACCACACTATCATCTCAAGGAATGCCCTCCCAATGTGATAGATAAGTCTCCAGAAGCCACCCAAATGGGATCCACTTGGGGGGGTCGAGGATTGTGATGTCTGGTGGCGGCCAATATGGTGTCATCTGCCCATCGTCAGCGTTTGTCCGCCTATTTTGACAGACCCTCTCCTTGGAGAGACCATCATGTCAAAATGATGAGTAGCCCTTCTCAACATCTTCTCTTCCCCCAAGAATAGCACACTGACAACCAGGGAGGCGAGTCACAGCACAACGTTGGAACCACACCCCAAAGAAGGATAGGATCTTTTGAGACACTCTTATCCCCTCTGACTGACTGGCTCCCATGTTACTTAAATCATTTATTTACCGGGGTGAGCCCAGCTGATGTGCAGCATCTTGCTGACAGTGTGGTCCTTCTTTGATCCAGAATTGTAGTGGTAGGGAAGATGGAAGCACAGGATGGGTCACTTAGTTTACGGTTGTTTACTGTACCATTGGATTACATTGCTGTACCCAAAAACTAATCACTGAATGCTCAAGTAGTCCCTGTACTTTATTCCTTTTGCTCTGAAATCTGTAAGACTGCCTTTTTGTCTAGGGGAATTCCCTGCAGTGAAGTTGCTTGTCTGTTGTAGACGACCAGACAATAATTTTGAACCCTGTTCCATTTGTGTGCATGCCTCAAGCCCAACATGCTTGCTGAACTGTGATCTTCAGATCAGATGT
Organism: Neoceratodus forsteri; assembly: GCA_016271365.2. Lineage (NCBI taxonomy): Eukaryota > Metazoa > Chordata > Ceratodontiformes > Ceratodontidae > Neoceratodus > Neoceratodus forsteri. The sequence goes on along the minus strand of CM028132.1, from coordinate 371,212,045 downwards.
TTCCAGGTGATGTCTTTGACTGCTGAGTACCCAATATATATGCAGGGATAACATTAGTACACACAGGTTTTAAGATGTGCTTCTGTGGAGTGCTGTAATTTGTTACTGTAGCATAGAAAATTACTGCTATAAAAACTTTTTGACACTGTTGTTTCTGGACCTAGTTCCTGTGAATATTAATTATTCACATTTGTAACGTGGCATTAATGAGAGAGGTGGAATGGGCAGCAGCGATTGGTGCAACGCCATCACGGGACCTAAATCGGAGCGGGTATTAACCCACGATATACGCTGTGCACGATGAGGTAGTACTCGAAGCAGCCAGACCCCCAGCTTAGCAGCACTGGGCACAGGTGGGCAGCGAGTGCTGGAGAGGGAAGTGTGGCAGACGAAGAGTGAGACGATCTAGAGGCAGACAGAAGTGGGGAGGAAGCAGGCACTATTGGTAGGGATAGGTAACACAGTCCCACACAGAGACCCCATGCAGGCAAGTGGTGTACCGTCGGAGGAGGCCTGCAGAGGGCAGGAAGTAAGCGAGCCCGCATGCTAATTTGTGACCCTTGGCGCACACATGTGGCCGAGGGATCGCCACGGAACCTCAGCGGGTGGTAACACACAAATAGCCGCGTACATCGGGACAGCTGTTGGACAAGCATGCGAGCCGCACTGGTTGCTATCAGTAGAGGTAGACACTGTTTTGACCGCATCAGCATCGTAATGCCCTTGTCTGACACGATTTGTAAGTGCACTGCAAAAGTTTGCTCAGCACACCAACTCCCCGTCCTATCTAGTTGTCCCGACACGGAAATGGGCTCCTGGCGACTCTCTCCTCGCGTGGCCCATGTTACAAGCACATTAAGCCACTCCGTCGGTGGCATCTAATGCGATTGATGCATGGTTGGGCGGTTGTTCGGCCTCTGGCCACAACCCTCCTAACCATGCATCAATCCAGCATTAGATGCCACCTTCATCGTGGCTTAATGCTTACGTAAACCCTGAACCTGCGGGACAGCTGTAAAATCCATCCCCAACCTGCAGACTGGTGATTTTGTGATCAAAGTGACTGAAAAAAGAACTAGTACGATTGCTCAAGAAAGTAATTGTGCACTCAACAGCACAACATTTGCTTGTAATAGGGTCTGCAGGTTGCAGCTGCGGTAGAGGAGATGTTTTTATGGTATAGGATAGTAAATGATAGTTGTAATACAATAATAGTAGGTAGATAGTTGTATGCTTCCAGTCGTATTTTTTTTATATGTATATTTGTGTATGATTTTAAATGTATGGTTTATATTGTATAGCGTCCAGAGTCTCTGGAAATGGGTGCTTTAGAAATAAAATATCTATCTTATCTAAATGGTGTGAAAGGCAAGGGTGCTGTCATTTCTTTACCCCCCCCCCCCCAGCAGATTTTGTCCTCGTCTTTCTACTTTTTTCATCATTGTTATTAAGATTATTTTACTACTTATGCCGCCCTGTCACATCCCTTCTCTGGCACCTACCTCAGCCTTTGTTGCCATGGGACAGCTTCTGTCCCATGACGGTTACTGGGGGATCTTCTGTCAGTTACTCCTCACCCCCCACCCCCACCCTCTAGTGCAGGGCAGGGCCCAGAAGCACCGGGGTCATCCTGCGTGTATCTGGAGTTTTCATTACAGTTTGTCTCCCTACTCTCAGAATGCCGGTGGCAAGGGTGCTAAGTACACAAGCCCATGAACTATGTGGGGCTATGCAGAGCACCAGTCAGCATCCTCCCACCCCAAGCATCTCCAACTGCACGGCCATCTGAGGTCACCGTAGTGGCAGTATTGCAGCAGAGCCTGCTGTCCTCTCCCTCTGCAGAGGAGAAGTGTGTGTCTTGGGACCGTAGACCCCCCTCCCCCCACACTTGGACCAGCCGCCAGTGTTCCTGATGTTCTAGTGTCATTAACTTTCTATTTTTTCGTTCTTACCTGGTGGTCAGGCTGTCCTTCTGCCTGCCCAGAAGCCCTGGATCCTATTCCTACAAGTCCCAAGATACCCAAACATAGAAACGTAGAAGAATGAGTACTGAAAAAAATTATTGTTCTGTTAAGTAGGGGAGGCAGTATAGCGCAGTGGTTTAAGGCTCTGAGCTGCAAATCTGGTGACATCCAGCAGACCAGACCTGGGTTTGAATCCCACAGCTTCCACTTGCAGACTGTGCGACGCTGAGCAAGTCACTTAACTTCCCTGTGCTCCCAGGTCGCACCTGTAAAAAAGCTTTCAGCTTAGTGTGCTAGTCCTGGTTAAACAAACAAACAAAAAAAAGTCTGTCCTGATGCCCTGCAATGTATTAGTCTTCCTTATGTTCTACCACACTCCTGTTCGTAATAATCCCCTAAAAGATGTCCCATTGAGTTTTGAACCTGTATATAGTCACAGCATTGACCACATTGCTGGGTAGACTGTTTCACCTGTCCACCACCTGCATAGTGAAAAAATACTTCCTATTGTCCTTCTTGAATTTCCCCCTTCCAGCTTTAGACTGTGCTCCCAGTGGATGAACTGTTCTTAAACTTGGAACAGCTCACACTGTGAATGTTTTCTTTTATAACCTGTGTGATTGAAAGCATGAGAGACGGTGATAGATCGTGGTTGGCTGTCTACTTGGTATGTGGATATGAACTTTTGGTTTGAAAGAAATGCATTTGACCTCGTTATTGTTAATTGAATTTAATATGTTTTGAATAAAGCAGAGTTAAAAAAAAAACAAACTTTGAACAACTCTGTGGAGTTCACTTTTTGCGCCCTCCATATATCTGCACAGTTCTGTAATATCCTGACTTCTTCCTGTCCTGTAGAGAATAACTATTGAGATTTTCCCTTCTGTTCTCATAAAGCCTACTCTGCTGTCCCTGAAACATTTTTGTCGCTCTTACCTGTATAGTTTCCAGGCTATCCCTGTCTTTAGATGTGGGTTTAAAGTTGTACTCCAGGTGTGGTTGAACCATTGACCTGTACAGTGGCAGTATTACCTTCCTCCTATGACTGGTAAAACCTCACCTGATGCACCCGAAAATCCTGTTTGCCTTCCGATCTGCTTTACTTCATTGAAACAAGGTTTTTAGACTGGTAATTAACACACCCAGTCCCTTTCTTCCTTGAATAAGACACCTTTACTCAAGTTATGCAGTAATCACCCAGTTCTGTGGCCTGGGCCATACTCCCATAGGGGTTCTCCTAGACCTACCTTTCTCTTACCCTCCCTTCACTCTGGTGGGGGTCCTTTGGTGCGTGGCCCAAGAGAAGCACCACCATCATCCCAGTGGCAGAGTTTTGTTTTTTCCCCCTCCCATTTCTCCCTTCTGCATCCTCACATGGCATGAGTGCAGCTATGCAAACACAGCGCACCCCTATGGTGAGTAAGCTCCATGGCATGTCACAGGGCGCGGGAATCCATTGGCAGCTGTCCCAGCTTGGCCTGCCTCCCGACACGTGCAACCTGAGACCACTCGTGAATCTGGGTCGTCAGCACTGCCACTGGACCATCAGGATGGCCATGAATTCACTTTTCAAACTAATTAAAACAATAAGTTATGCTTTTGTCTTAAATTTTTCAAAGAAAGACCATTTTATATGCCCAGTAAGCCCATTTAGGGCGGGCATTGTGAAGCACTTCTTGATGGCTGAAGGCACTTGGCAGTGGGATATGCAAAAAAAACACCCACCTTGCTGCTTACTCATTTCATTTTTTTATTTTTGTTTGTACTGGAGAGCTAGAAGAGCTAGGTAGCCCATTTTCACGCACGATCAGTTTTACAGAATAAATGCAAGATACCAAGAAAGAATCACTAGAACATAACCATTAAAACAGAAACCATTGTAGTGCAGATTATCAGTCGTAAGTTGATGGAGCCTGAAAGCCATTGTCATTTCCACCCATTTCTTATGCCTCCTTATTTCACAGCCCACTGGGGTACAACCCAAGACAGGACCCCTTTTTTCAATTTTGTTACTCAAGATCTTTGAGGATATCTCTTGAAGCAAGCCACACCTATGGAACTATAGTCATCAGGTGCCAGGACCGCATGGAACACTTCCTAGCTAGCAGTCTACTAGGGACTGCCCGTGATGACGAAGTCAGCCGTCATCGCCCCTCCCATATAAACTTGGGCGACCCCGCACCCATCTCAGTTCTTTTCCCACTGTCGACCAGTGCACATCGGACTCCACGGAGAACACCGCCACTTCAGTTGACTGCCAAATCTTCAATTTTTCTTTCATTTTCTTTTTTTCACCCTAGTTAGTAATCACTTCATTTTTTAAAGTGATTCCTCCCATTGTTTGTCAGTCGCTTTCGAGAAACTTTTTAAACTCTGCGAGTGTGGGAAGATCACCGACAAGGATGACTGTGAGGCCTGCATCCATTATCTCGGAATCGACCACGACATCCAGATCTGTGAGGTCTGCCGCAAATACAATCAGATCACTCAGCGACATAGTCAAAAGGCCCTAGAAGCCCTCCTTCTGGAATAGAAGGTTGCCCGCATGGAGAAGGAGCTCCAGTGAAGAAGCTTCTCCACCTCACTAGCTCTGTCCATGGGCTCCCACTCCTCCAAGACCCAGGGCAAACCTGCTGGCAAACATAAGCACCAGGATAAAGACAGGCCTAAGGACAAGGCCTCCCCAGCATGCCCTTGGTCGCTGCTTTGAACGACAGCCGCTGCTGGGTTGTTGACTGCATCGTCAGCAACTCCCACACCCTCTCCTCCACAGGGTTGGCTTTGGCAGCGCCGCCGGTCTCTCTTTGGCTGGTGCCAGCTCGTCAGTGTCTGAACTTCTAACGCTCCCGTCGACTCTTCAACACCTGTCTCTCGGGCCAATTCAGGGGCATTCGTTAGGGTGTTCTGCCGGACCTTTCTCGGCTGGCGATGGCCTTCGGCACTGGATGTTTGCATGCCCCTGCCGACGCAGGATTCAGCCTCCCCTGTCACCGCCTCTGGCTGCCTTGTCAACGGCTGGACTCCAGCCTCCCCTGTCAACACCCCAGCCCGCCTTGTCAGTGCCGGGGCCAAGGCCTCTGTCATCGGTGCTGCAGGCCACACCGTCGACACTGGGCACCCAGTCCTTCCCATCGACACTGCTAGGTCCTCCACAAACTCCTTGGGGACCCAGCCCTTCCCATCAACGTCGCTAGGTGCTCCCCAGATTCCAGTTATCATCAGCGTCCAGACGACGCTCTTCTCCTTCTGGGAGTTCATGCATCACATTGCTCCTCCTCCGGGCCCATCGACGCCGGGGCCTACCAGGCTGGTCCTCCATGGCGATGTGCCCTTCATACCCTCAGTCATTATGTGCCCTATTCAGAGCCAGAGGATGAGTACAATCCTGATCTCCTTCCTCCTAATAAGGAGGATGACAACAGGGGTCCTAGGAGCCCTTCATCTACTTCTGTGGTTTCTTCAGGGGGTGAGGACTCCACTAACGACGAGACAGCTGCAAATAGCTGTGGGATTTGAGGCTGAAGAGCAGGACGTTCCCAAGTGGAATCTGACATATAGCCTGAATTACCAGATTCTCTCCCTCTAATCATTCCTCCTCTGCTGGCTGCAAATATTGATTTCTGAGATGCCAAGAAAGCCAGACAGATTGTACCAGGCTCCCTCAGGGGAGCCCTTCTTTGCAGAGCAGCCAAGGGCAGATTCAGTAGTAATAAGCGCTGCCCATGATAGGTCCAAGCGACCTCAGTACCTCAGCTTCTTCCTCCCAGATAAGGAGTCCAGAAAGCTGGACCTTATGGGCAAGAGGTCCTGTGCCTCTTCCACTTTGGCCATCAGGGTTACTAACTGCATTGCCCATATGGTCAAGTTTCAAAATACCCTCTGGAAGAAGGCCCATCCTGAGGGTCCCCAGTGACAGGAGCTGCTTAAAGTCCTCCAGTCCAGGGCCGATGTGGGCAAGCACCTCTTGAGGGTGGCCTGTGATGTTGTGGATGCCTCTGCTAGAGCAGCTGCAGTTGGCATCTGTCTCTGATGACGTTCTTGGCTCAAGGTATCTGGTTTTGCCACTGACGTACCACAGTCCATCTTGAAAGCCCCCTTCAAAGGCTACAAGCTTTTTGGGGCGGATGTAGGAGGGAGAGAGGGGACATGATAGAAATTTTCAAGTACCTTAAGGGAATCAAAGTCCAAGAGGGTAGCATCTTTCAGAAAAAGACATGCAAGAACAAGGGGGCACAATTTGAAGATGGGATCAGAGGCAACATGAGGAAGTATTTTTTTCACAGAGAGGGTGCTGAATGCATGGAACGGCGTTCCTGAGGAGGTCGTGGGGTCAAAAACTGGGGGAATTTAAGAATGTATGGGACAGACGTAAGGCAATTCTAGTGGGAGGTAGGAGGAAGTAGGCTGTTGGTAAAACTAGGATCTGCAGTGTATCTAGTAGGTAGGGAAATGGGCAGATTTGGTGGGCAAAGCGGTCCTTATCTGCCGTCAAAGTCTACATTTCTATGTACAGGACATTCTATCTGACCTACAAGCCTCGGGGAGAACTCTGCATTCTTTTCACTCTTTTTACCATACACAGCCAAGAGGTGGACAGATGGTGCCTTTTCATCGGGCCTTCCACAGACCCAAGCCAGGTACTCAACAGCCGGGAAAGTGCTGAGCATCCAAAACTCTGCCTACTCCTACCTCCACCACCAGAAAGATTCCTAAAGGTGGGGGTGCTGGCCCTGCCACAGCATGACTCCTGGTCAGGCCCCCGCCCTCCAGCACTACAGGGGGTGGTGGTAGCGGGTCACGTCTCCCTCCACCTAGTTGGGTGGAGGGAGAGCACCACAGATGCTTGGGTCCTGCATCGCATAGAGCAAGGCCATATGCTGGAACTCCTGGAGTGCCCTCCAGACATTCCTCCAGTTCATTCAAGCTACCCTCCAGATAACATTCTGAGAAGGAGTCAAGGAAAATGGACAGTATGTCAAAGAAAGGGTATTTAGCTGACTCTCTGGGGGTCAGACAAGCTAATTACCAGGCCTAGGCTGCACAGTATCAAAAGACACTGTGGCAGTCTGTTTTGGCCATGTCAGAGAAGGTTCCCTCTCCTATCTCTGATGACCTAGCAGAAACAGCCAGATTTGGACTGGAAGCATCCAAATACCAGTTCCAGATGGCAGCAGATGCCAATGATAATGCTGCTAGGATTATGGCTCTGACTGTAGCCCTGAGAAGGTTTGCTTGGCTAAGGGCTACAAATCTTAACACAGGACACCCAGGCTAAGGCCATGGACTTTCCTGCTAAGGCACATTCTCTCTTTGGCAAACAGACTGAAGAGTATATGAAAAAGGTGGATGAATACAAAACTACCTATAAGAGTAATTCATCCAAAGACAGGCCTTCTACTTTTTATAGGCCTTATGGAAGGGGAGGTAGAGGACGGTCCTATGGTAGGCCCTTCTATCAGCCTCAAGCTGTTTCACAGCTGCAGCTATACCCATAGCATACTGCGTATTATAGGGCCAGAGGCAGGAGGGGTTCCCAATCCGCCCAGGCTCAGGTCCCACCGAAACAAAATCCCTGACTCCTTTACCAAGGCTGCCTCCCTTATACCAGTAGGAGCAGACTGGCTCACTTCTTCCAGGCCTGACAGACCATAACCACAGACAAGTGGGTATTGGAATTAGTGAGTCAGGGACTCTCCCTGAGTTTCAAGTCCTTCTCTCCTGTGAAGTCAAGGCTATTCAAACCAGCCTCACTTCTCAAAGAACAGCTCCTGGAAAAGGAGGTTCAAACCCTGCTCAGCATAAAGGCAGTAGAGCAGGTGCCAATCCTTCAGAGGGGCAGAGGGTTTTACTCCCCGTATTTTCTTACCAAGAAGAAAAATGGGGAGTGGTGGCCTATTCTGGACCTAAGGCATCTGAACAAATATCTGGCAAAGCCAAAATTCAGGATGGTGACCCTACCCTTAATTTTACCTGTCATTCAGCAGGGAGATTGGCTGGCATCTCTAGACTTAAAAGATGCCTATTTCCACATTCCCATAAGGGAGTCTCACAAAAAATATCTCCGGTTCAGACTCCTTTCTGGTCATTACCAGTTCTCAGCACCAAGGGTATTCACAAAATGCCTGGCAGTGGTAGTGGCATTCCTACAAAAACTAGGAATTACAGTTTTTCTCTATCTCGACGACTGGCTACACACACCTGGAAATAGCAAAAGATTTGTTGCAGTCTCTGGGCTTCCTGCTAAACCAGGAAAAGTCCATCGTCACACCGGTTCAAGTCCTGCATTTCATAGGAGCAGAACTGAATACCTTAAAAGGAAGAGCTTTTCTTCCAGAGGACAGAGTCCAGTCCATACTGCAACTGGTTGCCTCATTCGAATTGGGAAAGCCATGTCCTGCAAGAAGATACTTGCAAATACTGGGACATATGGCTGCAGCAACAGAAGTGGTCTTGGGAGCAAGACTTCGAATGAGAAACATACAGTTTCATCTACAGACACATTGGTGCCAAAGAAAGGATTATATGTCAAAACTGATCCCTGTAACAAGGTCAGTGATCCAGTCCCTGCAGTGGTGGACAGATGTCCACAATCTAAGGGCAGAATTTCCTTTCCAGAGGGAAAATTCCTCAGTCATCCTTACAACAGATGCTTCTCTGTTAGGATGGGGTGCTCATATATATATATATATAGAGCACACTACCCATGGCACTTGGTCAAGCGTGGAGTCTCTCCACATAAATCTGCTGGAGTTCAGAGCAGTGTTTCTGGCTCTAAAAAGTTTTTCCCAACTAATACAGGGCAAGGTAGTGCAGGTCAGAACAGACAACACCACTGCAATGTTTTACATAAATAAGAAAAGGCTAACAAGGTTGGATCCTCTGTGCTCAGAGGCCATGAAAATTTGGGAACTTGCTTATTCTCTAAAAGCGTCCTTGCATGCCATTCACGTACCAGGCAAGGATAATACCCTGGCAGATGCTTTAAGCAGGATCAACCAGGCAACTCACGAATGGTCTCTGAACAGACAGGTACTGGACTCAGTGTTCAGACAATGGGGCACTCCAGAGATAGATCTTTTTGCCTCTTACGAGAATCACATGTTGCCCCTATTCTGTTGCAGGCCACCAGTCAGGGGCACAATTCCCCTGGATTCTCTGGCCTTGGACTGGTCAGGAAAGCATCTATATGCCTTTCCTCCCTTCCCTCTCATCTTCAGAGTGTTACTTAAACTCGGGTCACAACCTGCATCCATGATTCTGATAGCACCAGACTGGGCCAGACAGCCATGGTATCCCCTTCTGTCAATGTCAGTGTCCACATCAATCCTCCTACCCAGGAGGCACAACCTCTTAACTTCCCACCAAGGGAAGATTCTGTATCCGAACATCAGGTCTGTCAGACTCGAGGCCTGGCTCTTGAGGACTTAAGAGTTTGCAAATTTGCAGCTTTCACAGGCTGTTCTGGATATCCTAAAATGATATAGAAAACCTTCTACTAAGAAAACCTATAATGCAAAATGGAAAAAGTTTTCAGTCTGGTGTGATGCCAAACATGTTTCTCCCTCTCTGGCAGAGATTCCACTATTACTGGAATATGTTACTGAACTGCACTCTCAAGGCCTCAATCATACATCCCTGAAGGTGCACTTGGCATCAAGTTCAGCTTTTATCTCAGCAGGGAAAACTGTTTCTCTTTCATCTAACCCTATTTTCAAAAAATTATTTAAAGGATTAGCCCACTTACATCCTCCTATTAAAGAACCAGTCCTAGTATGGGATCTGAATATTTGTATTGCTCAGCTTATGAAACCTCCATTTGGGCCAATGTCATCAGCACATTTGCAACATGCCACGTGGAAACACTGTTTTTGGTAGCATTCACTTCTGCTAGAAGAATAAGTGAGTTGCAAGCATTGTGTGTGGAAAAAGATTATTTATCTTTTCATAATGATAAAGTAGTACTTTGTACTAACAGAAGGTTTCCCCCTAAGGTGGTTTCTGATTTCCACTTGAATCAGTCCATGACACTGCCAGTCTTCTTCACAGAACATGCTAGTTCAGGAGAGCACAGGCTGCACAGTCTGGATGTTAAAAGAGCATTGAGTTATTATTTAACTCACACCAAAGATCACAGAGCTGATAAATAGCAACTTTTTCTCACTTATGGGGATGTGGGAAAGGGCACTCCAGCCTCTAAGAGATCAATCTCTCGCTGGATAGTTCAATGCATTCAGTTTTGTTACACAAAATCTAGAAAACAAGACTCAGCAGGCCTCAGGGCCCACTCCACTAGGGGCACAGCTGCTTCTATAGCAGCTTCTAGAGATATCCCCTTACTGGAGATCTGTAAAGCAGCTACCTGGAGGTCAGTTCACACTTTTACTAAACATTATAGTTTGGACTTACAGTCCAGAAGTGATGCCAGGTTTGGCACAGCAGTCCTGCAGAGCCTCTTTCCGAAGTTGGTTCTCTGCCCACCTCCAAAGGTACTGCTTTGAAGTCTGCAAAGAGTTATGAATATGAGAATACATGGGGTTAGAAGAAAAAAATTACTCACCTTAGTAATCTTTTTTCCAGTGTATTCTTCCATATTCATAACTCTTCCTCCCTCCCTCCCCTACCAGAGCCTCTGAATGGTCTTTTATTTGACAGTCCCAAACACAGGCACACATATTTGAATCTTGTGGGGTTGTTTTCCTACTTACATTTCTTTTCCCCAGGTGATTCTGGGTGTTTCAGGCAGGTCTGATACCACAATCATTAGTATCAGGGGTAGAGGTAGTGATAGTACATAGTTGTCTGTATCAAGCAGTTTTTAGCTTGAGCCACTTAGTTAGGTTGCCTTATGGGCTTCCTAGAAATCTGAGACGTTGCTAGAATGTGCAGCACATGAGGGCACCAGTTTGAATATTGTCACCTGCCAATGATTCCATTATTTGCATATAGTTCCATTCTCCAGGCAGTTCTGCTGAGCAGGCTAACTGCAGAGAGTTATGAATATGCAAGGATACATTGGAAGAAACAAGATTACTAAGGTGAGTAATTTTTTTCTTCTGCATCTGGAGATTCTTTTTGGTTCACAGTTGAAACATTCTGCTAAACCCTGATAGTCACATCACAAGTTCTGTTTTGAAGTAGTTGTGTAAACATTGAACTACAGAAATTGTGAACTTCAGAGCACCACAACAGAGCTTGTGTTAATATTATTTATGTTACCAGTATGGGACAATTTTACATAGATACTCAAGAATCCTACACAGAATGTTAGGGGTCCTGTTGTGGGACACGTCTGGGGCAATTTTACATAGATATTCAAGGATCCTAAACAAAATGTTAGGGGTCTCGTTGTGGGACCAGTCTGGGACAGTTTTACATAGATGTTCAAGGATCCTACACAAAATGTTACGGGTCCCGTTGTGGGAAAATACCACATCCTTTTTATATTGCCCACCATTACAGCCCATTTTGAACCAGGAAACCTAGACTGATGTTGGAGGCAATGTGGGAGCAGAGGTGTCCATTTCCACAATTTTGGGGCTTGCCCAAAGCTAATTCTATATTGGGAAGAATGGCAAATCATGTTCTCAAATTTTAGAATGCCAGATTCCTAGGGAACCCTTAAACCTACTGTTGGGGATACTACCTGAAGGAGCTTGCCCACCTCAAAACAGATACCTATTTCGAATCTTGGTGGTGGCAGCTCTAAAATCTATAAGGAGACATTGGTTATCCCCTTCCCCCAACCCAGGTGGAATAGGTTTTATTAGTGAAAGAAGTCGGGGTTATGGAAGAAATATATATTATCATATATATGAATTACATGGAGAGAACCTGAATGTTTTCACCAGATGGGTGAAATGGGATGTACAGTGGCGTGAAAAAGTATTTGCCCCCTTCCTGATTTTCTCTATTATTGCATATTTGTCACACTTGATGTTTTCAGGTCTTTAGACAAAATATAATATTAGATAAAGGGAACCTGAGTGAACAAATAACACTTTTTTTTTTTACTTATTTCATTTATTTAATGAAAAAAGTTAACAACACCAACGGCACTGTGTGAAAAGTAATTGCCCCCTAGTTAAATCAACCCAATTAAAGGGATAATTAGAGTCAACTGATTGAACACAGCCAGGCTTCATTACAGCCAGCCCTGCTCAATATAAATCTCACTTATTTTGACCCTTACCATCAGAGTCACATTGCCAGCACAAAGATTCAACAAGCACATTATGCCATGATCAAAGGAAGTTCCTGAAAAGATCAGAAAAAAATTTGTTGCCCTCTATCAGTCTGGAAAGGGTTACAAAGCTATTTCTAAGGCTCTGGGACTCCATCGAACCACAGTGAGAGCCATAATCTCCAAATGGAGAACACTTGAACAATAGTGAATCTTCCCAGGAGTGGGCGGCCTGCCAAAATTACTCCAAGGGCTCAGCGAAAATCATTCAGGAAGTCTCAAAAGATCCTAAAACAACATCCAAAGAACTGCAGGCTTCTCTTGCCTCAGCTAAGGTCAGTGTTCACGACTCCACAATCAGAAAGAGACTGGGCAAAATGGGCTTCATGTGAGTAGCAAGGCAGAAACCACTGCTAACCAAGAAGAACATAAATGCTCGGCTCTCATTTGCCAAGAAGCACCTGGATGATCCAGCCTTTTGGGAAAATGTTCTATGGACAGATGAGTCCAAAGTGGAACTTTTGGATGACATGGATCCCATAATGTCTCAGCTAAAGCAAACACAGCATTCCACAGTAAGAACACCATACCAACAGTCAAACATGGTGGTGGTAGTGTGATGGTGTGGGGATGCTTTGCTGCCTAAGGACCTGCATGACTTGCCATAATTAAAGGAACCATGAATTCTGCTCTGTACCAGAAAATTCTTAAGGAGAATGTCCGTCATCCTTCCCAGCTGAAGCTGAAGCTAGTTAGGCCATGCAGCAAGACAATGATCCAAAACACAAAAGCAAGTCCACATCAGAATGGCTAAAAGATGTAAAATTAAAGTTTTGGAGTGGCCTAGTCAAAGTCCAGACTTAAACCCAATAGAGATGCTGTGGTAGGACCTGAAACGAGCAGGTCATGCTCGAAAACCTACCAAATGTTACTGAATTAAAGCAGTTCTATGAGGAAGAGTGGGTTAAAATTCCTCCACAGCGATGTGAAAGACTGATATTGAATTATAGGAAGTGTTTGGTTGCAGTCATTGCAGCTAAATGTGGCATAACCAGTTATTAAGTGTGAGGGGGCAATTACTTTTTCACACAGTGCCAGTTGGTGTTGGTTAACTTTTTTTCATTAAATAAGTGAAATTAAAAAAAAAAACAAGTGTTATTTGTTCACTCAGGTTCCCTTTATCTAATATTACATTTTCTCTAAAGACCTGAAAACATCCAGTGTGACAAATATGCAATAATAGAGAAAATCAGGAAGGGGGCAAATACTTTTTCACGCCACTGTATACTTACATCACTTATCCTGAAGATAATCTCTCAGTAAGCCAGAGCCAGGTTGCCTGACGTGTATCGGCTTAGTGCCATAGAATCTTGTGGATTATACTTGGGTCATGTATCATTTCCTGCTTAAATGACTGTTCACTTGTATAAATACTTAATCCAGACCAAATTCACTGTACCAAAGTAGACTGTTAGAGCTGCCTGAGTCTGTATTGTAACCTTGTGAAGATGTCAGTGTGCTGACTGATCCACTGAGACGCAATAAAATGAATGTTTAAAAAAAAAAAAGTTGTACAAAAATATAATATATATCTGGGCCTCTCAGCTTTCGTGTTTAAGTAGGGATCTCTGGGTGAGTGCTTGGGGCGGAGGATTAGCCACATACTGCGAACTGTAGCATTTGTGATAACAAAAGACACCGATTGCAGTATTTTTCTTAAGCTACATTGCTTGCTTTATTAGCCACATTTGATTTTCATTAGCCATTGAGTACTATGTGTATGCCAAAGATTAGGGTTCCAGGGACCCTTACTGTGAGATCAACCAAAATGATGTCCAGTTTGTACTGTTTGTAGAACTGGACTGTAGGAACTATCTCCCTTGCCTTCGACTTCGTAATAATAAACTATTGGCCATATAACTATGCATGCATGTATACTGTTATTCTAAGAACATAACTTGTAATGCACTATTTTTAAAACAGTAATAAAAAGTTAATTACAATACTTATATGCTGTGCATTCAGTAGCCTTACATTATTTTATTTCATCCTGCAAAGTGCTGGTGCTCCTGGCAGAGCTGGAGCAGGGCTTTGCAGATATTTATAATGCATAAATTGCTGCAGAACTATGGTATGCAGTTATCAAAACGTAGCTGAATATTAACAGAATTACATTATGAAAAGTGCTTTGGAATTTGCCTTTTATATGGCTTCATTCGTGCTGAAGAAGGCAAAGCTAAACTTTCCTTGCTTGTACTAGAATTGTCTCGACATCTGTTATGCTTGAGGTGGGCCCAGTGATATCAGTGATGGTGTGTTGTACTACCATGCCATTGGAAAACTCAGGCTCGTCGCTTGCTCTCGGGTAGGGGTTGGGGGCCTCTTGCCCTCCTTAGGCATCTGGTGTCACAGGTGACCATGTGTTGTTAACCATCTCGTGAGGGTTGTTGTTGATGACCCAAATCTGAGTGGGATAGGAGGTGCTGAAAACCATTTTACTCTGTTGATCTTGGGGAAGTCAGGCCTGCTGCAAGGATAGAGCTGCCGGGACAGTCAGGAGAATAGTGACCGAAACGACAGCTCGAGTATCGACATGGAGTTGGGGGCAGGTAGTGGATAACCAAATGGAAGGTATGCCTGCATCTGCTCTGGCGATTTATTTATTTAGTTTTTGTTGACCGGGTAAGTGTACTAGACAGATTCTGCCTATTTTCAGGAACGACCCGGGGGAGGGGGATACAATTGAATGCCAACTGACTTTGAGCCAGATTAAGCTGTTGGTGGTATTTTAGTGAATGCAATAATCTATGTATAAGCAATATATATGGTTTTGAAGAGCATTTTCCTGATTTTGATTGGGCTGATTTTGAACCTGGTCTAGTTTTGTAAGTAAATGGGGAAACATTTTGCAGTAATTCCACAAGCAGTGCAGTAGTCTTGACCCTTCTCAGTAAGTATCTGTGTTTTCATGCAGGCTCACATTGAATTGCTGGAAGGCATTGCCTCTAAAGATCAAGTAGTCCTGCTGGGCGGAGTGCCACTGGAGGATGAAGCCGTCGTTGCACAGTGTGGCCTGAGCGAGCTGTCCACTCTGGATGTTGTCGCACGTATGGTCGGTGGTAAGTACATATGGCTGTATTAGAATCAGTTGATAATGTGGCAGCAGCCTGCGGCTCTGTTTTATCTAGGATAGTCCAGCTGAGCTCTCGTTTATAGTGGGACTCTGCCTTTTACCCTGATTTACAGCTGGGAGGACTTTCTTGAGGTCACACAATGTTTATGTGACTGGTGGGATTTGAACATGGATCTCATGGTTCACAAGCCTGTGCTATAACTGCTGGCACTATACAGCATCCTTACTGCAGTGGGGCTGGAAGTAGTGGTGGGTTACAGCCTAGTGATGTGCTTAGCCAGCAAAGGATGACTACAGCTGGATGTTATGCTGTTCTGCATCCCCTATTTGGGATTAGTGCCTGCTAGTATGTTCCCTAAGCAACAGTAATTCCCTAACCTGTGGCCCTGGGAAGGCTGCAAAGGAGACCCGTCTCTGGGATGGATGGGACTAGTAATTGCAGCCACCCCCGCCCCACCACCACCACCACCACCACCACCACCTGCCCAGTACTGTCATAGTGTAGGTTGCATCTGTGACATCCCTTAGAGGACTGAGTATCTGTTTGGGGGGGTACTAAATATTGCATTTCAAAGCACATTTTAAGTGGCAAAAGGCATTGTGTACATAGCTTGAATTTCGTAGGGTGCTTGGTCAAGCCAGCTCACAGGACCAGTTTAAAAAGTAATGTTGGCGCTTATAACAGTTAACAAAAAAATAACCTCCCTGTTAAAAAATGATGGGGGGGGGGTTGTTTCTCTTTACAAGAGTAACCTTTGGCCCACTGCTGTTTGTAAAGGTCTAGGGACCCGAGATCCTCTGTAAATTGCTCTCATTATTGGTTCCTTTATGGGGGCCAATGCTCATTTGAATTTATGGCACCAAAAGGTTTGAACTCCATGCCTCTGTATGTACGGCAAGCTAGAACTATCTGGTCCTTTGAAGGGGAACAGTCAGCACTAATAGCCCAAACCCAGATATTGGTCTGGTCCCAGTTTGCACTTTGTGTGCAAAAACTGTTTATTTTTTTTTTGTTTATTTTTCATTTTATCAGCTCTGACCTTTTGATTGCTGGTCCTGCTGTACTCCTGGGACTAAGTACAGTCACAGAGGCGTGTCCTTTGCCCAAGGAGAACAGCGGGACCAGCAGACATCTAATCTGAGCTTATAAAATCTTTAGAGGGGCACTGTCATCTTTGCCCATGCGTTTTTGATTACTTCCAAGCAGTGTGCTTGTTGGCACACACCTATGAAATGTGTACCTTAGAATGCCCCCATAGAACTGAAAAGTATGTAGCCCTACCTGTTTTTGTAAGTTTTAGTGAAATTCCTTTTCCGAGCGTCCCAATATTAAATGACCCACCACTGGAAGCATGTGGTGGTTGGGAACGCGTGTCATGAACGGAACCGCTCCTGGTGCTTACGAACCCAAACCAAGCACTATGAGTATTACAATATCCATTTTTAGACTGCAGCCGAAATCCTGCACATGCGCAAAAGAGACACGGGCAAAGATCTCACTGTTTCATTTAGCAGAATTTACAGAGGCAATATATTTTTAGAGTGGGCATGCTATAAAATCCCACTTCAGGACTGCGCTCGTTCATCACCATGCCCTTTTAACATGCACGCAGGTTATTGAATCTTCCAGTGCTGCAACCTTGCTCTTATGTCAGCTGCAGGGGCTTCTAGGATTTCTGGTTAAAGCAAATATCAGCTTGGAAGTCAGCAAAATCAGCCTGATATATTTTACTGTACTGCAGTAAACAGTAAGTAACGAAAAAAAAAGTTTTTGCACACAAAGTGCAAATCGGGACCAACCCCACACTTTCACGTAAAGTTTAATACCGAATGTTCCCTTTAAGGACGCTCTAAAAAGTTACCCGTCAACACAGTTTACTTGTAATTGTTCCAAAGGGCAGACTAGAGGGACCAAAAGGTCTCCTTCTGCCGTCACAGTCTATGATTATTGTTTGCTCACTGCCATTGTATGCTGCTCTTTCTGTATGTAATCTATCACTATGTCCCAGTGGCCTCTATAAATGGGCCTTCACCCAGTGGGCTCATCCGGTTCCCAAGATAAATAAATGAAAATATTAGACTGCAGTATGTCTGAGCTGCAAGATCTGAACTATAAGCAGTTATCAACTCAGCTTTACTTTATGTTCTGAAATGAAAGACATTTTTCATTTTAAAATGTTGCATTGAGTTTTTGCCGCAGTGTGTCAGAAATCTTCTTCAACCCTGACGGTGAGATGGTCACCAATGCAGAAGGTTGAGTGGCCAAAAATGGCTTTGTGGCCCTAAACAAGAATGGACATGCATGAAGGCTCCCCATTCTTGGTTGTTTACTTAGATTTTGCTTTTATGCCCTGCTCTACCAGCATCACAGAACCCGTGTTGAATTTTAAATATGTGCTATGGTGAACTGGGTGGTAAATACCCGTCTCCTTTTTTTCTAGGCAAGGTCCATGGCTCTTTGGCTCGTGCCGGTAAAGTAAGAGGTCAAACTCCCAAGGTAAGTAACTGAGGTCATCAACAAAGGAAGAGGTTATTAGGATAAAAAGAGTCCTTTATATTTCTGTTTAGCGATAGCAGCTAAACACATTACGGATAGTCAGAATTCTAAGTTGTTTCATTGGGCAGTGAAAATTTTAAGTTGCCAGCCACTGACTGTTGAAAATGAAAATGATGTACCTACCGTAATTCTTGATCTTCCTGTATATCTTCACCATTCATCATTGTTGGGTGTAAGCCGGCGCGCTGCACTCTGTGGGAACTTTTTTTATTTTTTGTTGTTGAGGGGAGGCGCCAGTGGTGCCACCCATGAGGTCAGCATACTGCGTGGTGCTTGCGGGTTGGCCAGCAATGGCCGTTGAGTCCTCTTCCACGTCCGTTCTGCCCGCCGGAGAGATGGGGAAAACCAGAGGGATAGGGAAAAATGAGGGTGGGGCAAGGGAGCCCGAAGGACAGTAAAAGGAAAAGATACAAACTGAAAAAGGAATAGGCCGACCAGAGGACAGAGGGGGAGGAGGATCTGGGATGGTATGGGCTGATAGGCTTCAGTCCCTGAACGGCCATACAGACCGGAAAGAAGAAGAGAGAGAAAGAATAAAGGGAGGAAGGAGAGAAGGAGGGACCCATCAATCCATGCACTTCGACCAACTCAGAGCATTGAGTGATCGGGGATGTGCTCCAGAGGTAGGCAGTCAGCTAGGCCGCAGGCAGTTGCTGCAGGATCCGCATCCCAGCCTTATTATTATTATCCTCTTCCAGGGACAGACTGAGCATCCATGGAGAAGGTCCCTCCGTCCTGCCTCCAACCCCCTACTGGGTGGAAAAACCCACCCCTGGTCGGGATTCCTCACTCCAGTTACCGTTTCCAAAATGAGAACCCACAGGGTTTGGGAGGGGTAGTGAGGACCCCACCTGTTTCATAACACCTCCCTCCCTGAAGGGGAGGGAGATTGAAGAGGTAGAGGAATAAGAAGACAGGGAGGGTAAAAAGAAGGGGGAGTCCTTGCTGATCCCATTCCCTCCCCCCATCCCAGGGGACCCCAGAAGGAGTCTGCACACCCTGAAGGGAGTGGACTGACCCCGGAGGTCCTCCCAAGGGCAAAGGAAGAGGGGCCTACCAGGAGTCCCCCATCTTAATTTTTTGATTGAGAGACCCTACTAGCCCTCCTCAAAATGGGTCCCCTCTGCCGTCTCCTAGGAATAAGGAGGGGCCCTAAGGATACAGTGGGAGAATCCCAACTGGTTCCCTGAGGAAGAGGGCAAGCAGGGAGGAGGCATTGCTCAGGGACTGAGGCCTTCTGAGGCGAAGGTGGGCAGGTTTCAGTGATGAATGGTGAAGATACACACGAAGATCAAGAATTACAGTAGGTATGTAATTTACATATCTTCCCTGTGTCAGTCTTCACCATTCATCACTGGGGTTATGAGTACAGATCCCCGGGGGTTCAGCACCTCCTGAGGGACAGATGTCTCCTGCCTCCGTGGGGGGAAAAACACGGAGGAGGAGGAACCCACCAAGGCCAGTTAGGCCTGTGACTGGTCAGGGTGAGGCGGGTTCCCCTGTTGCCTGGAAGGTGCCCCTGCAGATCCTGCATCGCCCTGTGGGAGAAAAGACTGGTCCCCCAGAATGCAGGGGAAAACATGGGAGGAGGAAACCCACTCAAGGCCAGTTAGGCCTGTGACTGGTCAGGGTGAGGCGGGGTCCCCTGTTCCCTGGGAGAAGGAAGGTGCCCCTGCAGATCCCGCATCGCCCTGTGGGAGAAAAGACTGGTCCCCCAGAATACAGAGGCAATCCCCCTACACTGGGCCAAGGGTGATAACCTTGATAGGCGAAGCCACGGCGTCCGCCTAGTGCAGATCGCTGTCCCTGCTAGCCATGAAACAAGCTTATTGGTGTCATAAGATGCCCTTGCTTGGTGCCTTGCTAGCTCCAGACCTATCGCAGAGAGGGCTGTAGCTTACCTGGCTGCCACCGAATCAGGAAACGATGCCAGCACCTGACCCAGCATCGCCCACAGATGCCTGTTATAGGCAGTGTGATGTGCCTGATGAGAGGCGATACATAGTGTCACCCGCGCCAAGGAGAAAACTCTCCGCCCCAGGTGGTTGAACTCAGCAGAGTTCAGCTCCAGAGGCCGGTTACAGACCAGGTGCCTCTGCCCGGTAGGGGTGTCCAACTGCGTTACTTCCACAGAGGGATGAGGCAGTGTACTTGAAGATCCTTTGGGTGGTGCAGTAATGATGCTGGCAGTCCGAAGGGGCTGGTGCGGAAGGAAACTGCCAGGTGCTGTACGATGCCTCCTGGAAGGGTATAGGCCGGAAGGGACCACGAAGTGGTCCGCACTGTATTTGCCTAGGAAGGCGTCTGCGTTGTGCTGCATCTTGCTTCGCCGGAATGTGCAGGTCCCTCGACTAGCCTCGTGAGGAAGCACTGTTACTCCGTCTGATCAGTGTCGGAGGACAGGCAGACAGATGTCTCCTCTCCCTCGATGGAGGAAGAGGAGAAGGCTGAAGAATCTAAAGAGTCAGATTCTGGCTGCAGCGGAGGAGACAGGCGAAAGACCTGCTCGTCCATGGCCCTAACATATCTTGGGAACTCTGCAGCCTGAGATTTGAACTGTTCCCAGGTCAAGGGCTCTGAAGGACCCACATGGCCTGGGATAAGGGCTGGACGCAGAGGCAAGGGGGATACATTTTTCACAGCTAATGAAACGCCTATGCCAGGGCTAGGGGACCTAGCAGGCAATCCCGGACTATGAGGGGATCCATAGGTTGGATCAGTCAAAGGCCGCTCAACCAGCCTGAAGCAGTCAGGACTGAGCCCTGGAGGGGAAGCACCCCTATGAGGGGACCGGACCGCATGTGTCCAGAAGGGCGGACCCCAACCCCATCCAACATGGACTCCTGAAGGATGAGGAGAGAACTTGCCTCAGCGCGGCTCTGCCCCAAGCCCCAAAGGGCGCCAGAGGAGCGCCCCAGCTCCGAGGAAGACCTCTTCCTCATTCCCTGTGCCTTGGATCAGCCCAATTCTACAGGCTCCCCAAGGAGAGCTGTAGAAGAGGGGGTCCCAGTTTCAGAGGAGGGGACTGCACCAGGGACGGCAGCTGACCCACCGGCATCACCGCCCCCTTGGACTCAGGATAGCTGTCCTGTGCCCCATTCCTGGCGCTGGCCGGAGTCGCGGGGTGGGGCACGTGGGAAGCCGCAGTGGTCCTGGGCGCCGGAGAACCCACCGACTCCGAGGAGGACTCCAAGGTCGCCAGTCTGGGTTGGCTTCCTTATCGTCGGGCTCCGGAGAATAGGAGATCCAAAAGACCTCCAAACTGGCGACCCTGGAGTTCTCCCATCTTTCGACGCTCTCGTGCACCGCCACGATCACCGGAGCTGCAGACGACTCTGGGATCTGAGACTGCGCCAGCGGGTAGCGCTGAGAAATATCCCATGCTGGACCCAACTACCGTGGGCCTGCATTTCCAAGAAGGTGACTGCCAGGGTGGTGCTCCAAACTTGACTCCAGGGGGAACCAGACCAGTCCTCCAACACCTTGAAAGCGGCCTCCTTCATGGCAAGGCTAGAGGAGGAGGTCCCCTCCTCACAGGACCGTATTGGCCCGTGTGGGGACCTGGTGGAAGGGTGAAGCAACCTGTGCTTGGATCCTCACGAGCGATGACGCCTTCAAAGTTGATGGAGCCCTGCTGATCCTTTGAATGCGATTACCAAGAACACGGCTGTCCATCGAGAAGCAGGCATTGTAGTTGTCCATATCATTCTGCGTCCAAGGAGGTTAAGCAGACATCATGCCGGTCCGATCACGGAAATTTGCCGTCAGGTAGTGACACCGACGCATAGGATTCCGGCCCACAAGAACACTTCTTGTCCCTCAAACCTGGCATGATGCGAACGGTAACTTACACAATAAACAGTAGGCCGTCCCGGTGGCGCTGAGGGTTGAGGCACTGGACACCACACCTCATGCTACGCCGGCGACCCAGGTTCAAGAGCGAGCCTGGGTCTCTCAGGGCTGGCCGGGGAGGTAAGGCTCGAGTGTCCGACGACAGCTCTCCTCTCCTGGGGCATGGGAGGGATGCATCTCCCAGTGCTAGTGAGTCCCTTCGGAGGCAGGGATCACTGCACTTGGGAGCGCTCGCAAAGGCAGGGGAAGCGCCATGGGCAGACGTCCTTGCTGGTGCAAGACATCACTGCATGCCCATGACGTGGGGGGGGGGGCGCGCAACAGAACTCAGAAAAACCCAGCTCTGTGGGGTAGGCGATGGTACCTGACCCCCATGCCCACCGCTGGATCCCACCCACCTGGCCTTCCAGTTCTTCCACCCGAGCCCTCGCCTGCAGGTTGGCCAGAACTTAAGAGTACCCAAAGAGGAGGGGAGACCCCACCCCGGAGGGGTTAAGCCGGGGGGTACTGGCTGCAGGAGGACGGGGGGGGACATCAGACGGGCAGGATCAGGTCAGGATGCCTGAGAGAGGCCCCGCAGGCTGCAACTGGAGGGAAAAATAGTTGGGGGAACAAAACAATAAACAGTAAAGACTCGATGCCGTTTAAGAAATAAAAAGGAAAGATCTTACTGGCTCTTCAGATAAACGGCGCCAAGTACCGGACAACAGAACCGAGGCAAAGTTTTCATTTGGGCGTCATCGAGTGCGGCTCCGAGGATGTGCGGTGTTGCGCCGAAACTTGGCCACAGTGACGCAGTTATCTTTTCTTCCGCTGTAGGCGAGGTGCTGTCTCGACGGGAGAAGCAGAACTGAGATGGAGGAGAAGCCAGCCGTTACTGGCCAATCTGCGAGTGCCATGCAGTATGTCAGTCTCTTAGGTGGCGGCTCCTCCCCCAACAAAAAAAAAGCTCCCATTGGGTGCTGCGCTCCGGTTTACACCCAACAATTATGAATAGTGAGGACTGACACAGGGAAGCTTTACTGTTAGCAGCAGTGCAGTGGACAGCCAATTTAAAAGAACAGGTGTGCCAGTAAATACAGATGTAAAGCCTAACATGGAGAATAATGCATGGGCAACCATATGCAGTGAGGCTGTGTTTCCATCAAGGGGTTGGGATGACATATGAACTTGGTGAGCGAAGCTCAAGAAGTTCATAATGTCATCTTGTTTCCAAGATGGAAACAAATCGAGTTGACCACTGTTATCTCATATAGTATATGGTTTTGCTGTAGTCAGAATTGAAAGTTTCAGTTTACATACAGTGGTAAGGGAGACCTGTATGCCCCCCACCTACCTTTCATCACTCGGTTACTATGTTAAATTATGAAGTTTAATAAATTGTATAATTTTATTTATTTATTGAAATGTTTCACCAGGGAGGCACACAGAGCGACAAGTCGCTCATCTCCCGGTGCTACCTGGGGGGAAGGGGTGCAATAGGAGTGAGACATTAAACATTCAAGTTACAAAATCAACATTAACATACAGTTGTAAGGCAGGTGTTAAAAGCAGTGTTACAGCAGTGATGCACATAATAGGCAGAAAGAGTGGACAATAATAAGTGCCGGGTTAATAAGTAAACAAGTGCTTACATGAAAGAAAAAGGGGAAAAGAGAGGACAGGGTGAGGTGGAGGAGGGGAAGAGTCGTGTTCATGTTACATTCAAGTTACAAGATCAACATTAACGTATAGTTGTAAGGCATGTGTTACAAACAGTGTTGCGCATAATATGTAAAAGGAGTGGACAATAATAAGTGCTGGGTTAATAAGTAAACAAATGCTTACAAAGGTGCGGTGGGGATGGGGAAAGAGTTGTGTCCCTGGAGACCCCTTCAGGATGTGAGGAACCCTGCAAGTGGACTGGGGGGACCAAAGAGAAGGGGACAGGCAGTGTCCCAGAGAGACTTCTTCAGGATGTGGGGAACCCTGCAAGGGGACTATGGGGCTAGACAGAAAGGGATATAAGGCTGTAGGGATTTAAAGAGGGAGGAGAAAGAGAAGGAGGAGGTGTGAGTTAAATGTTAGAAGGGGGAATAGGACCTAACCCAAAAGAGGACCCTTTAGGATGCGGGGTACCTTGTCGGGTTTGGAGAAGGTCAGTAGATAGGGATTAAGAGAGTGATAGGAGAGGGAGAGAATGAGAATGGAACCTTTGAGGGGGAGAGAATTTGCACCTTCGGAGGGGATGGGGGCTAATCAATAGTCTGTCAGGATGCATGGACCCATGGGGAGCATTCGGGGTCCCT
The DNA here is from genome assembly GCA_016271365.2 of Neoceratodus forsteri. Lineage (NCBI taxonomy): Eukaryota > Metazoa > Chordata > Ceratodontiformes > Ceratodontidae > Neoceratodus > Neoceratodus forsteri. The sequence continues at coordinate 371,188,071 of CM028132.1, read as the reverse complement.
TACATTCTGAGAGAGATCAAGGGAGGCCAGTAAGGGGAGACAATTTGGGGGAAGGGGAGGAGAGCTAGAAATTTGGGAGGTGTGGGTGCACAGGGTAAAATGAAGGTAAAGGTAGAGGGGTAGGGTTTATCCAGGGCTTAGAGGAGGGAATTAGGGAGGGACATAGAAGGAGCAGCTAGGTGCAAGGTAAAAAGCCTGTTTAAATAGAATTTTCCTTTACCCTGTTGACCTTGTTGTGCCTTTGTTTATGACATCATAATGCTCACAATGACAGCAGACTGTGATCTCACAGACAGTAATTGTGAGGTCAGCTGGAAACAGTAAGATGCTTTTTAAAGTCTCTGTGAAATATGCACCGCATTCTAAGAGGTAAAGAACCTCTGCATAAAAGCACTAAGGGAAGGGTTACCCAGCAAGGCAATTGGCATAATATGTACAGCATTATCAGTAGACCAAAAACAAAAGAAAGTAAAAAAAAAAACAAAAAACTAGTAAATACTAAATGTTAAGCATAATTTTTGGAAATCTAATAGTTTTAAAGATTTTAATTTTTAGTAGAGAGATGCTCTTTAAAGAACACTGCTTACTACAACAAATGCTATGAGAAGTACCCCATCAACTGTTGGCTCACATTAATGTTGACAAAATGTGGGATGGGGGCAGGATTTGAGCAGTTTATTTTTAGACGCTGTCTGGAATAATCGAGCCATGCTGAGCAGTGAACTTCGCCTTGCCTATGCTAAGTAGGTATGAAGCGGTTGCAGTAAATTATGGATTTCTCGGGAACTGAACCAAGAAAAAAACATTGTTCAGTATTGTGTGTATCTGGAGAACGAGGGTACTCCTTACAGTGTTCGTTGTAATAAGTACTGTTATCTTTTTAAAAACTTCTGCTTCCTTGCCAAGCCCACCATGCTGGAGTTATGTCGATCAGGACCTTGGTGTAATGTCAATTGCAAGAAACCTGCTAACACCTCTTTAACATGCCCCTATTTTAGAAAGATACATTTAAGGGAGCCCAACATTGACGGCAGCGCAGCTGAGTAAGGGTAACATTGTAGCTGTTAAGTTTGGATGTATCAGTACTCGGTTTGTTAGTTACTGTTGTCTATAGAGAAGTGGACAGTATGGAAATGGAACCCCAGTCCTTTCTGCCACCATGCTTCTAGGTCTAGGAAGATTGTTCCCTTAAGACCTGGTCCAGCTGAGACCAGTTTCTCTCTTTCCTAGCTGAACTGGCCTGGGATGTCACAGATGAGTAGCAGCCAGCATAGCCTAGTGGTTAGTGCACAAGGTTGTGATCCAGGAGGTCTGGGTTTGAATCCCAAGTCCCTTTTAAATTCTTTTATATCAAAAATTTCACATGAGTGGTGAACCCTGGCTGTGTGGTGCTGGAATAGTAAATCTGCACTCAAGGCCGGCCCAGTGTTGCTGAGGGCTGAGGCACTGGACGCCTAACTTCATGCTACGCCGGTGACCCATGGTCGGGAACGAGCACAGGCCACCAGGGGTCAGCAGGGGAGGAGAAGGATCACACGTCCGAGGGACCGCTCTCCTGGGGCCACCAGCAGTCAGTGCCGGGCTGGCCCCTAGTGGTGGCTGGGGAACAGCGCAGTGATGCTTCAGAAAGGGGAGAAGAGGAGGCAGGCGCTCAGAGGAGCGCGTGTAGATGTGTGCACGCGCTCTCCTTAGGGCATCATTGCACGCCTCCTCTCCTGTGGGGAGAAAATGGAGGAAGAAAAACGTCCTGGGCGCGATAGGATGAAAGCCAACCCCGCTCCTGCGAACTGCAGTAACCTCCACATCGGATCCGTTTCCGGTGGGTTGAGGGATCTCCGCCACGGGGCGGGGGGCAAGCCATGGAGGAAGCAGAAGGTAAGCGAGTGGGGGATGGGGGATCAGGCATGATGGTAAGCTGCCTGGGAGGAGGATAAAGAAACTAACTGTAAAAAAAAAAAAATCATCTGCACTCAAGGGTGTAAAGTGGAAGAAAAAATCTTAAGTGCAAGAAAGAAACGGGTCTCAGACTAGGTTGTAGGGGAACAATCTATCTGGAGCACACTTCTGTATGACTGCATTATCTCTCATCTAACAGATGTCCGCAGTGGAGGGAATTGTAATAAACTGCTGGCAGCTGCCATCTTGGTAGTAGTGACTCGCTAAGTACAACTGATGATAAAATGTTGTTTGTTTATAATTTGCCATAGAGCTTTTTGCTCTGTGTTCGCCACCTTCCGATGACCTCCAGCCCTGTCAGCCGCACCCCACTGTCGGACCGGTGAGGATGCACACAGAGCAGGGCCAGAGGGTACCAGTCGTGGAGGAACTGTTTTTTTTGTTGTTTTCTTCTCATTTCCCAATCCTACTCGCCTCACACCAGTGCTGATCAATGCCTCTCAGGCCTCACATGCCTGCGGTAAATGCCTGTGTGGTGGCGACAAGCTCCCATGCCCACCATAGTGGTCGCTGCTGCAGTAGAACCCAGCTTTGTCCCTCTTCGGCAGGAAGTGCTGCTCCTTGGCCACCCAGCCTAGCTCCAGGGTTTGCTTTTGAACCTGGGTCGCTGGCGAGGGAGCGTGATGTGCTTCCCACTGGGCCATCAGACGGCTCCGCAAAACGTTTTAAAAATAGTCCATAACTGGTGGCTGATGAAAAGTATCACAGTGAAGAATCATACTCCTCCTAAACCACAGCAAGGTGTGACGATACTTAACAGCTGACGGACATTGCTGCTTTATTATAAGTTCCTCAAATACTGGAACTTTTGCTCTGTGGCCTAAAAAAAATACCACAGGCACTGATGCCTTTCATATCTACACTAGTGAAACTTCAGGTAAGGTGAGAGTACAGTACTTGGTTTTCATTGTTTCTTACTGATCACAGGCACCGTTTTGATTTCAATAGTAAGTGCATGATCCTTGTTAAATTAAAGGGCTTACCAGGTGTGAAAAAATAAAGCAGCAAAACAACTAGCTCCAGTGCCCCCTAACACACACACACACTACTGTGATACTTTTATGGCACAGTATTTACATCTTGCTTCCCAGAGGTGGCCAGAGTGGTGGTGACTTTTGTTTTTAAATATTCTTTATAGGTTGCCAAACAAGAAAAGAAAAAGAAGAAGACTGGTCGTGCAAAGAGACGCATGCAGTACAACCGTCGGTTTGTTAATGTGGTACCAGGATTTGGCAAGAAGAAGGGACCCAATGCTAACTCCTGAATCACAGAATTTGTTGCTAATAAAAGAAATTTAAAAGAACAATAACTATTGTGCTGTTTGGTGTTTGACTTTATTATTTAGCAGCTTTGAATGGACAGTATGTGTTCTGTTACCCCCTCCCAGCTCCCTCATTGCTGCTGAAGAACTGTTGAAGTTGTGGGAAGAGAATAGTTAAGGCTAAAGTGAGTTCAAGCAGCTGCAGAATTTGCGGGGTAAGGCACAGCAGCTCAGCTCAGGAGAGGAAGCGGTATCACAACAAACTCCCCTGGGCATGCTTGTTGCATGTACACTGCAGGGGCTCATTGGGTCACTCTCTTGGTGCTGGTTGGAATAGAGAAATAACTTGGCAGCCTGCAGGATGATTTGAGTCACCCAAAGGCCCCACACTGTTGACTGGGCTCTTCTTCAACAACAGATTTGGTCACTCGTCTTGAGGCACCCCAGCCACTCTGCCATGAAGGCGGCGGGGGCAGGCCATGAACTTCTCAGAGGATGAGGGTGAGTCTTGGAGATGGTGGGTGCTGGAGCTGGAGTGGCAAACTGAGGGTAGCAAGGCTAAACAATTAGGAGTATAAACAGTAACAGCACCATAATCTTATCCTCCTGGAATATAAAGTAAAACATAATATTAATAAAGGAACAACAACAACAATATTCAACTATAACAAAGCAAATTTCAAAAGGATTACAAATTATTTAAATAACGGACTGGCGGAAAGATCTGGGGGGCACATGTCTCACTGAAACATGGAAAACTATAGCAAACCGTATTAATTTTTGCATTAAAACATGGGTACTTACTAGGCAAAAATATATTAAATCAAGGAGAGTACCTGTATGGTGGACCCATAAACTAACCAAATTAGCAAATAGAAAGAAAAGACATTATAGGGCCTATAAAAAGAAAACAACTATAGAAAATTGGCAAAAATTTAAAAATACTACTAAAAATATATAAAAAATATTAAAACTAATTAAAAAGGCTAAGCAGGCCATGGAACTTCAATTGGTGAATAAGGTCAAAGATAACCATAAGAAATTCTTCAGTTATATAGGAAGTCTTAAAGGAAAACAACCCTCAATAGGCCCCCTAAAAATTGGTGATCAGGTTTTAACTGAAGAGACAGATATAGCAACGGAATTTAATTCATATTTCCTTAGTGTACATAATCCTACTATTCTTACTCAACAATATATTGGTTCGAAAGGTAATGGAATAGTGTTTCAAACAAATGACATTATTGAAGGTATCAATAGTCTCAAGACCAGTGGTTCTCCTGGACCAGATGGTATCACACCTGGCTTCCTAAAAAAAATGGTGATTCAACTCGCAGGGCCATTAATGGTCCTATTTAATAGATCTATCTTGATAGGAAAGGCCCTTGACGAATGGAAAATGGCAGCGGTGATACCAGTTTTTAAAGGGGGAAAAAGGACTGAGGTAGGAAACTACCGACCCATTAGTTTGACTTTGGTCATAGGAAAACTTTCGGAAAGATTAATTCAAAACTATATTTCTACACACTTATGAAATAAGGGACATGTAGACCCAACCCAACATGGATTTATTTCTGGAAGATCATGTTTATTGAATTTAATTCGTTTCTTTGAACCAGTCAGTGCAGCATTAGATAAAAACATCCCAGTGGACATCATCTTTCTCGATTATTCGAAGGGCTTTTGATAAAGTCTCCCACAGAGTATTAATAAACCAACTTGTTAAAATTGGATTAAATAATAATGTCATAAGATGGATTCTTTCATGCTTAAGCAACAGGATTCAGCGTGTGACCATTAAAGGGCATTCATTGGCCTGGGGGCGTGTCACCAGCGGTGTCCCACAGGGATCAGTGCTGGGTCCTATACTATTTAATATTTTGATTTCATCCCTACCGTGCTCTAATAGAGTATGGGTTGGAAAATATGCTGACGATTGCAAACTGGGATGTTTGATAAAAGATCAAGAGGATGCAAGATCATTACTAAGTAATTTGACCGATATAGCAAACTGGGCGGAGGAGAGTGAAATGTACTTTAATTTAGATAAGTGTAAAGTGATGCACTTGGGGGGAAAAAATCCTGTGTTTACACATCAAATAAATGGCATCTCATTGTCGACAGTTAAAAATGAAAAAGATCTGGGAGTAATTGTTTGTAATAATTTAAAGTCTGATACCCATGCATTGGTCACGGCTAAAAAATTTCAAACACTAATGGGATGCATATTGGGTAATAAGCAGAGAGGCTGAAGTGGTGGTCCCACTGTACAGTGCATTGGTGAGACCACATATGGAATACTGCTCTCAGTTCTGCGCCCCCTCTTCCAAGAGGACTCAGACACTATATGAAAAGATATAAATGACAAGATCTATAAGACCCATTAATAATTTGAGTAATGTAAATAGGTTGCTTAAATTAAACCTTTACTCGACAAAATATAGGCAGGATAGGGGCTATCTTTGTTTAGTATACAAAATTTTACATGACCCTTACATGACAGAAATCCTTGGATTTAGGAGAAATCCAGGAATTACCTCTACCAGATCCCATAAGCTGCAATTAATGGGGGAGTCAAACAACACAATTAAACCAAGTAACTTTTACACCCAGAGGGCGATAACAAAATGGAATTTGTTGTCAAGTTATGTCACAGATAGTTCCAACATGAGTACTTTTAAGGTTAACCTCGACAACTATATGAAAAATAGGAAATTTTAGTTCCACCAATGAATTGGTGGTGCGTTCACTAAAGGGCCATGTGCTCACTGAACTTGTAATTCACTATGAAACAACAACGAAAAATATGTCGTTATCATAGAAAGATATGGGTCAGTAGTCATTTGGCCATGCGACTCGCCTTAGATCATTGAAAGTCAAATTTCTCACTACCCATATAGTTGTCAAGAGATGTCTTGAAGGCCTCCATGGATTTACTATCTACGATTTCATAAGGTAATTTGTTCCAGATGTTGACTATTCTCTGGTTAAACTTCCATGCCCCTCGCCTCTGAGTTCTGTACAGTGCACCCTTTAACTGAAGGTTGTGGGATCTATTTTCTCTTTCAGTTTGTTTCATAACCATCCCAGCCCATTCCATTATGTCATTATTTTGCATTGCCCTGTAAGCTAAGCAAAGGTCCCCTCCTTACTTTTCTGTACTCTGAGTAGAGCACCAATTCCATAAGTCTTTCATCATGGGGCATATGTGTAAGCCTGGTGACTTTTTTGTTGTGGCTTTTCGTTGCATGCTTTCTAGTAGTCTAATGTTCTGTTTGGTATTCAGAGCTCAAAGCTGAACACAGTACTCCAGGTGCAGTTTTGCCAGTGATCTGTACAAAGGCACCAACACCTCTCTGTCTCTACTTTTTATATTTCTGAATACACAGCCCATAATCCTGTTGCACTTTTTGACTGCCTCCTTACACTGTATGTTGTTTGACATCCTGTGTGTGATCATAACTCCTAGATCACATTCGTTTTCAATTTCGGCCAGTTTTTTACGGTTCATGTAGTAGGTTGCCCTCCCATTTTTCCTTCCAATGTGCATTACTTTACACTTTTCGGTGTTAAAAGGTAATTTGTGTTTTGTGGCCCATAATGAGATATTGTTTATTTCGTTTTGAAATTCCTCAGTAGATTGTTGTACATCTTGCTGAAAACTTCACAGCCTAGCAGTTCAGGGGTTATTTTACGTTTATGAAATGGGTTTGGAAAGCAAGCACATTACCACAAAGGTGATTCAGTAGGCTTACACAACTTAGTGTAGTGGTATGCTTGTGCAACTTGTTGATAACCCTTTGTGGCTGTTGGCCTCTCTGTTCATGGGGAATACCACCCTGTAGGGGTACCGAGGGACGGGACCCTGGGGGAGGGTTCCACCCCTAGAGGTGCCACAGGAATGATTCCCTTGGCTAAAGGTACCTTAGGAAGGAAGCCCGCAGAGAGAGGCGAGCTGCTGGAGGAGGAGGGGAAGATGGTGGGGCAAAGACAAAATGCTTCTGAAGGAAGCTGGAAGGCCTGCCTTAAATAACTCAGGCAGGGGGCATGGCTGGTTGCTTCAGCCCATTAACCACAGGCAAAGCCTTTCAGTTCAATGAGCTTACGCAACTTAGTGTAGTGTTGTGCTTGTGCAACTTGTTGATAAACCTTTGTGGCCATTCGCCTCTCTATTCCACAGGGAATACTACCCTGTAGGGGTACCGAAGGCAAGGAACCCTGGAGGAGGGTTTCACCCCTAGAGGTGCCGCGGCAATGATTCCCTTTGCTAAAGGTACCTTAAGAAGGAACCCCAAAAAAGTGTTGAGCAGAAAATATTGCTCACTAAAACCAAGGAGTAAGAGTAACAGCTACTGGTGAAATGATAGCCACAGGAGAAGAGCATAGACAAACATGGTCTAAGCTGAAAAGTAGGAAAGCTGAACAAAAGGGCATAGCTTCCTAAGGAGAGAGGGAACAGCAAAGGAGAGCCACCATCCAACAGAGGATCCTAAGGACCTAAGAATCTCCTGCTATATAGACTAACTAGTATTGTGACCTTTGGCACAGAGGAGAGGGGGGAAACCCTATGAGGAGGAATCATATGGGGATCCAAGGCCTAGGTCTCCTTCCCGCCAGGCTTGGGACATATTTAGTGACTGCTCTGCAGCTGCAATTTAGAAACCCAATTTAGGGGAGATTCAATTTGGAGGAAAGCTCTCTATCCCTCTAGCGGGAACGCTGTGAAGGGCTGTGAGCGCACTCTGCAGCAATGGAGTACTCCCACATGGGAGGACCATTCCTGAAGGTGGGAGGAGGAGAGCAACAACCGCTGAAGGCACTCAGCTGGCCTACAGGAGCCTAAAAACAGACCAGGTGAACCTGAAGCGGTTGTAGGGAGAATAGCTTAGAAGGTACTGTCGAACCCGCTCGGCAAAGCTAAAGGAGCGTCCTTGTGCTTAAGGGCTCCACCTCTCACAGCTGAAGTCTTAAATTCCACATCAGGAAGTGTTGCCGATACTCTGCAAAGCTAAAGTTCCGCCCGGAGCAAGGACATTCCCACTATGCACCAGATACGAAGGACCCCGCCCCGAGTTTCACATGCTCAAGAAGCGGACTTGGGTGCAGAGCGAGACTGTTGGCTGCTAGGCAGTCCTGAGGCATAGTAATTTATGGGCGTGGTTGGCATGCATGCAGTATTGAAAGCATTTTGAAAGGGAACAAGTTAGGTATAGTGTACATGGGAGACCCATAAGTAGGTTGCACGTATTTTAAGACCCACACTTAGGTTACACAAGGTAGAAAGGCCCTCATTTAGGTCACACTTTTTCTTTTCTTTCTTGGAATGCAGCATAGTAAATGAGGGATGCAAGCCAACCATTATCACGAGGGTTCCTTCACATAGGTGTGACAAGTATGCCACAAGCACGTTGCATGAGGAATGCATGCCAGTCAGGTCCAAGAGGGACTGAATTACTGTGAAATTTTTTTTTTTCTCAACTGTTCATATTCATAAATGTTAACATAAACAGTTGAAATGATTATTTGAAATTCAGAATTCTCATTACTGTTCATTATTAAATTCTCATTACTTTTCTTTAATAGTCAGCATAGTGAAATAAGGTAATCTAGTACATATATTTGCATTCTTATTTTTCATGCACATGGTATATTGATATAGGAGACATACCGTAACTTGTAGATGTATAGTCAAGTCATAAGATTTGTCAAAATTATTGTGAAATTAAGATTGATCCTTAGTGTTGAACATCAGAAGTTGGAGATGGAAACACTTGAAATGCTGTCCAGGAGGAATGCAGCACAAACGATGTAAACACCAAGGAGCAAAGTTAAAATTAATTTTACATATGTGCATGCTCCTTCAAGTAAACCAGAGGTAATACGCTTTAGCAGACTGTTAAAATTCATAAAATGTATGCTTAATCCTGCAAGTCTAACTTCATCTAACAGCGTAAATGATTTAACTGCTATGGAGCAGGGTTGTGTGGTTTCTAATAGAGGTATAGGGATACTCGAGGTATGCGACCGGTGGGTCAACGGCCACCGAGGTACGAACAAGTATTTATATATTTAGCATCGGCAACAGAGCAGCAAGAGCAGCAACAACGACTAGTGCGCAAACTCCAAAAGGAGTGTACACAAATAAGGTATTGGGGCTACAGAAAACAGCAAAACAAAAGGCAGAGGAAGGAAACAAAGGTGCAAGCAGCAAACAACAAGGCAACAGATAAGAACATGCAGGCATGTACACTGCATACCATGTGCTGCAAGTTCGTGAGGTACATACCAGAAAGTGCTTGGTACAAAGTCCGGAAGCAACAAAGCTAAGAAACCCCCCAAAAAAAAAAAAAAAGGTGTGCAAAAAGAAAATGAGCACGGACAGCTGCAGGGCGAGCTGCAACAGGAACAGGTGGGGAGACAGCACAGGCAAGAGAGAGGAGCATAGACTGCAGCTGGAGGAAACAAAAATACAGATCAAAAGAAAAGGGGAAGCACAAACCAGGCAGACAGCACAAACAAGCAGAGCCCAAGCACGAGGGAAGGAGGGAGTCCGACAGAGTCTCCGTCTGCAAAGACAAAATGCTTCGGAAGGAAGCTGGAAGGCCTACCTTAAACAGCTCAGGCAGGGGGCATGGCTGGTTGCTTCAGCCCAATGGAATCATAGGCAAAACCTTTCAGTTGGCTTACAGATATCACCCAGCCATTGATTGGTGCTCTGTACCCATGCAATGCTGATTGGACTACTAGGCATGAATCAGATGCTTCAGAAAATGTAATAAAAATGTAAAATCAGTGCGCACGCTCCATGTTCCCACCATATTCAAAACATTAAGTCGCCATTGTTCTTTTAGTGAGACAGACTAGAACAAAACGTAAAGCCAAATCTACCTTGGCTCCTCTGCAGTCCAGGTTCCTCTGCTACTGGGATCATAATTTATGGGCTACAGTCTGCTCTCGTACAGTGTCCCTCGCCATGCTGTTAGAAAAGTGCTTAGAAGAGAGAAAGCAGCTCACTGCACTGATGCCAAAGTGAACAGGAGAGAAAGGGGACTTGAAAAGCAGAAAAAGCTGTGGGTGCTCACCAGTAGTAATGAAATATAAGGTGCAGGAGTGAAGGTGCTTGGTGAACTTATGAGCTTGTTTCCTCTGGAGTCCTTTGTTGTGCTTCTGACTTGAATTCTTGTGCAAGAGTAAAAATCTCTTTACAATCAGAAACCGGTGTGCTGTTCTTTACTGTTTGGGATGAATTGGAGTTATATTCGGAGTTGTACACCAACCACAAGTGCTAAAGCTGGGGTCTGTTGGGAGCTGTAGCAGGGGATCGCAGCACAACATGCTGCATATGTACCTCTAATTGTAAGCATGGTACTGTTACAGGACTGGGAGGGTTGGCAGCACAACCAATGCTTCCGGACTGGCTTCATCAATTGGGGTGGGGGAGACACAGGTCAGGCACACAGTGCATATTAAAAAAAAAAATGGTCTGTTACGTTTAATCAATTGTGAGCTGCACAGCTGAGTGTTACTTAAAAAATTTGCCTTTATTAATTGGGACTACTTTCCAGTACAGTAGCATAACAAGAAATGCCACATTTTCAAGCAATAAAAATTGTATTTATTATTATTAACCCATTTTATAGGTGCAGTAACTCACTCCAGGGCATGGGTGTATTGGTAGTAATGCACTCGAGGATATCTCTTGCAGCAGGTCACATCTTAGGAACTATAGCTGTCGGGTACCAGGACCACACGGAAACATTTTTGCTAGCAGTCTAACCGGGGCTGTCCACGGCGACATCTTCACGTTGACATCATCCGTATATAGCCGTGGGTGGCCCCACACCCTCCTCAGTTCTTTTCCCACCGTCAACTGTCGCACTTCAGATTTCACAGAGCACTGTCTCTAGTCAACCGCCATTTTTTCTGGGTCATTTTGTTTTTATTTTCTCACCCTAGTTCTTCACTTTGTTTTCTAAAATCATTCCCCTTTTTTCTTTTAGTTTATGCCCAGATCTGACAATCTTTTCCATCGCTGTAGCTGCGGATGAGGATCTACGGTAAAGACTTTGACAATGCCTGTGTCCACTGCCTCGGCACTGACCACGATGTTCAGGCCTGTGAGATCTGCCATGGCTTCAATCATGCTATCCAGTAGTGGCTCCAGAAAGATCTAAAATCCTTTCTTATGGAGCAGGTTACCACCTTGGAAAAGGAGCTTCAGGCTACGAGCTTCTCGCCTCCCAAGCCCTGTCCTCGAGCTCTCATGCCAACAAAGCCTGGGACAAGTTGTTGGGGAAGCATCATCACCGGGAGAACAACAGGTCCTCCCAAGAATGATCTACGTCACTGTGCCCAGCACCGACCATTACAGGGTCGTCGACTAAACCGGTGGTGACTTCCGCTGCCACCCACACCCTCTCTGCCACCAGGTCAGCCTTGGCAGCCTTTCCTTCTGGAACTCCTTCACCCAGCATTGTTTCGCCATTGTCGGGCCTTCTGCCGATAATTCCCACTGCCTCCCTCACCTCGTCTGCCACAGGGTTGGGGGGTGGACTCTGGCAGTGCGGCCCGTTGGTTCCTCCGCCACTGGCCTATCACCACCAAAGTTTTCCCTACCTCCGACAATACGTCCACCCCTGCTGACCACCCCTCCGCCTCTTCAGGGGCCACAGTCTGTGTGCTACCGGCCTGCTTGTGGCTGGTGATGGTCATGCGTTGTCGGGCTTTAGGCCTCTCCAGCTGTTGCCCCTGACTGTTCCTACGACATCGAGGATGCAGTTCCCTCAGCTGATCCCTCAACCTGCCCCATCTTGTTGCTGCTTCAGCCCTGTCTGCAATTGCTGGGGCCTCAGTGCCCTCCGTCGATGTTGGTGACCATCGACATCCAAGCCCTGCTGTCCTTGGTCTGCGACTTCATGCAGAGAGTCTCCCCACCTCATGCCCCATCACTGGCGGGGCCTTCTCGGCCACCGTCGCACCATGCATCATCGCGGCCAGTCCCTTCATGGTTATTGATGATCTCAGCGCCTATCTCTGAACCAGGGGAATGAATGATTTCTTGTTGCCTGATGACGAAGATGAGAAGGATGAAGGTGCTGGGGCTTGAACTCCCTCTAGCACCTCCGTGGTTTTCCTCAGTGGGGGGAGAACTCCTCAAAATACACCCCCATCCCTCTCCGGATGACTCCTCCTTCATAGCAGTGATGCAATCCGCTATGGGGTTAGATACTGCAGAGCAGGACATTACTTGGCAGAGCCTGGCGGATTACCTGGAAATGCTGGATTCCCATACCCCCATCATTCCTCCAATGATCAATGCATACGAGGATGCCACTATGGCCATTTAGTTCAAACCTAACTTTATTCCTCTTATGCCCAGAAAGGTGGACAAGCTGTATCAGACCCCCTCTGGGAAGCCCTTATTTGCAGGGCCCCCACTGGCTGATTCCGTGGTGATTAATGCGGCCCATGATAGATCTAAGAGGCCTCGGCTCTCTCCCTCAGGACAAGGAGTCCAGGAAGTTGGACCTTGTGGGCAGGAGGGTATTTGCCTCTTCCACTTTGGCTATAAGGATCATTAATTACATTGGCCATATGCTCAAATTCCAGAAAGACCTCTGGGAAAGCAGCCAGGTCTGCTGTCCAGTCCCTTCCAGAGGGCCCCAAAAGCAGGAGATGCTCAAGACCCTCCAGACGGGCACAGATGTGGGCAGGCGCCTCTTGCTGGCTGCGTGCGATGCCCTAGATGTCTGCCAGAGCCTCCGTAGTGGGAGTTTGCTTGAGGCAGTACTTCTGTCTCAGGGTATCTGGTTTTGTCTCTGACGTCCCAACAGTCCATCCTGAATGCTCTCTTCAGGGGCTATAAGCTCTTCAGGGTGGATGTGCCGGATATCCTCAAGCGACCTCCGGTCCTCAGGGAGAACCTTGCAATCTGTTCATTCTTTCTACCACATCCACCAGAAGAGAGGGCAGAGAGGGCCGTTTTGGTGTGCCACCCATTGTCCTAGGTCTGGCACCAGACAACCCAGCAAGCGTAAAACTGCAGCGGCCCTGCCTTCCCCCTCCTCCACCACAGTGGGCTCAGCCTGACTTCTTGCCTGACCCCCTCCATCCGATTTCCCAGGATTTGGTGCTGGAGGGTAGTTTCTCCCTCCATCTGGACGGGTGGTGGGAAATTACAGCCGATGCCTCAGTGCTGCAACTCATAGCACAAGGGCACACTCTAGAATTCCTGGACATGCCTCCAGCTCTCCTTCCAAGGCCTTCCACTTACCCTCCAAACCCATTACTGGAGGAGATCCTGGCACTACTATAAAAAAGGGCCACAGAACTTGTACCCGAGAATCAATGGAACATGGGGTTCTACTCTCACTTCTTCCTCGTTTCCAAGTCCACAGGGGACTTGAGGCCCCTCCTGGACTTATGGAACTTGAACTACTACATCCAGTACAAAACATTCAGGATAGTCATCCTCCCAGGCCTGTTACCAATGCTTTGGGAGGGGGACTGGATCTGCTCCCTGGATATGCAGGATGCATACCTGCACATCAAGGTCAGCCTTCCTCTACAAGAGGTACCTTAGGTTCCTGTTTCAAGAGGAGCACTATCAGTTCAGAGTCTTCCCTTCTGGCTTGTATTCAATGCCTTGGGTCTTCACCAAGTGCCTAGCTGTAGTGGCAGTGGCCTTCAGGAGGGAGGGGCTTTACGTCTTCCCCTATCTGGATGACTGGCTACTCGAAACTCAGTCCAGAGAGTAGCTGTCTTGGACCCTGGCGCGTATCCTACAACAATTTAGCCAGTTGAGGATCATGGTCAACTTGTCCAAGTCTGTGTTGACTCTAGGCCAGCAATTCCGATACATAGGGGCTGTACTGGACATGGCCCAGGGTTCTGCCTTTTTGCCCCTGGACAGGGTGAAGCACCTGATTGTGCAGGTCCAGGAACTGTATCACAGCCGGTATGTCACAGCCAGGACATATCTCAGACCATTGGGCCTGATGGCTGCAGCCATTGCCAGGGGAGCATGTGCATCCCTCAGTGGACTTTGAGGATACAGTGGGATCAGTGAACAGACGATCTGGAACAGTTGGTTCTTGTCTCTTTGCCAGCAAAGAAGATTCTCCTGTGGTGGATGGAACTCAGTCATTTGTTCAAGGGGGTTCCTTTCCACGTATCCTCCCTTCACCAGACCCTCACCATGGATGCCGCGGGGATGGGCTGGGGTGCCCATCTGGGTCCTTACCAGACTCTGGAGACTTGGACTCCGCTCGAGGCTTTGCTCCATGTCAATGTCTTCAGGATGAGAGCTGTTCTGTACAGCCTGCAGACCTTCCGGTGCCACCTGTCCCCAGACCATCTGTTAGCACATGGACAATATCCGTGTGGTGCACTACATCAACCAAGGGAGCACCCACTCTTACACCCTTGCCAAGAGGCGATGAGGGTTTCGTACTGGGCTCTGGAACACGGCCTTGAACTATCGGCCATCCATGTTCCAGGTTCCCAAAATGTCCTGGCAGACAAGCTAAGCAGGTCGTAGTCCAGAATGCATGAATGGGAACTGCTCTCCTCAGTGGTAGAAGATCTGTTTGACAGGTGGGTCACCCAGAGTTGGACCTTTCTTGCATCCCCAGTCAATGCAAAACTGCCGCTTTTCTGCTCACTTGATCCAGGGCGTGGAGTTCTCTGGCGAGATGCATTGCTCCTCTCTTGAAAAGGGAGGTTCCTTTATGCCCCCCTTCCTCTGATTCAGAGGATACTAATCAAGCTCCAAATGGAGGGCGCCACCCTGATTCTGATGGCCCCCTATTTGGCCTCGACAGATTTGGTTTTCACTGTTGCAGCATTTGACAGTGGAGCCTCCAGTGCCCTTCCCCTGTGCCCAGGCTTGCTGTTACAGGAGCAGGAAACCCTTGTCCAATCCGAACCTCCAGTCTCTTCACCAGCATGCTTGGCTCCTTAAGACATAGCCATTGTCAGGTTTGGTGTCTCCCCTAAATTGGCTGACATCCTTGTGGCCTCCAGAAATCCTTCCACCAGGGTGACTAGTTCCTTAAAATGGAAGCGCTTTGCTTTGTGGGCAGCTTCCCATCACTTTTTATTATTATTTAGCTTTTTTGACCAGGTAGGTGCACTAGACAAGTTATATGCCTATTTTCAGGTACGACCTGGGAGAGTACAATGGGATACAAGTTCATACAAAGGACAACATGACACAAGTTAGGCAGTATACAGAGTCAAATGGAACCAGGTGAACATAACCAGTAGACAGTAAGCACAGTTAAGATAAATACAAAAATATATATACATAGACACCAAGGCTAAGAGCAGCACATTTTTCAAAGTATAAATGGCTCGGAGCCACAACCAGAGCCTCAGTCTAAGTATCTCCTGAAACAGAGAATAAACACATCATATGCATCTCAGAATCCAGTCAGGCAGGCTGCATCAGCAAAAGCTGCAAGAAGGGTCCCAAGAAGGTTAGGTGAGCCCGGTGCAGGGGACCAGAACTAGCTATGGTGGCTTAGGACACTTGCTTGATGAACCAGATTCTAGAAAACTTGCTGTCCTTGTGTGATGCTGGACTGACTTGTTCACCATATCAGCATCCCATGTGCCCATTGACGGTCGTATGGTAACCCAGTTGGACGTGGTCTGTACCTTTCTGAGAGGCATTCTGCACTTGAAGCCTCCCATCCGTAACCCAGTTCTGGCCTGGGACTTGAATTTTGTGTTGGAGAAACTTACTTTGGCTCCTTTTGAGCCTGCTGCGACTTGTGAGCTACGCTTTCTGTCATGGAAAGCATTATTTGTAATTGCTATTACCTCTGCTCATAGGATCTCCAAGCTGCAGGTGCTCATATTTTATTTATTTATTGAAGAGAATCGGAATTACAATCCTTTGAGTCATAGACTCCTTTGCAAAGGCTCCACGTCAGTACAGAAAGCATAAACATAACATTACTCATATTATACATAGGTCACATGGTACAGTATATATATTGTGTCAAGGATCCTGAAGTGGATTTTTTGGTCTTAGCTGTGACCACAAGGTAGCTTACAGATTACATATGTGAGCAGCCTTATTTGATTTTCCACAAAGACAGGGTGTCTTTGCATACTAAGTTTTTGCCTAAGGTGGTGTTTGAGTTTACTTTGAATCAGACAATCCACCTACCCATGTATTACCTGGAGCATTCCACTCCAGGGGAAGCATTGCTCCCTTAAGGAAAGCATAGTGCAACACCTGAAATCCATAGGAGCACGGGATCCAAGACAGCATGGGTTTACAACAGGAAGGTCCTGTCAGACTAATCTCTTAGATTTCTTTGACTGGGTAACCAGAGTGGTGGACCAAGGGGGAGCAGCTGATGTCGCCTACCTTGACTTCAGCAAAGCTTTCGATACTGTTCCAAATAGATGATTGATTAATGGGGTGGGTCAGAAGTTGGTCAACTGGGTGGCAAACTGGTTGAAGAGCAGAAAACAGAGAGTGGTGGTAAATGGTATACAGTCAGAAGAGATGCAAGTCACAAGTGGGGTACCTCAGAGATCAGTCCTGGGGCCAGTCCTCTTCAATATCTTCATCAATGACATTGCAGATGGACTGGAGGGTAAGGTTGGTCTGTTTGCAGATGACAGCAAGATCTGCAACAGAGTAGATGATCCAGATGGGGTGGGCAGAATGAGAAGAGATCTGGATAAACTGGCAAAATGGTCGGAAGAGTGGCAACTGGGGTTTAACGCAAAGAAGTGCAAGATCATCCACATAGGGAAGAGAAACCCTGAAGCCACCTATAGGCTGGGAGGTGAGTTGCTGGCAGTCACAAGGGAAGAAAGAGACTTGGGCATCATCATCACCGATGACCTGAAATCATACAAGTAGACCACTAAAGCAGTAGGTAAGGCTAGGGGGATGTTGGGGTGTATTAGTAGGGGTATCAAATCGTAAGAGGGAGGTAATAATCCCTCTTTTCAAGACACTGGTTAGGCCCCATCTGGAGTACTGCATGCAGTACTGGAGGCCACACCTTCATAAGGACATTAACCAAACTGAGGGCAACCAAAATGGTGTAGGAACTGCATCAAAAAACATATGAGGACAGATTAACGGAGCTCAACATGTATACCCTAGAGCAAAGAAGGGAGAGAGGTGATACGATTGAAACATTCAAACACCTTAAGGGCATTAACAAGGTGAAAGAATCTAACGTGTTTCAGTATAAGAAAAATAGCAGGACAACAGGACACAGCATGAGATTAGAGGGAGGCCGATTAAGAGGTAATGTGAGGAAGTTCTTTTTCACAGAAAGGGTGGTGGATAGCCGGCCCGGAGGTGCTGAGGGTTGAGGTGCTGGACGCCACACCTTGCACTACGCCAGCGACCCGGGTTCGGGAACGGACCCAGGTGGCCGGAGGTCGGCAGGGGAGAGGGAGGATCGAGCGTCCCAATGGATGTTCTCCTCCCTCGGGTGGGAACCAAGGAACGCACTCGCGTTCTGCATTCCCTTCGTAGCCGATGGAAGCACCGACAATTGAAGGGGATGGAGGCGGCTTCGCTCGTCGGAGCCGGGGAGGGGGACGTCGCGGCACATGAGTGGTCTGGCGTAAGGCCAACATGCCACCACTCGGGATGTAATGGCCCTAAGCGCCACGCCCCAGAGGGTAGGGGGAAAACCAGGGGAGAAACGAAAACACCTCCCGGAGCCCTAGATGATAGCCTCTCGGGTACCATCCGGACCACCAAAAAGAGGGACAGACCCCAATGTGCAGGAGGAGGAAAGGAGGCACTCTAGGGGCAGATTCCCCCGAAGGTGGAACGGGGGATGAGAGGAAGGAAGGAGAGGACTCCGGGAGCAGGCAAGGAGAGATAAAGAAATAAAGTGAAAAAAAAAAGAAAGGGTGGTGAATGTGTGGAAAGGCCTACCTCAGGAAGTGGTGGATATGAATACAGAGCAATACAGATGAGTATGAATAGATAGGCCATTGACAGAGCAAAGGCCGATGGCACATTCATAAGGTAGAAAAAGAAATGAGCAGACTGGATGGCCCTTGCAGTCCTTATCTGCCGTCAACTTCTGTGTTTCTATGTAATGCCTTCTGGAACAGTTAAAGATTCAAACTAATGCTCCCCCAGACAAAATGCCTCCTGGAACAGTTAAAGAAAGATTCAAACTCACAACTTCTACCTCCCCCAGCAGCAAGCAAAATGTTCAGTCTCCAAGGTCTTAACACTTCCAAATGGAGTTGCCGTGAGGTGCTGAGCTTCCAGTTTGAATCCATCGGGCCAAAGACTCCTTGAGGTCTTGTACATAGTTGCAGTTTACTGGCACAAACTACTTCACGCCACTTGTAGGTTGCACCATTTGTGAACTACACAACAGCGTCACAAGACGTTACTAGCTTTGTTGCAGTGGGCATCTCAACTGCATGGGGAAAGGGACAGCCAGGATAATTTAGACACTGGCATGCTAATGGACTTGCCACCAGCCGCATCCCTTGTCACTTGCCCCTCTTTCCTGGTAGAACTGGTAAAAGCAGGCTTGTGAAGTGGAATGAAAGATCTCATTTTAAGAGGGTTCCTTCAGTAGGTCATAACTTGTAGGACTAGCGCCATCTGGCGTCAGGACCCAACGGCAAACTTTTCCAACAATACCCGATGGGGGACTGCCCACCCGACGTCACGTGACCATCAGCGTAAGTCTGTAAAATGGGTGGTCCCCAGGCCCACCCTCCAGTTCTTTCCCGCTGTCGCCTTGTGCAGCTCCCTCTGGTAGACTCACTTCAGCGATCGCTGGTAGTTCTTCGTGTTTTTCGTGGTTATCCATTTTTTCACCGTAGTTTCGGTTCTTGATCATATGTCATCACCAAAGAAGAAGTGCAATTCCTGTGGCACCCAGATCCCACATAAGGACAGCCATCGGCAGTGCGTGATCTGTCTGGGCCCAGAACATCCGTGGCCACCTGCTCGGATTGCCTCCCATTTAACCAGGCCACCCGAAAATGGAGCCAGCAGGTTCTGGAGGCCCATCTGTTAAAGACCCGATTAGCATCGCTCAAAAAACAGATGGAAAAGATCAGGGATTCTGCTTCGACTTCTTCAACTTCTGCATCAAAACATAAGAAGGACAAATACCGGGAGAAGGAACGCCCCTCAGAAATACGCCCGAGGAGCTTGAGGCCAGCGTTGAGTAAAACGCTCCCCATGCGCCTGCAGTTAAAGTTCAGGCCATGTCTGGGGATGTGAAAGCTCAGACTCTCCTCCCAGTTTCTGTGTCTGGCTCAGGTAAATTGGTCCCCGGTTCCTCCACGGATTGTGCTGCGACTGCTGCTAAGCTGCTCCCCAGCTCCTCTGGGGACAGCACAGCAGCCAGTAAGTCAGTTCCCTGCACCTCGGGGTCCTGCACAGCCAAAGTTGCTAAGTCGGGAGGGGGGCTCCGCCTCTCCTCACACAGCACAGATGTCCAGTCAGTTGTCCCCTGGGGGAATCGCACAGACGCGGCTTGCTTCTGGCCGAGGGACCAGCGCCACCAAGCCTAACATATGGCATAGCCCGGGGAAGACAGCTCCTCTTCACCTCCACCAGCTGTGGTTTCACTAAATCCCACTTCCTCGGCTGGCGATAGCGCTGGTCCCCTGGACATTATTCACACTCCAGGGTTGCACCCGCTTTCCCCTTCAGGGCGCTCGGACTGGGAGGCCCCTCCTCCTCCGCTGGAGCTGCCCATGGAGGTCCCTCCTGTGCCCGACTTAGGGAGTCCTTCCCAGCCAGTAGGTCGGCCTACGCTGTACCCTACTCCCTCATCGGACCCGGTCCTTCCAATTCCTACACCGGCTCCTTCGACAACAGTCTCCTGGCCAGAACCCGTACACCTGCCTCCGGCACCCGACCTTTCAGCAAGATCAGGTCCTTTGTCAGACACCACGTGATGGGCCCTGATGCCTGCACTTCCGACGCCAGATCCCGTTCTGACATTGGCCTCGCCAGTTCCGTCGACGGTGGTTTTGACGCTGGCCTATCCAACGCTGGATCCTACGCGTATTTATATGATGCCAGGTCCGATGTGGATGGAATTTTTGGAAGACCCCATTATGCCCCTCTGTACCCTATGGGGCTGCCTACGGACCATACCCCGGCTGGTCCTCCACCAGACTGGCATAGTTTGGGGCATTATTACCCCAGTTACTCACAGTTCCCAGTTTATTTTCACAGGAGTACCACGGGCATCTTTATCCTCCTTCCCGTATTTACCCTCCTCCTCTGCCTCCACCCACTCCCCCCCTTCCTCCACCTCCTCCGGCCCCACAGCCGGACATCAGGCAGGTTATTCAATCCTGGTGGAAGGAGGCAAGGGCTGAGCTGGTGACAGACCTGGAGAATAGGCTTCCCCACCCTTCTCCCTCTCCCAGGTCCGAATCCCCCATGGACTCCGACTCTGACACGGTCCATGTCCGGGGTGCGGCATGAGCAAATATCTCTCTTCTGGATATTCAGATTGAAAACGATCAAGGCTCAGGGGTGGACCCATTGGGGGATTCCTCATGTCCAGTATCACCGGTTCCGGGGAAGGTCTCCCCAAAGTCCCGTCCGGAGGATCCTTCTTTCGCGAACCTTCTGAGGTCAATCCAGACCTTTTATGAGTGGGAAATGAAGGCACAGGATCTAATGCATCAAAGGCTGGCTGAGCATCTGGATCTGGAGGCTTTATCACCGATTCCAGTGCCTCCGTGGATTGGTCCTCATTTTGACCTCACCTTGACTATCTGGGAACTGCCTACTGTAACTCCATCCCGGCTGTCCCAAAGAGAGCAGACAGGACCTACCGGGCGCCTAAGAATGCCCCCTTCCTTTGGCACATCCTAAGGCGGACTCTATTGTCATCTTGGCTGCTCAGGATCGATCATCTGCTCCTAAGCACGAGTACTGTTCCTCCTGACAAAGAGTCTAAGCAGTTTGACCAGTTCAGAAAGAAAGTGTACGCTTCGGCTATGTGCGCGTTGAGATCCCTGAATTACGTAGCCCACATGGTGTCCCACCAAAAGGCCACCTTAGCCAGGCTGGAGGACCGGATCCAGTCAATGCCGAATTTGGACCTTAAGGAGGAACTCGCCCGGGACATCCGACTTTCCAAGATTTCTTGTCGGCATGCTCTTCGAGCCACCTACGACTCTGACAATTCGGTGGCCCAAACCTCAGCAACTGCCGTCTCCCTTCGGCGGCATGCCTGGCTCCGCATTTTGGGCCTTGCTAATGAGGTCCAGTCAGCCATCCAGGATGCCTCCTTTGGGGCTCGGTGCTCTTTGGTGGGGACACCAAAGATATCATCACAGATCTCCAAAAACGAGGCCAAGCTCTTAGATCTGTGAGGTCTATGTACCATCAGGGCAACCAGCCGGGTCAGCTTCAGCAGCCCTTTCGGAGATGAACCTGGAGGCAGCGATGAAGGCACACCCAGTTCGGACAGGGTAAGCGCAAGGCCACCGGTCCAGCGTTGACACCCCCTCAAAACCCAGCATCGTTCTGGAGGACCTCCTCCAGCCCAACCTGCCACCTCCTGACTTCTTGGCCCTACCCCTTCTTCCACTTTCGGCAGAGGAACCGGTTGAGGGGAGGTTCGCTCCCCATGTGCAGGAGTGGCAGGGCATATCCTCCGACAAATGGGTCCTGTAGTCAGTGTCCTTAGGGCATAGTCTGGAATTCATAGAGATTCCTCCAGAATCCCCTCCTCGAAGGGCCACCTATTCTCGAGACCAAGTACTTCTGGTAAGGGAGGAAGTGCAAGCTGTCTTGCGAAAAAAAGCATTATGAAATGGGCATCATAAATTAGGAGCTCTGATTGGCTGCTAGGGTGTGAAATTCATTCTGATGCACAGGAAAAAGGTCCAACACTAGCCAGTGGGCATTGATATAGGTGATGCTGCCCACTTCAGAATGTTAACAAAACAAAACACAGCCCTCTTGTTTGTGCCAAAAATGGTGCCAGCCAAACTGTAAAAAATAAAATAAATACCTCTGACCTCCTCTTCACTTTGCTTCAGTCTTTGAGTATTTAGATTTTTTTTTAATTCATCTGCCTGTTTCCTCGTGGATGCAGCATGAAACGAACAGCCACAATCTCTCTCACAGCCCACCCGCTCAGTCATGTATTTAAAAAAAAAACACGTAACAGCCACGATCTCTTGACCAGCCCGGCCACTCGCTCCTTAAATTCTATATTTTAAATTTCAACAAAAATAGAAACGAACAGCTTTGATGTCTCTCCCAACCCGCCCACTCATTCATCTATTAAAAAAACTGCGATCTCTGTACCAGCCCGCCCGCTCGCTCTATCTCTCTGTCAGCCCACCTGCTCACTCTTGAGGTTTTGTCTTTTAAGTAAAAAAAAAAAAAGAAACAGCCGCAATCTCTCTTATTTGTCTCCAAACAGCATTGGGGGGGGGGGATACTGCTATGACAACCACACCTAAAGTACAGAAGCCTTTGTAGGACAAAATTCCTTCAGTCCAAATAAAAAAACACACAGGACACCTATGCGGAGGAACTCTTTTATTAAAAGTGACACAAACATACATGTTTTTTCCTACTTAAAATTGGAAATTTAACCTACCAAATGCAGTTGAACTAAAGATAGCCATGTCATAAGCGCAATAAGCCACTCCAGGGTGTGCGTTAGACACTTTAACACACAGCTAGGAGGCTGGACGCACTCGGCCGGTGGCCTCGTGCCTCACTACACCTCCTAGCCGTGTGTAAAATTGTCTAACGCACACCCTGTTGTGGCTTATTGCATACATAGAGCCAGTCCCTCTTCGGCAAAGGGGATGGGGATTTTACTCCCATTTTTTCCTGGTTCCAAAAAAGACAGGCAACCTAAGATCCATCCTTGACCTCAGCAGGCTAAACCTGTTCGTTGAGTACAAAAAGTTCAGGATGTTAACACTCCAGAGCCTTCTGCCTCTTCTGCAGGAGAATCATTGTTTATGCACTCTGGACATGCAGGATGTTTACCTGCACATCCCGATATTGCGGAGTCACCTCCGATTCCTGTGTTTTGTATCCAGGGGGATCACTTCTAGTTCAAAGCGCTCCCCTTTGGTCGTTCCTCAGCATCCAGGGTTTTTACCAAGTGCCTAGCAGTGGTGGCAGCAGCTCTCAGATGCCAGGGTATTATGGTTTTCCCGTACCTGGACGATTGGCTAATCTCTGCTCCCTCCAGGGAGTCCCTTTCTGGGCCCTTCAGATTAACCTGAACATGTTTTCCAGACTGGGGATTACGGTCAATATCCCCAAATCTTATCTCACTCCCTCACGATGCCTTCAGTTTATTTGAGCTATTGTAGACACAGTTCAGAGCAGAGCCTTCCTCACTCCAGACTGCAGGGATACTCTGATGCAGCAGGCCACTTTGGTGGCCTCCTCCAAGTACCTTCCAGCCAGGGAAGTCCTTCGTCTTCTCAGCTTGATGGCAGCCTCTATCTCCACGGTACCCATGGCAAGGCTCCATATGGGAATTTCTCAGTGGTCCCTCAGAGTTCAGTGGAATCAGCTTCAGGATCAGTCAATGCTTATTTCCTCTGCCTGTCACAAGGATCTGTTATGGTGGAGGGATCCCACAAACCTCTCGTTAGGCCTACCATTTCATGGCCCAGCTCCCGCAGCAGTCCTTACGACGGACGCTTCCAATCTGGGATAGGGAGCTCACATGGGAGACCTTCAGTCACAGGGACTTTGGTCCCAACAGGAGATGTCCTTACACATCAGTGTATTGGAGATGAGAGCAGTGCTGTATGCTCCTCAAGCATTCCAGACCATTCTCCACAAGGGACTCCTACTTATCCAGACAGACAACACCTCTGTTGTCTGGTATCTGAACAAGCAGGGAGGCACTCATTCGTATCCCCTCTGCAGGGAAGCAATGAGAGTGTGGAACTGGGCAGTCCTGCATGGTCTGTCTCTCACAGCTGTGCACGTTTCAGGAGTGGAAAACATCCTTGCCAACAGCTTAAGCAGATCGTTCATCCTCGCCTACAAATGGAAACTAAATCAGGAAGTGGCGGACTCACTTTTCGAGAAATGGGGGCAACCGGAAATCAACCTATTCACCTCCCCATTCAATGCAAAGCTTCCCAGCTTTTGCTTGCTCATTTCAGAGTATGGTGCTTTCTGGCACGACGTGTTGTCTTGCTCCTGGACAGGGAGATTCTTATACGCCTTCCCCCCTTTTCCCATTCTTCAGAGGGTGCTTCTCAAGCTTCAGACAGAGCGAGCACTAATAATCCTAGTGGCTCCTCTGTGGCCTCGACAGATTTGGTTCCCACATCTACTACAGTTGTCCAGGGAACCACCAGTTCCACTTCCATTGAAGCATAGCCTGTTAACCCAGGACAAGGGCCGGCTGGTGCACCCGGGGCTCAGGACCCTGCATCTTTATGCTTGGCTCCTGCAGACATAGTGATTTCTCGCTTTGGGGTCTCATCGAGAGTGGCTCAAGTTATTGTGGAAGACGGTAAGCCTTCCACAAGATCCACTTATGCTATGAAGTGGAAATGTTTTTCCATTTGGATGACCTCCAAGGATTGGGACCCCTTTACTTGTTCGGCCCCTCTCTTAATGGAATACCTGCTTCATCTTTCAGATTCTGGGCTTTCTTATTCTTCCCTAAAGGTCCATTTGTCAGCTATTTCAGCTTACCATGTGCTGGTGGATGGTAAACCTGTGGCTCAGTTGGAGATTGGCAAGACTTTTCTAAAAGAGATTCTCCATCTGAAACCCCTCATCTGCAGCCCTACCCCACCTTGGGATTTTAATTTTGTGTTGTAGAAACTTTCGCTCCCTCCTTTTGAACAGCGATGAGTTGTGATATGCGCTTCCTTTCTTGGAAGGCGCTCTTTTTAGTTACTATTACTTCTACTCGAAGGATTTCCGAGCTTCAGGCCCTGGTTTGTAAAGAGCCATACCTTATTTTTCATAGGGACCAGGCAGTCCTCCGCACTCATCCTAGGTTTCTTCCCAAGGTGGTATCACAGCTCACCCTCAATCAGTCGGTGGAGCTCCCGGTGTACTATCCGGCCCCAACGAATATAGGTGAGGCTCTGTTACACACTCTAGATGTACACCAGATTCTCAGATGTTACACTTTCTGTATAAAAGAGACGCGTAAAGCCGACCAACTCTTTGTGTCCTTTGCTCTCAGGTCTTTGGGTCAAGCAGTTTCTAAGCAGTGCCTTTCCAAGTGGCTAGCCAACTGCATTCGCTTCTGTTGGCTGCTTCCGCGGCCTTTCCCCATAACATTTCTGCGGCGGAGATCTGTGCAGCAGCAACCTGGAGTTCCGTCCATACCTTCACCAAGCATTACAGTCTGGACATTGCTTCTAGGTGAAGGGCCGGTTCCGGCCTTGCTGTCCTGCAGGGCCTTCTGTCCTAGGAGTGCTCCTGTCTGTGTTTCAGTTGTCCCTCCTCCCATGTTTCTCTTGGTCTCTCTTTAGAGGGACTGCTTGGGAATCTGTCCTACAAGTTATGACCTACTGAAGAAACCCTCTCGAAGTATGATAGTACAGTTACGTAAGAACTTAACCATAACAGTAGATCTTCGAGAGAGGTTCCTTCAGTAGGTCATGTTTTTTCCCGCCCTCCTTCCCCCAGAAACTGGAGGGTGGGAGAACTGGATGGTGGGCCTGGGAACTGCCCATTTTATAGACTCACGCTGACGTCAGTCATGTGACATCGGGTGGGTGGTCCCCCATCAGGTATTGCTGGAAAAGTCTGCCGTTGGGTCCTGATGCCAGATGGCGCTAGTCCTACAAGTTATGACCTACTGAAGGAACCTCTCTCAAAGATCTACTGTTACGCTAAGTTCTTACATAACTGTACTTTCCTGTGGGATTAAGTGGAACATAATACTGTCAAATTCTGGGAGTGAAAAGGACAGGGCTAGTTGGGGGGGGGTGGGGTTCCATCAGACACCAGAGAAACAGAACATGACGGCTGAAAAGGCCCACTAGCCCAGCTAGTCTGCACAACTCTAGCGATGCTTCTGTTTCCCCTCCTACCCTTGTCAGGTCCTTGTGCCTATCTCAACCATTTGTGAATCTTCTCACCGTTTTTGCACAGACCACCTCCTTTGGCAGTCCATTTCACTTGTTCACAACTCTTCCTGTCAAAAAGTACTTATGGTCATCCCAACTAAACCTACCCCCAGCCAGCTTTAGTGAATTCCCCCTTGTATATGCGTAAGGGTGAACAATTCATTACATTTCACCCTGTTAATTTCATGGAGATATTTGTATGTTTTATTCACATTCTCTCTCACTCTTTGTCTCCAAGGTTTACATGTTAAGGTCCTTCAATCTTTCCTCGTATACAGGCCAGGATGACAAAACCAAAAAGTAAATAACAATGAGAAGAAATGGTTAATGATGCTGCACTAAGCTTTAAAATAATTCTAAGTAAATGGAAAAATAAATTGGCTCTGAATATTAATGAATGGATAACTTACATAACAAAAATAGCCTTAAATGAAAAAATGAGCCATATAGCCAACAGCTCATTTGAATTATTTAGGAAAGTCTGGACGCCATACTTTTCATGGCTAGAAGCTGGATAAATTATTTTACCTACCTACCTACTAGATTTATTAGGGAGATAGTACGTGTTATTAGGTCTTAACTGTATACCATATATTCTGAATTAGAAAATGGGCTTTTTATATCCTGGTCTCTGACTGGCTGCTACCTACACCAAGGGGTACATTAACTTTCAATAGAAGCCAGGAAATAAAAAGTGCCAGCCCTGCCTGCCTCAGTACAAAAGTGGTATCACTGTGCCACTTTGGATTTTCAACTTATCAGCTCACATTTTCCCATTGGTAAGTGCCCCCCCCCCCCCAGACATTTATCTCCCTGACCACCAACTACAGTTACATATGAACTAATAAACACACCAACATGACACCCAGAAAACCAGTGCCATTCTTTTTTCCCTTTTGTCAAAGAAATTTTTTTTTTTCTATGAGGTTTTGGTGCTAGCATGTCATGTGCTTAGCACTACTGTAACAGAATTGAAGCTGAGTCCTACAACAGCCACTGCAAGAATCCTTTTTTTCCTTTCTGTTTAAAAAAAAAAATACCTGACAACAGCATTCTATGGCCACCTGCCCTTTCAGCCTCCTCCCAACATTCAAATATACTCTCCCCGCCCAGATGCCACCCACTGCCAACCACACGGCAATACAGCACAGAGCCTCAATCTTTCAGAGCAGAATGGAGAAAGTACTGCTGGTATAATCATGGACCCAGCAGTACACTAACAGACCAGAAATATTGTGGTTACCAGTATCATTAAAAAAACAGGTGTAGCAAACAACATACCTAAAAATAGAAAGGAAAAAAAATCACATATCTGGGAACAAACACGTATCAAACACTACAGTGCTGTCTATTGGCTAACATAGCAGTACAGGAACTGCTTTACAGAAAAAAAACACACACATTTCATTTGTAATAATTTTTATAGCATTACTGTACTTCAAATGTTTTGTAATCCTATAAAAAAATGATACACGTAGCCCATTTTCTAAGCAGAATAATACCCTCCAGGGTGGGCAGTATTGGGCAATACCAGACCTGCCAGGGGCTATAAGGCCCTCTCGCGTCGGGCCTCATTACACCCCTGGGCGGTCCAGTATTGCCCAGTACCGCCCACCCTGTTGGGCATTATTGCTTGCTTGTGAAAACAGCTATGATAATCTATCTCAACTTCATAATATTTGCTAAGGAATTCATTGTTACAGTTACATCTATAACTGTTTTTGTTTATTCATGTTTTTCTTTGTTAAAAGCCAGTAGAATTTTAAATGAAAAAAAAAAAATCTTTCCTCGTATGCTTTCTCTACTAGTCCTTGGATCATTTTGCTTGCCCTTCTCTGTAGAGCCTCTGCCATATCAGTCCTTCTGCAGGTGTGGCCTCCAGAACCTCACACAGTATTCTGGGTGAGCATGCAGAAGGGACCCATTCAAGGGAAGGATTACCTCTCTGCTTTTACTACTGATTCCCCTTCCTGTGCACTCCAACATCCTGTTTGCCTACTGCACTGTGCCACAGATTTCAGGCTTTCCAATATTATCACCCCAGATCCTTTTTGTCTTTTGTGCCCTATTACCACTTCCTCCATCAGGTACTTCTTTTTGTATTTGATGTACTCCTTCAGACACCTTAGGACCAGAACATAGATACATAGATACATAGACAGTGTCGGCAGATAAGGGCCTATGACCCACCCAGTCTGCCCATTTGAGCTTGTAAGTTCAGTTTATGTTTTCCTAGAAGTCTGTTACCCCTGACCTCCAGAATTCCTTTATGTCTATCCCATGCATTCTTAAATCCCGTGATTGTTTCAGCCCCCACCACTTCCTCTGGCAGGGTGTTCCACTTGTCCACCACCCGTTCTGTGAAGAAATTCTTCCTCACGTTTCCTCTGAATCGTCCTCCCTCCAACTTCATCCCATGCCCTCTAGTCCTAGAACATCTTTTTCGCTTAAAAATAGTGTATTCCTGCACCCTGTTCCTCCCTGTAAGATACTTGTATGTCTCTATCATATCCCCTCTCTCCCTCCTCTCCTCCAGGGAGTACATGTTCAGTTCCTTCAACCTGTCTTCATAGGACTTGTGATGCAATCCATGCACCATCTTTGTTGCCCTCCTCTGAACCTTCTCTACCCTGTCTATGTCCTTACGTAGGTATGGTCTCCAGAACTGTACACTGTACTCCAGGTGGGGCCTCACTAGTGTCTTGTATAGCGGAATTATGACCTCCCTTTTCCTGCTGGTGATGCCCCTGCCTATACATCCCAACATCCTATTTGCTTTACCTGCTGCCTTGTCACACTGTTTCCCTACCTTGAGGTCATCAGAGATGATAACCCCAAGATCCCTTTCCTGCTTGGTGCATGCTATATCCTCACCCCCCAACTGATAGGGCACATGTCTCCTGTCCATTTTGGGACAAAAAAATATCGGAAATAAAATTCCAGATTCAGTTCCAAGACAGGAACAGATTCTCTAGCCCACTTGGTGAGAAATGCCTCTACTTCTGTCACAAGAAGAGACAAGTGCCCTGGAGGGTAACAGCACGGAGGAGGATGCACTGAAGGATTTAACAGACATTCTAGTACATGACCCTGTTCTATAATTTCCAGGACCCACTTGTCTGTGGTGATAGCCCACCATTTTGATAGCAAAAGGGAGATCCTGCCCCCCACCTGTATCCCCTGATCTGGAGGTGGAAGGGAGTCTGAAGGTATCAAGGGCAGCAGGGATGCCACCAGCACCTGTACCTTTGGAAGCTTGGGAATGAGCACTGCGGAAAGGGAGGAGGTGTAGGCCTATGATCTGGTGTATGAGTTTGCCAAAAGGAACCATGGGTTGGACAAGCAGCTGGTTTCCCTCTCTCGGCAAAGATTTGGCTGAGGGTAGGAGATTTCAAAGACCTTACCATCATTTGGACAACTGAAGATCACGTGAAGACATTTCAAAATTATGTCCAAGCAGTTTCTGTCCCCTTTCTGTCAGAAACCATGTTTAAAATTTCTGTCAGAATTACTGACAGGAAGCAAAGGGACTGTTTTAATAAGGATAAGTTGAGAACAAGACATATACCTAATGTAGTGAAAACAGAGAGTGAAAAAGCATGGGTTCCCACGGTCATGAATACAGATGTGAGAGCTTTAGTTACAAAAATTGATTAGCTAAGTGAAGTTTTAGGGTACAATCAAGTACAAATAGCTATTATCTCTGAGACATTGTGTGCCCCCCATGTGCCTGATGCTGCAGTCACAATCAATCGTTATCGGGTAGAAAGAAGGGATAGGGTTGAAAAAAAGGATGGAGGGATCGCATGCTGTGTTCATGAAAGAATAAATTATTGAAGGATGGTTGAACTAGAACACATGGGGTTTGAGACTTAATGGATGGGGATTAAAATACCTAGGTTAATCTAAAAATTGCAGGCCATTGTTTTGGGGGCCTTTTACCTACCCCCCTTCAAATAATAACTTGAGTATGATTAAACATCTAAACTGATGTCTTGACAGAATTCTGGAAAAAAACATCCTGTTATTGGAATAGTTCTTTTGGGGGATGCAAATCACTTACCTGTATCAAAAATAATGCAAGGGACAGCAGATGGTGAAGGGACGGGTGGGGTGGGGGATATTTTAGATGTGGTGACAAATTTGTTCAATTGGTATAAGCAACCAAATATTGTACCTCGTATTGGATTAGCTGATCATAATGTAGTACTAATGACTTAAAGCAAAGAGAGGTGTAGAAAGCAAAGAGAAAACAGACAGGCGATTCTGAGCAGAAAGTGGAACAGGAAAAAAAGAAAGTGTTAGATGCAATAGCTGGGGAATTAGATACCGAATGGCTTAAATTAGATTCTGCTGACTCCAGTTTTGTTAAATTGACTGTTATATGGTGCACAAGAAATCCTGCATTCCGATTGGCTGACTGGCACCTTTTCTCTGTTGTAAATCTCCTGATGTACCAATGGGAAAAGGTGCCAGCCACCAGTCGGCTGCACCAGGAACTCCCCCTGAAATCACACCAATCATGGCAAACCCAGGACTGGCAAAGACAGTGACGGATGGTGAGATTAACTGTTCGCTAACCCGAGTCGCAAACCCCGAACAGTATCAAAATCCTGCTCAAAGCTACATGTTAGGGAAAAAAAAAACGTGTCCTTTCAATTTTGTTTAAATCTTTACCTCCTTGTCCCCCCATATTAGGATCTCTTCACCCTCCGGTCCCGGGAGAGCCAAAGGTGAGGACTGGTAGGGCAGTCACAGAAGGATTCCACATTTTAACTCTGCATCTGTTGCCGCTCTGCACCCTTAGACCTTGGACCCTATTTAGGTCCCTGCTAACATGACACCAAAGTGGGAGTTTCTCGCCAGCCGGTGCAGTAAAGCCCGAAATACAAATATGAACTGCTCCGACCCTGATGAGCTACGGGCTATTTCCCACCACATTACTGCTGATGAAATTCACAGTAGGTAGCAAAAGATATGAAAGGTACCTCTTTCAGCATGCTAAAAGTCCTCTTCTCAGCCCTCATGAGTTGTCTTAAATGCAGACACCGAGCCTCCCAGCTCTCATGTCAGAAATGGCACTGCACCCCTCCCCCATAGCTCCAATCAGTCCCCGAAGCCACAGCAAACATTGAAAAAAAGAAATGAGAAAGATACTCTCCCTAGCCTTGCCAATATATTGTCTCCAGACTGCACAGTGAACCCAAAAGCACAAGGTCAGAGATGGTAGCCCCTCAGAGCTCGCGCCATGTGGTTACACACAAAAAGTGAACAGCAACTCAAAGTATACCTGGCTGTCACATTTTAAAAATAAACATAACTCAGTTCTAGGGGCTGGAGGAGAGGGATTAAAAACTGAAGCCTCACGGTGGGTGGGTGGGGTGAGGGCATTACTCTACCCAGCAACAGGGAACTTTTTTTTTCTGGTACAATTAATTAAGTAAAAATGATTTGAAGAGCCCAAAAACTGTATTTTTGTTTAATTTTTGGGTACAAAAAAAGTGAAGTGGGCTACTGTATAATTACAATTTACCACTCCAGGGTGTGGGTTATGGTGGGATTTACCCATGCCTGGTGTGTTTTGGTCACTTGGCTACACATCAGGCATGGATAAATCCCACCATAACCCACACCCTGTCATGGTATATTGCTTAAATACCTTTCAGGAAATAATTGACAGGATTGCCCCTGTGAGCGAATTGGTGTTAAAGGAAGGGGATAAACCATGGGTGAATGAAGAATTTAAAACATTGATACATAGAAGACAGATAACATTAAAGACAGGGCACAGGGCCGAATAAAATCAGTTGAGAAATGAAGTAAATAGGATGGGAAAAAGAATGAAGAAAATGTATTATATCCAAAAAGTAAATGATTTACGAAAGTCTGATCCACAGAAATGGTGGTCTAAAACTAAACAATTTTTGCAAAGTAGTAAATCTGAGGGACACGTGACCAGATGGGCAAAAAAAATGTGGATTTGAAGGTGATGATAAAAGTAGTAAGTTTGTACAAGAGTTAAACAAAACTTCATGTGAGGTAAGTAAAGGTTTTGAACCCCTGGAGAAAATAGAAGGGGAATTATGGGAAGTGCCTACAAAATATCTTGTTACTATGGATGAAATGGCGAAAGTCGTAAAAAAAACTGAAAATAAATAAGGCAGTAGGCTCTGAAACAATACCAAATTGGGTATGGAGGGAGGGAGCAGATTTAATTGCACACTGGGTATATAATATATTTAACAAGACCATCTTGTTAGGAAAATTACCAAATTAATAGAAACAGGCACAAGTTCTACCCTTACCCAATGTGGCTGAACCACAGGATGTAAAAGAAGACTTCAGACCCATTTCATTAAAGCAGCAGTACTAGATAACTAGGAAGTAATTATCAGAATTCTGTTTTTTTGGCTGGAAGCATACAGCCATAGATTGGGTTTCCATATCTGTAAATATTTTTTCTAGTGATCTTTAGTTTTTTAGATATTTAAAATTTATTTCCATTTTTGTGGATCCACAGTAAATATGGCTGCTGCCTTATTTGCAGCTGAACTCCCCCCTTACATTGCATCATGTCTTTTTGTTTACTTCTGTGGGACCCTGTGCTGCACGATCCCACTTGGGTTCTTAATAACACCAAAATAAGGGCTGAAAAGGGCATGTTATACTTTTAAACTTTTGTGTATGGGACTTTTTTATAATTTTACTCTGGTGGGCACTGTATCTGTATGACTCCAAGAGGATGAACTTTGACTTCAGTACAGACTGTACTATACATCGCAGCTGCAGCATTTTTGCTGTTTGATAGTGCCCTTATTGCACATCAGGTGCCTTCTGACTGCCTTTTTTAAAGGCAGTTCAACTGCACAGCATATTTAGTCATTTGTTTTTTTAAACTTTTTTTATTTCATGTTTTAACTTAAGTGGTACCACAGAGCAGCATTACAGGAAATCAACAGAATAGACAATGAATTGCACACTTCTTATGTTTCGGCAATTACACAAATATGTAAGAAAGCTAGTAATCTAGTACATAAATAAAAAGGGGAGAGAAGGGTATATAATAAAATGAAAATCATCTGTCTAGGTTACAAGCACAAGGATATAGGAGTCATGCATATGTTTACTGTGTATATATGATTAAACTAAGTTTGCAATTACTTCCTGGGGGGGGGGGAGGAGATCTGGGGAGCCCGGGAGGCTGCATTCTCTGTCCATTATGTTAGTTAAGTAAAGTCATGCCCCACCCAACCGGAGGGGCACCCCTGGGAGGGTAACATAGGGCTGGCCGGTACCCCACAGAGTAAGCCCTGACAGATGAGAGACCCCCCTAAGGTGGCTGATCTGATCTAGTTTGAGAAATACTAAGAAACCAGATGTTCCAGTGATTCATTAATTCTGGTACTTTATTTTGTAGTCTGGTGGTCATATGCTCCAGTTTGTATACATCATATGCTGTGTCTTCCCAGGCTGAGGTAGTAGGGGGCTCTGGATGGAGCCATAACCGAGTTATACCTTTTTTTAGCAAGCCCAGTAGAATGTTAAGTAGGTATACTTGCTGTGGGTCTTTAAATAGAGGAGGATCCCTGTAGCTGAGGGGAGGTTACCCAGGCCGGGGAAGAGGTCTAATATTCTATTCTCTATCAATGACTAGTAAGATGTCAGTACCGGGCATAACCAGAGGATATGCGCATGTGTGGCCACCTCACAGCCACATCGTCTCCAACAGGAGGAATCTCCTCCAGCTGAGAACTTGACAGTAATCTGGGGGGTGCGGAAAAATCTGGACACCACCTTCCAGGAAAATTATTTCCAGGTATATGAACTTGAGGTTTTATGTTGCCTCTGTCATATCCGGAGCCAATCCTCCTGGGTCAGTTCAATTTGAAACACAGCCTCCCAGTGAAGTTGTACCAGGTCCATGGTCTGAGTGGGTTCCCCCTGTAGGGCCTTATAAAATCGGGAGACTAAATGGCTTTGTTCTCCTACCCCTGCCATCTGAAGCAATAAAGGACATGGGGAGGTGATAATCTGAGTAGTAACATCTAAGCCAATTTTAGTATCCAGAAGGTGTCGGATCTGTAGAAACCTGAAGAAATCACTCTTGTTTAAGGAAAAATCCTGTTTAATTTGATCAAATGACTTAAAGATGTCTTTGTCAAAGAATTGGTATGGATGTTTTAGACCTTTATGTGCCCAGTTCTGGAAGGTGACATCAGATCGTGCTGGGGTCCATAATGGGTCTTCAGAGGGAATACCTATCCATGTCGACAAGAATTTATTAGTCGGTCGGGTAAGGAACTTCGCCCAGCTCTGGAGCAGCCCTCTCGTAAATACGGACCCGCGTCGCAACTGGGTTATGTTGTGGGGCTGAAACACTCGGGAATAATTTAAAGGACAGTCTGCCATGGTCCTCTCCACTATAATTCAAGTTGTTATATGTGTGAGCAGGGCGGCTAGCCAATAATTAGAAATGCAGGGGAGGGCTAGTCCACCCCTCTCCTTGGAGCACTGGAGCTTACTAAGTGCTAGTCTGGGTCATTGATTTGCTCATAGGGACCTGCTGACAGAGCTGTCCCAGTCCCAAACATCCTTCGTTGTAAGAGGTAGTGGTATATTTTGCATTAGATAAAGTATCTTCGGAAGGGAATTCATCTGAATAGATTGGACCCTAGCCAGCAGGGAAAGAGGGAGAGGGGTCCATCTAACCAAATCCGAATGTATCTTTAAGAGTGTTGAGGAGTAATTCAAAGAGTATAGATCAGAAAGGTTCTGGGGAATTTTAATACCCAGATAAGTCATGTAGGGTTTATCCCATTTATAAGGGTATCTCAGGATGAGATCCTGGGACGGGGGAGGGGGGTTGTATTAGTAAAGCCTCTGATTTATTTTGATTAATCGTATATCCCGTGAGAGTTTCTATTTCTTTTAGGAGTGTAGTTAGAGCTTGTAAAGATTCATCAGGGCGGGTGATATAAAGAAGGAGATCATCAACGTGATAGGCTAATTTATGATAGGAAGACTCTGAGACTCTGTACCCATAGAGATTAAGCATTTGTCAGAGTAGCTGGGCTATGGGCTCCACAAAGAGAGCAAACAGGCATGAGAAAAGGGGACAGCCCTGACAAGTACCTCTAAATAAAGGAAACCGGTCAGAATGTGATCCATTCAGTCTTACAACTGCCTCCGGGTCAGAGTATATTCCTCTAATGGCAGCCATAAATGGCCCGGAGAAGTTGAACTTTTTGTAGGGTAGCCTATAGGAACCCCCAAGAGACCATATCAAAAGCCTTTTGGGCATCTAGACTTAGTATCAAGAGGGGAGATTTTGTGGATTGGGCATGGTCAGTAAGGTATAGGGTGCGTTTAATGTTGTCTGTCTGCCTTTAATGAACCCTGACTAATCCAGATGTATTAATGAGGGGAGGATGTGATCAAGTCTATGAGCCAGAATACTCATGTAAATCTTATAATCTTGGTTGAGTACCGATACGGGGCGATAAGAATCGCACAAGTGTGAGGGTTTCTGGGGTTTCAAGATTACTGAGATTGTTGCTTGTCTCCATGAGATAGGGAAGGAGGAGGTGAGATGGCTGGCTTGTAGTGCTTGCAGGAGGGGGGGTCTGTACCAAATTCCATGTGCCTTTGTAGAACTCGGCTCCAAAGCCATCTGGGCCAGGAGATTTCCCATTCTTGAGTCCTCTAATGGTAGTTTGGAGCTCCAATTCAGAAATCGGGGCTGCTATCTGTGCTTGCTGAGAGGCAGAAAGGGTAGGAAGGCGGAGCTGAGAGAGAAAGGCCGATATTTTGTGTGGATCAGGCTCTGTCGGAGAGGAGTAGAGGGACTGATAGTATTTCTTAAATCCATCAAGGATATGCTGAGTGGAATACCTTATCTGTCCAGATATGGGGTCCTTGATTTTAGAGATAGTGCATTGTTGCATTTGATTTCTAAGATGGTAGGCCAGGAGTTTGGAGGCCAGAGCCTCACCTTCATAATGCTGCTGCCTTAACCAGGCCAAGGTTTGCTCAGTTTTGGTTGTCAGCAGATGTTGGATCTCAGCCTGTGTCTGAGAGATTAAAGGAAGGAGGTCTGAGTCCCTTTGCATATGAGCCTCCTGAAGAAATCTAAGCTTCTCCTGTAAGGTCTGCAGATTTGACTCGGCCTGTTTTTTCCTATGGGTAGCATAAGCTATGATATGACCTCTGAGCACAACTTTAATCGTATCCCAGAGAGTCTGGGGAGAAACCTGAGGAGATGCAGTATCTTGAATAATTTCCAGGATTCATTCCTTCAGGAGGTCTCGGAATTCCCTGTCCCTCAGCAGGGACGGATTAAATCTCCATTGTACATTTTTCCTTTCCTTTCGAATATTGAGTTCTAGGATGATGGGAACATGGTCAGACAGGCAAATATTAAGGATATCTGCCGACCGAACCAGATCAATATACTCTTTGCCTATACAGAAATAGTCAAGTCTGGAGTAATGTTTAAAGGCACTGGAGTAGTAAGTGAATTTCCGTTGTGAGGGGTGGAGCTGTCTCCATGTGTCCACCAGACCCATATCTCGGAACAAGCGTCAGAGATGCCTCTGTCCCGAGGACTGTGGAGTAGTGCGCACAGCGGATGAGTCAAGTGACGGGTTAAGTTGGCTATTAAGATCCCTTCCTAATATCAGGATCCCTTGTTGTCTCGTCAGGATAACATCTATTAGATGGTGGATGGTGGAGGCGTCAGAGCCTGGGGGGATATAAATACTGCATAATGTCAGAATCTGCTGATTTAGTTTGACCACGGCCAGCGCCAGCCTGCCATCTCTATCAGAATATTGATCAAGCATTTGTAGCTGGGAGCGTCTTGGGATCAGGATCACCGTCTCCCTCTCCTCCTACCCCGCTGGTAAGAGGACTCCACTAGCTCAGAAAAAACAAATATAAGTAATTTCTGGTGCTCAACTGAGTAGAGGTGAGTCTCCTGTAATAAGAGGGCATCAGGATTCAATTTCTGAGTGCTCGAATTGTACGGTACCTCTTGATGGGGCCAACCAGCCCATTTACATTGTGGGAGATAATTTTAAAGGGACACTGCATATCCAAACTTATCAGGGACCATTTCACAGCCTCCCAAGCCCACTCCCCTCCCAGAAAACCAAAAACATCACCAGTTTTAATTTCCTACAATAAGACGTATTTGTCCCTAAGGAAGAGGGGTGCCTTGCGTTCCCTGCCTGCAGGGCTACTGGGTGGCAGCACAGATGAGGGTTACACTACTTTGGGGAAACCCGGGATAAGACACCCATTGGAAGCGAATAGATCTATGGAAACAGAGGGATCCCCCTTTGCGGTGGTGATGTTTGGGCCTCTAGATACAGAGCGTTTGGTTCTAAGGCACAAGGCGGTATTGGAAGGATGGAGGAGGAATAAGCAGATGGCCATATTTGGGGAATCTATGGAGGTATAGATGGTGGGCATATGACTGCCAGTTTATATACAGCAACGCTGATAAATGGTATTAGAAACAAGCTAGAAGGGGTCTGTGCGCCATTTATCAAATAATGATGGGGAATACCCTGCTCTCCTTTGAAGCAATTCAGGAAAATATGGCCTGAAGCAGACTGATAAAATCAGGTATTACCAATTGAAGACTACTTGAATATACAAATTAACAAAATAAATACTGGAGGAGCCGGGGTTGGAAGAGAGGCTATTTCAAAGGTGTAGGGCAGGGCAGACCATGCCATTTCGTTGTTGTATAATAACTATGTGGCAGATATGGCCAACACGTCCCAGCATATAAAGAAAAATGGAACAGGACTTAGTAATTCTTATAACAGATAAACATTGGTCTCTGATGTGGAGAAGTACATGGTCAACTTCTAGCTCCTTAGTGTGGAGGGACTTCTGTTGGAAGTTGAGAACCTGATATTTTTTAGTACCAACACAAATGGTGCATTTGAAGGGAGGGACCACAGCTGGGTGCTGGGGGGCTTGTGGAGAACAACATGCCTCACAGGCACATGTCTTTTGGTCATGTCCAGGTATCACCATATATTGGAGGGAGGTTAGGAAACATCTAGAACAGAAATTTTCAATTCAGATGCAGTTAGGACCTGAACACTTGGTTTTAGGATTAATCCCAGGGGAGGTTAGATATAAGGATGCCAGATACTTATGGAAGATCCTGGTTGCGGCAGCTTTAAAAATTATCACTAAAAATTGGTTGCACCCGAGAGCCCCGGGGGTAGGGGAATGGAAGGATATGATTGAATCCATACATTTGATGGAAAGGTTAACAATCAATCTTAAGCAAAAGCCACAGATATATCAACAGAAATGGACCAGATGGTTACTCCATGACAGTGGTTAAGAGAGAGATGCCTGAACTGCACTAAAAGAGATATTTACCTTTTACACCGGAGTTATTTATTTATCAAGTCTAGGATTACAAATACCTTTGAGCCATGGCTCTTTTACAAAGGTTCCACGTCAGAGAAATACAAATTATGGGGAACATCAAGACAGGCATTACAACAATGTGGACATTGCAAACAGAGTACAGATTAATACAGTTCAAGGGTAGCATTGTAACACGGCAGCCAGTGGCATTTGTCAGAGAAGATAGACAACAGATAAGAAGTGCCAGAGTCCTAGGGGAGGGAAGAGGGTGGGGGAGAAGGAATGTAGGAAGGGTGGCAAGAGGGTGAAAAGTGCAGCATTGGATATACCAAGATGTGAGGGTAGAATCCAGTGGGGGGACAACTAGAGCAGAAAGGGAAGTGGAGAACAAGGTTAAGTTGGGCAGTCACAGGAGCTGTTGGTAGTGAGATAGTCCCGGAGCCTAGTTTTAAACATACCAATTGTCGGGGCAGAGGAGATGGTTGGGCTGAGGCCATTGAACCAGAGTGGCGCTTGATAAGCAAAAGAGCGTTGTCCCTGTGAAGTGTGACAGTGGGGGACTTTCAGTAGCTGTAGCGTGGATCTCCTAAGGTGCCATTTGTTAATTCGGTGTTGTAACAGAGTTGAGACCCCAGAAGGTGCAAGGCCAAGGTAGATTTTTTTCACCATGGAGCAGGTGAGAAACTTTATGCGGTTTGATAGTTGGAGCCAACCAGTCTGAGTGCACAGGTTACATGTGTGGGTGAGACGGTGAGCACCAGTGATGAGCCGACATGCTTTATTTAAGGCAGTTGAGAGGCGTCTAAGGGTTGTGGTTGTGGCCGAGCCATAAATGATGAGACCATAGTCTATTACAGAGATCACTGAGCTCAGGACTGCAACCTTCAAAGCTTCTGGCGTGAGGTGTAGTCTGTGTTTGTAGAGGAGACCAAGTCGTGTATTAGCAGCTCTAGCTACATTATCTACATGAAGTCCATAGGAGAGATTAGGGTCAAGCTGTATCCCTAAGTATTTGAAGGACCCCACCTGATCTAGAGTGTTCCCCTGGGTGGTGGAGATAGCCAAGTTAGAGAATGTCCCCCAATTAACTCCTATTATAGGTATTTTCTGGATATGAGATAACTAGTTATAGATAGTGAAAGGACAGAACGCATCCCAGACAGTCGCACCTACTGTTACTGTTATAGCTAGACTGTAGTAAAGTTGACTACAGTGAACCAAAAGTACTGCAATATTTTGGTGATGTTGTCAGTGCTAGGGGCTTTTACCTCAAAGAACAACATGTGAAATGATGTAAAAAATGCTGACAAATGAAAGATAATAAACTAAGCATAAAAAAAAAGACGTATTTGTCTCCTGAAAAATTTACAGTAGCCTGATGCTCTGCGTCCAATGTGGTAAAATGGAAGGACATTTTAGTAAGTGCTGACTTTTCCATTGGCAGATTATATCTTTTAGCCACTAGAAGGCCCAGTTTTATTTTTATTTATTAGATCGTCGGTTTACAGACCTTTGAGTCATAGACTCATTTACAAAGGCACCTTGTCAAGAGAGCAATACAGCACAGCAAACAAACAGTACAGTACATAACGCTTAGATTAAAAAAGTAACCAGTGTTACAGGCATTCACTGGTGGTACACGCTTAGTAATAGGTAGATCACAGTATTTATAATATAGGTACATGAGTACCACATCAGGTAGCAACCAGAGATATTTTATTACATTAGTCAGCAGATGTTGCATGAGACCCCAGGTATATACAGCAAAAGAAGACAGGGCATTTCCAGCCTAGGGGTGAAGGTAAGAGGCAGGTGGGGGATTATGTGCAGTTGCAGCAGCGAGTGCTTGTGAGATGGCTTCTGAGGGAGAATTTGAAAGGACCAAGCTTAGTGGAGTCAGTTATATTGGCTGGGAGGGAACTGAACCAGGAGGGAGCCTGACAGCAAAAGGATCTCTGAGCCATAGAAGTCCTTACCCTGGGGACAATAAGGGAGGTTTTGACAGTGCTGCGGGTGGAGACTGAGGGGGAGGCACGCTGCAGGGAGGTGGCGACCCCAGGGGAGGAGAGCCCTAGCAGGGTCTTTTTTACAAGAAGGCAGGTTTGGAAGCGGAGTCTTTCTTCAAGGTTGAGCAAGTTGGTGGTGGAGTACAGCAGGCACGTATGGGTGCACCTAGGGGCTCCCAACATTAGCCTGCAGGTCTTGTTTATAGAGAGCTGGGTTCTTGCAAGTGCAGTGTTGTCGGCTGCAGCATAGATGGGCAACACATAGTCAATTAGTGACAGAACAGAGGAGGTGATTGCCAATCTAAGGGCCTCTTGAGGTAGGCAGTCCCTATGGCGGTATAACAGTCCAATCCTGACATAGGTGGCAGCAGAAAGGGCATTGATATGGGAATGGAAGGAGAGTGCCAAATCAAAGGTAATGCCCAGATACTTGTAGGAGGAAACCTGCTCAATGGGGTTTAGTGCGCTAGGCAGTATCACGAGAGGGGCACCACTGGCTTTGCTTTGGTGATGCGAGAAGAGCATAGCTTTGGTCTTTTTTAGGTTCAGGACTAGCCTTTGTGATGTGAACCAATGCTCAGCTCTATCAAAAGTTTGTTGGAGGGTGGCCTGGAGTGTGTTGGGGTTGGGGTCAGCGGCGAAGAGCACAGCGTCATCCGCATAGAGGAGGATCTTACTTGGGCAGGCCAAGGGGAGGGAGTTGAGGTAGAGACTGAAGAGGAGAGGGCCTAAAATGGAGCCCTGGGGAACCCCAGAGTGGACAGGTCGTATGTCAGATAGGGTGCTATTGATTTTTACACCCTGAGTTCTGGCAGAGAGGTAGCTGGTGAACCATGCAAGAGGGGGCCGGGGGAGAAACCAAGGCATCTGAGGGAGTGAAGCAGGAGAGGATGGCAAACCATGTCAAAGGCCTTGGAGAGGTCAATGAACACGGCACCGCAGGACTTCCGGCATCAAGAGCAGAGTGCAGGAAGCTGGAAAATTCAAGTAGCGCGGTTGTGGTGCTGTGACCTGCACAAAAGCCATGCTGTTCAGGGCACAGGATATTGTGCATGGCCAGGTATTCGG
Organism: Neoceratodus forsteri; assembly: GCA_016271365.2. Lineage (NCBI taxonomy): Eukaryota > Metazoa > Chordata > Ceratodontiformes > Ceratodontidae > Neoceratodus > Neoceratodus forsteri. The sequence goes on along the minus strand of CM028132.1, from coordinate 371,146,299 downwards.
CAAGCTGGTTGGCAACTACTTTTTCAAGGGCCTTAGAGAGTGGGGGAAGGATGGAGATAGGTCAATAGTTACCCAGGGTCGCTCGATCGCCACTCTTTAGGATGGGAGTGATGATGGCGGTTTTCCATGTGCTGGGGAACTGCCCCAGGCACAGAGAGCGGTTGAGCAGCTCGGCAAGTGGGACCAGGATAGCATCCAACGTCAGACGAAATAGCCTAGTGTCCAGTAGGTCGGTGCCAGGGTTGTTACTACTAACGGCTTTTTGCAGAAGGGGTCTAGCCTCCAATGGGGAGATGGTACGTAGGTAGAAAGGAGGTTTCTGGAGAGTGGGCAGGGGTGCTACTGGGATAAGCACACTTACCCAATCCAATACAATACAATACAATTCGTGTCTCATTTCACTTATTGTGTGGTCAGTCTATCACTATTCATCAGTCTTTGCCCTCTCCCTCTTCTACTGATTGATTGGCCACACCTGGCCAAGTTCCTACCCAATCCTTCTGTGCACTTCTACTCCTCCTTAGAGCTACTGATCTGCACATCAGGTATGCTGTCTCTGGCAGGCACGACACCTCCTAATCCTGTCTTCTCCTATCCACTTATCCGACTGTGTCCACAACTCTTCTAGCCCTCGTATTTGTGGTGCCATGGCACGCTCCTTATACTTAAGCCTTTTCTTATTCCTAATCACTTTATCCATAGCGGCTCACCACAACAAAGAACAAGGATCAGGTCCACCTCTGGAAATTTCCAATCCTGTAACCGGAACCTCATTCCACTGCACCTCCCCTTATTTAATATGTCCACCTCCTTTTATCCTCGGCCCATATCCTTCACCCTTACACTTTCTGCTCCCTTCATATATGTCAATCAGAGCACTCTCCTTAGCTTCCCTTCACTGCCGCCCTAGCATTACATTGCACCCATCATCACCTTACGGAAGGTCGCAAAGGAAAAAAGTGCTCCTATCCTCCAAAAACTGGATCAAGAAACTGCTTCTCTTGCTAAAACCTGGACCCCCATTACCACTTGCATCTCCCTCAGAATTTGCATCTGCACCCGGACTTAAGTTAACGTTAGTCAACACATTGAGCCTCACAAAAAAGTTTGATCAGCTCCAAGTGTGGGCTGTCCATATTGAGCCGGACCTCATTATTATAACCGATTCTTGGCTCAAAAAGTCAAACCGTGCTCAACAAGTCTCCCTTCCTGGCTACAGTCTGCACAGAGCAGATAGGGAAGCCAGAGGGGTCAGTGTGTCCATCTACGCTAAATCTAAGTTTTACAGTCAGTGATATTTGTCACAAACCCACTCAGCAGGTCAGGCCCTCTGCTCCCCCAGTGCCAACCTCCAAGCGCAGTCTTGTGAACAGGAACCAGAAACAGGGTAACCCTTCTGTCTGTTTTGTGGGTTCAAATCAACCTTTGGTCTCAAGTCTTGGAGGGATTCAAACTGTGAACCTCTTGCTAGTGCACCCAATGTACAGGCTCAGATAATTCTGCTCTTTGGGGGGGGGCAGATATCTTTCACCTATGGGCACCTAACCAGGTGTACAAAATGAACCCTTAAAACTCTATTAAAGACCTCAGACTAAGTTCTTACCTTTATCCAGTTTGGTAAAACCAGTAAGCTTTGTACAGTGTCAACTTTAACCATGTATGCTTCCCTTGTCAAGAGAAAGAATTTCAAAGGCACACCAAGTACTTTCTAAAGTAGAGGTTTACTTCAAATTAGATAAAAACATGTAAAATGTAAATACAGAACCATATATCACAAAAATATACAATCACTTAAAAAAGATAAGATTTTAAAAGTGCAATTTCCTACCACCAGACAATTAGACTTTATCTATCTAATGTATCTCTTACAGTGCTGCTTGCATGTTGTAGCTTTCAGAGTACAAACATTTGTGTGTAAATGGAAAACAGAATACTGTTTAAAAACTGGCTTTGCCAATCTCTTTGCATGAGGTCACCTAGCTCCTCCCTGTCAGAATATAAAAAAAATATATCTATGCAAAACAGGATGTCTTATTAAAGTATTAAATTCTGTGACCTCAGCACAACTCATTTTCTCATATGACTTTCTTTGATCTTATGAGCAGCTTCCCCTTTCCAGGACATCAAATGACTTGTTATGTCTCTCTGCCAGATCTCACGGAGGTGCAACATGCTTTGTATCACCATGTGAATATTAACTGTGTTTTCTCTGAACGTCGTCAAAGTTTATGATCTATCTTGGCAGTTGGCAAGCTGCAGTTAGTCACATAAACAGGAGATCCTAAATTTTAAGTCTCTTCTAACCTATAATTATCTCTTGGCCTTCCAGGTAACATGTTGTAGCTAAACCCTGGGAAGGGGGTGTCATTCCACAGGCTGATTCAGCATGTATCATGAGAGACACTCAATAACACATTTTTATATTATAAAAAGCATAGATTAATCAGAACCAGCTGTCCCAAGTGTCACAATATTCACTGTAAATCTAAACCTAAAGAGTACGAAATTGTATCTCTCAAATTACACCTTCCATCCACTGAATGTCTCACTTTTATTGGTGGTTATCACCCCCCATCTGGTGGCACTGACATCCTCACCATACATAAATCCTTAATCGCCTCCGCCAACACTGAATCTTTAATACTTGGGGATTTTAATATGGACTGGCTTACCCCCAAGTTGCACAGCCTGAAATCCTTCTGTGACGAAGTCGTCTTAGCCCAGTGAGTCGGTGAACCCACTAGAACCAATACATCCAATCCGGACAACAGTTCTCTCCTTGATGTCACACTTTCTACGCATCCCCACAAAATTCTTCACTCTGCAGTGTTCCACAATTACATGAGTGATCATGGGGTGGTTGTTTGTACAGGATCACAAATTATAGCCTGACAGCAAACAACACTCGTAACTAAGTGGTCCTTTCACAAGTTTAATGCATCAGACTACTTATCCGACTTGAGCAAAATTAGATGGCAAGACCTCTACCTTGCCAAAACAATCAATGAGGCAGTCACTGTCCTTAACGACAACCTCACCATGCTGGCCAACAAGCATGCCCCTTTGATCAAAGTCAGGGTGCGTAACACATCCAACCCATGGTTTACATCAGATCTTAAGGCTACACTCCTATGCCGTGATAAACTCTGGGCTAAGGCTAGAAAATCCAAAAGCCCAGCTGACTGGCAAGCATTCAGAGCAGCTAGAAACACCTGCATTAAACAAATCCGCGCAAGCAAAGCCAACTATTATGTCTCCATCCTTGAACAGGCAAAAGAGAATTCCCCAAAAATCTGGAAGACACTCAAGTCCATTGAAGGTTGGCCTGTAGCCCCCTCCGTCCCTCCGAAGATCCTCAGCAATGGTACGGCTGTGGAAAACAGCTGCCTAATCCTCAAGGAAATCAACAATCACTTTGTAACTGCTTGTCTAGCTTTTGACTCCTCGCCTAATGCAGCCTGTGGTAGCAACCAAGACTGTAATAACATTGACTCGCAAACTTTGACCTGCCTGCTCCAGTTGTGCCCGCTTAGCTATAAAGAAGTCGAAGATTCATATCTTAACATAGACATTCAAAAAAGTGCAGGGGATGATGGTCTAGAACCTTTTTTTTTTAAACTAGGCTATCTCGACCTCACTGCCCCTGTCCTCCACATATTCAGTCTTTCCATTTCCACTGCCACTGTTCCCTCCTGCTGGAAATCTGCCCACGTCCTCCCATTAGTCAGGGGACCCATGTGACCTAAAAAAACTATAGGCCCATTTCAATCTTACCTGTCCTCTCCAAAGTTCTCGAAAAGCTAGTTTACTCCCAAATGAAACTCCATATCGAATCATCTTCAATCCTCAACCCTGCACAATCTGGCTTCTGGCCCAACTATAGTACAGTTACTGCTCTAGCCAAAGTTACTAAGAATGGATCACAGCCATGGACTCCAAAAAAAGTTACTGGTGCAGTATTTTTAGATCTCAGCAAAGCGTGCGACACTGTTGACCACAATCTGTTAGTCTCAAGCCTAATAAAAGTAGGCACCACCCCCCTTGCTGCCCAGTGGTTTACCAGCTACCTGTCTGGAAGGACCCAGAAAGTAAAAGCTGGTGACCTCTTTTCTGCATCCCTCCTAGTTGTCAGGAGAGTCCCGCAAGGCTCCATGTTAGGTCCTATCCTCTTCTCCCTGTACATCAATAACCTTGACGCACATATATCCCAGTCCCATCTGCATTTCTTTGCTGATGATACTGTACTGTATACATCAGGCCCTACACTGGCTGAAGTGAGGGATGTACTCCAAGCCGACTTTGCACAACTAGAAATCAACCTAATCAATGCCAAACTACTCCTCAATGCCAAGACAACTAAGACCATGATCTTTGCCCCAACACCGCCTCCACTTCCCTTGCAAACACGCACAAAGAATTCATCACTACCTCCCTAGGTGAAGCCCTTGAAATCACCTCCAAATTCAAATATCTTGGTATGTCACTAGACAACAAGCTTTCCTTTCATGACCACCTCGACGATCTGGCAAAGAAGCTAAAAATTAGGCTAGGTTTCTTCTTCCGTAACAAGTCCCTCTTTCCATTGGATACCAGAACTAGGCTGGTCCAAGCCACTTTCTTGCCGCTACTCGACTATGGAGATCTAATCTATTCCCCCACAGCAGCCTCAGGACTCAACAAACTAGACATCCTCTACCACCGCGCCATACGGTTCGTGACAAACCTACCCTACTGAACTCAGCATTGCGATTTGTACCTAGCCGCTGGCTGGACACCACTCTCAACTAGACACACACTTCATGCTGGTATCTGGACTCTTAAGCTACTCCTGAACAAGCTCCCGAACTATCTCACAACCCTTTTCCGTATTTCCCATAGCGCCTACTCTCTTAGGAAAAATGACCTCCTCCTCCTCCTCCTCAATGTACCAAGAACTCGCACCTCACTTGGCGAGCGGGCCATATCGAGCATACTCCCAACTATCTGGAACCAGCTCCAAGGCATACTGAAGCTTCCCAGTACTGTCCCTGTCAGCCTATTTAAAAGGTTGGCTGCAGCAAAAATAAAGATATGTGCAGCTGCTTCTAAATCCCAGCTCACTGCTCTAACCCTAGCCCACTGCTTCCTCTTACTTACCTAGAAATTAGCTGCCTTGATACTCTGAAACAAGCACTTTGTACCTTTTTTCTGTACTTGATTTTTCTACGTTATTGTCATTTTTATGCAACATGTTAATGCTTGCCCATAATTCTGTACTTGAATTTGTACTGTTTTTTTCGATTATGCAATCTGTAACTACCTGTCTGTGTCAAAGGACCTCCCTGTGAATGAACTGGCTCAATGGAGTTTTCCTACAATAAACCTGAACTTGAACTAACTAGTATACCAACTGGGCTTAACTATAGTGCTATTTACAGTGGGCGACATCTCAGTAAAGAGGTATAAGGAGGTAAGAACTATGTACAAGCCCCCGTAAAGAGGGTTATCTGTGACTTCTATCAATATGTGTTCAGGTGGAATGCGCATTAGGGACAAGTCTACGGACTGTCCGAAGGTGGGCGCCCAATCAGCTAAGTGATATGGGGTCCTGGGGAAACTCTTGCCCCTAAATTCAGGAGGGGGGGAACTGAGACAGGGAGAACCAATATCAGGGAAAGCTGAAAAGAAAAAGGGGGTGATAGGGGAGGGATATAAAGTGGAGCAAAATGGTGCTGTTCCATTAGGGCCTGGCTTACAGATGGCATATGAGCCTGTGGCCCGCCCCCCCCAATGTATGAGGTGGTGAGAGATAATGTATAGTGCATCATCCCCAGGGATATTCATAATGGCTAGCTGAGGTATCTGATATATGGGGAACGCTAGGTCTCACAGGAGTACTCAGAGTTCCTTCCAGCATTACTGAGTGTTCTGGGGAAGTGCAGAGTCAAGTGTATCAAACTGCATGAAAATTTCCTGGGACGGGAGACCCTATTGCATGCTAAATGGGAGTATTAGTTAAATCAAGAGTAAAGTCAAGTCCTCGATTTGTAGGCAGTGAAGGTCCAAGAAAAAAAAATATCTGTCCACATGCCACAGAGTTTTTAAGGGAAGGGTGTTTCTGGTAGGCAGCTGAGGACCAGCAGGAGAATGAGAAGGCTCTGGGATCACCCAGCCTGCTCATGCCCAAGAAGGACAGGGGAGAGGCGCTCCGGGGGGGGGACTGAGGGAGGGGCAGGGTCCACATCCATCCAGACCCACCAGCACTTCTGGTCACATCCCGACACCAGGAATGATCTTGATGAGGTCTGGGCAACCCTGTCGAGGGCCCTCACAGAAGGGAGAAGGTGCCAGACAGAACCATCCACGAGGCCTAATATGTAATCCCCCTCCCGCTGCAAGGCCAAGTACAGACAGTGCAAATCATTGTGCCGTCTAAGAACGCTGGGAGCAAGTCCCAGACAACACTACCAGTTACTCCTAGTTCATCTATGGGTCTCTTACTCTCAAGTGCGCATGAATACCACCAGGCCATCCAAGGCCGAGGAGACCTCCTGACTGCACCCTATTTAGCGGGCTAATGCAATGAATCCTGCCTCAATTCAATCTAAGGGGTTATAATCCCGCGCTCAGGAAGGGCATCCAGGCCCGGACAGGCAGAAAAAAAACATCCAACCGAGACCTACCAGCCCCACCCCAAGCAGAGGTACACCTGAAAGCCCCTATTTAATGGGGTCTGAGCAACATGTGGAGCTTCAAAAAGTTGCAAGGCTACTTCAATATAAGGCCCATAAGGCTTCAATATGAGGCCCTGCCCCAGACAGCCCAATGGCAAACTGCTCACTCACAGGACCTATTTCTGGCTTCATTCTGTGGAAGCTGGCACATACATTCCTCTGTCCGTGTTCTCTAGCCACCGCAGGAGGAGGAGAAGGAGACCCCCCTGCGACAGTCCCCCCTGTCTACCCCCCAGATCTATTCAGGTATCAATGTCTGGACTGGGATCCCCACCCCACCAACCAGCCTGTCCCCCGGACATCCCACTCAACCTTCCTCGAAACAAGAACGTTAACTAGGCTGCCCTCTGGTCCCTCAAGAACCTCCTACCTTAGTACTCAATGTGAACCCAAGATCGTGGTTCAGAAAGGCCTCAGCTGGGCTGTCTGGAAAATTGTGCCAGCATCCGTTTGATCGAGTCTATTGTAGCTTGGTGATCTGGTTGTATTTGGTAGGGGGCCGTTCGAGCAGGGCCACGGTCATCAGAGGATCTCTGGGGTAGGCGTGCCGAAATTGGCAGCACGACGCCATGTTTCTTCAGATCTGCACAGGCTTCCTCAGCATTGTCATAGATCTGCTGCCTCGAGGGAAACTGAATTACCATCTTGCTGGGGTAGGAGGTTCGAAATTTAATTTTTTGTTGCCTCAGGATTGGAAATAGAGGGATGTACGCCCACCTCCTCTGCATCGTGGCTGGGGTATAATCATGTCCCCATAAAAAATTTGAGATTTAGCCCAGGCCTGTTTCAGTATGTACTCTTTTAGCTGAAACCAAAGGAATCTGATAATTATAGATCTAGGACGTGCTGATGGCTGTGTAGGCTTTGGGCCCAGCGCCCTATAGATTCTTTCTGTCTCAAAAGTAAAATCTGTGCCCAGCTCGAGGGCTTCTCATAGGAGAGTTTATGCAAAAGTTTGAAGATTTGCACCCTCGCTGTTTTCAGGGACCCCATAGAGTCAGAGGTTGTTGCGGCGGCTGCGGTTCTCCGCATCCTCCTGGTATTCTTCAGTGAGTTGGCAAAAGTGGGCCACCTGATTGTGGGTATTTTGCAGTTGGGAGGTGGTTGAGGCCTGGTCTTGCGCGCATTGATCCAATGTGGACACTTTAGAGTGCAGTTCTGTGAGATCTTTTTGAAAGGATTCTTGATTTTGTTTAAATAAGTGGAAATCTGACTTGAATTCCTGGAGTTCCAATAAAATTTTGTCGAGCTTGCTGTCCTTCTTGGTAGATTGTGCCACCTTGGATATATTCTTTATGTGTGGTTTAGATCGGGTTGCTTGAATGGAAAGCTCGGAGGACCCCGAGTCAGTCGCGTCCCTGTCAGAGATCTCGGTCTCTGCGCGAATTGCCGCAAATCTGTTGGTTCCCCTCAAAGTTTACCAGAAGCCATGTAATCCATTTGGTAAAGTAAGTGATGGAAGAGGGGTGCCTGGATATCGTAGCAGTCACAGAAACATGGTACACAGAGAACCATGACTGGGATGTTAACATACCAGGGTACATAACCTACAGGAGAGACAGGCAGGGGAGAAGAGGGGGAGGAGTAGCTCTCTATGTAAAGGAAGGGATAAAAGCAACTGAACAAAAGAGTAAACAGGGAGGAGAGGAGGCACTGTGGGTCACCTTGGAGACTGGAAAGGGCACCACAATCCACACAGGGTTGTGTACAGACCCCCATGTCAGGGGGAGGGAATGGACAAGGATATGATAGAAGGCATTCTTAGAATGGCAGAGAAAGGGGAGATACTGTTGATGGGAGACCTGAATATGCCAGATGTTAACTGGAGCACATTTGCTGCAGCCACATCCAAGAGCAGGGCCATTCTTGATGCCCTACAGGTGGCAGGCCTTAGATAGCTAGTTTCGGAACCCACTCATGAGGGAGCAATCTTAGACCTCATACTCTCAAATGGGGGCAGTGAGAGGATCTCAGATCTAGAAGTGGGTTGCCATCTGGGGACACGTGACCATCAAACAGTGTGGTTCAAGTTAAACTCAGCTACAGAGTCAAGCCATACAAAAGTGAGGGTACTGGACTTTAGGAGGGCTGACTTTGGCAAGATGAGAGAGTGCCTCAGAAAAGCACCGTAAACAGGCTAGAAGGAGGTGTGGAGCAACAATAGGGAATCATTAAAACTGCCATCACAGAGGCAACAAGCCTTGTGTGAAGCAAATAAACAAATCAAACGAAAGAAAAAGCCACTATGGTTCTCAAAAGAGGTGGCTGTGAAAGTCAGGAAGAAAATATAGCATTCGGAAGTATAAGGAAACACAGAAGGAGCAGGACAGAGAGCTGTACCAGTTAAGGCAGAAGGAAGCAGGGAGGAAGTCAGAATAGCAAAGGCCCAAACTGAGGAAAAGATAGCCAACCTCAGTTAAGAAGGGGCTAAAACCTTTTATAGGTACATCAATGAGCGTAGAAAGACAAAGGGAGGGATAGTGAGTCTGAATAGAATGAACGGTGGGTGGGCAGAGGGGGACAGTGAAAAAGCAGGGATACTGAACGAATATTTCTGCTCAGTATTCACAAAAGAGGAGGGGGAAGTGCCTAATCCAATTAACAGAAGCACTCTTGATAGGGGGTCGATCCCAGTCCTTTCACAGAAGAAAGGGTTCTGCAAGAACTCCTAAAACTGAAGGTGGACAAAGCAATGGGTCCTGATGGAATTCACCCCAGAATTCTAAAATAATTAAGGAGGAACTAGTGAAACCACTGGCTACTCTTTTTAATAAATCATGGGAGGATGGTGGTATCCGAGGACTGGAGGAAGGCGGATGTGATTCCCCTTCACAAAGTGGGACCAAGACAGAGGCAGGAAACTACAGACCTGTTAGTCTGACCTCTGTGGTAGGGAAAGTGATGGAGTCACTCTGAAGGAAAGAATAGTTGAGTACCTAGAGGCCAGTGGAGCACAGGACCCAAGGCAGCATGGGTTCACAGCGGGAAGGTCATGTCAGACAATCTAATAGATTTCTTTGACTGGGTGACCAAAGTAGTAGACCAGGGAGGGGCTGTGACATGGCCTACCTAGACTTTAGCAAGGCATTTGACACAGTCCCACACAAGATTAATAGTCAAATTAACCAGCTTGGGAGTGGGTCCCAGGGTGGTAGCCTGGGTAAAACATTGGCTGCACAACAGGACACCCAAGGTAATTGTAAATGGAGTCCACTCTGAAGAAAGAGGGGTTACTAGTGGGTCACCGAGGGTTCAGTATTGGGTCCAGTCCTTTTTAATGTCTTCATCAGTGACATTGCAGAGGGACTGGAAGGAAAAGTATGCCTTTTTGCAGATGACACAAAGATCTGCAACAGGGTTGATACACAAGTAGGTGTGGAAAGGATGAAAAGGGACTTGGCAAGGTTGGAGGAATGGTCAGAAGTATGGCAGCTAGGATTCATTGCAAAGAAGTGCAAACTAATGCACCTGGGAAACAAGAACCCAGGGGAAGAATACACAATGGGTGGGGAGGTAGTAACAACAACAAAAATGAAAGGGACCTGGGGGTAATCATATCAGATAACCTTAAGTTAGCAAGCAATGTGAGAAGGCAGTAGGGAGGGCTGGGGTATACTGAGATGTATAGGAGAGGCATCAGCAGCAGAAAACAGGAAGTTGTTATCCCTCTGTACAGACAGTTGGTGAGACCCCATCTGGAGTACTGTGTCCAGTTCTGAGACCCCATCTCGGCAAGGACATAGACAGGATAGAGGTAGTCCAGAGGAAGGCAACTCAAATGGTGCAGGGTCTGCAAGAGAAGTCGATGAGGAGAGACTAAAGGAGCTTAATATGTATACCCTTGAGGAAAGAAGGGAGAGGGGGGACATGATAGAAACTTTAAGTACCTCAAGGGAATCAACAAAGTCCAAGAGGGTAGCATCTTTCAGAAAAAGAGACGTGCAAGAACAAGGGGACACAATTTAAAGATTGGGGGGCGTTCAGGGGCAATGTGAGGAAGTATTATTTCACAGAGAGGGTAGTGGATGCATGGAACAGCCTTCCTGAGGAGGTTGTGGGGTCTAAAACTGTGGGAGAATTCAAGAATGCATGGGACAGACATAAGGCAATTCTTGTGGGGGGTAGGAAGAAATAGGCTGTTGGTTAACTAGGATCTGCAGCCTATCCTGTAGGTAGGGAAATGGGCAGACTAGATGGGCCAAGCGGTCCTTATCTGCCATCAAAGTCTATGTTTCTATGTTTCTATCTATGATTTTATGTAGTTTGCAGCCGATTTAAAGATTTAAAACTGGGGATTGGGCCAGGAACTCGTGGGCTAAGTTGCCATATAACTGGAAGCTGCACCGGACGTCTCATATTTGGAAAGTTTAATTTTTCAGTTTCTTTGTCCATGGATGACTAGGAGTTGACGTGACATCACTTCCGGCTCCACGGGGTTAAAAGCAGCTGCTACAGCAAGCGGAGACACTTTGGGCTCTTAATAATGCCAGGTAAGCCTGAATAAGAGTTGAAAGGGCAGTTAGTACTTTTAAACTTTTGTGTATGGGATGTTTTTTATAATTTCACTCTGGTGGGCAGCGTATCTGTATGACTGCAGGAGGATGAACTTTGACCTCAGTACAGGCTATACTATACATCGCTGCTGCAGCATTTTTGCTGTGTGATAGTGCCCTTATTGCACATCAAGTGTCTTCTGACTGCCTTTTTAAAGGCAGTTAAACTGCACAGCATATTTAAAAGTTTAATTTTGCAGTTTCTTTTTTTTAATTTAATCTTTTATTTAATGAGTTCTGATCTTCGCAGACAGTTTACATCATAAAATGGTACAGATCATTCTTTGTACATAAATTCACAGATAGAGAGTGACATATAGGGTGAATAAAATAGTCTCAGTAACTTAGTTCATCAAGGGCCAGCTTAAGGTTCCAACTTAATATAAAATGAATTCCCCATTTTATTGTATTGTCTTCTGGCACGGCATAAAGACTCTCCCATCTCTAAAATGATCAGATCATATCTTATTTTAATTATTTTTATACAATGGAAAACTTGTTAATAAACTTAACAGCAGTACCCCTTAGTAACACGATGTCCCCTGTGGAACGAAATCAGTATAATGATCTAGTTGATGGTCATCCATTTTCACCATTGGATGTCGAATTTCTCAGTTCTGTCTAATATTCTGGCTGAAAGGTGCTCAAGGGCATATATTTCCCTAGTCAAGGTTAACCAAACCTCTTTGGTGGGCGACTTATTAGTAAACCACAGTCTGGTAATGGTCTTATGAACTGCTATAATGAGTTTGGTAATTTAAGTATCTTCTTATCAATTCGAAGCCCATCAGGTTTAATGAATGTTAGAACATACATTGGGGTAAATTATTCTACAGTTTCATATATTGCCCCCAGTTTCTTGATGACCTCTGACCAGAATTTCACTACCCCTGGACAAAACCAGAGAACATGACTCTGGTCTGCCGAACTGCTCACACAGCTCCTCCAGCACTCCCCCTTAGCCAATTCCCCATATTTAGCCAATATGGCTGGGGTTCTGAAAAAGTGAGACCTAAGTTTCCAAATATATTCCCTCCAATATGGGGAGGAGAAGGTTTTGAATGCTGGCAGTGTCGACTCAATCGAAGCTGTTTCATTTATTACCACTTGCAGTTCCTCTGACCATCTAAGCCTAATTGAATCGGTCGAATCTCCCTTCCTCTCACTTAATACCTTATAAATTTTACTAATTAAGTGTTCTGAAGTAGTTCCCAGAATGTGGGCTTGTATTAAATGTAATATTTGAGAGGAACATTCAGTCAAAGCCGCCAGCGACTCCTCATATGGGAGTAGGTAAGATTTGACATGCAGATAAGATATAAAATACACGTGGGGCAAATGGTATCCCGTTTGTAAAGAAATAAAGGGGAGCAGTCCCGTTAGCCCCACCAGTTGGAAAATTAAGCAATAATGCACGACACGGTGTGGGTTGTGCTGGGATAACCTCATACCTGGGTGGTTAGGCACGAGGCCACAGGCCGAGTGCGTTCAATGTCCCAGAAGTGAGGTTATCCTAGCACAACCCACATCCTGGAGTGCATTATTGCTATTATAAAATGGCTCGTTGTTATACAAATTAAAAATAAAATAAAAAATGTTTTTAGTAGATTGTTTAGTCTGGCAATATGTATTTGTGTCTGAAGAGAAGCTGCTAACAAATATCCAACAAATCAATACAGTGAGGTTGTGCTCAGATAACCTCACTGCTGCCAAGGGCAGACAGCCAATCAGGTTCCAAGATATTTTATTGCCATTGTATAATATAGTTTACCCCATACCGTTGCCATTGTGCCAAGTAAGGACATATTGGACCCGTGCTGAGATCAGCATTATAGGTCAATGTCCCCAACATCAATCTCTCTGAAAATGTTAACAAATCATTGTGGAGTTTAAGCCAGTTTTTTAGGGTTCTCTGGTATATTTTGGGTAGTTTTCTAGCACTCAGCACTTAGGAGGATTGCTAAAAAGATGTTCCTGGGTGTTAAATAGGTCACCCCAGGTTAATTCTAATTTTTTCCAGTGTGCTTCATACTGTGTATTTATCCAACTGAAAACAACTTTTAACTGTGCAGCCATCACATATTTTCTAAGGTCTGGGAGATTGAGACCTCCCCTTTCCCTGGGCAGTTGCAAGACAGTATATCTTATTCTAGGGGGTTTGCCTTTCCAAATAAAATGAGAGATCATTCTATCCCAAGCCTGAAAATAAGTTTTAGCTGGAACAAATGGCAGGGTCTGAAGAAAAAACAAAATGTGGGGAAACATATTCTGCTTAATTGTTTCTATTCTGCTCAGAAAACTTAAAGGGAGACAGGACCATCTAGACAAATCTTCCGCTAATTTTTGTGTTAAGGGTTCTAGATTTAACAATTCAGCATGAATGGGGTTTCTTGTCAGCTTTATTCCCAGGTATCTCATCTCTTGCCTATGCCATTTAAATGGAAATTTTTTTTAAGTTTAGTAGAGGGGGCATATTTATAGGACAACACCTCCGTTTTTGCTTTGTTTATTTTATATCCAGATATATTACCAAAGATATGGAGCTGTTCCCACACCGCTGGGATTGATAGTTCAGGATCTATTATTGTTAGTAGAATGTCGTCCGCAAAGAGTGAAATCTTCTGCTGATGACCCCCTAAAGGGTTACCCTTTATCCTCTGGGTGGATCTAATGGCTATTGCCAGAGGTTTGAGATAGAGTGTGAATAAAATCATGGACAGAGGGCACCCCTGCCTTGTTCCCCTGGATAGTTGGAACATAGCTGAAAGAGCCCCGTCCACCTTTACATTTGCTTTGGGGGAGGTGTATATGTTTAATTGCCTTATAAATTGTTCTGGGAAGCCAAATTGACAGCGGGTCTGCCATAAAAATGGCCAACTGACCCTAACAAATGCCTTCTAGGCATCGAGTCCTAATAGAACTAGTGGGATTTTTCATGCTAGGGCGCAATCTGCTGTCATGTGGGTACATCTGATGGCATCATGGGCTTGCCTGCCTTTAATGAAACCCACCTGGTCTGGGTCTATAATACTTGGAAGGAGATGATCTATTCTGGATGCCATAGCTGACATAAACATCTTGTAATCAAAATTTAACATTGAGATGGGACGGTGTGAGGCAGGGTATTTGGGGTCTTTCTGGGGTTTAAGAATAGCCGTTATAACTGCATATTGCCATGTGGGGGGGGTCCGCCATCTTGAACTGCATGGAGGGCTGGGATCAATATGGGGAGGAGAAGTTTCTTGAATTTATTATAAAAGTCTGATGGGTAGCCACCTGGGCCTGGGGCCTTGAGAGTCGACGCTTTTTTGAGTACTTGGAGTAATTCTCCTTCCCCAATCGGTGCCAATAGGGCCCTTGCTTGAACAAGGCTAATACATGGAATAGGTAGGTTATCTAGGTAGGATTTAATCCCATCTAACGATGCTTCCTGATCCATGTTGTATAAATCATGATAAAATTGCATTAAAATATGTCTAACCTCCTGTGGGCTCTTTGCTGTTCTCCCTGTTTTGGGGTCTATCATGGTCGTTACACATGCTCTGGTTCTATGCTCCCTAAGTTTTCTTGCTAAATTTCTCAAGACTTTGGGCCCCCCTTCATGAAACCGGAGTTTTAGGTAAAACAGTTTTTGTTCTGTTTGCTGATGTAAGATCTTTTGAAGTTTTTGTTTTGTAGTTCTTATGCTTAGTCGGATCGAAGATCACTCTGGTCTGACCAATGTTGTAAATGTAACAATTTCTTCTGCAGCTCCTTGACCGCGATCTCCCATTGTCTTTTTTTTCTAGCTGAAAATCTTATAATTTCCCCCCTTAAAACTACCTTTAAAGTATCCCATAGTATTGTGCAGGTAACATCTGGTTGAGAGTTATCCCGTTTAATTCTAGGGATAGCCTCTTGGATCAGTTCTAAGAATTCTGGATCTCTAAGATGTACAAGATTTAGGTGCCAATAAGTTTTTTTTATATAGGGCCCCCAATTCCATTTTATCATATAAGGGTGCATGGTCAGATAGGAAAGTAGCTCCATGCCACACGTTGTAGAGGAAGTGAAGATGTTCCACTGTAGTAATGAAGTAATCCAAACGAGCCTCACCACCAGAATGTGGGGTCCAATGAGTATATTCCCTCATTTTAGGAAAATAATGTCTTTAGGTATCAACAAAGCCCAGAGAAGAAATGGTTTGTTTGGTGTATTTTTGAAGTGCGTTTGTTCTGTGGGCCAGTGGTGTAGCTGCATCCATCGTGGGGTTTAGTGTAATGTTTGGGTCACCCTCCATTAACAATTGCCCCTCCAAAACTGACAACAAATGTGAGAAAAAAATTCCGCTGCTAAATGTCTTGATGACCACAGTGGGAAGTATACTGATGCAAGTGTGATGGGTCTTGAGTACAGCTTGCCCGTCCACAATAACATAGCTGCCCTCTGGTCGATGATCTCAACTCATTTTTCAAGGGTACGCCCTTGAGAACTTTGTCATCACCCCTGTCATCTCCTTTTGTAGGTTGATTCAGCCAGCCACATTGTACCCAAAGCGCTGACATTTTTTATGCTCGTCTGAAGACAAGTGTGTTTCCTGGAGTAAAATGATTTCTGATTTATCTTTTTTTTAAACTGAAAAAGGTGAGAGCATTTAATCGGATTTCCAACCTCATTTATGTTAAGGGATAATATCATGGACTTTCTATCCATTTTTACCACTAGACAGGAGCTGTATGAAGATCCCATTCTTTTCACTGGCAGGACCCTGCCAATCCCCACCAAGCCCATGCCATGCCATCTCTGTAACTAATAAAACTATCTTGTTCATACCTGAACTTTCTTTGTCTGTTTTGATTGTCTCAAAATGTCTGCCTATTTCACTATCTGGAACCCATAAGCTAATCCAACTACTAACAACAACAGATAGATACATATTTCCTATTAATAGTCTTAGCACATTAAACAAAGTGCAAACCATTTGTGAACTATTTTGATTCACATCGATCAATACCTCGAGGTACTCAAAGGTAACTGACTGCCAACCGGGCAGTAACTGACATAAAATTTTTAGATGTGCCGGATCCAAAGTTCCTCTGGCTGTCTCTAAACATTTAAACAGCTCCCAAGGTAGGGAGAGGAAATATACCTCTCCTGTACTAGGGCGGATGGAAGCGCCCTGTGGGGGAATTTCAAAGCAAAGCCAAGGGCCCCCAGCATCACTGTTTCCCTGGTACCTAGTGGTACAATAGGCCACACTGGAGATAATTAATAGGAGCAGAGACCACCGGGGAATGGCCCCTGCAGTCCTCATCTCTAGTGAGGTCATATAGATTTGTCAGCCGCACAGAGATGTTTCTCTGACCTGCAGAGGGTCAAGAGTTTAAGTAAACCTTAAAGAGAATATTAACTCAACCCTCCTCTCCTGGGTTAATTACATATTCACTTATAAGAGAGGTAGCTGCAGAACTTCGGAGGACGGGATGAGAAAATACCAGCCATCAGACCCTCTTCCCATACTCATCTAGGAAACATTAAGTGATCTTCTACCTCCCCATTACAGCCCCTGCAAATAAAGCCCCCCCAAGTACTAGTGCGTGCCCCCCATTACACAGATTAGTATATTCCATATATATAAGATTTTAAGGTCTCTCCTGGATCCATCTCACCCATCACATGGGTGCAGATCTTTGAAATCTTTGCAAGAGTTTTTTCACGTCCTCCAAAGTTGCCTGGCTCTGTCTCTTTCTCGAATTGGAATCTCGAGCAGTGTACCAAGTTGCATCTTGCAGGTCTTGTTGTAGTTTTCTGGTCGCAAGGCCATCTGTGGTAGGTAGTACAAGTCCCTTTTCTTGAAGTACTTTTGTGGCTTCATCTGGGGTCTCAAATGTTTGTGGGTCATCCGTGAACATGACCGTTAATCGAGCTGGATATGGGGTTGTGAACCTTAGTTGCTGTTGCTTTAAGAGGCGTAGTAGTGGTGGTGCGTAGGCCCTCCATTTAGCTGATACTGTCGGGAAATAATTGTTGTCAAAATATATGCGTTTTTCTTTATACTTGGTTTCCCTCATTCTCCAGGCTCTGGTAAGGATTGTTTGTTTAGTGGCATAGTTCAGGAATTTCAAGATGATAGATCGTGGCCGCAAGTCCGGTTGAGCCAGTTCCGGCGAGAGGGCCCTATGTACCCACTCAATTTCGAGCTTAAATGCTGGATCAAGTTGAAGAGAGTCCCAGAGTAATGCTTCCACAAGTCTTGGCATACCTTTCTCCTCTTCATCCTTGGGGGCCCCATGAATCCGCATATTGTTCCAGCGCGCTCTATCTTCTAGCTCTTCGCTTTTCTCTCGTAATGAGTCCTGCTCGTTTAGGATCTGCACGACCATGCGTTCCAGCCTGTCTGTTAGGTCATCTATTTCTGTATGGTGAGCTTCTATCTCTATTACTCTTGCAGTGAGCTTGCTCATTTCGGATGTTAATTCTGTGTGAAAGGTACGGACTTCTGTTCAAAAGTCCTGCAGTTCAGGTAAAATTGTGGCATTGCTTGGTTGTAAGGCCACAGCCCCCATGGAGACCGCCATGTTGATTTGGCTATCTGCGGAGCTTGCAGTTAGGCGAGTGTATCCAATTGAATCCTTGGTGCTGGAGGTATGGACGTTTCTCTTTTTACCTCCCATTCACTGCTGTGGCTCTCCCTGGTGTTTTCTTTGCTAATTTTTGATTTAGTAGTTGTGGGAGATTCTGTTTGTAGCCCAAGATACATGGAGCTGTTCTTCACCCTTGCATCTCAAGCGATGATATCACCAGAAGCCTAATTTTGCAGTTTCTTTGTTCACGGACTACCGGGAGTTGATGTGATGTCACTTCTGGCTCCACTAATTTAAAAGCAGCTGCCTCAGCAAGCGGAGACACATTATTAGAAGTGTACCATAAAAGCAAAAGATACTGGATCTTTACCAATATCCATGCAACAAAGTATCATCATGTTAATTCCTAAACCAGGTAAGGATGAGTTTTACCATAAATATTACAGGCCTATCAGTCTCATTAACATAGATGTCAAAATCCTCGCTAAGAATTTGGCCTCCAGATTGATGTTTGTCATGGATGAAATTATAGGTCCTGAACAAAATGGTTTCATTAAAAAAAGACTTGCTTCAGATAATGCTAGGAAGATTTTCCACATAATGTCCTTGGCAGATAGAAACAAGACTCCCACTGCCTTGGTAGCACTGGGTGCAATAAAGGCTGTCGACTATGTAGAATGGAGATTTTTTTTTTAAATTACTGTTTATCCCCTCTGACTCTCTATGAGCTCCGCATCTTCGGGAGCACCAGTGAAGAACTGCCCCTGCTCCAGCCAGCTACCTGATTCCATGGTCGACCTCCCCCCAATGGAGCCATGGTTCTTCCTCCTGGGTGGGGACGAGGTGGGGCAGACTGACATCCTGAACTATTCGAGTCTTGTCGGGGGACCCTGGAACCAGGCAGGAGGGAGCCATTAGGGGTCTGCCTCGGTGCTCAGTCTACCCGGAGCTCGCAGAGTGTTTTTCCTTGTTCGTTGTGGGAGTGGCACGTGCCTGATGCCAAGGCATCACTACCGACATCTGCTCCACGCTTGCCATGCATCAGGCCTCTGCCAGAGGGCAGTCAAGCACTGAGCGAAGACCCCTCCTCCCTCTCATGAGAGGAGAGCTGTCCTCCGGATGCTCAATCCTCTCCTTCCCCTGCCGACCCCCAGCAGCCCGGGCTCGTTCCCGAACCCAGGTCACCGGTGTGGTGCAAGGTGTGGCATCCAACACTTCAACCCTCAGCGCCACCAAGCTGGCCTAGAATGGAGATTTGTATTTTAATCTATGGAGGATCACAATGTCCCTGAAGAGTTCATAACAAGGGTGAAACTTCTTTATGGTAATCCCTCCTTGGCAGTAAGGGTTAATGGGAAAATCTCACATTTTTAAAAGTAGAACGAGGTACCAAACAAGGGTGCTCACTCTCACCCCTTTTATTCAACGTAGCACTCAGCCCTTTAACCCTTCAAATCAATGCATCTCCCCAAATAAAAGGGGTTAGAATAGGTAACAACTCATTTAAATGTTCTCATTATGCAGATGACATACTTCTGACACTTTCAGACCCCATTGCCTCTACCAAAGCTCTGCTAAATCTGATCACTATTTTTGGTTCTGTTTCAGGATACACGTTGAATAAGGAAAAAAAATCCATTCCTCTCATTAAATGAAGGCATTCCTTCTACTGAAGTGAAGGAATTGAGTATTTCCTGGGCACCAGAATACATCAATTATTTGGGTATCAAAATATAAAAAACAATAAAGAAAGCCATTTCAACTAACCTAATTTCAGAATAAAAGTTGAAGGGGGCCTTGAGAGATGGAACAAGCTCCCATTAGGCCTATAGGGTAGATTAGATTCAATAAAAATGATCCTATTGCCCAGAGCTTTACGCTTATTCTCAGTATTGCCCAGGACGATACCAACTCCATGGTTCACTATATTACACAACAGAATTAATTAATTCCTATGGGCAAACAAAAAACCCAGACAAGCATACTTTAAACTGACCAGACATAAGGAACATGGAGGCTTAAGGGCACCAGATCTTAAGTTACATAATTTAGCATCCAGATTAATACAAATAACTCACTGGCTTGAAAACAGAACAAATGATTTGTACTCACCAGAGTGGTTGCAGATTGAGGAAGACATTCTAAGTGGTAAAAACATCAGTACACATTCACTTTTCTTTACTTGCCAAACTACAATAATAAATAGCTCTATAATAGTGTATGGTAGAACGTTATTATCGCCAAAATTCAGTTGAAACACAGTCTTGTTATGGTATTGTTCTGACATTCTCTTGCTGTTAACCACTGTAGAATGATACCATAACAAGAAAGAATGACACTGCCTGTCACGTTCCACAGTAGCAGCAGTCAGCGGTAATCAGTACCACACAGTACTATTCAAATGCCAATGACAGTTGTGTGCACAGTAGTGAGTTAAAAATAAAGAAATCTCTCTCCAGGTACCTGTATTTTAATTTCACTGTGTGTAAACACTTGGCTCTGCGGCACTTCCTGAAGATGTAAAGAGCACGTTTTGACCCAACCCTGTTTGACCTCATGTTCAGCAACTGCTTCTGAGTGTGTCAAGACTTATTTTCAAGTTTTTGTTGTTAAAATAAAAAATTTGTTCTGCCATTGTCTCGTAGTTGAACTACTGGACTGCTTTCCCATCAAATGAGAAGACATTCAGAGAGAGTTAACACCACATTGAATTTGCATCCCGAGGTTACCATGGTTACTGAAAACCTCTCAAGCTGTGCTCTTGAGGTTTACAGACCATGATAACCTCTCGATGCAAATACAACGTGGTTGTTAACTGCTCCCCATACATTATCCTCCATGTAATTATACTCCTTACCCTATATCTTGGTCAAACAGTTCCCCTGAAAAAGGACAATCAAGGAGTTTATTATTTATGAGAGAAGAGAAAGAAAAAATATCCTAGAAGTAAGAAGAGGAAATGGAAAATAGAGAGATAGATTAGTCCAATAAATAAACAAATTGGCAATACAGTATAGTATATAATGAAGAAAGAGGGAAAGATGGAATGGAGTGTGGAAGAAACAACAGTCCCATCAAGTGCAGACTCATAGATTTTACAAAGTGATGAGCTTACTTAAAGAATTCCAATAATTCCAGACAACCCCCACCCCCACCCCAGTTCTCAAACCTCTGTCAAGTTTTTCACATGCTATGTTTTCAATGAAAGCGTTCTTCCATTCTACTATAGAAGGAGCTTTGGGTTCTATCCAGTTTTTTAAGATGCAGTTTTCAGTCATGATAGAGATCAAGGAGATCATATATTTAAGTTCTGTTGTTACAGATGAATTGTCATTGAACTGACCAATTATACATGTTTTAATGTTCACGTGCTGAGTTAGCTGAGGTCTCTGGGACAAGCATTGTTTTACCTGTTGCCACAACTGTACTATATGGGGACATTACCAAAACATGTTCAGTTGCATTTGAGCCATTTATCATTGTTGCTAAGTTTCATCTTGAACATTTTATCTGAGGAATAAAATAGATTGTGTACACACTTGTATTGGGTTATCCTGTTATTGACAAGGGAGAATACTGTAAAGGGAGAACCCCAGATCTGTTTCCAGTTCCATTTGGTTGCATCTTCTCCCAGTATGTTAGATCATTTGGAGACTGATTCTTCGCTTTATCTATAATTACTGAACTTAACAAACTATTGATTGAGATGATAGAGGGTTTAAATCTCATAACTGCTAGGATGTTACAAGCGTTTTCATTCACCTGAGGTTTTATAATGCCCCTAAACATATGATACTCTGGGAGGGTTTTTTCTAACATGGATTGTGAGGATTTCGCTTGGTTCTTTTCGGACAGGGTGTCTGCGATCCGGCGGGTGGCTCCTTCAGCCAGTAATGTTACAGCTGGCAGTGATCGTCTGATGTGTTCTGAGTGCACTCCGTCTGGTTGGGGAGAGTTTAGACCAGTGGAGGATAGTGAGGTTATTGAGGTAGCAACCAATGTGAGGCACACCTTTTGTGAACTGGACCCGGTGCCAACGCGTTTCCTAATGAGATGCGTTGGCTCTGTTGGCCCGGTGTTTGCCATGATTGTACGGTGCTCCCTTTCTGAGGGTGTCTTTCCAGATGCCTTGAAGGAGGCTCTGGTGAGACCCCTCTTAAAGAAGCAATCTTTGGACCCGGAGATCAGGGCAAATTACTGTCCAATCTCTAACCTTCCATTTTAAGGAAAGGTTATTGAGAAAGTGGTAGCGCTTCAATTGGAAGAGCACCTCATATCCCATGAGTTGTATGAACCCTTCCAGTCGGCTTTTCGTGCCAGACACAGCACTGAAACTGCACTTGTTCGGGTGCAGAATGACTTACTAAGGGCTAGAGATCGAGGAGACAAGACAATTCTTGTTCTCTCGATCTCTCATCAGCTTTTGACACTGTGGACCATTGTGTGCTGCTTGCTCTTGGGACCTATGTGGACTCACCGTAATGTCATCAAATGGTTTGAGCCCTTTCTAACTAACAAGAGGCAGCGGGTTATGATGGGAAATTTCTCATCTATACCCAGTCTGCTTCTCTGTGGAGTTCCTCAGGGATCAGTATTGGCTCCAATGTTGTTCGGTAGTGTATGCTGCCTCTGGGTGGGATCATTAGGAAGTATGGCTTGAGTTTTCATTGCTATGCCGATGATACTCAGCTATATTTTTCCTTCGCCCCAGGAACATCCAATGCAGTGGATGTGCTTAATATCTGTCTGGCCGAGATTAACGACTGGATGGCCTCCAGCTGGTTGCGGCTGAACCCCGATAAGACGAAGGTATTAGTAGTGGAGTCGAACAGAGTTTGTGATAGGATGGCCTCTGACACAGAAACTGGGCTTGTCCTAGGGTTTGTGCCATTGAAGGCCTCCTCTTGGGTGCGAAAACTTGGCGTGATTCTGGACAGAGATTTAACCATGGAGGCTCAAATATCCTCTGTGGTTCGTACCTGTTTTTACCATCTCAGAAACATTGCCAGAATTAAACCCTTGTTCCGTCCTCTGGACCTCCTACTTTGATACATACCTTAGTCACATCTAGGCTTGATTACTGTAATGCGCTCTATCTCGGGGTCACGGGAGGATCTCTACGCAGATTGCAGCTGGTGCAAAACGCAGCTGCCCGATTGTTGACCGGGCAGCAAAAGTTCTGTCATATCACACCAGTTTTGCGTGAATTGCACTGGCTGCCAGTCAGGTGGAGAGTCCTCTTCAAGGTGGGTCTTCTCACCTATAAGGCCCTACACGGACAGGGCCCTGGTTACCTGTTAGACCTTCTGTCACCTGCCTTCTCCTCGCGCCCTCTTCGTTCCTCCAGTGAATGCCTCCTGACCATTCCCAGAACTAGGCTGAAAACAGCCGGTGATAGAGCATTCAGTGCCGCAGCCCCCGTTCTGTGGAATTCCTTACCAACTATGGTCAGAGAGGCTTCATCGGTGGATGGTTTTAAGGCCCAGTTAAAGGCTTTTTTCTTTTCTAAGGCATTTAATACTTAGATATGGATTTATAGTTAGGCTTAGTTTTTGTAATGATTTGTATTTATATGTAAATCTATATATTTATTATGTTAAAATGTCTGTTTAAATGCTTTGTACGGCGCCCAGAGCCTCAGGGATTGGGCGTCTTTTAAATAAATTTTGCCTTGCCTTGCCTTGCCTTTGCCAATATCCAGTGTGAGCTGTGAATTTTTTGTTGAGTTTTCTGGCAATATAAAATCTTGCTTGATTGTGGATATATCTTTAAAACCAGTATTCCCATATAAATCTTTAACCATAACAATATACGGTTGTTTCAATACATCTCCCTGTTTCACAAATGTTTCTAATCGCAGATTTGGGTTCCTCCAGGGTGGCTGCTGAAGGGAAGCTGCCAACTCCAATTTTAGTAGTTGGGATACCTGTGTTATTACTCTGACCGAATCCATTATATAGAGGATTGTGTATGAGCAGTCATACACAGCAAGGATATTCTTGTATCGAGAAGTTTTCTTGGTAACAGATTACCTCGAGAGTGCAGCTCAAGAGGTGCTCTGTTACCAAGGGAACCTCGAGATACAAAAATATCCTTGTTGTGTATGACTGCTCATAAACAATCTTTTATAGTATATAGACAGTCACAGCATAGAAAATCACACAAAACCAGCCAGCAAAGACAACGGAGAATAGAAATTTTAACATTTTCTTTTTTTTTAATGGACACAAGTGAGCTGAAGATGTTTCTGCAAGTACATGTTTTAAAAAAAAACAACTTCCAGCTTAACTGGATAGAGAGGAAAGCAACTGTGTGGCAGCATTCCAAGTTGTTCTGTGCAGTAGTGACATCACTACTGCAGCAGAACAACATAACAATGTCACTACTGCAGCAGAACAAGCATATTCCAGGCATGGAATGCCATGCATAACATCATTCCACCATACACTATATGTTTATTATATATGACTAGAGATAAATATGTCATAGAATAAGTTTTCTCAAGTTTAACTCTGTTTTTCCTTTTTAATAGATGTTTTTTACATTGGTTTTGCCTATTACCCTTATGTATGTTCATGCATTGGTTAATTCATATGTTTGTGACTTTGTCATTAACTTTTATTGGAAAAAGAAAATCTTATTAACAAAAAAAAAGCAAGCTGAGACATTTTGGGCTCTTAATAACACCAAGTAAGCCTAAATAAGGGCTGAAAGAGCAGTTAATACTTTTTTTATATTATTTCTATTTATTCTCCTCCCCGTAGGGCCCCCATCTGACTGGCTCCCCCAGCTCTGTCCCTTGGAATTACCGGGGCTTACCTTACGTCCGCTCTAGGAGCAGTGCCTGCGGAGAGTCGATCACGATCCTGCTGCTGGTGTTTCCTGTTTTTCCTCCATTTTCTCCCCATTTTTCCCGAGGGCCCCAGGAGAAGGTCACATGCATGTGGAGGCACACATGCACCTTACAGCCCTGGTAATGACCCTCCTCCACCTGCCCCATTGGCCTATCACCGGCACTCTGCTTGCGCAGCCCCTCGGCCTCTAGCCAGGGGGGGTAGCCGTGAGCGAGGGATGCCATCCCACCTCCCTGGAGAGGAGAGCTGCCTGATTGCCGCTCCATCCAGCTCCACCCTCCCCCCCTGTGCCGACCTCTGATGACCCAGGCTCACTCCCGAACCCGGGTCGCCGGTGTGCCACGAGGTGAGACATCCACGCCTCAGCCCTCTGCACCACCGGGCTGGCCCAGGCAGTTAATACTTTTAAACTTTTGTGTATGAGACATTTTTTATAATTTCACTCTGGTGGGCAGTGCATCTGTATGACTCCAAGAGGACGAACTTTGACCTCAGTACATGCTGTACTATACATCGCAGCTGCAGCATTGTTGCTGTGTGATAGTGCCCTTATTGCACATCAGGTGCCTTCTAACTAGGCAGTTAAACTACACAGCATATTTAAAAGTTTAATTTTGCAGTTTGCTCGTCCACGGACGACCGGAGTTGACATGACGTCACTTTCGGCTCTGCAGGGTCAAAAGCAGCTGCAAAAAATGTCCTGACTTAGGTGTTTCTTGGGAAATGATTCATAACTTCATGCGTCCCCAGAGGTGTCCATTAAGAGCTTCAAAATTAGGAAAATGAGGTTGCTTTAAATCTTGACATGATTCAGGCCACAAACTCCTTCAAAACAGTCTTTTTAGCAATAGTTTTTTCGATGCCCTGACGTTTCACACCATATTTTTTGGTGCTTTTTCAAAAGACTTTTTAAACTTTCTGTTAATCATTCAAAAATATAGTTTTCAGTATTTCATCAAAATAATAACACATTTTTTTTTTACATTTTTCACTGTCATCCAGTTGACATATTATATTTGCCAAGCATTTGACTGTATACTGCTTTTCATAAATCTGTTCTTTCTAAACACCTACCATGTGTGTTTCTTGTTCACCATAACATCTAAACAAGCACAACATGTAATTCGTTACTAAAAGGGAAATTACATACATAGCTATCAAATATCTGTCACCACCACCTTGTTTTCAGTAGGTACATTTCATAAATATAAATCGTTACCCTTCATTCAATAGACAAGTATAGTATATGGTTAGGACTTATTATGAATAGAAAGTGGCTTTCAAAATCTTGTTGTAGGACAGTTCAAAGGTCAAAAAAGTTGTACTATCGTTCTGATATCACATCGATAGTACAACAACTTTTCTGACTTGCCCTACCACCTGGTTGGCTGATTCAGACTGGGGATTCAAAAAATGCAGGAGAAAATGGCGGCGTCACTTAGCGATTGGCAAGGCAAGCAGCTCATAAGTACAGTTTGGACACAGACTATATTGTCAGCTCCATGTGCCCAAACTGTCAGTTTTCAGTGTTTTTCTTTTTTAAAATCTACTGGCACAGTTACCGATGCCAAAGCAGAGTGGGATTTTCAGCGAGGAGTCGGGAGAACCGGTAACTTCTGGGGCAGGACCGCATCGAGAGGACTGCAACCTTTAGGTAGGAACTGCAAACAATGACAAAATGCCTAGTTTTGATGCGAGAATGTTGAGGAACTATATACTATATAGAATGTAGGATGGTTAACCATCCACACAAAGCTATGCTTAACTGGGAGTCGATGATGCCATAGAAACCTCTTGAGCTTCGCTCTCGAGGTTTCTGTGACACCATCGACTCCCTCGATGGAAACACAGCCTTGTTGTGGATGGTCAACCATCCACTATTCTATATATTTTATATTCAGTGGTTCATACAAATCTAGTTCA
Organism: Neoceratodus forsteri; assembly: GCA_016271365.2. Classification (NCBI taxonomy): domain Eukaryota; kingdom Metazoa; phylum Chordata; order Ceratodontiformes; family Ceratodontidae; genus Neoceratodus; species Neoceratodus forsteri. The sequence goes on along the minus strand of CM028132.1, from coordinate 371,119,693 downwards.
TCAGCATTCTCATGTGAAAAACAAACAGAAAAGTCCCTAGTATTATTTTACAACAAGAAAACATATATAGGTGCTCCCACATACCAAACAGTGATTCACCAAATTACAATTAACTACTGCCATTAGGCTTAACTAACCCTGTAACTGTGAGGCCTGTTACACGATGGGTCACAAAACATTTCGATGAATTCCACCTCCTGCAAGTAAAATTCAAGCTTTCAACAACTTCATTTCTTTGCTTATTTGCTTAACAGTGTTTTAGCTGAAGTAGCAAATGTTTTCTTGGAAAATGGTTTATTTACCTGAGAAAGTGCAAAAAAACAGCGTTCTTAAATGCTCAATGGCTGACTATTCGGCGTTTTGCTTTTGCTGCGTGGTAAAGTGCTTCACTATGCCTCTTGAGCCTGCATGACCATGTGACGTGTTGCATTGGAAATTACAGGTCTCATGCACTTTGGTGTGTGATTCTAGTTGCCTAGGCAAGTCACAACGACCACTATGTGATTGTGGCTTGGGCAAGCAGGCTCATTTTGGTGAACGTTCAGTATTGTGAGAGGAGAGGTATTTTGGCATCCTCCAGCTTATGACTACCAGGGTAAGCCAAGACAAAGAAGCTGAACCTATGGTGATCGAGTCTCCAAAGCCACCTACCATCTAAGCTGTGCACAACATCTGCTTTCAAGGCAGGTGTTGGACAACCAACCGAGCTTTCTACTACTAATATCCTCTTGTAGCAGCAGTGTAAAGACTTGTAATTGCCAAAGTCAGGGGATAGATATTACAACTGGAATCCTGCTTGCCAGTGTGAGTTGCTAACTGTAGGAAACCAAGCCACAGTGAAAGCATAACCCGAACTGATCCAACTGAGTTGAAGGTCAAGATTCGAACTTGAGACTTTGGACTTGCCTTTTGACTTTGTAACTGTGGGACTGCAAGAATTCTAACCCTGACCTTTGCGTGCTAACTCCAGGAGAAGAAAAGAAGACAGAGTGAAGATACCGGGATTAATGCCCTCAAGAAAGTGGTGGCCAGAACCAACCTTTTTGCACACTCTCTCTCTCTCTCTCTCCCTCTCTCTCTTGCTTGCCTTCCAGGATTGTGTCAGCATATGGAAGGGTATGATATCAGGACTCTTTGTGTTAACTGTAATACAGTGTGGTTAAAACTTTAATCTCTCTCACTTTATTCTGTCAATGTAGTCTTCATTGCTTGATTGAGAGGTGCATGTCTCAGTTGTCATACTTGTATTCATTATGTGTAATGAGTTGCTAGTTGCTTCCTGGCACTGATAAATAGCCCATATTTAACATGGGGGGCTTATTGTCACGTCCTTGTGAATCGCTATTGTAAAGGCTAGTCATATTACCAATCAAAGGGGGCAACTATCCCTTCAATAGTACCAATGTAGTACACTGGCATGCATGCCCCTGCCCCCACCCTGAGTGTCTTTGCCAGATGGGTCTTAATCCCCGTTGTTTCCACCATGTTGTGTGTGTGGTCTGGAGCACATACGGTGCAATGCAGCAGTGGCCCACCGTGACCAGGTGTGCCAGGCACAGCTGGTAATGTGCCTGTGGGCATAGCCCAGGTGTGGCCCCCTGCTATGGGTTCCTCCATCGCCTGTGTTCAGGCTATGGTGGTTGCAGAAGGGTCTCTAGGTGGCTACGACCCCCTTGATCATGTTGTATGTGCATACCTCCATGGCGTGGTGAATATATGGTATAATACCGTACCCCTCCCGAGCATGGCTTCCTCTTGTCCATCATCCTGTGGGGTTCCTGTGAATGAAAGTGGACATGGCCTGAGCTGAGGACCATCACATCACTGGGTGTTGCTGCGCTATCTGCATGTGCCATGGTTGGCAGTGCTATCTACCTGTTATGTTAGGTGACTCTGGGGTGGTACTGGGCACATGGGAAATTTTTCTGGACAGTGGTGTGTCTGTAGGCCTGCATTCCATCATCTGTTTGGGCTTAGGGTCTCTGGTGGATAGTACAGTTGGCCATGCTGTGTACTGTGGCATCTGCATTGCATACACACATGCCCTGGTACATACTTGGAAGGGTGTCCATGTTTTCCTCCTTGCCATGCATTGCTGCCAGGGTTATTGTGTCCACCACACTCCTTTTGATTAGCATGAGAATGTGGGGGGCCTCTGCCTGTAGGGCCCATGGATTGCCTGGCTGCCATCATCTTCAGACACATGGCCATCGGGAGATCATGCCACATGTGGCTGATAGCAGACAGTGTGCATGTCTTGTGGTCAACAGTACTGACAGCCACCTGCATATCAAGCCATATCTGTGCCTTTGTCTCTATAGGGGCCTTTAGTGAGTGGAAACCATACATGGAATTGTATTTCTGAATGTCCACAACCACAGGGACAAACTGTTGTGTGGTGAAGTTAGTTGATCATGACCAGCAGGTGCAGGGTCCATCCTGGGCCACGGTTCATGGGTTCTTTAGTCTCCCCTGCTATCAGCTGCCCCAGTGGGGCTGGGCCTTTGCTAGGCAGCCTGTGTACTATGTTTCCTTTAGACATGTCTGTATTCACAAACTGAAAGGTACTCACTGTGGGTTGCACATGGCCATTCTGGTACAGTTGCTTATATATGCTGCAGTCACAACGTGTGTCCACATATTTCAGCACTGCCCAGCATATGCTCTGTGTCATCCTCTACATGTCTCCGCAGACTTTCCTCCTCACTCCGTGAGCTGCATGCCTCTCCATGCATGCCTCATGTACTCAGTTTTCTTGCTATGCATAAGCGCATTGCATTTACGTCTGTTTCACATGCTGGATATGCACCTTCATGCACAAGGCCTCAATATGTATGGGAGGCCATTGGCTACACCTTTGGAATGAGTCCCAAGCAGTCCTAAAATCTAACTGGGAGGTTGGTGTAGTCTGTTCATAAGCTCTGTAAGACAGCAAGACCGAAGCCTGCACATTTATGGGAAACAGTTCCCAGACTGTAATGTTTAGTGAAAGTGTGGACAGTACTCCAGGTGGCTGCAGTACAGATGTCAGCCGCAGAGACATTTCTGATGCAAGCAACAGATGTGACCATGCCATTTGTGGAATGACAACAGACTGCACCAGGAAGTTCCTTACTGTGCTTCCTATAACAGAACTAATACAATGTGCTAGCCATTTAGACAAGCACCGTTTTGAAATAGGTACGCTTTCTTTCCCAGGGACAAAAACAAAAAACCAAGAGCACTTTCTGCAGTCCTTGGTGCATGCCAAACAGTATCTCAGGATTCTATGTACATCCAAAATATGAAGCACTGCTTCACCTTGACTGGCATGCTCTGGGCAATAAGCTGGAAGGTGGATGGTTTGGTTTAATGTGAACTCAGACACCACCTTTGGCAAAAACATAGGATTAGTATGTAAAGGTACCCTGTCTTTATGAAAAATCAAATAAGAAAGCTCACACATTAGAGCCTGTAGCTCTGAAATCCTTTGAGCTGAAGTGACTGCAACTAAAATAATGCTTTCCATGAAAGGAAGCATAGGCCATAACTCGCAGCTGACTCAAAAGGAACCAATGCAAGTTTCTCAAGAACAAAATTTCGGTCCCATGGGGGGGTACTGGATTGCAAATGGGAGGTTTCGTATGTAGAATACCTCTCAAAGAGGTATCAAGACCTCCAGTTGGGCTACTGTATGCCCATCGATAGAGGCATGGAAAGCTGATGTTGCTCCCTGATGCACCTTTGGCGAGGAATACTGCAAACTGGAGTCTGACAGTGACAACAAGTATTACAACACTACACTGACCAGACAGGTTAATGGGTCCATATTCTTAGAAGTGGCCCACAAAGTGAAATGCTTCCACTTCAAAGAGTATGTTTGCCCTTTGGAAGGATTCTTGGCCACAACCAGCACATCAGGAACTTTTGCTGACACCCCAAATCATGTTACAACTGTATCTTCAGGAGCCATGCATGCAGATGCAGGGAACTGAGGTCTGAATAGACCAGAGCCCCCTTGTGTTGTGACAACAGGCCTCTGCAAAGAGGCAAGAGTGCTGGTTGCTCCACAGCTATTTGTCAAGGCCACAGAGGTGCAATGAGGATGACGGTCGCACCCTCAATCTGTAGTTTCAGTAACACTCTCTGTATTACTGGAATGGAAGGGAATGCATACTGAAACCTCCCTTTCCAAGAGAGGGATGCATCTTGCCAAAATACTCCAGGCCCAGGAGAAAGTGAGCAGAAACACGGCAGTTTTGTGTTGTGTGGGGATGCAAAGACGTCTAACTCTGGATGACCCCACCTTGCAAAGAGGTAATCTACCACAGAGGTCGGCAGTTCCCATTCGTGTATCTTGGCCTGTGACCTGCTAGGCAGATCTGCTAAGATGTTTTGGACTCCTGGCAGATGCATGGCTGATAACTCCTGGCCGTGTTCTAGCACCCAGTACCGCACTCTCACTGCTTCCCCACATGGGGATAGGAATGAGTCTCTCCTTGTTTGTTTATATAATGCATAACATTGATGTTGTCTGCCCGGACCAGCAGATGACCTAGAGTCAGATGCTCCTGGAAAGCCTGGAGACTGTATAGAACAGCTCTCATCTCCAGAGCATTTATGTACAGTTTGGCTTCCACCTGGGACCAAGACCCTTGGGTCTTATAAGGACCCAGGTGGGCTCCCCACCTGGAGCCTGATACATCTGAGGTGACAATCTGAGTGGGAAAGGGAATGGGAAACTTGTTTAATCAGGAAAGGCACACTAAGCTAGAACCCATTTCCAGGTGTGACCTGGGAGCACAAGGAAGTTAAGTGACTTGCTCGGGGTCACACAGTACGGAAGTAGGGGCTGATGGAATTCAAACACAGGTCTCCAGGTTTGCAGCTCTGTGCCCTTAACCACTATGTTATATCACTTCCGTAGTAGATGGGATTAAGAATGGAACGCCCCTCAAAAGGTTGCTGCAGTCCATCCACCACGTTGGTGTTCTGCGTAAATGGGATGTGATGAGAACCTGATGGCCCACAGTGTCCGTCAATTGATCCCACTGCATTCTCTGTGTCCACTGCAGTATCCACATATGTAAGTAAGCCGGTGGCACTGTCACAATGGTTGCTGCCATGTGTCCCAGCAAGCACAGGAATGTCCTGGCTGAGACATACTGACTGCTGTACACCTGCTGTGCTTGAGCCATGACACGTTCTGCCCTCTCCAGAACCAGAAACGCTCTGCCCCAGTCTGTGTCCTGGACTGCACCCATATACTGCAGCTTCTGGCAAGGGGTCAGTGCTGACTTTAGCAGATTCACAGTAACCCCCAGGTCTTCAAACAATTGCCTTGTGCTAGACAGGGTATGTTCGAGCTGGTTTATAGATTTGGCTTTCAACAGCCAATCGTCCAAGTATGGGAAGACAGAGACATTCCCTGCATAGGGCTGCTGTCACTACAGCTAGGCATTTGGTGAAGACCCAAGGTGCAGAAGACAAGCCAAAGGGCAATACTCTGAACTAGAAGTCCTCCCTTTCCAGGACTAATCTCAAGTACTTAATGTGATGCTGTCCGATCTTGATACGAAGGTATGCATCCTTCATGTCCAGGGAGCAAATCCAGTCCCATTTGCAACAGGGGAATCAGATTCTGCAGGGAGACCATTGAAATTTCTTGTATTCTATGTAGAAGTTTAGGTGTCTCCAATCTAACACAGTTCTTGGGTCTAGCATCGGCCTGAGATCTCCTGTCCATTTGGGGATCAGGAAGTACTGTAGCTGGAGTAAAACCCTCTGCCTTTCTGGCAAGATGGTACAGGTTCTGTGGCACATTTGGTCAGTAAAGCTTGTACCTCTTTTTTCAACAGGGACAGATGTGCCAGGGGTAAACTTGAAAGAGACAGAGGCTACTCTGGAAGGGTGTCTAGCAACTCCAAAGCATGTCCCTTTGCAGTTATCTCCAGGACACATTCATTTGTATTATTCTCTTTCCATTGTGTTAATGGAAGGGCGATGTGACTGTCACAAACACACTCCTGGGGGTCAGGCTCACTGAGCTTACAGTGCCCACCCCTAAGTGCAATCCATCATGGGGGGGGGGACAGGGATACCTGCCTCATCCTTTTGAATGCTTGTCGAGTTCATGACTGCATTTCTGCCACGTGGATCCCAGGCGTCCCTCTAGCTCTGGATAAAGGCACAATACCAGTCTCAAATCTTGTGGCCAAATATGAACCTTTCCTTGGCTATTACACAAAGGAGGAAGACCTAGGCTTCACACTCTCTTCAGGGTAGCAGTGTAGCACCTGATTTGGCCTTCTCCCTACATGACATGCAACAGCCTGGTTCAAAATCTTTGTAGACTCTGGTATTCTAAAGAACAAAAGAGCAGCACCAGCTGCAAAGATACCATCAATCAGGACACAGTGCATACAAACAAACTGGTATTTTATTCCAAAGAGGTACAAAAATAAGCAGCAGCAGTAATTGTTAGAAGTCAGACATAGCACTAACATTTCTCTTGGCCCCTGCCAGGCTTCATCAGAGTGATCTACCATAAAGTGCAAAGTGCTCATGATTTATAGTACAAAGAGGTGTGTTTAAAATTCAATGCAGCCAATCAAAGGTCTGCATCAAAGGTTCATCTTAAAGGTACAATGTCCATTATACAATTCATTACCAAGCAATCAATCTGTCTCAGTACAAAAATAGATTACTAATAAAACATGGACTATAGTTGAGAGTATTCTAATAAATAACAAAAAAATAGAAAACAGTGATTGTAAAAGTTTTGCATTTCATTTGGTTTTTACCAAGGTCCTGGTGGGACTCGAACCTCTTAACTAGTCCAGGCACATAGGCTTTATACAGATCCAAGAAATCATGCAACACACCATTTTAACACCTGAATTTTTTAAATAAAGCAGCCAATCTATGTTGTAATTTAAACCTTTAGTTTTTCGGGCTCCCAGCTCATAAATCCAGAAACTCTCACGCTGGCCTATCAACATTTTGATGTCTCCACCCCTGGGGCCAAGGTTAACATGTTCAATACCCACATATTCAATCTGATGTGTGTGATCTGTGGGTTATTTTGTACATGCTTAACAATGGCATATGTTGTATCCCCCCTTTGCAAGGCTCGTACATGTTCACCCACTCTTACTTTTAAGGAATGAGTAGTCTTGCCAACATAAAATGAACCACAGTTGCATCTAAGGAGGTAAACCTCATTTTTGTGTGTCATAAGTAATAAAGTGTCGAATTTCAGTCGTGTCCCACTATTTGGGTATGTAAAGGACTTTCCACTACAGATTTAATTACGGTAGTTATACCTACCACATTTACAGTATGTGTACCCATTGGGGTTGGGGGTAAAATAGAAGGTCTGACAGGTTCTGATCCCATAGTAATATTTGTCACTACCATATCCCCAATGTTTCTACATCTCCTGAAAACAACTTTTGGTCTTTTCTCCACTGCAACCTAGGTTCCAGCTGAAGTATAGACCACTTGCTGGTAATGATTTCTTTCACTTGGTTGGCACACTTAGAGTAGGTCATATTCTCCACATCCCTTCCAGACCCCTTTCAATTTGGTTGTTTATGGTGGCCCCTCTAAGCAAGTAACAGTTGTCACAAATTATTAATAAACCTTCTAAGTCACATATACAGCATAAGAATTCTCACGCAAGCAGAATTTCTTTAGGAAAACAAACTACAGATTTCACTAATTGCTCTCCTTCCCACACCTAAGCCAGCTCTACTTTTATAGCCACTGGATTTGACTGGCAACAGGAACTTCCTGTTTGGCAGTAGGAAGGGAAGGATCACTGAGACACATTAGTTTCATCAACCTTGAAGGAACCTAAAAAATAACTCTTTCTCCCCCCCCCCCGGCTGCTAAAAATCTGAATCCAAGCACGGAAGAAGGAGACTACTGAAGACTATAGGAAGTTCCTGTCCCAGAACAGGAAGGGTGAGAGTTGTAAGGGCACATAGGCAGTAGGAAAGTAAGTGTAAAAATACATAGAGGGAGGAGACAGTAAGCATACAAAGCAACAGGAGAGGAGACACAAAATAAGTCAAGATGGGAGTGGTGCAGTGCAATGGCTGTGGGGCAGCAGTGTTCTAGGAGACATTCTGGAAGATGCAATGCTGCTCTGTTTGCAGGCACCTCTCTGGTCTGAGGGAGGAGGTTGCCCGTCTCCAGGCTGACCTGGCTAAGGATCCGTAAAACCTCTTCCCCCTCCCAGGGACCACCAGGGGCACCATCGTTACCTCAGAGGTTGCCAAGAAAGAGGAACAGTTGGACCAAGGTGGGCTCAGGGAGGGAGAGGGTGATGGAACAGAGGTGCATCCTTCCAGTTGTACCTCTCCACAATTCATATGCTGTTCTGGCAAAGAGTGGTTCCTCTATGGAGGCACCTGCAGTGGAGACCAAGGAGGATGCTGGGAACCGCCACAAAGGAGACCCACAGGAGGGTGGCATGAGACCCCACAGGGAAAGGAAACAACTTCTGGTTGGGCACTCAATCATTAGGGGGGTAGAAGTGGGGGAGAAAGGGGGTAGGGAGGCAAGGTGCCTGCCTGGCACCACGGCTCAGAGGGACAGGAAGCTAATCCTCAGGATCGCAAGAGCAGCTGCATGAGGGAGGGAGCTGGATGTCATTGTCCACCTAGGAACAAATAACCTGGCTGTGAATGGGACCAGAGCAGTGCAAGAGGAGTTTGTGGAGTTGGGGAAGGGCCTTAGATACGTAGCATGTACGGTAACCTTCTCGGAGGTGCTGTCTGTCTATGGCAAGGATGATGCTAGGGCATTCCGCACCATGGGATTCAATGAATGCTTGAAAAACTGGTGTGCAGCTCAGGGTTTTGGCTTCATTGGGGACTGGGGAGCCACCTGGAGGGATGCAGGCTTATACTGGTGTGATGGACTGCATCTGTCCGGGGGGGGGGGGGGAACCAGGATCCTAGGTGACAAGTTTAAATGCTTCAATGGCAAGCATTTAAACTAGCCAAGGGGGGGAGGCACTGAAAAGGAGCAGGGAAATACCAGCCTCCCCCACAAAACACAGTAGTTACAGAGGTAAACACCAAGGTAGAGAAGTCAGTAGGGAGCAGGACACGGGTAAATGCAGAAAAAGGCAGTAAGGACAGGGATGGGGCTAAATGGGGTAAGGCCATAAAAAATAAATGGAAGGTGATGAGTACCAGTGCCCGCAGTCTGTGCAACAAGCTCCCTGAACTAGTGGCCTTGATGGAAGAGGGATGCCTGGATATTGTGTCAGTCACTGAAACATGGTACACAGAGAACCATGACTGGGATGTCAACATACCAGGATACACAGTCTACAGGAGGGACAGGGTGAGTAAAAGAGGAGGAGAAGGAGTAGCTCTCTATATAAGGGAAGGGATTAAAGCTACAGAACTAAAGAGTAAACAGGAAGTTGAGTCACTATGGGTCACCCTGAAGACAGGAAATGACACCTCAATCTGCATGGGGGTTGTGTACAGACCCCCATCTCAGGGGGAGGAAATGGACAAGGAAATGATAGAAGGCATCCTTAAAATGGCAGAAAAAGGGGAGATATTGTTGATGGGGGACCAGAATATGCCAGATGTTAACTGGAGTACCTTTGCTGCAGGCACATCCAAAAGCAGGGTCATTCTTGATGCCCTACAGTGGGCATGTCTCAGGGCAGCTAGTGCTGGAACCCACTCGGGAGGGAGCAATCTTAGATCTGGTACTCTCAAATGGGGGAGGAGGAGGAGAAGAAAGGATCTCAGATTTAGAAGTGGGTAGCCATTTGGGAACAAGTGACCACCAAACAGTGTGGTTCACAATAAACACAGCCATAGAGTCAAGCCATACAAAAACAAGAGTACTGGACTTTAGGAAGGCTGACTTTGGGAAAATGAGAGAGTGCCTCAGAAAAGCATTAGCAAATGGGCAAGAACGAGGAGTGGAGGAACAATAGGGAATAATCAAAACAGCCACTGCAGAGGTAACAAGCCTTTGTGTGAAGCAAATCAAGAAAATAAAATGAAACAAAAAACCACTATGGTTCTCAAAAGAGGTGGCAGGGACAGTTAAGGAGAAAAGGATAGCATTCAGGAAATATAAGGAAACACAGAAGGAGCAAGACAGAGAACTTTATCAGTTAAAGCAGAAGGAGTCAGGGAAGGCAGTCAGAATAGCAAAGGTACAAACTGAGGAAAAGATAGCCAACTCTGTTAAGAAGGGGGATAAAACCTTTTATATGTACATTAGGGAGTGAAGAAAGACCAAGGGAGGGATACAGAGACTTAATAAAGGGAAGGGGAACGTGGTCAGAGGGTGACAGTGAAAAAGCAGGGATACTGAACAAATATTTCTGCTCAGTATTCACAACAGAAGAGGAGGGGAAGGTACCTAAACCAAACAAGAGAGAAACTCTGAATAGGGGGGTCGATACCAGTCCATTCACAAAAGAAAGGGTTTTGAAAGAACTCTTGAAACAGGGTGGACAAAGCAATGAGGCCTGATGGGATTCACCCAAGAATTCTAAAAGAACTAAGGGTAGAACTAGTAACACCACTGACTACTTTCTTTAACAAATCATGGGAGGATGGGGTGGTACCTGAGGATTGAAGGAGGGCAAATGTAATTCCACTTCACAAAAGTGGGAGCAGGGCAGAGGCAGGAAACTACAGACCAGTTAGTTTGACTTCAGTGGTAGGGAAAATGATGGAATCGCTTCTGAAGGAAAGAATTGTTGAGTACTTAGAGGCCAGTAGGGCACAGAACCCAAGGCAGCATGGTTTCACAGCAGGAAGGTCATGTCAGATGAACCTAATGGATTTCTTTGGCTGGGAGACCAAAGTAGTAGACCAGGGAGGGGCTGTGGATATGGCCTACCTAGATTTTAGCAAGGCATTTGACACAGTCTCACACAAAAGATTAATATACAAGTTAGCCAGCCTTGGAGTGGGTCCCAAGGTGGTAGACTTGGATAAAAAACTGTCTGGACAACAAGATGCAAAGGGTAATAGTAAAAGGAGTCCATAGTGAAGAAAGAAGGATAACTAGTGGGGTACCGAAGGGTTCGGTACTGGGACCGGTCCTCTTTAATGTCTTTATAAAGGAAAGGTATGTCTCTTTGCAGATGTCACAAAGATCTGCAACAGGGTTGATAGATAAGGTGATGTGGAAAGGATGAAAAGGGACTTGGCAAGGTTGGAGGAATGGTCAAATACATGGCAGCTCAGAGTCAATGCAAAGAAGTGCAAGGTAATGCACCTGGGAAAAAAAAACCCGGGGAAGAGTACACAATGGGGGGTGAGTTAATAACAACAACAAAAATTGAAAGAGACCTAGGAGTAATTATATCAGATGACCTAAAGGTGGGCAAGCAATGTGAGAAGGCAGTAAGGAGGGCTGGGTGGATACTGGGATGCATGAGGAGAGGCATCAACAGTAGAACACAGGAAGTTGTTATCCCTCTGTACAGACAGTTAATGAGACCCCATCTGGAGTACTGCGTGCAATTCTGGAGACCCCATCTCCACAAAGACATAAACAGAGTGGAGGCTGTTCAGAGGAGGGCAACCAAAATGGTGCAGGGTCTGCACCAGAAAACATACGAGGAAAGACTAAAGCAGCTTAATATGTATGCCTTTGAGGAAAGGAGGGAGAGGGGGGACATGATATAAACTGTCAAGTATCTCAAGGGAATTAACAAAGTACAAGAGGGTAGCATCTTTCAGAAGAAGAGATATGCAAGAACAAGGGGCACAATTTGAAGATAGAAGGGGGACGGCTCAGAGGTAATGTTAGAAAGTATTTTTTCACAGAGAGGGTGGTGGACGCATGGAACAGCCTTCCGGAGGAGGTTGTGGGGTCTAAAACTGTGGGAGAATTCAAGAATGCATGGGACAGACATAAAGCAATTTTAGTGGGGGGTAGGAAGAAATAGGCTGTTGGTTAAATAGGATCTGCAGCTTATCCTCTAGGTAGGGAAATGGGCAGACTAGGTGGGCCAAGCAGTCCTTATCTGCCGTCAAAATCTATGTTTCTATATACTTTGTCTGAACCAAACCCTCCTCTGGTTGCCCCAACAGAAATTCGATACATACCTTGTTGTGTATGTAATGCCTAAGTTGTAAGTACCTATAGAAGTCCATACGCGCTTGGGACCATTATTGACATTATCCGATCCTGTATCCCAAACTCACTGACCTGTCTCCTTCCCTACCAGAAAACAAACTATGTGTTGCACTCAGCGATAAATATCCCTGTCCTCGTCCCGAGACATCGCACCAATAAAGGTGGTCGTGTCTTTGCCTGTTACGCTCCAAATTTCTGGAACTCACTTCCTGTAACCCTACGCCAATCTGTATCTCACAACTCCTTTAAGAAAGAACTTCAACATTATCTTCTCTCCTCTCCTCTCCTCTCCTCCTACACATGCTCCTGCTTCAAACCACCCTAGCCCACACCCTCTAATCCTGCCCTCCACTTGTTGTAACCAAGGAGCCTAGGGCCCACCCCTGTCAGTGAAACTCTCCCTCTCAACTTTTACTTCCTCATTTCTTTCATTTTCTTTTTCCCCATTTCCTCCTCTTCTTTCCAGGTTATCAAATCATCCATCCCCACCTTCTCTCCAAAGCTCCTCCCTCTATCTATCTTTGCCTGGTAGCTATTGCTTCCACTGCTCCCCATTTCCTTACTTTCTTGCACGGTTACCTGGTTGGATAATTTGACCTTAATGTATTGTCTTGTGTAAATATTAATGCTGCACTTTTGTCTTCCTACCTCAATCTCCTATTTGACCTGGTTGTATCCTGTCTCACATTAACTAAAATGCTTAAATGCTTATTTCTGGTCTAACGGCCCCAATACTTTGTCACATTGCTGCTGACATGTAATTGCACTATGTATCATGTTGTTCCTGTACTTTGCACTATGTATCATTGTTCTCGTAAGTTTGTCTCTGTACTCTCCCAGGTCGTGCCTGAAAATAGTCTTTCTGGCTAGTGCACCTACCTGGTAAACAAAAACTAAATAAAATAAAATAAAAAAAATAAGCTGTATATTATATTCTTGTTGCAGTGTTTTGAACTCTTTCACAGAGTCTTCTACCATGAACTGCCCCAATGAAGCCAATCCCTGTCTATCCCAGTCAAGCATGGTCTTATCTCCTCTTATGTATGGGAAATCCGGAAAATTCTGCAAAGGTATATAAGATCATACTTTATTCATTTATTTATCAAGTCTAGGATTACAAATACCTTTGAGCCATGGCTCTTTTACAAAGGTTCCACGTCAGAGAAATACAAATTATGGGGAACATCAAGACAGGCATTACAACAATGTGGACATTGCAAACAGAGTACAGATTAATACAGTTCAAGGGTAGCATTGTAACAAGGCAGCCAGAGGCATTTGTCAGAGTAAATAGACAACAGATAAGAAATGCCAGAGTCAAAGGGAGAGGGAAGAGGGAATACATAGCCTGGTTTCTCCCACACTGCCCTAACCTTCAGCCTTAATGACAGGGTGTGCTTTGTCCATCGATTTTCGAGCTTATGGATTACTTTCGGTAGGACCATCCAAGGTAGGACCCATAAGGGGATTTCCGGGTGAGCATTTTGCTCTAGAGTACACCACTGTATCCTCGAGTTCTTATTTAATATCTTAACCAGAGGCATTATTTGTGCTGCCCAGTAGTATCGAGTGAGGTCCGGTAAGCCCCAGCCTCCTTGTCTTTTAATTTCCTGCATTTTTATTAGTTTAATTCTGGATTTCCAGCCAGCCCAGATGAAGTGTGTTATTTTTTGTTGTAATTGCTGAAGATTTGCTTTGGGTATGTGAACTGGGAGGATGGAAAATAAAAACAATAACCTTGGCAGAACATTCATTTTAGTGGCTTCGATCCTACTAGCTAAAGGCAAGGGTAGTGTGTTCCACCTATCCATATCAGCAGAGATCTGGCTGATTAGGGGGTCATAATTAAATCTATACAGATTAGCAAGATTCTTTGGAATCCAGATGCCCAAATATTTAACCTTCTCAGATACCCACTTAAAGGGTATTTTAGCTTTAATGTCTAGTGTTACCCTGCCCCTCAGCACCAAGGCTTCTGATTTTCCAATATTTATTTTAAAACCTGATATGGCTCGGTACTTTTCCAATAAAAGCAGTAAATTGGGAATCGTGATGCGCTGGTTATCCACAAAAATCAGTGTGTCATCTGCATACATCGACACTTTGCAATTGTTCCCCAACTTTGATTCCCATAATGTCCTTCGACTCTCGAATTGCCATAGCCAATGGTTCTAAGCTCAATGCGAATAGCATAGGGGAAAAGGGGCAGCCTTGCCTGGTACCCCTCTCTAAGTTAATCTTCGATGACAAAGTACCATAAACTTTGATCCTAGCTGTGGGATTACTATAACACAGCGAGATCCGTTGGATAAAATTCTCTCCCATCCCCACCCTCCCCCAAATCACCTGTAAATACCCCCAGCTCTGGCGATCAAATGCTTTTTCAGCATCTAGAAAAAGGGCGAGCTGCGCAGTAGAGGTGGATGAGCCATATGCCATGATATTCAGGAGCTCACGGACATTATCCGCTAAGTGTCTGTTCGGTATGAAGCCCGTCTGATCTGGGTGGATTAGTAATTCTATATATTTTTGTAGCCTGGTTGAAAGGACCTTAGTTAAAAGCTTCAAGTCCTGATTTAATAAGGAGATAGGTCTGTAAGCCTCACATCTGTCCCTCGCTTTGCCCTCTTTATGAATGACCGAGATGGTGGCCTCCCTCCATGAAGCCGGAATGCGATTTTCTTCTAGACATGTATTAAATACTACTGCTAGGATAGGGGCTATTGAGTCTTTAAATTGCTTGTAAAATTCTGGGCCATAGCCGTCTGCGCCCTGTGTTTTACCTGAAGGGAGAGAGTGGATTGCCTCCTTAATTTCTTGTGTTGTGATTTTACGGTTCAAGCCCTCTCTGGCCTGTTCTGATAGGGTAGACAGTGACAACCCTTGTAGAAAGTATTCAGTGTCTAATTTAATATTCTGATTTTGATTCTCTTTCTTACATAAAAGCTGATAATAAGCTTGAAATTGCTCCACTATATCTTGCGGTTTGGTCCAAGAGTCTGTAGGATCTGATTTGTTAATTAATTTAGGGACATTCCTATCAGCTTGTTGTTTATGGAGCCTTATGGCTAACAACTTGGAGGCTCTACTACCAGTGTCCTGATATTTTTGATTAATAAATCTGAGCTGCCCCTCCACTTTGAAATTGTCTAGCTTCTGCAGTTCTTCTCTTTCCTTCACCAGGTTCTTAAAGATTCTGGTGTTAGATGGATTTTTTTGTGTTCAACCTCAAGGGCAGTAATTGACTCTAGAATTCTGTTCCGGGACATAACCATAATTTTTTTCCTTGCGGATGCTGTGCTGATAAATTCTCCCTTAATCACTGCCTTCATGGCTTCCCATGTGCTAACAGGAGAACAATGTTGTTGTATGTTAATATCATATACTTCTTTTATTGTTTTAGTGAGTTTTTTGACTAATGCTTTATCATTTAATAGTAAAACATTCAGTCGCCATTGTGCCTGCTTTTGCTCACTGGAGAGGGACCATGTAATTGATACTGGGGCATGGTCTGATAATGTTATATTATGGATTTTAGATTCAATCACTTTACCGCCTGTACCTTAGGGATCAAGAACATGTCTATCCTTGAATATGATTGGTTGGCCATAGAAAAGAAAGTATAGTCCCTCTCTCTCTGATGTTGCAGTCGCCATACGTCTGTAAGGCCTAGCTCCTCTAGTGCTGCATTCAGGGTTCTGGAGAACTGCTTATTATGGTGCCGAGATTGATAAGACCTATCTAAACTGGTGGAGCACACTGCGTTAAGATCTCCCCCAATTATCAGTTTTCCCTCAGGTAGAGCAGCTACTTTATGGAGTACATCCCTCAGAAATATGTGAGTCTGAAGATTAGGTGTATATAAATTCACTAAGTAAAAAAGTTCATCATTAATAGCGCCAGATATTCTTACGAAGCGCCCCTCCCATCCTTTCTCTACGTTTGTAATTTGCAATGGGCAACCTCTTCTAAAGAGAATGGCAACTCCTGCTTTTCTCCCTGTAGGTGAGGGGGCAGCCTCAACTCTTTCCACCCAAGCCCTTCTCAATTTGGCGTGCTCTTGGTCTCCTAGGTGTGTTTCCTGTAAAAATGCTATTGTACAGTTAAGTTTGTTCAGTTCGTTCAACAGCCTAGAGCATTTTACCGGGGAATGGATTCCTTTCACATTGTAAGTAATTATTTTAATGTTATTCATCTTTGTGAAATCTAAATATAGCTCCTTCCCATTTCCCATTATCCTTGGCTATCATATATATCCACCATCTCAAGCATACTGGATTATAACTGTGGGACCCACCATAATTACTTTCCATAAATGACAGACTGTACCTTTGAGAACTAATGAACCCAACTTCAAACTGCCAATCAAACATACTGGTTACAAATATTATAAACCACAAAAAAATAAAATAAAATCTATGTTAACAGTAGTATAAAAATTTAAAACAACTCTTGTGTGTTGCTGCTAAGAGAGGCAACACCTTCTTTCTATTTCAATTGCTACGCAATGACTTCCAAGGTGAAAGTTTTGTTTTCAGCAACCCCACCGTTGTTTGTTTAGAGGATTTAATCACTTCCTCTTGGTGTGACACACCAAGTTCCCTTTCTTCCAAAATTGTGAGGAGAAGGAGCAGCGTGCGCAATCGCCACGTCCCCGCATCTGCGATGAAACTCTGGTGGCTAGGAAAGCAGATCTCCCCCCCTTCACCCAACCCAGCTCCCTTGAATAAGTGAATCCTCATGCCCCTAAACCTTTGTGCCTTGGGATGTTGTAGGTTCCTGTTGAAAGAACGGACTTCCTGCTCTTCATTTTTAATTTGCTAGGTTATACATTCACCCGTTGTGCTCCTGCATTGAAAAAATAAGTTTCGAGGAGTCCCAAAGCGATTCAATTAGCTTCTTCCCCTCCTCTAGAGATTTGCAGAGTGCTGAGCTTACATCTCTCCTGTGGTGACAACAACCCACTATTTTTTAAAATGTTTTAAATCTGCAGTTCAAGTTTAGGCACAGAGTCACCTTGGAGTTTGATTTTCCTCTCACTAGTTCGAGTGGTTTCCTAGGCCTGTTCGTTTGATCAATTTGGATACATCTGCAGCTGTTCGGTGTGGGAGCAGCCATGGTGAAGACCTCTTGCGCCCCCTTGTTTGTGTTCCCCATACCTCAGTCACCAGTTTGTGCTCCAGGATCTCCAGTTCCTGATTTAGAATTGTGATTTTTTTTGCTCCTTCAGAAAAGGGGTTGCCTCTGCGAGAGATCCAAACACCCGAGCACCCTCCTCCAGGTACACTTTTAATTTGGCTGGAAAATGTAACTGTGCCTTGATATTTCTCTTTTCCTTAAGCTCTCTGATGACTTGCCTCACTTGGACGCGCTTGGCTTGCAGCTCCTCCGAGAAGTCGTGATCGTAATAGATATTTTGGCCAACGTATTTTAGGTCTTTATGCCTCCAGGCCTCCAACAGGATATATTTCTTGGATTTATAGTGCAGCATACGTACTATCCAGGATCGCGTTTTTGCTTTGGGGTCGGTTGGGCGTGGGCCTAGCGCGCGATGGGCTCGCTCGATATCCGGAGGCAGATCAGAAGGAATTGACAGAGTAGTCTTCAGCAGTTGTATAAAATAAGTCGGGGAGGTGAATCCCTCCTCGGACCCTTCCTGCACTCCATGGATCCTGAAATTGTTCCTTCTCACCCTATTCTCTGCATCTTCCAACCTAGCATGTACCAAACGATCCCTTTGCAGAAGGTAAGATAAAATTCTATTGCTGCTATCCTGTGACTCCGCTTCTTCCGAGACTTTTTTTCTCATTTGTCTGGACTTTGGTATTGACATTTTTAATGTCCATGGGCAGGTCGGCTATGGAGGACTCAATCTTGTTGACCGATTTTAAAATTTTTGCTAGAGCTTTATCGGTTTTGTTTGTTGGGTCTTCTTCCTCCAGGTCAGGGTCCCATGAGGACTCTGAGGGAGAGCAGGCTCTAGCACAGGCCGTGAGTCCCTCCATGCTCACGTCAATTGATAAGTTGCTTTAGAGTTGATTTTCTGGCCATTCTGTTATTTTCTTTTGGTTGCTTTGGTTTTCTGGACATTAGTAGTAAATATCACCACCAGTTTAGAAGATTTGAAGTGGAGCTCTGTTGCAAATTAGGATAGTTTGCTGGGTTGGGAGCAACAAGTTCTATGCAGCCACCATTGCAGTGATGTCACCGGAAGTCCTGAAGCATCGATTTTAGGGTACCATTAAACCTTTCCACAAGTCCATTGGCTTGCGGGTTATAAGATGTCATGTGTCTCTGCACCATTCTACACTTCTTCCACAAACACTCCATCAGGTCCGACATGAAGGTACCCCCTCAATCAATGATAACCTCCTGCAGAAAACTGACTCAGGAGAAAATCCCTAGCAAGACGTCTGCCACTTTGTCCTAAATGAGGAAAGGGTGACTGCCTCTGGGTATCAGGTGGCATAATCTACCACCGTCAGAATAAACCTCTTCCCAGAGCTTGGGGTACTCAAAGGTCCCACAGTATCCATTCCTACCCTCTGGAATGGCTTCTCCACAATGGCAAACGAATTAGAGTGGCTTTGGTTTTACTACCTGCCTTCCCTATTTGTAGGCACCGGTGACATGACCTGCAATACTCCTTCACCTGCTGGGTGAAGTTGGGCCAGAAGGAATTCTGGGCCAATCGCTGCGTGGTGTGCGTGATTCCCAGATGTCTGGACATGGGGATATCATGAGCAATTGAGCAACTGCTCACAGTACCCCTGGGGAATGATAAGCTGCCTGCCCATCACCCCTCCCTCTGTCCTTATGTCCTGCGTATACAGCAGTCCATTGTCCCAATATACCCTATGCCTCCTGTCACCTCCCTGTGTCCCATCAGATTCTGCACAAGTCTTCAGCCTCTCCAAACTAGGATCAGTTCTCTGAGCAGCTGCAAATTCTTCACACTTTACCAAAGCATGGGACACATCCCCTTCAGTTCCTAAACTGGGGTCCATAGCTCTAGTGTCAGGGCATTCAGGGTCACTGCCATCCCTAACCTTCTGACCACTGGTTACCCCTCCCTCATCAGAGTAACCTTCTGTAGCTGTTTTGTGAACTGCTACATTGGAAAGTCCAGCCTCCCTTTCAAAACTCATTTCAGGAGACACAGGCTAGGGAACCAGCCTCCCATTGTTTTCCACAGGGGCTTCTGTGGGGTCCAGGGAACTATAATCGGCCTTTGCCATCTGACTGTGGGTAATCACACACACCAATCCCTTCTGGAGATTGTTCCCTGTAATCACATCCAGGGTGAGGTTATCGGCCGCAGCTATTTTTTATACTCTCTCTCCTGTCTCATCCCAGTCCAGGAGAATGCTAGCAAGTGGCAGAGTTTTCTTCTCCCCAGTGAATCCCCTCACTGTTAGAAACATAGACTTTGATGGCAGATAAAGACTGCTTGGCTCACCTAGTCTGTCCATTTCCCTACCTACTGAATAAGCTGCAGATCCTAGTTAACCAAAAGCCTGTTATGAACTGATTAGGTATCAAAGGTATAAGCTGTTCAGGCTCAGCCAAATCCCCTTTTACTATGATGAGACGCCCCCATGTCCCTTAATCCATGGGTGTGCACCCCATTTACAGTAACCGAGTGTATGTGCTTCCTCATGTTTATAGGCAAGCTATCAGGGATACACAGTGCACCCAACTGTGTTCGAGCACTTTGTCCACTCTGTGCCTTTTTAAGACACTGTCTAGCAAGATGCCCGGACTGTTTGCAAAACCAGCAATCATCATTTCTTTTATCCGATAAATCCCTTTTTTGTAACCTGGGGCTTCCCCCTTTCTGTGGAGACAGTGAGGGTATTAGCTGCCCTGAAATTGCGCCGTTTCCCTTCTGTGCTGCCACACCTTCCTCACCCCTTTCAGAGTAGGCCTGTTCCTGGCATAGCGATCCGAGAACTCTGCAGCCAGCTGCACTGTTTTGGGGTCTTGGTCCTCTAACCAGGTTTTTAGCTCTGCTGGGCTAGCCCAAAAGAATTACTCCAGAAATACAACCTCCTCAATTTTCTCTACAGAGTTTGCTTCCACTCTCTCTCCCCATTTCAAAATCTGAAGTTGTTTTG
This sequence comes from Neoceratodus forsteri, assembly GCA_016271365.2. Classification (NCBI taxonomy): domain Eukaryota; kingdom Metazoa; phylum Chordata; order Ceratodontiformes; family Ceratodontidae; genus Neoceratodus; species Neoceratodus forsteri. The sequence goes on along the minus strand of CM028132.1, from coordinate 371,099,456 downwards.
TGGTGAGTTCCTCATAGCTCATGTCAGGGCTTCTCCGGAGCTTAACTCTGTATGCTTCAGGCGTTAATTCATACTTTTTAAGCAATGCAACTTTAAGTTTCTCATAATTACTACTGTCCTGATTGTTCATTTGGCCTAGTGCATCACAGCCTTTCCCAGTAAGCAGTGGGGAAAGCTGGAAGCTCCAGGACTCCCTGGAGTATTATTATATTATGATATTGTGACAAATTATTAATAAACCTTCTACAGTCACACATACAATATAAGAACTCTCACGCAGGCAGAATTTCTTTAGAAAAACTAAAGTTTTACTAAGATAAATAAATAGAATTATGATATTATGATGGTTTCCTTAGAGCACAGCATGCCATGCCTGGATAAAGACCTTTTCAAATGAATTCAAAAATGCATTCATATCCTCCCCCCCCTTTAAGTTCAGCTATTAATTTGGAATTTAATTTATACCCCAGTCTTGGGGTTCCAGGTTCACCCCTGCCACTTACCTCCTCGGCACTGGTTATTGGAGTTTTAGCTTCTCCAGTTCAGAAACTCACTGATGCAGTTTTTTTTCCCTATTGGCCTCTCTCCAACACTGATTTTCTTTCTCCTGCATTTCCAGCTCCATCTGGAACTTCCTCTGCTCTAATTCCAGCTCCAGTCTCCTCAGCTCTAGGTGCAGCCTGATACCTTCTGGCTCCAGCATTGTGGTAACTCTCTCCTGGCGCTGTGGCTCTGGGTCCCCTCTGGTTTTGCTGTCCTCCTCCCTGGGACTGGACTCTGCGACATCCCTTGGCACTCCCACGTCCAAGGTCTGGCCCCTTTCAGTCACTGGCTGTGACTCGAGGTCCTGGGCAGTCACCTGCTCATCAGCTGCCACAAGAGCCTCCACGAGGTGCTTTTTGGTTCACCCCCCACAATGGACTCCTCTTTCCTCACATGTCTGCAGCAGATAGTCTGCTGTAGACGGAAGCCATCTTTTTCCCTAACTACTACTACTACACTAGCTTGCACCTGAGAAAAATTAAAAACACAAAGGGAACTTTGTACTGTAACCAAATTATGTATTTTAAAAAAAAATCTCTGCCTTCATTATGTGTGGACTGTTTACAGTTTATCAGTCTGATACACTGGGCTCGAATCCAACTGTTATGCCTGTGCCACCAATATCTCTCGAATCGCAACACTATGCAACCAGATCTCTCAGATCCCAATGCTGCACACCAGATCTGTCACAAACCCACTACTGGGGGTCAGGCCCACTGAGCTCACAGTACCCACCCTTAAATGCAATCTGTGACAAGGGGGGGTCAGGGACACCCCCCCCTTGACCTTTTGAATGCTCGCCGAGGTCATGACTGCAACTCTGCCACGAGGATCCCGAGCATCCCTCTAGCTCTGGATGAGGGCACAATACCAGTCTCGAGTCTTGTGGCCAGATATGAATCTTTCCTTGGCTATTATACAAAGGAGGAAGACCCAGGCCTCACACTCTTTTCGGGGTAGCAGTGGAACCCCTGATTTGGCCTTCTCCCTATAGGACATGGAACAGCCTGTTTCAAGATCTTTGAAGACTCTTGGTATTCTGCCTATCCCTTCCGGACCTCTTTCAATTTGGTTGCTTATGGTGGCCCCTCTAAGAAAGTAAGTAACAGTTGTCACAAATTAATAAACCTTCTACAGTCACACATACAATATAAGAACTCTCACGCAGGCAGAATTTCTTTAGAAAAACAAAAATTTTACTAAGATAAATAAATACAAGTACAATTAAAAATAGAAAATTAATTTGGGTTACAGTATACAGAAAAAGAAAATGGAAAATTGTACAATGAAAATGCACTAACACAGTTAGCTAGTCTACCTTGAAATTGCAGTGAATTGAAGACCAGAAAAGTGGATGAAAGTTTTCAGTTCCTTTAATCCTTGTAGCCACTCTGAGTTTCAGCAGTTTGGCTTCTGTGTGTCAGGTGGAGTCCAGATGAGAAAAGTGAGTCCAATGCCCTGAGCTGGGGGTTTAAATACCCTTCTGTAATGTTGCAGTGTCATCACATCCTGGTTCAGAACAACTACTCCATTTGGCCAGGAGATGTTTCTTTTAGGCCAGAAGATAGCACCGTTGTGCTGTTTCCAAAATTTCTAAGCATATTAAGAATCAGATTCTGAGACTTATAATTAGCATGGATATGACATTTCAGAGTTAAGCCCTTTGAAGTCCCCTGTAGACCACTGGCACTCATAAGATAAAATTCACAGGTTCTTTAGGAAGCCTGTTCCCTCTCCTGTTACCCCATAAAATGTAGCATGTTATGATAGCTTCCTTAGATCAAAGCATTCTGCTACTGAGTGCATGATTTTATGACATACAAATGGATTTTGACATATCTTTGTTAAATAAAACTGGTAATGCAATTTCAGTTCATGGCAAACAGCTGCCTTCGGATCAAAAGAAGATCAAGCCTTTTTTTTTTTTAAATCTAATCTTTTCCCTATGTGCCTTTGTGCTGACACTGGCATGTACATATAATTACAGAAAAAACATATATACAACATAATAATACCTACAAATAAGGGCTAGCAGTGGGGTAGCTTGCCACAGTGACCACCTACCACCACCTCCTGTCCTTGAAGTGGTTTGGGGGGAGTTCTGCATGAGTCATGCTGAGTCAGAGGGCCCAGTACCACTGGCTTTGGAGGATTTAGGATGGGCTCCTGGGAGAGGAGGAGGTGGCAGGGCTCCACCACCCTTCCCTCAACCCTGCTGACAATAAGCATGGCGACCACCTTTGAGCAGCAGACTGAAGGACCCTCTACCTCTGCTAGGTGTAGGGTACAAGGACTTCACTGACCTCAAAGTCATCCTGAAGGTCTGTAGGCCTCTCAAAGCCTCTACTACATGGTAGCCAAACAGCTTTGTGCCTCTAAAGGGAGCATTCAAGATTGTTTGTTGCACATCAGTTGCACACACAGCCACTCTGAGCCAAGAATACCTTCTCATGCAAATCCCAGTGGCAGCTGTGCTGGAAGAAGCATCTGAGACATCATATGCTGAATGTAGCAGATGTTTGCCTACTTCAGCACCTGCATTCAGATTTTTCAGTAATTCATTTTTGGCTGTGCCCTATGGATTTGGCTCAGCTGCAGCTTTGGCAACCTTCCAAGGCCTATTTTGATACTTTTTTTTGTTTTTGTAAACTTTATTTATAAAAGTCAGCAAGACAGATTCAGATAGTACAGTCACATGTTTGAATACATGACATATTGGTGTACTAGACTTAGGACAACCAAGCATTCAAGGATTAAAAGGTAATCTTAATTATTACAATGCAAGGAAGTTAATAATATCATCATAAGGATATTAGTTCCAGTGAGGCAAATTAGATGAGTTACATATGTACAATTATTTATACTGTATTCAGACAACTGATGCTAAGAACTTCAGGTTATTGGAAACCAATCTTCCCCTAACGCACTTTCCAGTGGGGCCCATATTTTATCATATTTTGGAATTTGACCAGTCACTTGATACTGAATATGTTTCAACTTCATATTCTGAAGTACATTTCTCACCCACATTGCCACTGTGGGGGGCACTTTCAACCAGTTTTGGGCTACTAGTTGTTTCCCCACTGCAAAGACTAATCTTCTAAGGGGTGATCAGTTGTAGTCATCCCAGGCCTGAATCTAGGTAGTTCCAGCAAAACATCCATGGGATCCAAAGCAAAATCAGACTCTAGTATCCTGTTGAGCAGGTCATTTACTATACCCCAAAACCCAATGATTCTGGGACATGCCCAGATCATGTGGAAGAAAGTTCCCTTGTGAGTTTTACACCTTGGGCAGTTATTCGGTTTTCTGAGGATTGATTCTATGGGCTAGGGTAGGGGTGTAGTAGGTTCTATGAAACATATCAAATTGAATAGCCCTAAGTCAGTTGTTAACCGAACACATCAGGGCCTTCTGTATTATTTTGATCCAATCTCTCCCCATGAGGAAATCAGGATATAGATCTAGTTCCCACTTCCTCTTCAGGGGCTGTAGGGGATCAGGCCTTGATCCCAATAGTAGTCTGTAACATAGACACCAAGGTTTGCTGGTTTTCCTCTGTCTACATGCATCAAAGAGTTCTTCTAATGGGGAACGAATTGGACAGTTTTCCAATATACCTTCTTCCCACTTACGTACAAGTTTGCAGTGGATTTGCACATAAATAAGGGAATGGGCTGAACTCAAGCCATATTTTGAGATTAGGGCCTGGTAGGGCATGAACTGGCTGTGCTCATACAGATGAGTAAGTAGATATACTCCTTTTCTGTACCAGTGTTTAAGAGCTGCCTGGATTGATGGGGGTGCACCCTCTTTGTCCCACAGGGCATGTAGAATAGATGCATTTGATGATGGATGAGTAGGTATGCCTAACATTTTAAGAGATGCTCGCCATGCCCCCTGGGTGGTCCTAGTGAAAGGGTTCTCCAGAGGTTTACTGACCTTCCCCAATTCTTGTGTAACCAAAACACAGTTATATATTGGTAGCTGTTGATTTCCCATCTCAATGTCCACCCAGGCCCTGCCCGGTTTTTCGTCTCCTACCAGGTCAACCACATGGGCCAACTGTGTAGCTGTACTATTATGTTTCAGGTTTGGGAGGCCCAGCCCCCTCCCCCTCAGCATCGGGGAGCCACAGAACCTCTTTTTATTCTGTGTCTACGACCCGCCCATATTAGAGATGTAATGGAACCTTCCAGGGAGTTAAGAAAATGACTAGCGACACGGATCAGAAGAGACTGGAACAGGTATAGGCACTAGGGTAATATTAGCATCTTTACTAAGTTAATCCTACCCAACAGGGTCAAAGGGAGGGACTGCCATTACACACATTCCTCTTTAATCTTGGAGGCCAAGGGTCTATAGTTGATTTCTCCTAATTTAGCTAATTTTTGTGGCAAATGGACTCCCAGATATTTTATAGTCTGAGAGGGGAGCAGGGCTACCTTTGCTACATTAATTGGTTTAGAATTTGTGGTGACGGGCATCCATTCACTTTTATTCCAATTTATTTTTGGCCTGATAGCGGGCCATGCGTTTGGAATAGCTGGACCTGCAACTGCAGGGTTTTCCAAAAAGAGAAGCACATCGTCCACAAATAATGAGATAACATGCTCTTTCCCATCGATTTGGAAACCTTTAATGGAGGGGTGCAATCTAATAGCAGAAGCCAGGGCCTCAATAGTGAGTACATAAATTAGAGGGGCTAAACGACAACCCTGCACGTCCCCCTAGTGAAGGCAAATGGATGAGATAGGGTGTCGTTTGTTAACAGCTGAGCTTGGGGAGCTTTGTATGAACAAGAGATCCATTCCCAGAGTTCCGGGTTAAGGCCAAACTTCTCAAGTACTGCAAACATAAAAGTCCACTCGACCCTGTCAAAGGCCTTCTCGGCAACGAGGGCCAAGAGGCCAGAATTATGGTCTGTCTTCATTTTACTTCCATAGTAAATCACATTAACAGCCCTTCTTAAATTGTGCTTAACCTGTCTCCCTTGTGTGAACCCTCCCTGGTCGGGGTGCACCAGACCAGGGAGGACCTCCTCCAGTCGTCTTGCCAGAATCTTGGTTATGACCTTATAATCCGCATTGAGGAGTGAGATCAGATGGTAGGATCCACACTTACTCTGGTCTTTCCCCGGTTTAGGAAGCACCATAATGGTGATGAGACATTGAGAGGGAGTTAGGGCACTGGAATCAAAAAATTTCCCAGATCATTTTGGTCATTAATGGCTCCAGCTCACTCTATAATTCTTTACAGAACTCTAGGGGGATACCATCTGGTTCTGGGGCTTTCCTCGACTTCGATGACCATGTAGCTTGTTTTATCTCTGCTACTGCAATAGGCTAACCAAGGAAAGCATTGATCTGGGGATTAGGGTTGGAGAGGTGAATATTACCTAGAAAAATGGTCAGGTCCGTGCCCGTCAGAGTTTGGGAAGTATATAGAGTCATATAGGCCATAAAGCTGTCATTAATTGCTAGTTTATCGTTTCGTGTTTCCCTTGTTGTCGTCTCTATGGCTAGTATGGATCGGTCAGCACGCTGCCTTTTTTTTTTTTACCAACCAGGCCAACCAACGACTTGCTTTGTCACCCTCAAAGCACTGGCCCACTTTGTTAGTCTCTAAGCACCTGGAGGACAGCTGGTTGTATTTACCCTTAAGTTGCTTTAGGGTGGAATGGGCAGCACTATTTCCTCCCTTCATCAGCTGACCCTCCAGACTTTGTTCGTTTTTCTAGCCTGTTCTCCTCCTCTCTTTCTATCTTGGCTCTAAAGGCAGCATAGGAGATCGTCTCCCCTCGAATACAGACTTTCAGGGTTTCCTAAGTTACCTTGGCAGAGGTGTCCTCTATCCTACTGCAGAAATTCAAGGATTCTGGAGGAGATGCACTCCCTGTATTCCCTGTCCTTCAACAATGTAAGGTCCGGCCTCCACTATGGAGTACCCTCTTTCCCTAGCCTAGTCTCTAACTCCAAAAGGAGAGGTGCATGGTCTGAGATTAGAACTGAACTGTAGTGTATGCCCTTCACTCGATTGGGTAAATCAGGGGAAAGTAAAAAGTAGTCCAACCTAGTACAGATTTTATGCATGTTGGAGTAAAAGGAGAAATCTAGCCTATCTGGATTTTTGTGCCTCCATGCCTCTTGGAGGGCTCTCTCCTTAGCTAGGTTCCTTAGGGCCACTGCACTTCTGGGAGGTCTATGCATTGGAGGTCTTGAATGGTCTAACTGCATATCCTAGTAAGTATTAAAATCACCCCTAGTATTAATTTGTCTGGGTAGGTAGAGAGAGACACCGCCAGATGATGAAAGAATTCAGGGCAGTCCGTGGTGGGACCATATATTGATACAAATATGTATATTTCGTCTTCTATCGCCACCTTGGTAATAGCAAACCTCCCTTGTCCATCTAATTGGGTGGCCAGAATTGTCTTTCTGACCTTGGGCCCAAACCAAATCCCTACCCCCCCAACCTTGGACGAGAATGGGGGTGCAATTAGGGTCCCCCCCCCAAATTGTTTGCAGTTTGTTCATCTCTTCCTGTGTCATGGTGCACCTCCTGTAGGAGGACTACATCTGCCTTTGCTTTATTAATGAAAGTCCACACTACTTCCTTTTGGCCACTGTCTTTAGGCCATTAATGTTCCAAGCAATAACTTTTAAACTACCCATTAACTTGCTTAGAAAATGTGCCCTTGTCCCACCTAATCCACCACGTCAGAAAAAGAGGTACTATAGTCTGTTGACAGCTAAACTTTTTTTTAAGTTTTAAAACACAAACCCAAACTTAGGAACCCATTAGCCCCCCCATCCCCCCTTAACTTCTATTTCCTCCCCTCCCACCACCAACATTGTTTAAACTACTAAGCCTAAGGGCTCAATAGGTGCAAAACTAGGAATTCCTAGCCAACTACCCACTTACCTTCCTGTCTACCCCCAAGTGGGGAAGACTTGTTTCCCCTTTACTTCATGGAAGAGCCGCCGTGCCAATCCAACACACTGGAATTTATGTCTACGGCGCTGGGCCTCGAGGCCTAACAACCAGTTTGTATAGCAGAGCCTAGTTAAGTAATTTAAACAAACGGCATGGCCACTCCCGGGGCAGCTCTGGAGAAAAGGGCCCACTAAACCAGGCCGATCCCCAGAGGTCTTACCCCTGATATGTGCGCAACAGAGTTACACTGTCATAGCTCATTCGCACCCTTATTTTCAGTGACCATGCTCCGTCTACCAACCCTTACATATAACATATTAATTAGCTCTGGACCAATTAAAATTTTCAACCAGCATGGCCCGCATCGATAATGAAACCCCCCCCCCCCGAAAGCCCCAACAGCCAAGTTAAAAGATATAACAGCAGTCAAGCATAACTCAACAACCAAAATATAGTGTTGTTATAGCAGAAGATATTTGAGGTTTGTAGCAAACATTAGGTTGCTTATCCCAGTCTTGTAGGCTTGCTCTAGTACTGTGCATCCCGGTTCAAAAGTTGTCCCCTTGAAGCAAAAGTTCCAGGTCAGCAGTTTGCTGTTGTTACGAGCAAGACACATCCATGGAGTCTATAGTGACTTTCGGCTTAAATGTTTGCTGGGTAGGCAGTCCCTGAATTATTTCACTGGGCACCATGGTCCCCAGAGCGAAAAGCAGAAAGGGGGGAAGTGTGCAGCCCAGCCTAATAGGCTTCGTCAGAGTTGCGGGCCACGGACACCCTTAGGGGCCCCCCCTGCAGCCCAGCCTGCCCTTTCATACATCAATATCTGTCCAAAGAGGCAATGTTTAAATGTCTATTATGCAGGCTAATACTTGCAGTCATTAAGGATCTGTGTCTGGGGCCCGAGCTCCTTCATCAATAAACTTTAGCGCTGCCTCCGGGCTCGTAAAGGTCTTGTTACTGAGGCCCTGTTTCTTGATAAACAGATGCACAGGGTACATAGTGCAAAAGACTAATTCTATTCGTGGAGCTTTCTTTTAACTGGAAGGAATGCTTGCCTTTCGAGTTGCAGGGCACGGGAATAGTCAGGAAAAATACTACTTTTCTAGCCATTGTGATGCAGATCTGCTTTCCTTGCGGCCTCCAATATGCTCTGCCTGTCTTGGTAACACAGAAACTTGGCGATGATATGGCACGGCCATTCATCCGGGATGGGTTTTCTGCCCGGTGATCGATGAGCCCTTTGTATTTCCAGGAGGCAGATATCAGATAATGCCAATTCTTAATTGAGACTTTTTTTTTTTTTTAGAAAAGATACACAGTCTGAGCCCTCTGTCTCTTCTGGCAATCCAACAATTCTAACACTATTTCTCCTTTCCCTATTTTCGTGGTCATCAAGTGCTGCCTTGAGTTTTTCTATTTCTGCTAGGGCAGTATGGAGCTTGGGGTGGGTCTGCGCCTGCCAGTCTTCTTGCATGCTCAGCCACAACTCCATTTCAGTTAAGCGCGAGGGATGCTGATCAGCCGTTTCCCTCATGGCGCTGACAGTCGACTTGCGATGCGCTAGTTGGGCAGACACATTTTCGAGCCCTGTGTGCATTTTAGAGGTAAGATCCTGCTTCAGGTCGTTAAAGAGCTTTTCCAGTGCCATGTAGGATGGGCTTAGAATTGGATCCTCTGGTCTGTGTGACGAGTCTTGATCAGGCTTTGACGACTGCAACTTGGTTGAAGGGGCAGGCGACGTGTCCTTCTGGGCCTGGGTTTGCTGCATGGCTGCTAGAGTTTTCTTTGGCAGCTGGTGTCAATGGCGATCTCCGGACCCTTTCACCTGTACTATCCTGGGAGTTTGAGCGCATCAGCTAGCTCTTCCTATTCCAGTCATGGCTTCAGTACTTGTTGGTTAAAGTGCATCTGTCAGCATCTCAGCTTATCACGCACCCACAGGTGTCAAATCTGTGTCTCAAGTGGAGGTTTTCCACAAGTTTTTGAAGAGTAATCGAAACATTAATTCTCTGATGTGTAAGCCTGTCTTGGCATGGGGCATAAACCCAGTACTAGATTTTCTGACCAGGGCGCTACTGAACCTGCTGCATCCTGTGACCTCATGTTACTGTCCTGGAAAACCGTTTCTGGTAGCAAACAACTTAGTATGCTAGGTGTCTGAGCTTCAGGTTCTGTTGGTTGACCCCCCCCATCTGACTTTTCATCTGGTTAAGGTGGCCCTTAGGACTCATTTTGCCTAAGGTTGTGTTCGAATTCCCTTTGAATCAGTCTATCAACCAACCTGTGTTTCTCCTGAACTCACATTATCTGAAGGAGACGCTCCTGCACTCCCTGGATGTCCACAGGAGATTCTGCTTTTATCTTGACTGCACAAAGGATGTCCGGCAGTCCCTTCTACTGTCTGCGTCCTTTGCCCAGCATATGCTAAGCAAGTTGACATCTAAGTAGTATCTCTCAAGGTGGATATCCTCCTGCATTTGTGTTACCAGAGGGCTGGCAAAGTTTTTCCTGTCATGGTTATTGAATATGCTCCTAAAGCATGGTGGGCTTTGTGGCTTTTTTTCAGGTCAGTACAAGAATAATAATCAGCATTTATATAGTTCTTTTCATACACATTGTGTCTCCAATCACTTTACAAGGAATACGAGACTGGTAGTGAAGTGACTGAATACGTAGTGACAGCCATTTCGCTCATCAACACCCATACACAGCCTTGGACAATTGCATGAGCTGGTTTTATAGGAAAGGGAATGTTGGCTAGGACACTGGGGAGAACACCCTACTCTTGCAAAAGTGCCTTGGGTTAACATACTAAGAAGTTAGCAGATTAGGCCCTATGGTCTATCAAGTCTGCTTGATGATCAGTGCCTTCCCAGGGCACCGTTTTAACCCCCTCCCCTCCATACAAGCTCCTCCATTCCCCATCAGGGCTCTGGGATGCACTCCCACCATACCTATCCTAGCCTTTCTTGAACCCCTCCACAATTGTAGCAGCCATCAACTCTTCGGGCAGCACATTCCAGGGCTCCAACACCCTCTCAGTGAAGTAGCATCTCCTTGTTTCCCCCCTCAGCCTCCCCATCCAGCTTCATTGAGTGTCCCCTGGTGGCTGCCTCCCTCAGTTGAAGCACCCCCTCGAGGCTTACCCTATTCATTCGTTTGAGATATCTGAAGACCTCTTGTATCCCCCGTTCCTTCTCTCTTCCAGCGAGTACAAGTTGAGCTCCTCCAGTCTCTCCTCATAGGACCTTTCCCCTAGCCCCAGTATCATCCTGGTCCTGCTCCTCTGTACCCTCTCCAGTACAGCAAAGTCCCTCTTTAAGCAGGGATGCCAAAACTGCACGCAGTATACTAGGTGCGGTCTAACCAGGCAATTGTACAGAGGAAGGAGCACCTCTCGACTCCTTGAGGTTATCCCCCTGGCTATGTACCCCAACATTTTATTTGCTTGGGCCGCAGCCCTTCTACACTGCTCTGAGTTATTCATTTTGACATCCACCACCACCCCAAGGTCCCTCTCCCCCGTAGCAACCTGCAGTGTCTCTCCCCCAGGTGTATACATGAATCGGATTTTAGCCCCCAGGTGCAGAACCCTACATTTCCCAGCATTAAACTTTGGCTTCCAGGCTTGTGATCACCTCCTCAGAGTCCCCAGGTCCTCCTGGAGAGCCAGCTTCCCCATCTCCCCTTCCACCACCACCCACAGCTTTGAGTCATTGGCAAAGAGGCTCACCCCACTCCTGATACTGCTTCTGATGTCTAAGATATAGGTGTTAAACAGGAGTGGGTCCAGTACCGACCCCTGTGGGACCCCGCTAATGACTCTCCTGGAGGATGAGACTCCCCCCACCATCACCCTCTGTACACACCCCGCTAGCCAGTTTCCTATCCACCTGACCATCTGCCCCCCCCCATATCCTCCAGCTTCCCCAGTCCCCCGGGATGTGGTACCGAGTCAAGTGCCCTGCTGAAGTCCAGAAAGAGGACATCCACTGGCCTGCCCTGATCCAGTGCACTAGTCACCCCTCAAAAAACTCCACCAGGTTGATACGATCTGCTCTTAAAGCCATGATGATGATAATCTAGGTGACCCTGTACCTTCAGAACCCCCTCCAGCCTCTCCTTCAGGATGACCTCCATCACTTTGCCCACTATCGACATCAGGCTAACCGGCCTGTAGTTTCCTGGCTCCTCTCGTGAGCCACCATTGTGTATGGGCATGATATGGGCCATCCTCCAGTCATGAGGCATCCACCCCAACTGCAGGGAGGAGTTAAAAAGGTCCGCCAGGGGTGTGGCCAGGGTATCAGCCAGCTCCTTAAGCACCCTGGGATGGATCCCGTATGGGCCCAGTGCTTTATCCCCTCTTAGGGCCTTGAGGGTTTCCCACACCCTCCCATTGGGGATTTAAACATCCATTTTCCCCACTTCATCTGCCGGTCCCCCTTCCCTCGCCATGCTGCCCCCTTGTCCTCCTTGGTAAAGACCGAGGCAAAAAGGTCATTTAGTAACTCCGCCTTCTCCCCCGCCTCCTCCACCCACCCACTCCCCATCCTCAGCCTACTAATCTGCCCCTTCCCTTTTCTTCTTTCCCCTGATACACCTGAAGAATTCTTCCCCCCTTCTAATCCCCTGGGCTAATATCAGCTCTGCCCCTGCCTTGGCTGACCTCACCACCCTGGTGACCCTCCTGGCTATCTTATCATACTCCCCCTTGGATACAGCCCCCCCCCCGAGAATGTTTGTATTGGCTACAAGCAGCCTTTTTTTTCCTCACCGCATCCTGGACCTCCCTTGTCCACCAGCATGGCCTCTTAGCTTTGCCCCACTTGTGTCTCTCCCTCGTGCAGGAGCCTCTTTTTAATAATTTCCCACCTGGCCTCCGTGCCCATGCTTGGCCTGATCTCATCTAGGTAGCCCCTAAGGATCCACTCCATCCCCCCGAAGTCCGTGCCTCTAAAATCAACCACTGTCATTTTTGTGTGTTCTACCCTTCCCCCTAGGTCAAGAGAGAAAAAAACCATGGCATGATCATTTCCTGCCAGTGGGTCCCCAACAACTAGATCACTGATGAGCTCACAGTCGGACAGGACCACATCCAGGATGCACCCCTCCCTTGTCGGATCAGTCACCAGCTGGGCAAGGAATGCATCCTGGAAACATAGAAGTTGACAGCAAATAAGGACCGTAAGGCCCGTACAGACTGCCCATTTCTTTTTCTATATTATGAATGTGCTATCGGCCTTTGTTCTGCCAAAGGCCTATCTATTCATACTCATCTGTAAGGATGTAAGTTTGTCATGGATAAGGTTTTAATGGCTCATTGTTCATGAAATCATTAGTAAACAGCAGTAAATGTTGTGGCACTGTCATCATTGCTACATTCTGATGACACCAGTGAAAGTCATGGAAGTCCTGAATAAAGATCAAACGTCATGGAATCAATGATGTGTATGACTGTCATGACAAACTTACACCCCTACTCATCTGTATTGCTCCCTTATGCCTATCCCATGCCTGTTTGAAGCCCTGCACTGTATTCATATCCACCACTTCCTGAGGTAGGCCGTTCCATGCATCGAACAACTCTTTCTGTGAAAAAGAACTTCCTTACATTACCCCTTAATTGGCCTCCCTCTAATCTCATGCTGTGTCCTCTTGTCCTGTTATTTTTCTTATATTGAAACATAATAGACTCTCTCACCTTGTTAATGCCCTTAAGGTGTTTGAATGTTTCGATCACATCACCTCTCTCCCTCCTTTGCTCTAGGGTATACATATTGAACTCCGTTAATCTGTCCTCATATGTTTTTTGATGCAGTTCCTGCACCGTTTTGGTTGCCCTTCTCTGGACTGCCTCAATTTCATTAATGCCCTTGTGAAGGTGTGGCCTCCAGTACTGCAAGCAGTACTCCAGATGGGGCCTAACCAGTGTCTTGTAAAGAGGGGTTATTACCTCCCTTTTCCGACTTGTGATACCCCTACTAATACACCCCAACATCCCCCTAGCCTTACCTACTGCTTTAGTGGTCTGCTTGGATGATTTCAAGTCATCGGTGATGATGATGCCCAAGTCTCTTCTCTTGTGACTGTCAGCAACTCCCCTCCCAGCCTATAGGTGGCTTCAGGGTTTCTCTTCCCTATTGCATGATCTTGCACTTCTTTGCGTTAAACCCCAGTTGCCACTCTTCTGACCATTTTGTTAGTTTATCCAGATCTCTTCTCATTCTGACCACCCCATCTGGATCATCTACTCTGTTGCAGATCTTGGTGTCATCTGCAAACAAATGTTACCCTCCAGTACATCTGCAATGTCACTGATGAAGATATTGAAGAGGACTGGCCTCAGGAGTGATCCCTGAGGTACCCCGCTTGTGACCTGCATCTCTTCTGACTCTATACCATTTACCACCACTCTCTGTTTTCTGCCCGTCAACCAGTTTGCCACCCAGTTGACCAACTTTCTGACCTGCCCCGAGCCTACCCAGATCATTAATCAGGAGGCAGTATAGTGTAGTGGTTAAAGGCACTGAGCTTCAAACCTGGAGACCTAGCTTTGAATCCCATCATCCCACACTTGCATACGGTTTGACTCTGAGCAAGTCACTTAACCTCCTCGTGCTCTCAGGTCGCACCTGGAAACAAGATCCAGCTTAGTGTGCCTTTCCTGGTTAAACAATTTCCCCTTTCCTTTCTATGTAGAACAATATCGAAAGCTTTGCTGAAGTCAAGGTAGGCGACAGCAACTGCTCCCCCTTGGTCCACCACTCTGGTTACCCAGTCAAAGAAATCTATGAGATTAGTTTGACAGGACCTTCCTTTTATAAACCCATGCTGTCTTGGATCCTGTGCTCCTATGGATTCCAGGTGTTGCACTATCCTTTCCTTAAGGAGTGCCTCCATAATCCTGCCCACTACTGAGGTAAGACTGACTAGTCTGTAGTTCCCTGCCACCACTCTTGTGGAGCGGGATCACATGAGCCCTTCTCCAGTCTTCTGGGACCTCTCCTGTGTTCAGAGACTCACTAAACAGTTCTGATAATGGCTTTGCTAGTTCCATCCTTAGCTCCTTTAGTACCCTGGGATGTATGCCACCAGGTCCCATTGCCTTGTCCACCCTGAGCTTATTGAGTTCTTGTAGGACCCTTTCTTTTGTGAAGGGACTAGTGCACACCTCCTTCCCTCCTGTGTCCATGGTGCTGAGCTGTGGGCCCTGCCCTACCTTCTCTTCAGTAAATACTGAGCAGAAGTATCTATTTAGGATAGATGTTTTTACATGGTCCTCCTCCTCACATGCCCCCTTACCCCTTTTGATCTTAACAATACCCCCCTCTGGACTTTCTCCTTTCACTAATGTATCTATAGAAAGTCTTGTCACCTTCTTTTACTGTTCATGCTAGTGTTTACTTGGTTTGGGCCTTTGCCTGCCTTACTGCCTTCCCTGTTTCCCTTAGGGAAGTTCAGTATGCCTCCCTATCTTCATCCTGCTGTGTTCGCTTATATTTCCTAAAGGCCAGCCTTTTGGTTCTGACATTTTCTGCTACTGTTGTTGAGAACCAAAGTGGTTTCCTTCTTCTTTTGCACTTCCTTTTCTCTCTAAAACAATGGGATGTTGCTTCAAGTATTGCATCCTTAATGCTTGCCCACTTTGCCTGTACCCCCTCACCTGTATTTCTTTTTGCCAGGGCTAGCTTAACTCTGTTGGCTATCTTAACAAAGTCAGCTCCTCTGAAGTCCCATATTTTTGCCTTGGAATGGGATGATTTAGTTCTAGTGGCCAAACTGAACCATACCATGTGATGGTCACTGGCCCTCAGGTGACCTTTTACCTGGAGATCTGAGATCCTTTCCCTGTTAGTCAGTACTAGATCTAGGATAGCCCTGTCCCTTGTGGTTTGTTGTACCAGTTATTTGAGGCCTTCCCTCTGCAGGGAATCCACCATGTGTCTAGTTCTGGCAGATGTTCCTGGTGGAATTCACCAATCTGTATCTGGCATGTTGAAGTCTCCCATTATCAAAACCTCCCCTTTAGCTGTCATGTTTTGTATATCTTCCAACAGTAATGTGTCTCTGTCCTCCCCCTGGTCTAGAGGCCTGTACACAACCCCAGTTCATATGGCTGTCCCATTTCCTGTTTCCAGGGTGACCCACAGTTCTTCTGGCTCCTTATGTGTATTCTGAATTTCTGTAGCTTTGATATTTTCATTGACATAAAGGGCCACTCCACCCCCCTTTTTACATCTCGATCTCTTCTGAACAGTACATAGCCAAGTACTGAAGTCTCCCACGTGTGGTTACTGGTAAACCATGTCTCGCTAATGGCTACTATGTCCAGTTTAGCCTCTGTCATTATTGCCTGCAGGCCTAGGATCTTGTTTCCCAGACTGCGAGCATTTGTGTACATGACTTTCCAGTGGCCAGATTTTGGTGTGTTAGTTGTTGGACAAGGTCTGGCGTTTCCCCTGTGCATCGTATGGGAAGCCAGACCTTTTTCCTTACCTGGTGATGCAAATGAACTACAAACATGCTGAACTCCTGTTTGACCACTAGCTGAGGGGGGAGGGGTGTTCTTCCCAATCGATGTATGAGGTGCTGCACCCCTCTCCCCATTTGCTAGTTTAAATATTCTGCAAAGATGTCAAACTTCTGCCCCAATGCACTGACTCCCTCCTTAGTCAAATACAGTCCATCAAATTTAAAGAACTTCCGCTCCCAAAACTGTTGCCAGTTTCCTACAAATTTGTGTCCTTTTTCTTGGCACCAGCCCTTGAGCCACATGTTTAGCTCCCCTATCTCCCCTTCTCTGACCTTCTGTCCATCTGCCCCCCTCTCCCAGACTGACAGGATCTCTGAGAATGAGATGCCGGACAAAATGGATGACAGTTTGTTACCCAGCCTGGTCAGGTGTTCCTTGGTCTCCACAACTGACCGGCTGGCAAGATCGTTAGTCCCTATGTGTACCAGGACATCAATGTTTTCTCCTGCTTCCTAAACAATTTTAGCAATGTGGTCAGTGTCTCTCCACGCTGATGAACCTGGGTGACATCTGACCATTATCCCTGGCTGGAGATAGGTATCAATTCCCCAAATCATGGAATCTTCTACGATCAGAGGTTTTTTGGATTTCCTTTTTGCGTTTTTTGTTTGGGTTCCTGTTTTGGGTGAGTTTTGTGCTAGCTCCTGTGCTGCAGTGTCCTCTGCCCCTTTGATTTCGGAGATAGAGGCAGACACCTGTTTTTAGTTTTTATATGGTTTGTGGATGCGATATGTTGGAGAGCACAGAGTGATAGGGCACCCGATTTGCCCCTCCTAACCACCTGCCAACCTCCCGGACCAACTACCCTCTGCGGTCAAGATGCTTCTGTTGGATGTTGGGGAAATGGCGGGTGGTTCTTATATTTCCTCTGGAATATGCAATTCGAGGTGCGCAATCTCTGCCCGTGCTGCCTGGAGCTGAGCCCTTAGATCTCCAATGGCCCAGCATGTAAGACAGTGTCCTAAATCCTGTAAAACTGCCCTTCTGAAAAGTGTTCCGCAGTACCTGCAGTTAATGATATCCATTCCAGATATGTTGCTGGGTTTATAACCTGGTCAGAATAATTAGAAGGAAGAAAATAAAAGCAAAAGCTTGATTTTGTGTTTTGTTTTTTTATAACTTGTTATAACAAGTTAAATTACTTGTTCCCCTGTAAATGAGGTCACTGTGTGGATACCCCTCTGATCTGCCCCTTCCTGCTTAGCTACAGGAAATGTCACGACTGTGCTACCCTATAAAAGGAGTGTAGTGTGGAGTGGTTGGGGATGGGGATGGGTGGCTGGGCCCTTCCCCTGCTGAAAAAGAAGAACCACAGATGAAAGAAACAAGGAGGTAAGAGCAGAAACAATCAGCCAGCAACAAATGCAGTAACCCTGAAAGCTTATCCTAATGATAGATAAAACTGTAAAACCTGTAAAGCACCACCTGTAATAATTTCACAGAAGATATACCCTGTAGGAAACACTTTCTACCGAGAAAAATAAAGCAATAATAGAAGATATACCTTGCAAAAGACAATTTGAATCAGAAGATTACAGCAGTAATCTGTAAGCACAGACCTGTAGGCACACTCTGTAATAATGCAGCAGAAGGCATACCCAGCAACAACAATTTGAATCACAGAAAAATAAAGCAATAAAATGTTAGCAACAAACAGTAACGATTCCTGTGAGTACAAAATAAAAATAACACCACACAGTAAAACTGCCTAGCCTAAAGAAGCCTTAATCCTTTTCCTTGCTCTGATAAGGTTCTTTGCTCTGTCCTTTCAAGCAACCTAGAAGAAAAGAGCTCAGGTGAAGCTAGGTGCCTTGGCCAGCAAACCTAGTCTTCCAGAAGACGTCCAGCAGATGTGACTCCCTGCCCGATGAGGATGCCATAATTCCCCAGTCGGCTGCTGGCATATTTAGGTCCCCCAGGACCACAGTATTGCCCTCTCCCCTACCATAGTGGTCCTTAAGGTTAGCCACCAGCCCCTCCTTCCTGTTCCTCCCCCTGCCTGGGTGGTCTACATACTACCCCCATCTTCACCTATTTACCCCCCTGGAACCTGCAGGGTGACCCAACTCCACCTGATCCCCCGCTTCCTCAACTTTGCTTATCCCTATGCCATCCCTAATGATAAATGCTGCCCCTCCCCTTCCCTCCACCCTATTCCTTCTGCACGTGGTGTACCCTAGTAGATTTAGGTCCCAATCATGTCTGGAAGTGGCCCAGGTCTCTGTGACAGCCGCCACATCCACCCCCCCTCCACCAACAGCGTCTGAAGCTCTGGCATCTTGTTCCCCATGCTCCTGGTGTTTATCAGGACCACCCTACAACATGCCCCCTTGCCCCCCCTCCCCTGAGGTCTCCCTGTTCCCTGCCTACAAGGATCCCCTTGTGCACTATTGGGTGCTCCCCCCCCAAAGTGTCAGTGGCTCAGTAGGTTGCACACTCACCTCTGAGGCTGGAAGATCAGAAGGTTGTGGGTTCTATCCCCACACTAGGCACTTGGGTTAAATTCCAATACTGACATTGTAGTGCAGCACAAGGGAGGTGCTGCAGTCTTGAGGTGCCGTCTTTCAGATGAGACATTAAACCGAGGTCCCGTCTGCCTGTTCTGGTGGTTGTACAGGTGGACATTAAAGATCCCATGGTACTTTTCAAAAAGAGTAGGGGATCTCCCTGGTGTCCTGGCCAAATCTCCCCCATTCACTGAAAATACCACCATCAGCTTAATCTGGTTCAATTTCAGTTGGTTACCATCTGTATCCCCCTTCCCCAAGTCACCCCTGAAAAAGGAACTTCTAGTCTCGACGGGCCTACCGGGTCAACAAAATTCAATAAAATTAACCCCACCTGGAGCAGATGAATTCTGCCATTCTATGCTTCAGGACATCTTTTCAAAGGTCTGCCACGGGTGTGGCCAGGGTATCAGCAAGCTCCTTAAGCACCCTGGGATGGATCCCGTCTGGGCCCGGTGCTTTATCCCCTCGTAGGACCTTGAGTGCTTCCCACACCCTCCCACTGTGGATTTCAACATCCATTTCCCCCACTAACTCTGCCAGTCCCCCTTCCTTCTCCCCTTTTACTTCCACCTGGACACCCACCGGGACAGCATCAGAGATGGGTGGAAGGGACTCCGGTTTAACATCTCATCTGAAGGACAGCACACTTCGACATTAAAGCACCCCCCCAGTACTGCACGCGGGTGCCAATGTTTAACGTAGTATCCCAGTCACAGTGTTGGACAAGGCAAGGCAAGGCAAATTTTATTTGAAAGATGCCCATCCCAGAGGCTCTGGGCACCGTACATATTGAAAGAGATTCCGTAAACATACAAATATAGAAAAAATAAATAATACACTTATAGACATCAGTACACATCATTAAATTTAAAATAATACCTTCAGCAGCAATAATAAATTCAAAGGAAGCCAAGATTATTTTAACCATCAAATTTAGAAATTGGATCAGAGATATGCAACGCAGTCCGGGAAGGCCTGATTATATAAGAAGGCCTTAAGGCGGGCCTTGAATACCTCAACAGAATGGACCTCCCACGACCCTCTGGCCCAGATGTGTTACCAACTGAGCCATGACGACAATCCACTACAAGCATCCAAAATCTATTTGGCCCTTACCTGGAGTAAAATCTATACATTTACTAAACATTATAACCTAGACACGGTCTTGTGTAAGACAGCTGGTTTTGGCCAGACACTTGTCTTGGAAAGTTGTATGTCTTTATCGATCTGTTTTTTTGGGAAACTCTATTCATGTTCCTGTGGTCACAGGATGTAATCTCAATCATCCCCTCACAGCCTCCGATCTCACTATATTCAGCTGGGAGACCATGGCTTACCTCCAAGGTTGGTCTCCCCTTCCCCAGATCCTAAGGAGGGAAAAGGACTGAGATGCTAATCCGGCTGTGGCAGCTGTGAGAGGCATAGCAGAGTGGCAGGTGCGAGGCTTCGCCTTCATGTTGCTCATCCAGAGGGGTAGCCCCCCCCAAGGTGGAGCAGACATGCACTAATGTCCGAGCTTACATCAAACGTGTTCCCGCCCTCAAAGTGACACCATCCTCCCCACCAATCTCCTTGCGGCTGTAGTTTTGCAATGCACTGGCACTCAGCCATTACCAGGGGTCAGAGTGTTGCCCAACCATGCAACCCTCCCTCACCGGACAGCTTTCCACCGGGTGCTCTGTCCTCCACCTCCGGCTGACCCTCCGACACCCTGGACTCATTCCCAAACCCAGGTCATCAGCACAAATGATAGCACAACTGCTGTGCTAGTGGGGTGGCTTTGCTATCTTAGGGTTGCTGTCTTTGTCTGTTCCATACCTCCGGTGTGAGGCTGCAATACTGATTTACAGAAAACCAGATGAAATTTGGGCACCCACCATCAATAAGTTAGGACACCACAGCAAAGTAATTCTTACAAATTTATTTTAAAAGCATGTGTTGTGCCGGACTGACAGATACCTTGTGCCCTGCCTGATGTGTTTTGGACTCTCGATCTTCCTCAAAGCCTTGTGTCCTTCCTGAATTTCATCTGGTTTTCTGTTCTGCAACTACTTGTGAGCACCATTTCCCTTGTGTGCACGTTGTTTTCTACCCCCAATACTGATTTATACTTGGTCAATGTGTGTGGCTTATGGAGGAGGTAGCCTAAAGCAGACAGGTTCATTACTTATGAATAACAGTAGCTGTTCAAGAAACTCTCCTCCGTAGAGCCACACAACTTCTGTCCCTCTATCTCCAGGCAAGGAGGCCTGCTCTTATTACAGGTCACTGCATAGTCTGCCTTTCAGTTATTCATTTTTTGTTTTAATGGGCAGAGTCTAGTGATCTGCTTTTCCTGCCTCTCCTGTGTGACTGGCCAGTGTTGGGTTCCTCATTTATCTTGGTCAATAACTATTGGAACTCCATTTATTGATGGTGGGAACTGAAGTGGATCGAGCTTCCTACATTACACAGGTGATACTGAGGTGTTGGATATTGTACGTGTGTTGTGTAAGATGATGTGAATGACCTCAGTTCTGAAAAGTTACCCACGAGTTCCTGAGCCACTGTCTTACAGTTCAATTTGTGTGGGTCTATGGTGGAGATTCTCTCGAAGATCTGCTGTTACTGGTAGTAACGAACCTTTATTAGTGGAGCTTGCAACTTGCAGCTGCAGCAGTCTGTCATACTGACAGTTTTACTGCTCATTATAAGTCTACGTAATTATTCATTAGCCTAGCAAGGCTTCTGATTGTCTACTGGATTGGTCATTAACGTCTCACAAATGACCAATCCAGCTGCAAACTGATGCCATGTAGCACACACAGGTCACGCCACACAGTAAAACCGAAATTAAACTAACAAACTGAAAGCTGTTACTGTGATTAAACTTATAATCGAAATAACAAGCTCAAAGTTGGTCATTTCCTTGGATTAACAACTGGCTAGAGGGAGGTGGCCCAAGGCGATCCCCCCAACCAGCTGTTAGCCCCTCGGAAATAACTGGCTTCTCGGTCGTTATTGCTTAAATACAATAGCACTGCCACATCATCTGGCCCACAGAATTGTGAGTAAAAAGCTGAACTATGGAGAAAAAAAAACATGGCTCTCCGAACAAAAATGGTTCACTTTTGTTTTCATTTTTAATTTAAAACATTTCCTAGTATCAGACAATTGCAAAACTCACTGGAGTGGCTGGAGGCCATCACGGAGCTGGCCCTTTCCCCTTGTTCTGTCCAAAAAGCCCCATGCTTCTTCCCTGTATTGGGGGAGACTGTCTAGTGTTACTCCTTTGGGGGCCTGGCTGTGTGACCTTACAGCCAATACTGGAATATCAACCCGGAATAGGAAGGTGATGTTGTAGAATGCATCTTCCCCCAAACAAATCTGTACACCAGCATGTCCCAAACTCCACTGGCCTGCAGCAAGGAGTCAGGCTTACAGTGCAAAATGGGTTAATGCTCTACTACCAGCGCCACTGGGCCAGGCACAATATTTTATTTGTACTCAAAGGTAAATCATAAGCACAATCAAAAATACTGAGATTCTGTGACAGACTGCAACCTTGAAAATTCCCACTCCCAAACTTGTTTTTTTCCTGCTTTAAAATCTTATTATAAATTATGACACTGTTCTTAGCCAATCAGGATTGGACATTTCTTTCTTTTCTTTTTTTTTTTAATTTTCTTTATGTGGCTGATTCCCCTCGGCCCTCACTCAAGCCCCCACTGCACCCCAGCCCTATCATCTCACTTTCTCCTGGGTCTTACCTTCTCCTCACATCATCCCCATGGTTTAGCCCCCACAGTGGAGCCCTCTGGCCTGGCCAGGTCCTTCAGGAGCCAATATCCAGTCATTCAGGAGTTGCCCAGGTCAGCAAGTGCAGGGCCTGCAGGTGTGGCAGGGCTGTCACTGCTATACTGGGGTGATTCTTCCTTTTTCTATTTCTCCCTGCCCTCAAGACACAGGTGGCTCGGGTGCATATGCGCACATACACAAGCGTGCATAGCGCAGCATCAGCCTGCATTTTCCTTCCCCATAGCCGCTCCGCTGCACTGCCACCTGTGGTCACCCAGGTGGCAGTATAGCCATGGAGCAGGCTGCCCTCCTCCCTCCCCCAGAGGACAGCATCCTGTAGGACTCTCATACCGTCCCCCCCCCAGCCAGCTCTCGACAACCCCCACTAGTTCTCAAATGCAGGTCACCAGCATAGCAAGTGGTAGTGCTACCACCGTGCCATCAGGCGGCTGGGATTAGTCATTTTTCAATGTTCCAGATACTCTTACAACCATTGCAGGGTGTCTCATACAAACAGTTCTAAAATTCTTTAAGTTATAAGTTCATTTGGCACAGTCCATTTCACACATGGGGGGGGGGTTCTCTTATTTTCTACAAAAAGAAACATTTATTTAAAATTTGTTTCAGTTTTTATAAACAGAAATCTTCAACATGATTTATAATATTTTTATTGCTACACTTCCCGTGTCTCTCATGGTTATGGGTTCTAACTGCTCAGCTTCCCTTTGCAGTTCTCTCACCCAAAGAACTCGAAAATGCACACTTATAACCATTACAAATCACCTAAGCGATTTCAGCCAATCAGTGCACTGAGCCACTGTATCTCATATCCTGTGTGCCGTGGTCTCTCGTGCAGAAACATTAGGAGTGGAGCATTCCATTTCACAGACAGGGGGAAGAGGATTTCATTAATTTTTTTTTTAATTTAAAAATAAAAACTTAAAAATAATTCTAACTAATCCAGTGATTTATAATAAGTCAACATTACCTCCAAGGGAGGTCTCTTATAGTATAAGGGACTCCTCTCATGAGGTTTGGGCAACCACAGCCACTTAGCTCCTCTTTCTAAACCTCACACTCAAAGAGTTTTTTTTATACTATTAGAGACCACCCGGGGAAGCCCTATTAACCTATATAAGAGACATAGCAACTGTCCATATAAAACCATGTCTTGACAAGAGTACAGGACACTGTGCATTGAAACCAAGAGCATGAAACAATGGCGCTTGAAACTCTTCAGGGTTATTGATACTGACTGAGACATGTAAAGCCTTAACTAGAACTGAAGCAGCAGTTAGTGCACTTCACACAGATAATTACGAACACACACACACACACACACACACAGACACACACAGACTTTGGTCCATCATAATTTCCCATAACAAATTCTGGCTATTTCTGCATTAGAGGGCATATTCTTGGTGAAAGTGTCAAGAGAAGCAACATTTGAGGAAACCTCTCTTCAAACCCTTCATGGCATTTTGGGGATCCTCACTTCCAGCTGGTAAGTGATGGCACATGGCAGAAGGGACTGACTGTATATTCCAGTTCTCCAGTTTCACATCTTGGATGCCAATAGTGGGTTACAGTAGAGTAGAACCTTCCTTACCAATTTTACATGGCACACATGCTGATAATAAAGCCACCTCAGCCTTTCCCACTTGAAATAAGTGGCACAATTTTATGAAGATCCCTTATTACAGAAAGTGCTTTTCTTGGTTCCAGTATAAATTTCCACACATAATGGAGGTCCCATACACTGTCTTCACCAATTCTCCTGTGTAATCCATAGCAAAAAACTGGGACAGTTCTGTCAGGTCTATGTCTCCCACTGTGACTCGGGTATTAGTTTTTTTTTTAGTAGATGTAAGGAAAGATTCTATAGGGGACTCGTCGGCAGTATTCCTCCCAGGCCAAGCCATACTTCTTCCGGCACTGGTGCTCATCTCGTGCCTCTCGGTGTATCAGTAGAACAGTGAAATAAATCACGTAGAAGTAGGGCAGAATGTGAGTAAAACCTGTGGAAATAAAAGAAGTGTAAATAAAACAGAAAGTAATGTCTTTCATTTTATACTGTTTTATATGAAAGTGACAACCATCCAGTGGTCCTTTCCTTGTTCTGCTTATCCTGGAATCCACTACAAGAGACAGGTTAGAAATGCTGCACCATATGCTTGCACTTACATAGCACACGATGAGGAAGTTATCTTCCCGTGCCGATTTGGTGGCTTGGCAGCAGATGCAGTGTAGGAGACCCAGGCCAAGGAGCAACTTTGGTACTCTGATCCAAGGTGACTGAAAAGCAGATGCGCTGCAGAGGTGGTACATTAATTCAGGGTGGAGAGACTTATTTATTTATTTGCTTTTGTTAACCGGGTAAGCACACTAGACAGCCAAGTGCCTAAGCAGGTAGTTACTGAAATCAGGTATGTTGCAATCCAGTTTTGTATCCTGGGATCATAAATCCAGAACTTGAAATCTGTGTCCTATGAGGTTTGTTCCTCTCAGTAAGATTATTGGAGAGCTGCACGACAACTGCGGTACAAGCGGAAGCTGGAGACAGAGGGGAAAAAAAGTTCAGATGTGCTTTGAAGCCCGAGACTTCGTGAATTCACTTACGATAAGGTGACTCGGGCTTCATGCACTAGACAGTGGTGTGACTGCGCTTCTTTGCAGATTTCTGGCAAGCATACGCATCAATGTGTCAGCCAAATGATCTAGCTGTTCCCATGCAGCGGCTGATAATTTCACTTGCAAGGAGGGTTCGCCACTGGAACAGCTGATCTCTGTCAAACTACTTTGAAAGAGCAATCCAGAATTGTCTTTCACCTGATCATCTGGCTGACACATGGATGTGTACGCTTGCAAGAAGTCTGCAAAGAAGTGCTGCCGTACCACTGTCTAGTGCATGAAGCCTAAGTCACCTTACTGTAAGTGACGTCACTAAAGCTTGGGCTTCAAAGCACATATGAACATGTTCTTTCCCACCATCTCCAGCTTCCACTTGTACCACAGTTGTCATGAAGCTCACCAACAGACCTACTGAGAGGAAAACAAACCTCACAGGACACAGGCTTCAAGTTCGAGATTTATGATCAAGGGGTATGAAACGGACTGGAACACACCTGATTTCAGCAACTACCTGCTCTTTAAGTTGTGGCTATACAGCCAATAAGGGGTGGGAGGACTCCCCCTAAAGATGAAGAATCAGGGATTGCTAAGGTCGCTGCTAAGACGTCCGCCAACCCTCCGATGGACGCCCAGCCCCAGATCCTCCGTCAGGCCTCAGTAACAGGCCTGACAAAAAGAGATGATGGCACAGTTGACAAAGGAGTCTTCTCCTTCCTCTCCCTTACCGCCAGTAACAGTACCTCCAGCCCTCCCTATGGGAGACACGGAGACAAGGGATCACCCGCCGGCAGTGGTTTCGTCACCCCTCCGCCGATGCCTCAGACGCCAGAGCCAGCACCAGACCAGACTGTAGTCCCTCCGACACCCGCAGGTGTTTCAACCCTGCAAGGCCCTCCGTCGACCCCAACACCAGGACCTTTGGAGCCCTCTCATCCACGTCTTCTGTCAGGGTCCTCCGAGCACCCCAACGGGCTTGGTGTGAACCTGACGATTCCTCTGGCAGGGCCTCTGGACCCTCTGTTAGGCCCTCCATCAGGACCTTCTGGAAATCCTTATGGACATCCACCACCAGGCTTGCCTCCTCAGTACCCGACACCAGGATTCCCAACACCACAGTATCCGGCGTCAGGCTTCCAAATGCTGGGCTACCCTCCATCGGACTTTAACTACACCTACTACGGGTACCCTAGCTACGGGTTTCATAACCCTCCACCTCAGTCTCAAGTGGACCTTCAAGCGGTCCTTAAAAACTGGTAGGTGGAAGCAAAGTCACAGCTCACGTCAGAGCTAGAGAAGCCTCAGCCACAGACGGCCCTGACTTCAAAGCCCCCTTCATCGGACCTTTCTCCTCCGTCCGGTCCTAAGGATCTGACACAGGCTTATCATCTCGATTCTAACCCTAGGCCCTGGGAGTTTTCTAGACCTGCGATGGAGTTTTCCAGGCTGGTAGAACTGCCGCTTCCAGCTATCAGCTCCCCGAGCGACCAGGATCCCTCTGATTCGGAGAGCGACACTGCTCACTCCGACTCCGACGTGGAAACACCCACGCCGGATGATCAGAGACCGAAGGACTCCCTCAAATCTCCTCCAGAGGATCCTTCATTCTTGGAACTTTTAAGAAAGATCCAAGCGGCCTATGATTGGCACACGGTTGCCCAGTATCTATAGAGGCATAAACTGGCAGCCTACTTGGATTTGGCAGACTTTTTCCCAAACCTCATTTCTCCCTGGATTGAACTACATGAAGATTTGGTCACCACTATATGGAAGCAACCCTCTTCTCTGGCACCAGTGGCCAGAAAGGCAGACAGACCATATCACTATCCGGATGATAAAGGCTTCCTCAGTCTTCATCCCAAGGCAGATTCTTTAGTTATTAGTGCTGCCCACGATAGGTCCGCAAAACCAAAACACCTTAGTGCCTCTCCCCCTGATAAAGAATCCAAAATTCTGGACCAGTACGGAAAAAAGATTTACTCTTCCTCCATAATGGGTATCAGGGCACTGAATTACGTTGCCCATATGAGGGACTATCAAAAATCTGTCCTAGGTCAATTGGAGTCCAAGGTAGACTCCCTGCAGGAGTCTACACTAAAAATCAAGATGGCGGATCTGGTCCGGTCAGCCAGATCTGCTTGCTGTCACATGCTATGTGCCACCTACAATGCAGTGGATGCTGCAGGTAGGGGCTCGGCCTTTGCGGTTAGTCTCAGATGCCACGCCTGGCTGCGAAATCTTGGGTCTAGCACCAGAGGTCCAGTCAGCCACACAGTATGCCCCTTTTAGAGGGTCTGTCCTTGTCGGGGGGGACCGTCAAAGACATCATCACTGACCTTCAAGATAAGGGCAAGGCCCTATTTTCAGTACAATTTATGTACAATCCTCCACAAAAGCAGAAACAGCAGTTTCAGAGGCAGCAATGTCACCAACAAAAGCCAAATCAGAACAGACGTCAGAACAAACGTTGGGCAACCTCGGCTGCTAGGGTCCCCCCTGGCCAAGTCCCATAAAGATTCGGGAGCCGCAGCCTTGGCCATGCCCTTCGCCTCCTTAAACCTCCCACCTCTGCTGGTACATCTTCCAGAGGAGCCAGTAGGAGGTAGGTTCTATCACCCACCAGAGTAGGAGAGAATAACGACAGACTCATGGGTTCTTCAACTGGTGGCAAAAGGTCACACAGTAGAATTCACAGAAAGATCCCCAAGAAGACCTCCGGGTCATTCATTCTAGCTGCCCAGCCACCTACTCTTGGTGAGAGAGGAAATCATGTCCTTGCTGGCAAAGGCAGCAATAGAACCAGTCCCTGTAAAACATCAGGGAAAGATTTACCACTCGCATTTCTTCCTGGTACCCAAGAAGACAGATGACCTCAGACCAATTCTGAATCTCAGCTCTCTGAATCTGTTTGTTCAATACAAAAGGTTCAAAATGCTGTCTCTTCCCAGCCTTCCTCTCTTACAGAAGGGTCAGTGACTCTGTCCTGGACATGCAGGATTCTTACTTACACATCCAGATTTGTCCACCACACCACAAATTCCTCCGACTCGCTTTCCAGAGGGAGCATTTCCAGTTCAAAGCACTACCCTTTGGCCTTTCCTCGGCTCCCAGAGTATTCACAAAATGCCTAGTGGCGGTGGCAGCCTTTTTGCGCAAACAAGGGGTCCAAGTTTTTCCATACCTGGACGGTTAGCTGATATCAGCTGCTTTCAGGGAGGCCCTAGTCAAGGACATGAACCTTACCCTGGACACTTTCCATCAGTTGGGAGTTATGGTCAACCATGCTAAATCCCACCTAGTTCCTACTCAACAGCTCCAATTTACTGGGGCAGTTTTGGATACAGTCCAGGGCAAGGCCTTCCTACTGCAAGACATAACTTCTACCTTGCGGCACCAGGTATGGTTGGTGGCCTCACAGAAGAGAGCCAGAACGATCCTGCGCCTACTGGCTCTTCTGGCAGCAGCCATTCCTTCGGTCCCCCTAGTCAGACTCCACATAAGCATCACACAATGGACCCTCAGAGTACAGTGGCACCAGAGGGCAGATGAACTGGATCACGAGATCATGATCTCGAATCCAATGGCAAATGACCTCTCGTGGTGGCTCAATCCAGACAAGCTCACTAAAGGGGTTCCGTTCCGATCAGACAATCTCTTGTAAACCCTGGCGACAGATGCTTCAGGTCTGGGTTGAGGAGCGCATCTGGGTCCTCACAAGACACAAGGTCTTTAGTTCCACATGGAACTGTCTCTTCATATCAACATACTCGAGATGAGAGCAGTGTTGAATGCACTCAAGGCCTTTCAACATTTCATTCTCCCAGGTCATCTTATGATTCAGACAGACAATATGTGCGTAATCTGGTATATAAACAAACAGAGTGGAACCCGCTCTTATCCCCTCTGCAGGGAAGCAATGAGAGTGGTATTCGACGGTCGACCACAGCATTTATCTGACAACAGTACAGGTACCAGATGTCCAGAACACACTGGCAAATGCACTCAGCCGCACACAAAGCAGAGCACATGAGTGGGAGCTCAGACAATCGGTGGTAAACAAAGTCTTTGCAAGGTGGGGAAGGCCCCAGATAGATCTATTTGCCTCCCTATTAAATGCAGAACTACCAACCTTCTGCTCGCTCGGGGGATGGTGTTTTCTGATGAAAATGTCTCTCTGCTGGAAGGGAAGGTTCGTGTATGCCTTCCCTCCACTTCCCTTGATCCGGAGAGTGCTAATGAAACTGCAGGCAAAAGTAGCTTGAATGATCCTCATTGCTCCCTTCTAGCCAAGACAAATTTGGTTCTATCTTCTGCAACAACTGTCAGTGGAACCTTCCTTTCCACTGCCAGTTTCCCAAGACCTCATGACCCAGGAACAGGGGACTCTGATTCATCCAGGTCTCAAGTCCCTCCATCTGCACGCATGGCTCCTTTTGTCATAGTGGCTGCCCATTTTGGGGTTTCCCTGAGGGTAGCACAGATCTTGGTAGAGGCCAGGAAGCCTTCCACCAGGGCTACATATGCCATGAAGTGGAAAAGATTTTCCATCTGGGCAGTGCGAAAGGGATCAAACCCTTTTCCTGTTCAGTCATGATGGTCTTAGACTAGATGCTGCACCTTTATGACTTTGGTCTCAGTTATCTGACCCTAAAGGTCCACCTTTCAGCCATTTCTGCCTATTATATACAGATAGGACAAAGACTTTGGCACAGTTGGAAGTATCCAAAACCTTTCTGAAGGGGATTCTTCATCTAAAAACCCCAATCAAGAGCGCTGCTCCTCCTTGGGTCCTAAACTTCATTCTCAAAAAGCTCACCCTGCTGCCCTGCAACCCAGCAGTGAGTGCCGCCATGCGCTACCTTTCTTGGAAAGTACTTTTCCTAGTAGTCATCACTTCAGCTCGAATAATTTCCGAACTTCAGGCTCTCATGTGTAAGATATCTTATCTGATTTTTCAGAGACTGGATGGCTTTGGGGACCAATCCTAAGTTTCTTCTCAAGGTGGTCTGTGATTCCAACTTGAACCAGTCCCTGGGCTTACCGGTGTATTACCTGGAACACTCCAATGGGGAAGGGGGCTCTTCTGCATACCCTGGATGTTCACAGAATCCTCAGGTACTATACAGACAGGACCAGGTTCCTCTGTGAATCTGACCAATTGTCTCCTTTGTGCCCAAAAGAGAGGGCGCAGCGGTTTCTAAACAGTGTTTGTCCAGATGGCTGGCAAACTACATTACCTTCTGTTACCACAAGTACAATAAAATCCTCCTGGGTCACGATAAAGGACATTCAAACAGATGCATGAATGCTTCTACTGCTTGTTTCAGGAATGTTTCAGCTGCAGACATTTGTGCAGCTGCAACTTGGGAGTTCTGTCCATATTTTTACCATGTATTATAGCCTGGACATTGTGTCTAGGCGCAGAGTGGGCTTTAGCCTTGCTGTCCTTCTGGTACTCCTTTCATGAGCCCCTCAGAGTGGTTGGGAAACTCTTTCCTGCCTCCCTATGTCTCCGACCTGTCTCAGGTCACTGCTTGGGACTCAGTCCTACTTGTGAGTACCTACTACAAGAGCCCTCTTGAAGTAAGTTAGTACAGTTCGTAAGGAATTACCGTAACAGCAGATCTTTAAGAGAGGCTCTTGCAGTGGTACTGCTTTCCCTCACCCAACATCCCAGAGCACTGTATAGGCACATACACAAAGGCTGGTCCATCCCACAGATTCAAATTCTGTGGAATTGAGAAAATCAGTTGGGCCCTAGGGGTGGTGATATTAATGTGAGAACACTACAGAGAGGCCTTCTGGATTTATGAGCTTGAAGCATTACAATAGCCCAGATTGAATGATGCCTTTGATATATCCCCTTTTTTGAATAAGAAGTAAAAGTATGGGAATGTCCTGTTATGTGTTTTGCTCAAAACATGTTCGTTATCCTTTCCCTTTATGAACTATTGGACTGATATATACTGCCCCTCTGTTTTCTAATATAGCATATTCATGGCTTGTTATATAGTATACATACATATCCTTTCCCTTCATGAACTAGTGGACTGATATATACTGTCCCTCTGTTTTCTAATATAGCATATTCATGGCTTGTTATATAGTATACATACATATCCTTTCCCTTTATGAACTAGTGGACTGATCTATACTGTCCCTCTGTTTTCTAATATAGTATATTTATGGCTTGTTATATAGAGTACATACATATGTATTTTTTGGATCCTTTTCTCTGCTTTGATATGGAATTATGGGTTAGTATTGTTTTAATATTTTTGGGGAACTCACAATTATCTACATGATATGATGTGTGTCAGCATAGTAGAATATTTCTAAGCTGTCCACTTTTTGTAGACACTGTATAAACAGTGCTAATGCAATATTGTACTTGATGCGGGTATGTTTTAAAGGGCATATAAATTGAGTTTTAGGGTTTATCAGTATATTTATGCTAGCTATCCTAAATACTGTTACTATTATTTTCTGCCCTGTTCATAACAGCATACTTTTTGCAACTGTTCTTATGTTATGTATGCAGGATCTGCACTAGGTGCTTTTTAACTATAAAGTGGTTTATTTGTGTGTATTCCTTTAACTAAATCATTATTTAAAGAACACAGGTCGCAGTACCATATCAATCCCTGAGGAGGCTCTGTTGAGCAAAACCGGTCAGGCTGTTTGGTGCCTGGTGGTGTGAGTACAGCTGCTGTTGTACCACTATATGTCCTTTTTTATTCATTAAAGTTGTGATATTTTTTCAAGACAAGTGGTGCCCTCCTTTTCCTGCTCTTCCTTGGTTGTCTTTTGAAGTGAGCACACATCTGGAGCTGTTCCTTTTGGTTTTCGAGTTTCCTTCTGTGGTTTTTCATATTGTGCCTTTTTAGGTTCCAGGAGCCCTCTTCTATTCTCCTGTCACACCTTTACCGGTCACTGGCAGGAGAACTGGAAGGCGGGCGTGGGGACCACTCCTTATACAGCGCCACGCTGACGTCAGTCATGTGATATTAAGGGGTGGCCCCACGCTAGACACTACTAGCTAGAGTTTTTCCATGTGGTCCTAGTGCCTGGTGGCTTAGTCCTACTTGTGAGTACCTACTATAAAAGCCTCTCTTGAAGATCTACTGTTACGGTAAGTCCTTACATAACTGTACTTTCTAGGAGTGGTATATGGTGCACATCCACACTGTGGCAGTCTTCCTTTCCCTTTAAATCCAGTCAGAACATCTTCAAGTTAAGCTCCTCCCACCCATCTCGGTGGTATACTCCTCGGCTCCGCCCTGCGACGTCGGATCTGGAAGCAGGGATCTGTGTGCCACTTGCTAGGGGAGGACGGGTGGGTTGTGTGGCTGTGCACAACATATCACTGCTAGAACTATGGTTACAGGTGAGTATCCCTCATTTCTAGGGATGCAGATAAGGTACAGTTATCCTCACTGTGGCATACTCCTAGTAGTTCTCTGGGAGGAGGGGCCAAAGTGCAAACCCCTACTTTGGAAACAGGGACTGGAGAACTGAGGCCCCAAAACCAGCATCCTGGCATGAATCAAGGTCGATGTGGTAGTGGGAAATGAAGGTGTGTGCTGACTTCCAGGTAGCAGCCCTGCTGATTTCCTGGATAGGGACGTCCCTGGAAGCAGCTACTGAGGCAGCGGTATGTCTGATTGAATGAGCCCTAAGCTCTACAGGAACTCCTTACCAGTCAACCTACAGCAGAGGATGATGCAGAATACAGTCCACCTACTAATCGTCCACTTAGCTGCCGGTCTGCCAGGTGCAGCTTCTGCGTAGGTGACAAATAGCTAGCGAACCTCTCCCTGAACTCCAGCCATGTGCTCCATTTAATAAGCTCACACCTCAGGTCCAACATATGGAGCCTGTGCTCGGCCTCTGAGGTTGGAATGGTGAAGTACACGGGGAGGTTAATCACCTGGTTGAGGTGAAACTCTGAAACAACCTTCAGGAAGAACTTTGGGTTGGGGCAGACAACAACCTTGTCCCTGGGGAACAACAGATATGGAGACGCTTAACGAGAGTGCCCGGAACTCACTGATCCTTCTGGCAGAGGTGACAGCCACAAAGAAGGTGGTCTTCCACGACAGGTGAGAGATATCACATCTGTGCATTGGTTTGAATGGCTTGCCCATGTGCACTGCCAGTACCAACAAGTCCCATGGTGGTGGTGGCTCACGCATCGGAGGGAAAAAGGTGGTCAAGGCCTTCAAAGAAGCACCTGACCACTTTCTCTGGTGCAACTGTTGGCATACCAGCCCATGCCCGGTATGCAGAGAAGGCTGCCAGGTGCACCTTGAGGGAGTCAACCTCAGGCCCGACTGGGAGAGGGGCCACAGGTAGTCCAGAATGTTAACCAAGGGGCAGGACAGGAGGAGCAGCTCCCTGCCCTGGCACCATATGGAAAAGCACTTCAGTTTGAAGACATAGCACTTGTGGGTTAAGTCCTTCTGGGAGGCTTCCACAACATGGAGAACCTCTTTGGAGAGATCCAAAGTCTGGAACTCTAGCCACTCAAGAACCAGGCTGTCAGGTACAGGGACTGAAGGTTTGGGTGCAAGATCTTCCACTTGTGACAGGAGAGCAGATCCGGGCGTAGAGGCAAGTGCAACAGAGGTCTGCTTCTGAGGCTGAGGAGATCTGGGTTCCAGAATTGGAGCAGCCAGTCTGGGGCTACCAGGATCATCCCTTTCTTGTCCCCCACACACTTTGACTAGTACTCTGTGTATCAGGGTAAAGGGAGGGGAGGTGTAAAGGAGGCCTAGGGTCCAGGGCCTCATGAAGGCATGCCCCAACAGTGTCCCACATTGTGGGGGGGAGGCACAGAACAGCCTCAGTTTCGCGTTCTCTCAGGAGGCAAACAGGCTGACCAGGGGAATGCCCCACTAGAACAGGTGGCCCACCACCTCCTGATGCACAAATCACCTACGAGATGCCTTGCCCACCTGGCTGAGGGTGTGTGCCACCTGGTTGGAGGCTCTGGCTACAAGAATCATCAGGAGATCGGCACCCAAGTTGTACATGAGGGTCCAGGTGCGGAGGTCTTCCTGACACAACTGTATGGAATGCATTCCACCCTGCCCACTGAGGTAGTACATGGTCGTGGTCTTGTTCATCTGGACCTGCATGACCGGACCCTGGACAAATGGAGCAAATGCTGTCAGAGCAAAGCACACTGCACAGAGCTCCAGTAGGTTGATGTGGTAATGGGACTCCCTGGGGGTCCAGAGCCCGTGGACCCTGTGGTCCCCCAGGTGTGCTCCCCAGTTCACCAGAGATCATCAGAATGACAGCTGGCTCTGGGTGGATGAAGAGGACTCCTTTATCTACATGTTCTGGGCTGAACCACCACTGGATGGCATTCCACACTGGCTGCGTCACCATGCCCAGCTGGTCCAGGTGTCTAAGGCACTGAGACCACTGGCGGGCCAGCTCCAACTGCAGGTGGCGCATCTGCCAGCAGGTCCACTGTACTATGCTGGTGCAGGATGCCAGGTACCCCAACAGCCACAGGAATTCCCAAGCAGGGCACGAGTACCAATATGAACTGATCAGGCAAAGGAGGTAAGATCTGCTGCCCGTTTTGCTGGGAGTTGGGCCTTGGCCCAGAGAGAGTTGTGCTCTGCTCCAATAAAGTAGATGACCTGCGAGGGGTTGAGTTCCAGCTTGGCTGAGTTGATCAAAAGACCCAAGGCTGAGCAGGTCTGGAGGGCCAGGTCCCTGGACCGCTCCACTGCCTCCTAAGATGATCTGGCAATCAGCCAGTTGTCCAGGTATAGACAGAACCAAACTCCTTGGTGCCTCATGAAGGCTGCCACCACTGCAATGCACTTGGTGAAGACCCTAGGGGCTGAGGAGAGGCTGAATGGCATGATTTGGAACTCATAAAGAACCCCTTCTGCACGGAACAGAAGGTACCACCAGTGGGACGGATGGACTGGAATGTGGAAGACGGTGTCCTGGAGGTCCAGAGAGCAGAACCATATGCCCTGCTGCAGAGGTAGTATTATCTAGTTCAGAGTGAACATCTTGAACTTGCGCCTCCTCAGGAACTGGTTTAGATCATGAAGATCCAGTATGGGGTGCCAACCCTCTATCTGTTTGGGAACAAGAAGTACCTGGACACGAAGCCTTGGCCAGCCACAGCGGCCAGGACTAAACTAAGATAATCGTGTTTGGACAAAAAGTGAAAAAATAAATAGAAAGTTGATCCTTAGGAGGAGGAAAAACAGAAGTAGTTTAATCCTATGTGTATCTAGGAGTGGAATTTAATATGAATAGAGCTTGGAATACACATTTTCTTAAAATATTAGAAACCCTAAAAAGAACAGTTCTTGCTTTAGCCAGATTCAATCATAGGTATGGGGGGCACTAGTTAAGACCTCTAGTACAAGTGACAAAAGTGAAGTTCCAGGCCCAATTATTATATGGGACAGAAGTCTGTGATTTAAAGCATAGAGATAAACTGACTGTGCCTTTATTTAAAATGCTAAGGAAAACCTTGGGTCTAGGCCCCCCCTTGCCCCTCCTCTTATATAAGAGCAGAACTTGGGATACTGAATATGAATGCTCTCTCTGAAATGTGCTAAATAAACTTCTGGCTAAGACTAACAGGACTCCCTCAAGCAAGAGTTTCAGTACAATGTCTAGTGGAAAAAAGAAAATGGTTCAACTTTGGTAACATACAAGACTTTTAGTACCCCAAGAATTATCTATACTAAACAAACATAAGTTGTGTATGCTAACAAGATATGTGGAAAAAGGGATCATGATAAGTCTGAAACAGAAAATATATTGCTAAAAGACTAACAAACTTCTGGAATACTCAAGACCTTTCACAAATTAAGAAAACCGCTTACTTTAAGTGGTTTATTACCAACAATTATTATTTTGGCTTTAAATCATATTTAGGCATTCTGACAGACCCTACTCCACAAAGGACATTTACAACACACAAGTTTGAACAATTTTTTTTTTCTTTTAACTCTTATTTGTCCCTCCCGACACCGCTGGCTGGGGCCCCATCAGTTGACCTGCCTGTTCCCCTCCTACCTGAGGATCCTCCCAACTGTCTCCTTGGTCTCCCTTCACCCGCAACTCACCTCCAGAGCATCCACCTGACACTAGCCCCCCCCCGGAGTGGGGTCAGTCTTCAGCTCCTCGGCACTTGCTTCCGCTGCTCCTCGGGTGGAGGCGATTGGTGGGACCAGGATCCAGTGGGCAGGGTCCGGTGCTAGAGGTGGGGGCAGGTGACATCTTCCCAACCAGCGGGGTTTTCCCTTGTTCATGAGCGAGATCCCCCCCTCCCGGACATGCAGTGACGTCCAGTGTGACCGGGCACGCTCCCACATCCTTTCTGCAGACGTCTGCCAGGGCTCCTCCCAGACCCAGCGTGATCTCCTGGCTGCTGCACTCCCAGCATCCACTGGGAGTTGCTACTGCTGGGGAGTCATCCACCCACCCTACCCAGAACAGGAGAGTGGTCCGTCAGACACTCAATCCTCTCCTCCCCTGCTGACCCCCGACAACCTGTGCTTGTTCCTGAACATGGGTCACTGGCGTGGCGTGAGGTGTGGCGTCCAGCGCCTCAACCCTCAGCGCCACCGGGCCGGTTCAAGTTTGAGCAATTTGACAAGCTATATTTTGAGACTTAGATATAATAAAACATTGAATATCACTGAAACTGTACATGTTCCAGAGGTGATAAAGAAGATCTTATCCATGTAATGTGGCATTGTACCTGGTACACAAAAGAACGTACATATTGGTTGGGCCCCTTTCTGAATACTAGATATAATATTGATCTCTCAACTTTGACTTCCATTTTAATCCACACTGAAGACACACAGACTGTGGAGAGGGTGGCTACATTTTTCTTAGCAATAAAAGTAAAAAGAATAAACAAGACAACATTAGCATGATGAAGCTTAGCTTTAGTAAAATTGGTGGTTTCATTATGATTTATTAAAGTATACATGATGCTTCAGGAAAAGACTCTGGTGGACAAAAGAAAAGCCTATAATAAGTGCAATATAAGATAAAAGAAATGTTGTAATACATTATATGCCCCCTACAAGTTAATTTCATTTTTAATACTTATTGTGTATTTAGGAGAAACTTAGAAATTTTCAACACAATATAATGATTGTTATAAAAATATATGTTTTTTTCCACTTTCTTTTAACCACACCTTACTACCCTCCTAGTCCACTCCTTCAGATCTGATCAATCCCATAGATCCCTCCCACAATGTCTGCCCCTAGAGTGCCAGGCATACTCCATTATCCCCCCAACTTACTCCTCTCTTCAGAGTGCCTGCACAACAGGGTCTACTCGTGGTAGGTGATTGGGGCTGAGATCGGTTGTCATCCTGGACCGAGAGGGTTCTTTTCCTCTTTTCTTCTCTTGGTCCCTCCACCCCGAGGTCGTTGGCATGCAGGACTGACGTCCAGACAGACGGTGTGCTGACGCATGCCGTTGTCAAGTGCCCATGATGTCCTCCCCTCTCCAACTCTGGACAGCCGCCTGTGCCCGTGCTTCCACAGGCACTGGAGCATCGGGTGCTCAAAGCACCCCAGGAAGAGGACAGCATCCATTGGGACGCTCAATCATCCTCCTCCCCTCTGACCCCCAGTGGCCCAAGTCCGTTCCTGAACCTGGGTCGCCGGCATGCTGCGAGGTGTGGTGTCCAGTGCCTCAACCCTCAGCACCACCGGGAAATATGTACAGTATATTTGTATACTGTTTCTATGTTTGTTATGAATGTATGTTTGTCACTGTAAGTACTTGTTGATGACTTTTTAGTCAAACAATAAAACTGAAATTGAATAGCAGCCAGGACATGGGCTACAGCTCCTTTCTTCAGGAGCTGAGCGATGTCCTCCCTGAGGGCAGAAAGCATGTCCTGAGACACCATGAACTCCCATGGGGCGTAAGCTCAGTAGGGCGAGAGAGACTCAAAGTTGAGAGGCAATCCTAGACCCACCACATCTAGCACCTATTTGTCTGAAGTGACGGCAGACCAGGTGTACCAGAAATGACAAAGCCGACCCCCCATAGGAAGCTGAGGCAGGGACCCTACAGGTGGGAAGCAGACACTCCAGACCTATCACTGAGCAGCCTAGGAGGAGACCCTGGTGCTGGCCACCGGAGGGGCACCACCACTCTGGCCTCTGGGTTTCTCGGAGCCTTGGCTGGTGAACTTGGACTTAGGTCGCCAGACCTTGGATTGCCCCATCTGGGGCTGCTGCCATTTAGGCTGCTGGGATGGAAAATGCCAAAACTGAAAAGGATTTCTTTTTCGTCTTCTGTCCCTTGGGTTCCTTTTGCGAGGACGTCACCAAATCCAGGGTGGCACTGGACTTTTCGATCCTAGTGAGGTGTCCATCCACTCCAGACCAAACAAGCCAGTGCCCAACAAGGGAACATCAGCCAGTTTGTACTGGGTATCTGTCATAAAGGTGGAAATCTGAATCCAGGTTCTACGGTGCATAGCGACTGCTGCTGCCAAAGACCGGGTGCAAGAGTCGCCTATGTCCAAGGCCATCTGAAGTTGGTGCTTTGCTGAGGAACAACCCTGGTCTCTGACCACTTGACTGCCGACTGCATGTTCACAGGAAGGTGGGGGAAGGACATGGTTGAGGACACCCATGAGTGTGTGTCCGAAGTTGGCCATCATCAAGGCAGAGCTCACTTGACGGAGATCCAGGGACAAGGCAGTGTAGACTTTAGCTGCATGGTCCAGATTCTTGGACTCCTTGTCGGGGGCCTGTCCACATTCCTGATACATTTCTTGTCTTGTGGAAAATGGAGACCAACACCAATCCCTCAGCCGAGGGGTGGTCCAAAAAAAAGGGAAGAGAACTGGTCAGAACCATGTACTTGCGGACCATGTGGGCAGATGATGTTGCAAACTAAGCCAGATGCTGCCAAAGCTCCAACCCGAGACCCAACATAGCCTCCGCCACAAGCAAGGCAACTGCTAGGGAAGCATCCTGGTCTAAGATCTCTGCAAGGGAGTACTTGGCCTGCTTCTGGACTGGCTCCAAGGGGATCTCCATCAAGTCAGAGGTCAGCTGGAGCAGAGCTCCGAAACAGACTGAACAATGCTCAGTAGCGAGCTTTCCGGCCGACTTGCGATCGAAGCCCAGGGTCCTGGAGGACTGCATAGGATTCTTCAGAATCCGAAGACTCCCCAGATACTGCCTTCATCTGTTTCCCTCCATGAACCACTAAAGACTCATCTGAGTGGGTGATCTGGACAGACAACTGACCCGGAAGACTGGTAGCCGGATAAGTGGCCTTAGTCAGAACCCCCTGCAAGGGCTGCTTTGGTGGTGGCTCCACCATAAAAATTGGTGGAGAAGCCGGTGTAGGCACAACTGGACTCAGCAGGACCAGAGCAGGCTAACCCGGGGTTAGACCAGGGAAGCACTGGGGCCCGAGGAAGGGGCCTACCCTGGCCAAGGACCCATTGCCACATCAGCTCCTTGTAGCGCTGATGCAACTTACGACACAGCCTCTCTTCATCCAAGGACAAAGACGAAAGTGCAGTTTCGTACTTACCGCAATGGTAGATCTTCGAGAGGATCTCTTGCAGCAAATCATATTCTTGGGTATCCACCAGAGGGTGCTCTTGTTGATGGTAGCTCTCACCAGCAGTGAAGACTGGGGTTCCGCCCACAGTGACATCACCACATTCACGTCTATAAACACGTGGGTGGCCCCTAGCGGCCTCAGTTCCCTGACGGCAACCAGTTAGTGGAGGAGTCCGGAGATATCCATTCTTTCATTTATTAAGATTTTTTTGCACTCCCCGAGAAGGTGGGGGAATGGAGGGAGGGAACATGATCTGCTTTAAGAGATCCTCTAAAAGATCTACTGTTTCGGTAATTACGAAACTGTACCATCCTCTTCTATGGAATCTCTTGCAGCAGGTCATACTCTTGGGATGATTCCCAAGCAGTGGATCAGGAAGGGAGGTCAGTTATGAAAGGAGGCCTTGCAGGAAGGCACAACCAAAACTGGTGTGGTGTCGAGAGGCTATGTCTAGGCTGTAGTGTTTTGTGAAGGTATGCATGGCAGACCAGGTGGCGGCATCACAGATGTCTGTGATAGAAATCCCATGGAAGCATGCCGCAGTGGTAGAGAGAGCCCGCGCGGAGTGGGTTTGGACAGTTTCCGGTAGTGGCCTTTTATAATTAGTTTAACAATAGGTTATGCAATGTGCCAGCCAACTGGATAAAGTTTGTTTGGTGACTGGGAAACCTTCCCTGCCAGGGGCAAAGGTGACAAAGAGCTGCTTGGATTTGAGTGGACTTAGTGCATGCAAGGTAGTAGTGGAGGATGCGGTGTACATCCAAGGTATGTAGCAGTGAGTCACCTGGATTGGAATGGTCTGGGTAGAAAACAGGCAATTGGATGAATTGGTTTAATGTGAATTCAGAAACGACCCGTGGAAGAAAGGCTGGATTGGTATGGAGGGAGACCCTGTCTTTGTGGAAAACCAAGTAGGGCTCGGAGCACATGAAAGCTTGTAGCTCCGAAATACGGTGAGCCGAAGTAATAGCTACTAGAAATAAAGTTTTCCAGGCCAAGGAGTGTAATTCACAAGTAGCACAGGGCTCAAAAGGTTCCACAGTCAGTTTTTCTATAACAAAATTGAGATACCAGGGAGGCACTGGCCTCCGAACGGGAGGTTTGAGATGCAGAATGCCCTTAAGAAACATGCGGGCAAGGTCCTGCTGAGTGACTGGATGGCCCCCAATGGGCTTGTGAAAGGCAGAAATCACTGATAAATGTACCTTAATGGATGAGTAGTTCAAACCCTGAATGGAATGGGCTGACAGGCAGTCCAGGATAGAGGGAAGAGGGCAGGAAAAGGGGTCAAGGGTGCTAGCAGTCGCCCAAGTAGCAAAATACTTCCATTTTGCGTGGTCATTTTTTTCTAGTGGAGATTTTTCTGGAAGCCAACAGAATGGCAGCCACGAGGCAGAGACTTGCTGTCTATTTATAAAAGCATCTTCAGGAGTCAAGCACGAAGGTGCAGGGAGCAAAGGCTGGGGTGCAGGAGAGATCCATGATGCTGTGTGAGTAGGTTGGGTCATAGGGGAAGGGGATCAGTGACTGACAGCTGCTGCAGAAGAGGGAAACAGATTTGTCAGGGAGCAATCAGGATCATGGAGGTGGGCTCAAGTTGGAGTTTGAGGACACGCTGGAAGAAAGGGATGGGGGGGAAGCATATAAAAATGATCCCTGCCACGAAAGGGACAGAGCATCGATAAGAGTGTCCCTTGTTGTCCAGTATAATGGAACAATTTTGTGGAAGCTGGTGATTGTCTGGGAAGGCAAACAGGTCGATTGCTGGAGTGCCCCAGAGATGGAAGAGGTCTTGGAGGACTGTTGTGTGCAAGGTTCACTTGTGAAACTGAGCATGGTGGCTGAGGTGATTGGCCAAGATATTTTAGGCTCACGGAACATGTACTGCTATTAGGTGAAGATGTTGTGTTATAGCTGGTCTCCAAACGTGGACTGCCTCCTGACAAAGACTTAGGGACCTTGTACCTCCTTGTTTGTTTAGGTAGTAGACAACACAGGTGTTGTCCATTTGTACCAGAAGGGGGCCTGGGAGCAGATATGGCCAGAAGGCCTGCAGAGCAAGGTGGACTGCTCTCATCTCAAGAAGATTTATATGAAGTGAGGTAACGGCTGGGCCCCAAAGACCCTGTGTCTGATGAGGACCGAGGTGGGCACCCCAGCCAAAGTTGGAGGCATCCGTGGTTAATGTCTGGAATGGTGGAGGAGTTTGGAAAGGGACCCCTTGGGTGACATTGGACAGATCCATCCACCAAGTCAGGGTTTGATTGAGGGCCAGGGTAACAGTGACCCTGTCCTCGAAGTCCCGGTCTGTTGATGCCACTGGTGTCTTAAAGCCCACTGAATTGGGCGCATGTGCAGCCGTGCATGAGGGACAGTAGAGATGGCCACAGCCATATGGGCCAAAAGGTGAATGAACTGACAGGCTGTGGGGTGGTCTGACAGTGCTTGGCAGGGGTGATCAGATTCTGGTATCTGTCTTCCGGGAGGAAGGCATGACCGAGTCACGTGTCTAGGATGACTCCTATGTATTGGAGATGTTGTGAGGGCTCCATATGTGATTTTGGCAGACAGATGGTAATGCTGACATCATGAAACGGGGAGGGTGGCATTGAGGGACCACAGTAACCTGTCTTTGGTTGAGGCCTTGATGAACCAGTTGTCCAAGTACTGGAAGATGAAGTGCCCCTGATGCAGGGCAGTGGCCACCCCCACCAGGCATTTTGTGAAGACCCGGGGTGCCAAGGACAGCCTGAAGGGTAGGGCACGGAACTGGTAATGATGGTCTAGTAGCTGAAATTGGAGGTAACAGCAATGCGCAGGATACATTTGTACATGAAGGTAAGCGTC
Organism: Neoceratodus forsteri; assembly: GCA_016271365.2. Classification (NCBI taxonomy): domain Eukaryota; kingdom Metazoa; phylum Chordata; order Ceratodontiformes; family Ceratodontidae; genus Neoceratodus; species Neoceratodus forsteri. The sequence continues at coordinate 371,057,066 of CM028132.1, read as the reverse complement.
CTTCATGTTTAGGGTGCAAAGCCAGTCTCTTTGGTGTAACAGAGGAAGGATAGTGGCTAGGGTCACCATTCTGAAGCATTTGTACTGAATGTACCACTTTAGGTCTCCGAGATACAGAACAGGGCGCAGAGCCCCTGTGCATTTTGGTATGAGAAAGAAATGGGAGTAAAAACCCTGCTGCTGTTCTTTGGGGTCATGGGTTGAACTGCGTGTTTCTGGATGAGCAAGATTAGTTCTTTGCGTAGAACCCGAACATGGTTCGTTGGATAGGTCATGGACTGTGGTGGATGGGTCGGTGGGGTGGAGGTCAGTTCCAATGTGTGGTCTGTCTTTATAACCTGTAGGACCCAGTCGTCTGTCATGATTTGTTGCCAAGCTTCTAAATGAAGGGAGAATTGGCCTCCCACAGCCTCTGGGGCTGGCTGAAGGAGACTGGGGAGAAAGATGAATGAGTCAAAAGGACTGGGTGGCGCCGGCCACCGGGGGGGTCTGGGCACACTTAGAAGCAGCAGGGGCATGGCCAGCAGTCTGGGGTTGTTGTCGGCCCCTAGTGGGTGGTCGGGCCAGTGGCGTGCTGACAGGCAGCCCTGCAGAATTGGAAGGGCTGAAAATATTTTCTCTGACCCACAGGCTGAGAAGTGTTTTACATACCCATGCACCATTCTGAGGGTGCAGCCAAAACATCTGAAGGTCAGTAAAGATAGTTTCAGTGTCCGAGCCAAAGAGCTTGTGCCCATTAAATGGGGCATTTATTATGGTTTGTTGGACATCCAGAGTAAAACCAGAGACCCTTAATCAATATCTGCGGAGGGTCACGTCCATGGTCGAAGTCCGGGAGGACATGTCAACAGCATCATATCCCATGTGAAGGAGATGGTGGGAGAGGCTGGCACCAGTCTGGAACCTGGCAAGCAGTTGATCCTATTCCGTGGATTGTGGAAGCTTGTTAGCCACTTCCAAAGCAGTAGTCCAGAGTGCTTTCTGGCATTTCAACATATGGCCAAATTAATTCAGTATGCGCATGCTTACAGTGGCAGCCTGATATGTGCGCTTGCCCATTAAGTCCAGTCTCTGGGACTCCTGATCCGGCAGGAGGGAACTCAGGTGTTTAGGTCATTTTGTCCTATCATGGACTGCAGTAATGACCACAGAATCGGCCTGTGGTGCAGCAGCTAAAAAGGGATAATCCATTGGTGCCTGATAAAGGTGATCAGCCTTCCTAGGGACAGGTGGAATGGATGAAGGGTGGTGCCAGGCCGCCAAGATGGCATCTTGGTAAGCCTGCATCAATGGAGGTACTACAATGGCAGGGTCCTCCGGCAGGTCCAAGTAATCCGCCATATTTCGGTGATGTTTGTCTTGTTCTGTGGTCCTGAACCCCATTACTTTTTGGATCTGTGCATGATGCCCATGAAGGTTGGATCATCAGGAGGGGAACAGGCAGTGTAAAGACCAGGATCCTCATCAACAGAGGACACAGTAGAGGTACTGGAAGACAGGCGAAGGCCATCACCCATATCTATGTCTCCCTCATAGTTTGACTCATAATTCGGGAGCTACTCTCCTTCCAAAGAATGGAAAGATGGCGCAGGAGAAGGATCCCTGCAAGTAGCAGGAGATGGGTCTCAGTGAGGCCGCTTAGGAGGAGGAGGCAGCGAGGGAGATGAGGGCTGAGGCTGAGTAGGAGACTGCAGCTGTTGCAGACCTTTCATTACCTCAAGAACAGCCTGCACCACAGTAGCCATGTAGACAGACAGAGCCGTGGACGGAGTCCCGGGAGCACCGTTACTGGTAGGCGGCAACACAGAAGGCTTCGATCGTGGCTGAGAGCCAGAACCGTGAAGGGCATTATCTTGTGATGCAACCACCAGGCTGCGATAGCCAGCCAGCTGAGAAGGAGGTGGTAACTTCGGTAGGACCGTCAAACCGAACCTCTCTTCAATAAGATACCCCATGTCCATGCTAGAGGACTTCATTGATGGCGACTGAAAAGGCAAAGTGGAGGAATGTCGGAAAGTGGAAGTTGTCAACACCTTACCCTGGTCCATGCTGGAGGACTGGGCTGTCGACAAAGATGGAGCAGACATGGTCACAACCAACAGAGCCAGAGTTAAGTCATCGACGAGAGGACGGTCAGAGTCGCCGTTGATGAATGCCAAAGCTTCTCTGTTTGGTCTTTTTCAGAAGACACAGCAGAAGAAGAAGCCACCGTTGACGGGCCGCCAGAAGCGGAAGCCATCGATGGACGGGAGGTCTTAACTTGCATCGAAGATCTGTTTTTCTCTTTAGGTTTGTGTTTAGATGAATGCTTATGTTGTGATGTCGTAGACGGTGGGCAGGAGTGAACTTCCTGCTCGAGGAGAGCAACCTTCTATTCCACAAGGTAGGCCTCAAGATCGTGTAGTCGTCGACGATGTGTAGCCTGACTGAAGTCCTGGCATTGGGCACAGGAGCGAATGTTATTGGCAGGCTCCAGACAACAGACCGAGTGAGTGTCATTTCAGTAAATCTTCCAGCCACATGGGCACTTCTGAAATAACGATTCTAATGAAGACATATATTTCTGTAAGAAAAAAAGAAAACAATCCGTGATCTGTTTGACATTCAAGTTCCTTGTCGACGACTGTTGTCAAATACACTTTGTGGCAAAATCAACAATGTGCAGTGAGCTGGGAGACTGCAAGAAAAGAACTAGGGCTGCTACGGGCCACCCACATATTTATAGACCTGAACGTGGTGATGTCACTGTGGGTGGCCCCCAGTCACCACTGCTAGTGAAAGCTACCGTCGACAAGACCGCCTTCCGGCAGATACCCAAGAGTATGACCTGCTGCAAGAGATTCCCTCGAAGATGATCAGTAGCGTTGATGGCACTTCCTGGTTGAAGGCCAAGGGAAAAAGCAGATTCCCAAGATTGTGATCTTGACGGACGACTATAGCATCGACGGCGAGGGGATGTGGGAGCAGGGACTGTTTATAAGACATGGACCGGGTCCCTCCATTGAACCCACAAAGGGGGTATCTCTTGGAAAGTGACAGTAAGCTTGGCTAGCTTCTCCTGCCCCTCCTGACAGAGAGCTGAAAGGACTGGAGTCCTAGAAATAGAGTCATCCTTGATGTCTTCCAACAATGGGTTGACCAGGTCAATAAAAATCTCAGCCGTCTGGTTGGCCTGTGTCATGGCCAACAAACTCGATGCGGGTACTGTGGAGCTAGTGGCCTGACCCTCGACCAGGGAGAGCTCGAAAGCTGTCGAGCAGGTGAGGGAATCGCAGGAGTGGGAAGAACGTACTCGTTCCCAGCCCCATTACTGATGGCTGGTTTTCTTCTATTTATCATCACAGGAAGGGCCTTCCCCAAGGGTCTGCAAGGAGTGGCACATATCGAATGGTGCCAGTGAAGGAGTCCCCAATCCTAGTGCCAACTGGGAGCAGCACGGGCGCTGATGATGAAACCACTGTAGCCTGAGTCTCCAACTCTTCTAGGGCCACATACTGGGAGGCTGAACCCACAGCTGCTGATACCGCTTTTTTGGGCACCCTTCGGAGTGGACTCGGGGGTCCCGCTCATCTGGCTGACACGAGTGAGGAAGGCAACAAGGTTTTGCAAAGCTCACAGGCCTAAGGGTCGTGCTCTGTCCCCAGCCCCAGGGCAGCAGATGCACAAGGCATGCGAGTCCGTTTGGGACATTTTTTGATCGCAGGCGATGCATCTCATGAATGTGAGACTGGACTGAGGTTCATCGTACTCCATCTCAAGAATAAGGTGCTTGAAAAATGCTCCATAAAAACACTTAAAAATAAGTAGAAACACTGGCATACACTACATACATGGCGCTGTGAAAGAGGAGACCTGAAAGGAAGAGCTGACATCACAGGGCAGAGCCAAGGAGTATATCACCTGGGTGGTGGGAGGAACTTAGCTTGAAGACATTCCGGCTAGATTGAAAGGGAAAGGAAAACTGCCACAGTGTGGGTAAGTGCACCATATTCATGTCCCTATAAAGTTTTTTTTTTTCTCATGCATGCCTTGTAAATTAAGTGCCTTATGCTGCTTACAGTTCTAAAGAAAAGTTACCTGTAACTCTTGATCTTCAAAGGCATCTGGGCAAAACTCTGGTCTTAGCATCAAAGGCACTCAGACTCAGCTGGAGCCAACTTTTAGGGCTGGCTACATCAGTGAGTGGCACCAACATGCATTGCCAATCTCACTCTGTCAGCATGTTAAGCAGTGCCAGCCCAAGCTGCCTCCATACATACTGAGGAAGAAAGAAAAATGACTGTGACAGGGTGGAACAGGACCCTGTCTCAGTTGTTAGAGAAAGTGTTTAAAATGCAAGGATCTGTCCTTTCCTGTCTGTCTATCTGGTTGCGCAACCAAATCTTCCTGTGAGACTTTGGACTTGATCAACCCGACAGGCTCGCAGTTCTTTGCCCTTCACTGTCTCTCAGTTTTCTCTTGCTGTTTTTCATCCCTTGCATATCTGTTGACATAAAAGTATGTGCAAATCATTGTATGAAAATGAAACTGATATTGGGATCACTTTTGTTTAGAAAATATATAGTGTTACTGTTGAAATATATATAATTATGTTTTGAGATGATTGCAGAAAGCTATTGTAAACTCTAGAGGTTACTTAGGTACAAATGTTCCAGCCTTTTGCAAAAGCTGCAAAAGGGGGCCTCTCAGCTCAGGCACAATGTGTTCTAGCAGCTCCTGAAACATACAAGAACAGAACACTTACAAGAACAGGATGCTTGCTAAAAATGGGGGTTGAAAAGACTTATAAAAGAGCTAAGCTGCAACTGCAAAAAAGATTAGGAGAACAAGAGACAGAGACTGAAAGACAACTTTATTTTATTTTGCCTTTGTAAATACTTATACTGAACAAGTTTATTTTTTTTTATGTTACTACTACTATAAATAAATATTATTGGTGAATTCTAGAACTGCTCCTGGTTTTCCTATGCTTCCTGACCTGTGCCTCGACAACAATGACCAAATGACAAACCTACTAAAAAACACTAAACGTAACACTGTGGATATGGTCACCTCACTCTACCAGGGCCCGGAAGCAATGGTGAAAGTTAATGGTCATCTTTCTCGGAGACTCCCCTTGGTAAGGGAAACCTGACAAGGGACTCCCTCTCCCGTTTGCTCAGAGTTTGGAGCCACTGGCAATTAGTATCCAGACAAACCCACAAATTGAAGGCATAAGGGTTGGGGGGCTAGAGCAAAAAAAAGTACTGTATGCTGATAACTTGCTGTTCTTCCTGGGGGATCCAGTCCAATCCCTTTAACATCTCCATAACACCCCATCTAAGTTTTGATCTCTGGCAGGGTACTAGATTAACCCAGCCCAATCAGAAACCATGATACACAGTGGTTCCGCACCCCAGAGTTTAAAGCTTCATTTCCTTTCTCTTCGGCTCCCTGTAACATATTTCGGTACCTGGGCATCCTGATATCTGCTGACTCGCAGGCTTTTTCAAGATAATCACCAAAAACTACTTGACACTCTCAAACAAGAAGTACCGCAGCAAGATGGAACTTACTCTCCCTATCTTTCTGTAGGAGAGCACAAGTAATCAGAATGAATGTTCTTCCTTGCCTTCTGTTCCTGTTTCAAACTGTCCCAATTTCTATTCCTAATGTGTACTACAATCTGCTCTTAAAAGAAATCTCTAAATTCCTACGGCTGGGGAAATGCCCCATAATAACGCAGCAGATCATGCAACTGTCAAAGGAACAAGGTGGTCTGGGAGTACCTCGTTGCAAAATCTATTACCTGGCAGCACAAGGTGCTTATTGAGGGACATAGGCCAGAGAACAGATTCTGGATAATAGTTAACTGAAGAGGCTGATCCCCGGACCATCCCTGCCTCGGTATTCCCCAAGGGGCTTACCCAAAACATACACAACCCCTGGACCAGACATACAATAGAAATTCTACACAAAATCAATAAAATGAAGAACTCCCCAAACTCACTGGGTTCACTGATTCTCATCAGACATCTTGATGACTTCTTCCTACTCCAGTTGGACTTAGGTTTCAGATATTGCGAAATCAAAGGTCTCACTCGGTTTGAACTGATTTTAGGTCAACAGTATCTTACCTTCCAGAAGCTTCATGACCAATTTCAGAGAAGACCATTACAGATTACTGCAGGTCAGGATTTTATACTCAGACACAATTAACTTAACTCAAATTAAGAAGCCACAATCTGATTTAGAGCAATTTTTTTTTGTTTTTTACTGGTTAATAACAAATACTCAAGGCAAAGGCCAGGACGATTTCTGACCTATAAAGGTCGTTAGCCAAACCTAGGAATCCACCCCTAGAACAAACACAGATACGATGGGAAACAAAAACCAGGACAATGATACCTGCTAAGCAGTGGGAGCGTAAGTTGTCCAGAGGGTGGTCAGTGACTGCTTCCCCATCTGGAGGGAATTCAATTAGAGCAGGGTCTGAGACCATCGGGAGCTGTCACACACGTCAATGGAGAGACGCAGGTTTTTCTGCGCGTTTCTCTCATCCCAACCTGGAGCTGTGGCGACACGGCAGGTGCATGCATGTGGAGGTGCACTCCTCCCTCCCGATGTAATGTCAGTTTCTCAGACCTCTGCTCCGACACCCAGACTCCACTGGGTGTCAGCCGAGAGCAAGGAAACTTGCTTCCCCAATCCGGGAGATCACAGCAGCCCAACAGCTGCTATAATCAGCTCCCAGCCCTCCCCCCAGTGACCCGAGCTTGCTCCCGAACATGGGTCGCCAGCGTGGCAGGAGGTGTGGCATCCAGCGCCTCAACCCTTCGCGACACCAGGCCGACCACTGCAAGTGATTTATGATGGTCTAACCAGAGGTACAGCAAAAATTCCCGGTACTTTGAACCCATGTGGGTTTTTCACCGAGACTGGGCTTGAGCGCCAAGAAACCTCATTTAAACATGGGGCTGTTAAAGCTATAGTACACAATTCATATTATAGTGTTACTGTATAAAAGTATACATTCAAAAAGCCCTAATGCTGTACCAAAACATCATGAAAAATAGTGACAGAACAATAAAAGCTAAACAAAATGCTCTTTATTAGTATAGTAAAGTAAAACCATAATAAACTACAACAAAGACAAAATGCATCTGAAGAAATCTGATCACAATTATAATATTTAAATAAATTAATAAGCCTAGTAAACTTTCGACATCAGTTAACCAGTCTGGTTTACTGCAAGTGATGCATAAAATAAAACAGTTGACAATTTAGAAGCAGTCTGGCACAGAAGGCTAAAGGAAGCCCTGAGAAAAACAAAGATAAACAAATGAATAAAAGGTACATTATTAGGAGTCCCAAAGCAAACAAATACATATTTGAGCAGATGAAGGGCTTATTAGAAGGGAACAATATCCCAACTATCGTTAAAACTCCGGGGTAGGAGCGCTACCATGTTGAAAATGAGGTGATGGGGGGGCGTGGCCAACAGTCGAGCTTGCAGCAGCAATCTAGCAGAGCTCTGCCGGAGTGATTTTGGTTTTTTACCACATTTTACCACAACCATTGGTGCTTTCAAGCGTAAGCTCAGGCAGCACCTTGCCACAGATGACAATTGTGACTGTGTTGGCCATTCATGATGATCAAAACAACTTTCCTACATTTGGACCACCATAAAGCGGTAGCACTTAGTGTTCCACCTAATCCTGTATCGGTGGGGGAACATCTTGGTACGAGTGACCACAACACGGTCAGGTTTAGAATAAGGAACACTGCAGAGGTTCACTAGTCTAGGTTGAGGGTGCTAGATTTCAAGAGGGCAAACTTCGGGAAAATGGGGGAAATAGTGGAGAGGACTTTGGAAGGGGTGGAGGAGTTGACAGAGGTGGAGGTAATGTGGGGGAGGATAAAATAAGCTATTGTAGAGGCCACTGACATCTGTGCCAAGACAGCAAGTAAAAATAAGAGGAGGAGGAAACCTCTGTGGTACACTAGGAAGATAGCGAAAAAGGTAATGGCAAAAAGGAAGTTCGAGGAAATGCAAGCAGAAGTGGACTGGGGAAAATACCAGGTGAACCAGAGAGAAGCTGGGGTAGAGGTAAGGAGGGCAAAGGCACAGACAGAGGCGCGCATAGCTAGGGGGGTCAAAGAAAGGGATAAGAATTTCTTTCAGTACGTAAGTGAAAAGAGGAAGACTAGGCAGGGAATACTCTAGTTAAAAACAAACGAGGGGGAGTTGCTTCAAGGGGACAGAGAGAAAGCGGACCTGCTAAGCAACTATTTTTGCTTAGTGTTCACTAGGGAGGAAGAAGATGAAGGCAGCAGAGCAGGAAAAGCAATGGCAGGGTAGGGGGAAGTGGCTATGAGGCCATTCTTCCTGGAGGAAATTTTGGGAGAACTAGGCTGCATGAAGGTGAACAAGACAATGGGGCCGGATGGGGTGCACCCAAGGGTGTTAAGGGAACAAAAGGAGATATTGGCAGTGCCATTGACTGCACTCTTCCATCAGTCCCTGGAGACTGGGGTGGTGCCAGAAGACTGGAGGCAGGCAAATGTGGTCCCGCTGCTTAAGGGGGGAGGGAGGGTGGAAATGGGAAATTACAGGCCCGTGAGCTTGACATCGGTGGTAGGCAAGCTCATGGAGAAACTAATAAAAGGCAGGATCACCAGCTGATGGATCCAAGGCAACATGATTTTACAAGGGGCAGATCCTGTCAAACACATTTGAAAGAGTTTTTTGATGTGGTCACCAAGGAACTGGATCGGGGAGGGCGGTAGATGTAGTTTATCTGGATTTCAAGAAGGCTTTCGACTCCGTGCCCCACAGAAGACTGTTGTATAAAATGTCAGGCCTGGGGCTGGGGCAGAGGGTGGTTAAATGGGTGGGAAGCTGGCTGGGGGACAGGAGGCAGAGGGTCATAATAAATGGGGTGGCATCCGGAAAGGGCAAGGTCACAAGCACAGTCCCTCAGGGATCAGTGCTGGGGCCCCTACTATTCAATATATTTGTAGGGGACATTGTGGCGGGCCTTGACGGGGGTGTGAGTCTGTGGATGATATTAAAATCTGCAATAGGGTAGACATTCAGGAAAGGGTAGAAAGAATGCAGAGAGATTTGGGGAGGATTGAGGCATGGTCAAAGAGGTGGCAGCTTTCATTCAACACAGAAAAGTGTAAAATCATGCATCTTGGCTACAGGAACTGGAGGGCAGGGTACTGCATGGGGGGCAGAGATCTGGAGGTAACAGAACAAGAAAGGGACTTGGGCATCATTATATCGGGGGACCTGAACATGGAAAGGCAGTGCAGGAGAGCAGTGGCTTGGGGTAGTGGAATGCTGGGATGCATCGGAAGTGGGATCACCAGTAGAAATAGGGAGGTCATAGTACCCTTGTACACCCATCTGGTTAGACTGCATTTGGAATACGGAGGCCAGTTCTGGAAGCCATACCTCAAAAAGGATGTGGGGAGGCTGGAGTGAGTTCAAAGGAAAGCAACGAAGATGGTAAAAGGGTTGAGCCACCTATCCTATGAAGAAAGACTGAGAGATCTGAACATGTACTCCCTGGAACAGAGGAGGGACATGATCGAGACCTTCAAGTACCTTAAGAGTATAAACAGGATGCCAGTGGAAAGCATCTTCCAGATGAAGGGTAATCAGAGGACAAAGGGGCATGGCCTGCAGGTGGAGGGGGGGGGGCAGTTCAGGGGTAACATTAGGAAGTACTATTTCACAGAGGGAGTGATGGATAAGTGCAATAGACTCCCGGAGGTGGTCGTTGGAGAAGAACAGTGGAGGAATTCAAAAGGGCATGGGACAACCACAGGGGAGTGTTGAGGGTGGAGGAGCGCATGTCCAAGTAGATAGCTGGACAAATGGGCAGACTCGGTGGGCCTTGTTGGTCCTTTTCTGCCATCACACTTCTATGAATCTATGAATCCTAGGGGCACCTACTTTTACAGAACTTCATTGTCCCACCCCCCCCGTCCACCCCCTTCCCCTCCCCACTAGGCACACATTCCCCTCTCTGTCCCCACCCTCATGCCTCCCATCTGCTGCTCTCCTAGCCCCACTGTCTCCAACCTTCCTTAAGTCTGTTCTTAACCCCCTATGCAGGTATGCACTTCACTATGCCACAGCTGTGCCTGTTCTCCACTCTGTTTCTCCCCCCACAAGTAGGCTTAACTCTCCAACGCAGGCACCTTCTCACCAATGCCGTAGCAGTGTCCAAATGTTATACCTTAAGCTAAATGCGATCCCAATCTTGTAATCCACACCAATTTATTGTCTACCTTGCTTGTAATGTATTGTTTTGTACCAGTGCAATTTTGTACTTGCTTGTAATGTAATGCCTTGTATGTAATGCTATGTACCTGTTCAATTTCTTCTTGTAACTGACATGGAACCTACAAATGAGCATCCCCTCACAGGTGTTCTCCGAGATATCATTAAATAAAAATAAATAAATAAATATACTAGATAGTATTTTAAAACGGAAGCTTAGTTCTCCACAGATACTTGCAACATACACATATGACTTATGTTAGTGGACTAACAGACTCACAGCAGGGCAGTGACCAGGCCAGTGCCATGATTAGGTCTCCCAGGTAATTGGGATGTCGGACAAAACCCCACCAACCGGACACCAGTAGGCGCTTCCCTGTTGCTGTAGGTATGGTCTCCAAACCTGGAGGGAGTTTAGAACAGACGTAATGTTAACCACATACTATTTTATGTCTAACTGCACTGTAAATGTTATTTATTGTAACAACTGTACTGCTGTACGAATTTGGATGTCACTGAAAATTAACTTTCTTGAGCTCAAACGACCAATCATCCATGTTTACCGATTTTAATAAACAGAATTGTGAACTAAATTGAAACATATTTGTACAAAAATGCCAGTAATTAAACCTTTAGTGTGTGTGTGTGTGTGTGTGTGTGTGTGTGCAGCATTCTGTCTTATAAATGTTCTCAACACAGAAATCTCCTAGCCACTTTAAACAGGAAAATCTTTTTAATCTCCTCCACACAGACACACTCTTTGATCTTTGGTCCGTAGGCACTAGGACCCTGTGGTAATTAAAAACCTTTGGGACTGCCGAAGCAGTGGCACGGCGGTAGGGCTACTGCCCACCAATGCTGGTGAACTGGGATCGGGAGCAATCTCGGGTTGCTGGGGGTCGATGAGGGTAAGAGGACTGAGTGTCAAAAGGACTGTTCTCCTCTCCATCTGCATCCACTGAATGACTGCCACCAGGTGGAGGCCTGTTGGCTGGTAGTGCGGGTCAGACGAGTGACAAGAAGGGTGGTGGTGGTGCAGATTCCGCAGCGTGTGAATGCTTCTGCACGCACATGCCAGCATGCTACCCCAGCACAGGCAGTGGGGGAAAACTATGTGGAAAATGGCAGGCAAGGTAAGCATACAGGATGCCCTACGCAACACCCCCACCAGGACTCTGTTGGCAGGATGCTGGATATGTATCCTCAGGGTGGGCAACAGCCCTCCTCCTCCTCCTGACCCTGCCATGGGGGACAATCGGTGGGGGTTACCCGAGCCGGACAGGTAAGCCTTGGGAGTTGTGACACAGTTGGGGGAACAGGGATGAAGGAAGCCCTGCCTGCCCTGGCCAAGAGGACAAACAATGCATATTGGGAAGGGGGGTAAACTTTTGGGACTGGTAGCAACAGTGCCAGCACATTCAGCCAGCATTCACCACTCTCTATAATAGGTGGCACCAATCCCTACTGCCTCAGTTTCGTTTCTCCCACTGTCAAGAGCAGCAACTTCTTCAGAATTGAGTCTTAATTTTTTTGTTTCTGACTTTTGTCTGTCATTGAATTTCTAGTATACTGTCTATTTTCTTAGCAAGGTACAGAGTATGTTAAAAAAGCAGAGTTTGTTAAAAAAAAAGCTGTTTCACACCTAGAATCAGAGCAGAAGATCATCACAGTGTATGTTTCGGATGCCTAATTCTGGATCACAGCTTTGTTCACAGCCCTATCTGGCCACGTCAAAGCAGACACAGTTGATCAGGGCACTGTAGATGCTTGCTGGCAATCCCACCATGCCTGGGGGGTGGGTCCCGTTCGTTGCCCTGATCTACATTATTCATGTCCTGACACCATCATCCTTGTAGTCTCTGTTACAGGACGTTAGATGGCCATACTTGGTTTTTCTATCACCTTAGAATGACTATCTGGTGCTGCCAATTTGGGTCAGGTTAAGCAATGGATGTGTCCAATGCCATATGGTGCTAACGATAAGATGGAGAGAAAAATCTGAAGCATTATTTTGACTTTGGTGGTTTTAAAAATTCTTTCGGACATTGATCCAGAATTCCTACCTCCAAAGGTGGTAGCCTTGCACCATCTCCTGCGGTACTGATGCTATTTTTGGTTTGAGCATGAGGGCCTTTGGTTTTGGCACTAACCACGCCTGCTTTGGCCCCAGGCTTGGAGCTATGTTCTGCAACATTCCCAGGGCACTCAGTACCAGCTCAGACAACATGTTCACTGGACCTGGTACAAAGCAAGGAACTACCTATGGTACTGCTGACAGATCCATCCCTGGTACCACTCTTGGAAACATACCTGTTACCATCGCTTTGCGTAGTGGTGTCCTCTAATGGGGCTTCAGCAGTTATAATCTACCTATGCTACTGGTTCACATTATGCCCCTACAGCGCATATTCTAGTCATCCCGGTCTATTGGGCTGCTCCCCCTTAAGGGGGGGGGGGGGGAGAAAGTCCCGCACCCACTCTCTGGCAGTCGGTTCCCATCCTTCTATCTTTCAGTACATCAGCAGTGGTGCCAGTGGACCACTCTAGAAAATCTCCTTCTGTAATTCAAGGTGGACTTTCTTTTTTTTAAATTTAATATACTTTATTAGATTGTTATAGAGTAATGCACAGCAACTGAACAGTACATATCACAGGATAATAACAGCTCCCCCCCTTTTTATAGACAACCATTAGACACATCAAACATGTAGGAAAGCTATAAACCATATTGCAGTTAGGCCAAATAATTGACAAGACAAGCCTTATAATGATCAGGCCTAGTTGGATACCCAGACTATATCTTAAGGATGTCCCTCCCCCCTCCACCTCACCCCACGGAGCCTCTACTGGATTAATTTCTCACTAGAGTTGCCCCGAGTTACCGTCGGGTGCAAGCCAGGCAGGTGAATATTAGAACACCATTTAAAAGACAAAGAACCTCTGTGCGTAAACACTGAGGCAAGGGTTACCCTAAAGGGCATTTGGCTGGGAAGCCAAGTTTCAAGAAAATACAAAGTCACACATGCCCCCACAATGCAAAGCATCATGGGCTGCATATGCAAATCATCACAGAATGTTATGCTGGTCCAACTTTAAGCAGAATTGCATGGTGCCAAAAGGCCTCTCACACAGTTTGCAAAGGGTCCTACCAGAACTCATCAGTATGCTTCGTCTGTTTAACACCCCAGTGGGCTGGACCAGCTACCCCTAAGGCAGTGTGCCTGGGATATATTGTGGTGAACCCATTAAAATAAAAAAACATTTAAAAGACAAAGAACCTCTGTGCGTAAACACTGAGGCAAGGGTTACCCTAAAGGGCATTTGGCTGGGAAGCCAAGTTTCAAGAAAATACAAAGTCACACATGCCCCACAATGCAAAGCATCATGGGCTGCATATGCAAATCACCACAGAATGTTATGCTGGTCCAACTTTAAGCAGAATTGCATGGTGCCGAAGGCCCTCTCACACAGTTTGCAAAGGGTGCTAACAGAAGACATGAACACGTGTTTACGTCCTACCAGGACTCATCAGTATGCCTCGTCTGTTTAACACCCCAGTGGACTGGACCAGCTACCCCTAAGGCAGTGTGCCTGGGATATATAGTGGTGAACCCATTAAAATAAAAAACCATTTAAAAGACAAAGAACCTCTGTGCGTAAACACTGAGGCAAGGGTTACCCTAAAGGGCATTTGGGGACACTCACTATGGGTATTCTAATGGAAATGAATAGGGGGATCTCCAACCGTTAAGTGCAGGAATTCTGAAGGGTGCAATTCATGATGGGTAGAAGAGCCATCAAAAGGTTTCACCTCTTATTAAAGGTCTCCAGATGGTCCTGCCGGGAAGCAATATGTCTTTCAAGTTGCACAGCTTGGAGAATTTCTGCATGCCATTCCCATTGGGAAGGGCTGGTTTGGTCAAGCCAGTGGCGAGTGATAAGTTTAGCTACAGCTGATATCAAAGACATAAAGGCTTTCCGACAATCAACCATGTTACTGGGAAAGTGGCCAACCAGACAGACTTGCTGGTTAAAAAAAAAAAAAAAAAGAGTCCAGGCCTAACATGGGGTCCAGCACTCTCCTGATTGATTGCCAAAAGGGAGCCACTAGGGTGCAGTCCCAGAGAATATGTTTAAGGGTGCCCTCTGACTGCCCACACCTAATACAAAGTGGGGACTCCGTTTTAGCTATCCTATGCAATCTAGAAGGAGAGAAGTACAAGTTATGAAGAATCTGATATTGTAGAAACCGCAGCCAGTCCTGTTTAAGATATTTATATAGGCTGATCCAGAGATGTTGCCACTGCCTGTTGTCCATTCTAAGGTCTAAGTCCTATTTCCAATAGAAGCAGATTCCCCATGGTCTGTTGGGATTCAGTGAGACTGCAGTATATCGTGAAACCTCGAGACTGGGTGTGGTTGGGTAGCTGAGTCTATGAGATCCCAAGGAGAGGACTGGAGTAATTTTGCCGGGGACCAAGAAGGAAGAAACTCGCCCTGCAGTGGTATGTGGGATACAGCAGTTGGCCTGAAGTACACTCGTAGGATGAACTCTGCCCTCAGAGATCAGGGATGAAATGGTTGTTCTGCCTAGAGCTGGACAGAAATTCAAGGGAACAGCTTGATTAGCTATTTTGAAATGCAGGTTGTCTACCAAAGGTTGGAATAGGTCTTTATGCAAAGAGAGGTTTAAATGAGAGCAAATTTGATTTAGGTCTTTGATAGACCACCAGACTGGAGAGGTTTTGAGGGAGGATAGGAGCTCCGAGGTTTTGGTATAAACTAAACTACCCAGGTCAATACCCTGCGAGGGGCATAGGTATCTTTCCACGAGAATCCACTGGGGAGTGTAGTCACCCCAAGAGCCTTCAGAGTCTGCACTCCACCTGACTACTTTGCAACAGTGTACTGCACAATAATAAAGAAAGAAGTGGGGAAGACGCAGTCCCCCCCTCCCCAAGTCTTTCTGATGAGTTAGCTTACAGTATGCCCACCTGACTGCCTTCCCGTTCCAGAGGAATTCCGAAATAGTGGATTGCAAGCACAAAAACCAACGCTTTGGGAGAAGAGGGCTAACCATATTCATTGGGTACAGTATTCTAGGCAAGACGTTCATCTTTATCACATTCACCCTTCCCCATAACGAGAACGGCAAGGACTTCCATCTTTGAAGGTCGGCCTGATAGCACGGCAAATGGGAGAGAGATTAAGTTTAACCAAAGAGGTTAGAGATCGTGAGATTTTAATTCCCAGATAGGTAAGAGCTTTGGGTTCCCAGATGAGGCCCAAATTCTCAATCCAGTGCTTCCTAACATGTATGTTAAGACGCACGACTTTAGATTTTTCCAGGTTGAGCTTATACCCCGCCACCTGACAGAATTGATTAATAATGGCTACAGCAGCTGGTATAGAGGGTTGAGGGTTTTCTAAATGCAACAGGAGGTCGTCTGCGTAGGCCGACAGCTTGTAGCTGGCATTACCAATTTGTATGCCCCGAACCTCCGGGCTGAGCTGCAGGGAGCGAATGAGAGGTTCCAAGTATAGGTTGAAGAGAAATGGTGAGAGGGGGCACCCTTGTCTGGTGTCCCGAACCAGAGGAAAGGGTGATGAGAAGACTCCACTGCAATGGACTCTGACTGTGGCGTGATGGTAGATGACCCAGAGCCAGTAGCAAAATTGTGCAGGAAAGCCATTTCTTTGCAATGTGGCAAACATGAAAGGTCAAGAAACACAGTCAAAGGCCTTCTCTGCATTGTGAGAACAGAGCTGAGGGGGTTTTCCTGTCTCCTGCAGCCAAAATGAGGTGCAGATGGTCGAGGATAACTGGCCTGCCACAAAGCCCACCTGGGTGGGACTGAGGAGACCTTGCCAGACTTTAAGCAAGCGGTTGGCCAGTACTTTGGCAAGGATTTTCAGGTCAGAGTTTAGAAGTGAAATAGGATGGTAGTTTCCTGGTACCAGATGTGATTTACCAGGTTTAGGTATGACAGTTATCCACGCCTGTGTAAACGACCAGTCTGACAGACCAGACGAGTGTATTGTGTTATATAACTATGTGAGAAATGGGACAGGTCTTCTTTGAAGGCAGCATAAACCTTATTATTATACCCATCCAAGCCTGGTGCCTTTTCCTTGGGAATCTGTTCTACTACTTGCCTCACTTCTTGAGGAGAGATTGGAGCTTCCAAGGATTCCTGTTGTGGTTTAAGAGTGATGGTAGGTTTACAGAGTCAAGGTATTTAGTTATTAGGTCTTCATCAGGGGTCTCCTCTTCTCGGGTGTACGGAGATTTATAAAATTGGTGGAATGCCTCTGCTATATCTCGAGAACAGGTCAATATATCTCCCCATGCGGTAGGCTAAAGACTCTGGATCCAGCCTTGGCTGTTGAGCTGCTTGAGACTCAAGGCTAAGAGCCTACCAGTTCTTTCACCCACCACTAAGTAGCGAAATTTAACCCTCTGCAAGGTGAGATCTGCCTGTTCGGCTAATAGTCCAAAGTACTGAGTCCTAAAGGTGTGTGGTTGGGTCCACATATCCTGGTCAGCTGCGGCTGAGAGACGGTGTTCTAGGTCCTGGACCTGGGTGAGCAGGTGCTGTATTTGTTCAGCTCTCTGCTTTTTCAGCTTGGTGGACAGCCTGATACATTCTCCTCTCACCGCGCATTTCACGGCCCCCCAGAGCACTTCTATGGCTTCCACTGTGCCCTCATTTTCCTGGAAAAAAGTTTG
Organism: Neoceratodus forsteri; assembly: GCA_016271365.2. Lineage (NCBI taxonomy): Eukaryota > Metazoa > Chordata > Ceratodontiformes > Ceratodontidae > Neoceratodus > Neoceratodus forsteri. The sequence continues at coordinate 371,040,060 of CM028132.1, read as the reverse complement.
TATTAAGTCAGAGATGGTTTTAATAAATTGTGGGTTTCTCACAGATGGGTAGAGTAAATCGCCATGCCCTATCTCTATCTTCTAACCCCCCTAACGTGTGTTCCAGTAAGATCGGTGCGTGATCAGAAATCACCATGGGCAAAATACTGCAGGCTAGCAGACCAGAAAGACTAGAGGTGGTAATCAAAAAATAGTCAATGCGTTAGTAGGACTTATGCGACGGGGAGAAGAAGGTGTATTACCTGTCAGTTGGGTTTCGTATATGCCACGGATCTCCAAGGCCCAGCAAATCCATGAGCTCCCTCAGTCCCCGCTGGGCTGGTGAGAGGCCTTTCCGACCTGGGCTGGATTTATCAAGATCTGGGTGGCATACTAGGTTCCAGTCCCCGCCAAGAATAATAGGAATGTGTGAGAAAGCCAGTAACTGGGTCAAAAGAACAAAGAAAAACTCAGGGGGTCTGTGTTAGGACTGTAGATCCCACCCAAGAGTATATCTGTTAAGCCTAAGTGGCCATGTAACAACAGGTATCGGCCTTCCAGGTCTCTACACTCTGAGAAGTTGAAATGGGGTACCTCTACGGATTAATATGCTCACCCCCCCCCTTATTACTGATGCCTGCACCGTACACTTGACCAACCCATTCCGTACGGAAGTAATGTATATCATCATGTTTGAGGTGGGTTTCTTGTAAAAACACCACATTCGGATTGTACTTTTTAAGGTGGTTTAAGATCATGTATCTTTTACGCTTTTCGTTCGCCCCCTTAATGTTCCAAGAGATAAATTTATATGCAGTCCCCATAATTATCCTTAATGACTAGTGATGCCTGGATAACTGCCAATCTGTAGAGGTCTCCAACCTTCCCCAAGCCCCCCGCTGGTCTAGAGTGGGTGCTATGCAGGACAGTCAGAGGACAGGGTGAAGCATCCCCCCTGGATTACTCATCCCCTATCTTCCAGGGAAATATCAGGGTACACAGAACCTGTTCAAGTAGGGCCAGGGCAGGCCGCAACCACTGCAGGACATCTCCATCCCCACGTCACACGCAGGGGCCCATCAGGCACCTCTAATGTAAAAGGATCCAGGGTGCATTACCTAGATTAGACCACCAGGCAGAGAGGAGGGGGTTACTCCCCAGGTCCCATCTTAAGCAGACGATAGGTTTAATGGTTCAGAGCTGCCGTGGCTAGAAAGATCATACCTTGGTGTCATGCAGCAAAGTGCCCCCTAGCCCAGTGTGGTGCCAGGCTTACTGTACAGCTGGAGCCTGAGTCTTTGCTTTCTTTGTGTTGGGGGGGGGGGCAGGTAACACCAACCTCCTAACCCCTCGCGTCTTAATTTTCTAGACTCAGCACCCGAACCTCCACAGAAGGGACCACAAACTTTCACCCCCCCCCATCTTGCTAGGAATTCAAACAATGGATATGCTCATCGCACACAGAAGACTACAGTAGGGCTCCTTGTAGATGGAAGAGGTGCCTGAGGTACCACGGCCAGGACAGAAGGGGGAGATCCACCACATTCACCTCACAGCCACCCCAGCCCCATAATGAACAGGCCATAGCCCTACCTTAATCCCTTCAGGTGGAGGATGATCAATCCGCAGGGGTACAGTGAACGAAAGCTGGAGCTTCAGTCTCCTAGTGCTGCCCGTCTCACTCCCTAGTCCATCACCAGCACTGCAGTCCTTTAAGTCCAGTAGATGAAAGTCCCGGATCCCACTGATACGTGCAGTCCTGTAGCTCAGCACAGACAAAACCCCAGTTCATGTTTCAGACAACACTTTTGCGAGTGCAGTAAGGCAGTTCATAATGTACTACTTAATACAACTCTTCGACGAAAAAGTCACATGTCGGCAGATCACTATCACACATCCATAACATCTTGAAAATCTCCAGACAAATTGAATCCACTACACCGTAGCAGAAGGCATTCATTTTGGGGCTTGAAAGAGTTCAGGAAACAGATTAGGTAAATCCTGCTTAGCTTGGTCATCTGTATCGAAGGTTTTCATCGTCCCCCTATAATTCACTTGCAACCGGGCTGGGTAGAGTATTTTAAAACGGATCCCTGCGGCCAGCAGCTTGGAAATCACAGGGTTAAATTCTGCTCATTTTAGTCTCATCGAGTGAGGTAGATCCTGGGTTAATCTGATCCTGTTGCCCTTCCATAATAACTCTTTAGTATCTTTAAGTTTTGCTAGGATATGGACCTTGTCCAGGAAGTTCAGTAGTTTAAAGATTACAGGACAAGGTGGTGAATTCATAGGAAGTGTGCGCCTTAACGCTCTGTGAGCTCATTCGATGATGTAACTCGGGCTGTTGGGTGAAGGGCCTGCTACCTTTTCACAAAGTTTCTGCATGAACAGAATCAGGTTGTGCCCCTCCAATCCTTCTGGCAGTCCGATCAGGAGCAAGTTATTTTGCCTGCTTCGGCCCTCTGAGTCCTCGATCTTTTCCTCCAGTTTGGAGAGTTTCCTGCGCATGGCTACCGCATCAGACTCCTGACGGGTCCTCCAGGGAACTGGTTCTCACCATGACATCTCCAACTCTGCAGGTAAGTGATTTGGAGACTTCTTGGAGTAAGGAGAGCTGGCTAGTGATACCAAGGAGAGCCTCTTTGATTGGGGACAACTGTTGGAGAAATTTCTCTTCAGATAATAGAGTAGGCAGCAGGGTTGGCTTAGTGGCGGCCACAGTTTGCAGTCTGGATTTTTTGGAAGCCATGGCGGAGTTTGGGTGAGGCCCGCAGGCCGCATCTCTGCTTCCATTTGTATCCTCAGTCCTCCTCCAATTTGCAGCTCTACAGTTGGCAAAAGCAACAGGGAACTGCTCCGATAGAATACTGCAATGATACTGTTCAGTTAGAGAGCTGAACTGTAAAGAATTTAACTGGTTTTGTGAGCTGAGGTAGGAAGCCCAGAAAAACGCGTCCTACCCGCTTAGATGCATCTCGTGACCCTGCCAAGGTGGACTTTCTGATCAACAGTTTGCTGGTTGGATGGCCATAATGGAGTAGTGGTTCAGAAGACCTTCATACTAGCCACCCCTAGGCTTCAGGGTGCAGTGAAAATTGAGCCGCACTATGGGGGCTTGTCCTCCCCAAGCTCACTGCCGACCACACAACAGGTGGTGAACACCTGTACAGGATACCCACAAACTGGTCAGAACGTCATCCTTGGACAGCACCTGTTCTTCCACGAATTCTGGTAAACCTTCAGTGGAGGATGCTCTCTTTCATTCTTTTGTGCCAGAAATGCAAAGTACAGTTACATGAGAACTTACCGTAACAGTAGACCCTCGAGAGAAGCTCTTGCAGCAGGCCACACCAGTAGGACTATGCTGCCAGTCACTAGGTCCATAAGGAAAACTTCTAGCTAGCAGTCTACAATTGGGGACTGCCCCCACAGACGTCGGTCATCCATCAGTACAGGCTATATAGGGGGCAGTCTCCCACACCTACCTCAGGTCTCCCCCCGGAGACACCACACGACCAGCTGATGGAGAACTGAAGAGGTTATCCTGAGAGCCAATAAAAAGGCAGAAGCATATGCGATAGAGAAAGAAGAGTAGGAGGAGGAAGGGAGGGAAAGCAGGGCCTGCTGCAAGAGTTTCTCTCGAAGATCTGCCATTACGGTAAGTTCTTATGTAACTGTACTGTCTTACTTCTAGGAAGGCTCTTGCAGCAGGCCACACCAGTAGGACGGAGTAGCAAGCAGTACCAGTATCATCAGGATGAAATCGCCAGGAGGAGGACCAGACAGCAGTCAAGAGTTCATGACAGAAGGCCTTGAAGGATTGCCAGGCCAAAGTAGGCTCTGCGCCTAGAGGCGATGTCCAGATTGTAATGCTTGGTGAAAGTGTGGACAGAACTCCAGGTGGCAGCTGCACAGATGTCAGCAACATACACATTTCGGAAGCATGCTGTAGAGGCAGCCATACCCCTGGTGGAATGGCCCTTGGCCACCCCCAGAAGGGAGTTGTACTTACGGTAGCAATAAACAATGCAATTAGCTAACCACTTAGACCAGGAGTCTTCAATTAGGTTTTGTGGGGGGCCAAATACAGGTCATGTCAGACTCTCGGTGGCCCAAAGTGTTACCATCTTTAGCTTTCAACACCAAAGTTACTACTCGGCTCATATACAGTGCACCTGCGGGCCCTTTTTCACGTTGCAGCCATGAGGAATCATGTTTGCGCTGCTAACATACCCTGCACCACTGACTCATTTGATATTGTGTGCAGCCACATAATTTCATGAAGCATGCTTCTGAAGGTGAGACACACTGCAGCTACTGAGCTGGAGTTTAGGCTGCAGCCACACTAAGCATGTTGCCATTATACAAGTAGTCAGCTGTCTTACCTACACAAGTAATGTCGAGGGGTATCTGCTGACATCACAATGTCTGAATCCAGCTTGGTGAATCGTTTGACGGTGCCTGTCCCTTCCTTTTAAGCAGGATCTGTTTTTGATAGGGTTTTCTCTTGCGATGTGAACGCTTGGGCAGCATACCGATGGAGCACTGTACTGCTCGTGGAATTAACTCCGATGCTGTTGATTTTTAAAATTAAATAACACAGCAAAAAAATGAAAGTGGCATCATGGCGGATAAGCTGATGGGACAACAACGGAAGTGGATCCCAAAACATGCCCCCTGGTTAGAGCAGTACTGTGCGCCTGTACAGAGTTAGCTAATTCCTGCTGACCAGGCAAACTAGTGGCGCTCATTCCGTGTTGTCTGCTGCCCCACAGTAAGTCTGCCCCGCAGTGAATCTGTCTGTGTCTCATGCTTATTTTTGTGCTTCCATGGAGATTTTGAATACTTTGCCATTGTGTACAAAGCATTGCCTTGGGGACCATCTGGAGGCCAAACAGAAGTCCGTCATGGGCCGGATGTGGCCCATGGGCCGCCAATTGAAGAACCCTGACTTAGACAAACACTGTTTGGAAACAGGAGCGCCCTCTCTCTTGGGGGCAAACAAAACAAACAAGTGATCAATTTTCCTCAAAGACTTGGTGCGGTTCACGTAATACTGCAACATTCTATGAACATTCAAAGTATGGAGCAATGCCTCCCCTGATTGGAATACTCAGGAAAATAAACTGGAAGGTGGATGGATTGATTTAATGTAAACTCAGACACCACCTTAGGTAAAAACTGAGGATTAGTACCAAGAACCAAAGAAGGCTCTTTACACATCAGAGCCTGGAGCTCAGAAATTCTTCGAGCAGAAGTAACAGCAACTAAAAAGAGCGCTTTCCACGATAGAAAGCACAGCTACTAACTAAGTGACCAGTTCAAAGGGAGGTAAAGTGAGTTTCTCCAACATAAAATGAAGGTCCCAAGGGGGGGGGGGACTGGATTCCGAATAGGGGGTTTCAGATGCAGGATGCCCCACAGAAATGTGTGGGATGCCTCAAACTGGGCAACCACTTTGCCCTCTATAGGTGCATGTCACGCAGAGATGGTGGAAAGGTACCCCTTTTTTTTTTTTTTTATCACAACACTCTTACTCCCTGCGGCTCGGTCTGCCATCGCCTGGCCACCGTCCTCTACACCCCCATGTGATCCCCAGCAGCTCACTCGTACAGTGCTAGCATGCACAGTACCTGTGGTGGGAACCCCCCTAATCCCGGCCACCGGGCCCGGATCTAATATCCAGATGCGAGTCCACACAAGTCCGAGGGTGTGCAGAGGCACAGCCATCAAGCTGCCACGACCAACCGTTATTTTCCGCCATGTTTTCTCCTCAGGAGTAAGGACGTGCAATAACCTCAGAGCACAACGTGCCAACATCTGTCACACTCCTCCCTCTAGTTGCACCGCGACTGTGGAACCCCTGATCTCCATCGGGGGCTGCTACAGTGCAGTGCAAGCCCTGAACCCTCCCCAGAGAGAGCAGAGCAGTCTGCAGAAGCTCAATCCACTCCCTCCCTGGTCAACCCCCAATGACCAGTGCTCGTTCCTGAACCCGGGTCGCCAGCATGGTGCGAGGTGTGGCGTCCAGTGCCTCAACCCTCAGCGCCACCATCTGGTGGAAAAGTGCACCTTAAGAGACGAGTACCCCAAAACCTGAGTCCAACAGGGACAGGAGATACTCCAACACTTGACTAACTGGACAGGTGAATGGATCCAAATGTCGAGCACTGGCTCAAATGGAAAAGTGCTTCCATTTCATGGCATAAGTAGCCCTAGCAGAGGGCTTCCTGGCTGCCACCAAGACGTCAGCAACCCTAGAGGAAACCCCAAAGTGGGAAATAGCTAGGTCCGCAGGAGCCCCGCATGAAGATATAGGAACATGAGGTTCGGATGGACCAGGGTGTCCTGGTCCTGGGAGAGCAAGCTTTTGCACAGAGGTAGAGGCACAGGAGGTTCTGCAGACAGCTGCTGCAGCAGAGGAAACCAAATCTGGCATGGCCAAAAGGGAGCTATGAGAATCATCCCCGCTCCCTCCAACTGAAGCTTGAGAAGAACCCTCTGCAAGAGCAGGAAGGGAGGAAATGTGTACAGAAACCTCCCCTTCCAAGAGACGGACAATGCGTTCCACCAGAAAACTCCAGGCCCAGGATCAAGCGAGCAAAAAAGGAGCAGTTTTGCATTGATTGGGGGCACAAAGAGGTCCGACTCTGGGCGACCCCACCTGTCGAAGAGATCTTAGACCACTGTGGTGAGAAGTTCCCACTTGTGAGCCAGAGATCTGGAGCAGCTGAGACTGTGGGCCAACACGTTTTGAATGCCTGGAAAATGAACAGCAGAGCTCCAGATGGTGATCGATGGCCCAGTACCAAAACTCTCATCGCCTCCTGACACAGGGGGTAGAAGTGAGTCAGTCTCCTGTTTGTTGATGTAGTACATGACACACATGTTGTCCATCTGAACCAGTAATGGGCTGGGAAGGAGATGGAATTGGAAGGCTTGCAGGGCATATAGAACTGCCTGCATCTCCAGGACACTGATATGAAGGGCTTGCTCCATGTCCGACCAGGTTCTCAGAATCTGGTGGCTGGCCAAATGAGCACTCCATCCCATGTTGGAGACATCCATGGTCAGGATCTGCCAGGGGGTCGATATCTGGAAAGGAACTCCCTGAAGCCAATAGGCAGAGTCCATTCACCAGGCCAGGACTCTCCGGACTGGGTCAGAGACTAAGGCCAGCTAGTTGAGGTTGTCCGTGTGTTCATTCCATTGGATACATAGGGTCCACCGTGGAATCCGCATGTGCAGACAGACCAATGGTACCATGGGAATCAACGCCTCCATATAACCCAGGAGGCACAGAAAGACTCTGGTGGGGACCTGATGACTTGAGGAAATCAGATGGGCCTGTTCCATCAGATGGGCCACCCTGTCTTCTGGTAGAAAAGCCTTTCCCTGGCAGGTGTCCAGGATCGCCCCTATGTGTTGGAGGTGCTGACAAGGAGAGAGGTAGGACTTCTGGAGATTCACTTTGACTCCCAGTTCCTGGAAAAGATAGGAGGTGCATTCCAGGGTCTGAAGCAGGCACTCCCTGGAGGGGGCTGCAAGCAGCCAGCTGTCCAGGTAAGGGAAGACATAAAAGCTCTCTCTCCTCAATGTCGCTGCCACTAAAGCCAGCCATCTGGTAAATATCTGAGAGGGGGCTGAGGAAAGGCCAAAGGAGAAGGCCCTGAATTGGAAGTGGGCACCTTGAAACTGGAAGCGGAGGAAACAGCGGTGAGCTGGAAAAATCTGGGTGTTCAGGTAAGCATCCTGCATTTCCGGCGAGCACAGCTCGCCCCCCTGATGCAGCAGAGGAAGCAGACCCTGGAATGTCATCATCCTGAAGCATCTGTACTCTATGTAGAGGTTCAGGTTGCGTAAATCTAGGGTGGGCCACAGTTCCCCGGTCTTTTTGGGAACAAGGAAAAAGTGGGAATAAAATCCCTTTCCTCACTGAGCCTGAGGGAAGGCCTCTATGGCTCTCTTTTGCAGAAGCACCTGGATTTCCGCTGAAACCAGAGGCAGATGTGTTGGAGGATAAGTGCAGTGGACGGGAGGGGTCTCGTGCGGCTACTCCACCAGCTTCAGAGTGTGACCCCGAGCAATAAGCTGCAGCACTCATTTGTCTGTGATCACTGCTCGCCACCCCTCGTAATGGAGAGAGAACTGACCCCCGACCACCTCCCATGGACCCTCGGCCTGGGGAGGGAGTTGGTTATGGAGTCAGGAGGTGGGGTGGGAGGGCAGAAAGCCATGGCACTTCTGGGGATCAAGCAGGAGTGGCTCCTGTAGGAGTGTTTGTGGTCTTCCGGCGTTGCTGGCCTTTGGATAGTTGGCCTCTTGCCTGCCTGCGGAAGAACTGATGAAAGGGTTGGCATTGGTTCGCACTAGGCTGAGTGTGGTAGAGCAAATTTACTGATTGGACTCCTGCAAATGAGAAATGAGGTCCTGGACATCACCCCCGAAAGGCACCGATCCCCTGAAGGGAGCATCTAAAATGCTAGCTTGAACATCCAGGGCAGAACCAGAAACCCGGAGCCAAAAATGACACTGAAGGCAAATGCCAGCTGCAGTCTCATGCCCTGAGGCATCTATGGCATTGTAAGATGCCTGGAGGACGTGGTTACCCACATCAGAGTCCAACTTCATGAGTTGGGCAAGTTGAGTTTTGACAGAGGCCTCAGGAAGTGACTGGGCCAGGTCCCTGGCATGATCCCAGTGGGCATTCTGGTACTGAACCATGTGGGTCTGGTAATTAATGGCTCTAATGGCCGAGGTTGCCAAAGCGAAGACCCACTTGCCAATTTTGTTCAGCTGCCAGGATTCGTGGTCAGGGGGAAGAACACCGAAGTGCTTGGGCTTCTTAGAGCAGTCGTGGGCCACATTAATGATCACACAGTCTGCTTTAGGCTGGTTGCTCGGAAGAGGTTTGCCAGCCAGTGAGTGATAAAGCCGGTCCGCCTTTTTAGGGAGAGGGGAGATAGTGGAGGGGGTGAGCCCACGCTGCCTTGTTGACATCATCATATGACTCACTCAGGGGTGGCACCACAATGGGCAAGACGTCCTTTTGTCACAGTAAAACAGCCAGGCAGCATCTCTTGGGATCCAGCTCCTCCATCTCCCATCCCATGATTGATTGGATGGGACGCATCACATCCATGAAGGACAGGTCGTCAGGTGGGGGACTTGGGGACCTCTTTGGGCATGTTCTTGCCACCCGAAGACTGTCCTGGGAAGGAAGAAGACTTCCACGATTCCAAGTTATCCTCTGCGTAATTGCTGTAAAGCACTGGAGACAGGGGCCAGTGCTCATCTTGCCTGACACCAGTACCTGTGTCAGGCCTGGCACCAGAGGACCCTGAAGTATGGGGGTCGGAAGGTACAGCCCTGCCTGTGTCCCTGGACTGAGGATCCCGGGAGGAGGGAAGGGAGGGGTCAGAGGTGACCCCTGAGGGGCGGGAGTCTGCCTCTGCATAAATGCCCACCATGCTGAAAAAAGGGTGTTTTAGTTTACCTGTGGGGTAATATTGTACACAAGTAGGAAGGGCAACCCCGGCACCGGGTTGAGGGATGTTGGCTGCGGGGATGGGTAACCCGGCGTGGGTGTAGGTAGTGCGGATAAGCAAGCTGGTGATGGCCTGTCTGGCGTTGGTTGTGGCGAGGGCTGAGGAAAGGTGAGGCCAGGGTTGGGCCTGCTGGTTGAGACGCTGGCAGTACTGGCAATGGGCTGGCAGGCGACGGCTTAGCTGGCAAAAGTCTGGAGCACCCTGGTGAAGGGTCCGCAAGTGCTGGGTCCACTGGGGAAGCAGATGCCTGAGGAGAAGGAGATCCCCTGGGCAGTGGCAGGGGACACGCCGGAGAAGAGGAAATGGCATCAGGCTGCCGTGGGTGCTGCCTAGAAGAAGTGGCGTCGGTCCCAGAAGCAGGAACCAGTGGAGGCAGGGCTGGGGCTGGAGGGGGAGGGCTATGGACACAGACCTGCTGCCCGAAAGACCCAAGCTGGCCAAGCCACCTGGCTGAAGGCCTGTAGAGAAAATGGGCTTAAGCGTCAGGGGCTGGGAGGCAGGAAAGGAAATCCCCTGCTCCGAAGAGCCTCCGCCTGCAATGGAGACAAGGGTGGCCGAAGAAGCCACCAGGAGTCCAGAGGAGGAAAGGGCTAGCAGGGCTGAAGGTGCTGACCACCCGCGGGATAAGAATGCTGTCATAGTAGTAGATTTATGGGGTGACTGTGACTGGGAAGCAGACCGGGCCCGCTCGCGATGTTTTTCCCGGTGCTTGTGCTTTCCTGATTTCTCCCTGTGGGAGGAGGAAGAGGCCCTGGAGGACTGCGCCAGCAAGGCCAAAGAGCTCTTGGCCTGCAGCTCCTTCTCTATGGCAAGCAGCTACTGTTTGAGAAGATGGCCTTCCAATGTTTTCAGTCGATGTCTCCTAGTGGCCTGGTTAAACCTCTGGCAATGCTGGCAGGCTTCGGTGTCGTGGCTGAGGCCTAGGCAGATCAGGCACGAAGAATGACCATCTTTTTCTGGAATCTGTTTGCTGCAGGCACACTTAGTAGAGTGGCCGGAAGACGAGGCTGGTGTAGAAGACATAAACTCGTCTGATAAACACTAAAAAATTAGATGTTAATACAGAAAAAAAAAGAAAACAAAAAAGAGCAGTAAATGTGGGAAATGGCAGTCAACTGTAGCTGCGATGTTCACTAACGTCCGATGTGCATGGGTCGCTGGCAGGAAAAGAACTGGGGTAGGTGTGGGGGACTGCCCCTTACATAGCCTGTACTGACATCAGATGACTGACATCTGTGGGGGTGGACCCCTGTGGCAGACTGCTAGCTAGAAGTTTTCCGTGTGGTCCTAGTGCCTGATGGCATAGTCCTAGCAGTGTGGCCTGCTGCAAGAGCCTTCACCGAAGTAAGATCAGGCCCTTCAGTTCCAACTCAGTATGGTTAAGGTTGGCAAGTGCACACCTACTGGAGTAACTCAGTCTCCCTACCACAGTGGTAGTAGTACCTACACTTCAGCCCTCTTTGCATGCCATAGTGACAAAGATCTGGAAGCACCCTTCACTTTTTTCGCTGGTACCTTTAGAGGTAAACCACACTTATCTACCCCCTAGAGGGTGGAGCCTCTTTGGTAACCCTACAGGCGGTAATGTAGTCCCACCTTTTCATCCAGAGTTCCCTTCTGCAGAAAAAAAACAACCAGAGAATCACGCTGCCTTGTAGGATGACAAAGCATGTCTTTACCTCTGCTGCACTTGACCTCAGAGTGGCCAACTATTAATCTAAAGCTAAATATGACTGGGGCCTTTTGCCTATCATAGGTGCTCTGGTGAACTCACTTGTTCCTTTTCCTGTCCAAAGGGACCTTCAGCTGCTGCTAGCTCGGGCAGCACAATCTGAATAAATTTCAGTGCAAGACAGCAAATGATGCCACCAAAGTGGCAGCCTATACATCTGCAACAGGCCTTTACATTTACCACTATGTGTGGCTAAGGATGTTGGTCCTTTCAAATGGGGACTGTCATAAATTTATGACTTTACATTCATGCATTGGCATCCAGACCTTACCTGGTTAAAATCATACCTTGAGGGAAGATGAGTCTTCTTTACCCCTCAATCATGCCTTTTCAAAGGAAGGCACACTATCAAGGATCTCTCCTCAAAGTCAAAATGACCTTTGGTGCCAGATGTTCCCTCTGACAAGAACCATCAACAGCAAACTGATCTTTCTCCTTTGTTGAAATAGTTCTGCCTGGCTGGAAGAAAGCCACCCATTATGTGAGCTGTAACTAGGCAGCTGTCACCAAGTACTTTCATACTTGGTCTCACAGAAATACTAACTCTGTCTGGCTCATGACTGTAGCCTCATTCTCCAGGCCTCCCGGTTTGGAACTGCTTTAGACTAGAACAAAAGAGGGGCGCCACTCACCAGTGTCATACACAAAGGAATAACTGGATGAAATACTGCTTAGTCATAATTGGCCATTCCTTTATTTCCACACCTGTAGCATTAAAATTTCCAGTGCTCAGGCATGCACAGGCAGGTCCCGACGTTTCGTGCCCATGCACTTTAGCTGGGCTAGCACCAGTACTTTGTGTGGCTTTTTTAGTTATTTTTCACTGCTTTAGACTAGACCAAAGACTCTACAGAGTTACTTGTAACTGTTCTGAGTATCTCCTCCACACTGCTACACTTGGTCCTCCCTAGACACCTGGATTTCCAAGTTGCACTGTGAGATCCCCAAGGGGTTGACAGTATTGCCTCTTGCCAGATGCAAACCATCTTCTTGGTTTACTTTTTCTAGGTATAAATATCTATCACTCTGTAAGGTCCTCATTCATCCGAGCAGAGTCAGATCCAGTGTTAACCTTCAAACAGAGATAGGCTACTATCTCCACTATCCTTAAACCTGATTAAAAAAATCCCAAAAAGGGGTGGTGAGACAGGAAGAGTTCTTATTTCTGGGTAACATAACTTCACGGTGGTGATTAGAGAATACTAATTCCAGCTTCCAAGTGCAGATGGTAGCTCAAAAGCATATGAGTAGCGCATGGTCCAAAAACAGGGGACCGCACCCCGCCTTCCGTGGTCCACTGATAAGGATTGCGGGATGCAAGGTATGCCTGGCACAGAGCCTTGTGTTTAGTTTAACAATGTTCATGTTAACAGTTATTGTTTCAAGTTGCTGCACAGCACTGGTGGTTCTTGCACGCAATAGGAAAAAGTGCCGGAAGACACAAAAATGTGTGAGGGGATAATATCCACCTATAACATCCGAGGGTTAAATAATGTGGTGAAAAGAACAAGGGTCCTAAATGAACTGAAAAAGTGGACAGCAGGGGTGGCATTCCTGCAGGAGATCCACCTGATTTCAGCTGAAGCAGAGAAGCTAAAAAGAGGTTGGGTGGGGCAGGTGTACCACTCATCATGCCAAGCCCAGCCTCACAAAAGGGGAGTGGTGATCTTGATCCATAAAATCTGCCCCTAGACGTGAAGGAGACTCAGTCAGACCCAGAGGGAAGATCTGTAATGATCAGAGGGACCTGGGGGACACACCCTGCTCTCTGCTTAATATCTATGCTCCAAACCCTAAGAGGGAAAGAGGGACATTCTTTAAACAAATCTTAACGAGATTTGCACCCCCCTGGAGAATTGTACCTGGTAGGGGGAGACTTCAACACCGCTTTGAACTCATTTCTGGGCAGGTCAGGGACCAAACAGGTCAGCAGGGGTCCAGCAGTGAAATGCCTGGGAGGACTCAAAGAAAATGGGCTTGATGGAGGCCTGGCGACTCCTCCACCACCCCAAGGTCAGATTCTACACCTGCTAGTCTGCCCCACCAGGCCTACTCCAGGTTGAACTTTTTCTTAGTGTCCACCGAATGGGCACATGCCCTAACATCAACCAAAATCCATCCACAGCCCATCTTGAACCATGGAGCAGTATCAGTAGCTTTTTCCCTCTCCACCACATCAAAGACCTCATCCTGGAGACGTAATGTCTCCCTGCTGAATCAGGAAGAGTGCAAAATGGCAATCAAAGCCTGCCTGCAAGAATACAAGGAGACCAATGACCCAGGGAAGCACTCAGCAGCAATGTGGTGGGATGGATTTAAGGTAGTACTCACGGGGAAGGTAATAGCATTGGCTGCAGCAACAAAGAAGAACAGGCTCAAAGAACAAACAGCCTAGAAGCCAGAATATTTGACCTAGAGGTACAGCACAAAAATAACACTCGACGGGGAAGTTAAGAGGGATCTGGAAAGGCAGAGGTACAGGCTAAATAAACTGCTTGATGACAAAATAGAGGGAACCCTACGTTGTTCCAGATAACAGTTCTATGAGGCAGGAAACATGGTGGGTAGACTCCTCGCTTGGTACTTGTGGAAAGAGGCAGTGGGGAGGCTGATCTTAAAAAAAATCAGGAAAGGAAGGGACACAGGGATTTTAGTCTCAGACCCATGGAAGATTGTTCACTACTTCCAATCTTTCTATAAGGAGTTATATAGGGCTGAAAAAACAGACAATTACAAGGAAAAACTAGAGCCTTTCTTCAGTAGGCTACCCATCCCCAAACTGACGGAGACCCAGAGGGAAGGGCTGGAGGCCCCATTCACACAGCAGGAGATAATGGGAACTATAAATCGGCTAAAGGGAGGTAAAGCACCAGGGCCTGACGGATACCCTGCTGAATTTTACAAGACCTTTCAGGGTTAGCTGGCCCCACTGCTGGAAAAGGTGCGTAGGGCGGTCCAGGAGGGAGAGGGCACTTCATCCTCTTGCAAGTATGCACAGATCTCGGTAATACACAAAGAAGGTGAGGATGCCACCCTCTGCAGCTCATACAGATCGATATCCCTCTTGAATACAGACCAAAAAATATTCACTTTGGTGCTGGCGGGGAGACTTTGGAAGTGGTGGGAACCCTAGTCCACCCGTATCAGACAGGATTCATCAAAGGGAAGTTAATACATGATAACTTCAGACGCCTTCTAAATCTAAGAAAATGGCAACATCAGAACACAGCTCCTTCCCTTGCGGTATTATGGATGCCGAAAAGGCCTTTGACCAGGTGGACTGGGGTTTCTTAACCAGGACACTAGAAATGATGGGACTGGGAACCAAATTCAGAGATAGCATAGGCACCCTATATGCTTCCCCGCAGGTAACTGTGCGGGTCAATGGAATATCATCACCCAGATCCCATCTGCAGAGGGGCACTCGGCAAGGCTGCCCACTCCCCCCCCCCATCTCTTTGCCATGTACATTGAGCCATTAGCTGCAGCAATTAGGGAACACAAGGGGATTGAGGGAATTGGGTTCAGCGGCAGGAAGCATAAGATTTCTCTGTATGCAGACGATACCTTCTCCTACCTAACTTTACCCCAAAAGTCAGTACCAGCACTCCTCGAGGTCCTAGAAGAGTACGGTCAAATTTCAGGGTACAGAAGTCAGAAACAATCAGGTTGGGTGGGGAAGGGGAGAGAAGGGAGGAAAACTTTCCATTTAAATGGGCCCCCGGCAACGTGGTTAGATATCTAGGGGTTAGGATATCTCTCCAGAGAAATTTATTATTCAAGCTGAACTTTACCAAACTCTGGTTGGAGATACAAGCAGACATCAACAGATGGGAGTCCCTTCCACTAACGTTGGGGGTTAGGATTAGCACTTGTAAGATAAACATCCTTCCCCAATTGTTGTTCTTGTTTCAGGCCCTCTCGATAGCTATTCCAGCCTCCTTCTGGTCAAAGGTCAACAAGACTATATTACAATTCATCTGGAACAAAGGGAAATACAGAATGGGAGCCAAAATTCTATCCCTTCCCAGACAGAAGGGGGATCTGGCCATGCCTGACCTAAAATTATACTATCTAACAGCCCAGTTAGTGCCAGTGGTGACATGGATTGGGAAAATTCTGGGTGGAGAGAAATAAGAGGCCGCCCAATCTCCCTGTTCGCACTCTCACATGCCACCCTCACAACACAGACCTGGGCAGAGATCGGAAACCCATATGTCAAACACACACTAAGGGTCATCAAGAAGGTGAGGGTTATCACAGGTACCCTGGACACAGTGGGCCCTTTGACATCTATAATAGGGGACCCAGGCCTCCTTTCAGCGAGTACTGACCCAGCTTACCGTAGGTGGAATCACCACAGACTGGCCAGATTCAGCTCCCTGATCCAGAACAGGAACATAACATTTTGGGAAATGCAGAACAAGTTTGCCATCCCCAACACAGACTTTCATAGATACCTCCAGATTCAACACTATATGCAAGCAAACCAGACAGTCCTCAAAGTAGACAGGGACATGACCCCTCTGGAGAATTTTCTTTACTGGGGGGGCAACACGTAGGGATCTGAAGGGACTCGTATCAAGTGCCTATAAGACCCTGATGGGCAGTGGAGACGGAAAGCTAGAGACCGTGACAGGGAAATGGCAAGAGGAATCTGGGGTAGACTTGCCAAAAGAGAGCTGGGGCAGGGAATGGGAAAGGGGTTGGAGAGTCACAGCATCACCTGGATGGAGAGAGTTTAGGTGGAAATGCTGGACCAGATTCTTTCACACACCCTCAGTCATGCAACACTTTGCCCCCACCAATTCAGCCATGTGCTGGAGGGGATATGGACAATCAGATACTCACTACCACATCTTCTGAGACTGTCCCAAGATCAGGGGATTCTGGCACAGGGTGCACGCAGAACTTTCGGAGATGTGGGAAGTCCAGCTTCCCATGGACTTCAACTTATGGGTCCTGGGGCAGGTTGGAAATGTACTTAAGAAACCCCATCCTCAAAAGTTGCTTCGAATTTTGAGCCTGATTGCCCTTAAGGAGATTACGATTAACCAGCTGAAGAACTCCCCAACATCATATGACTCCTGGGTACACAGGGTGGAAGGTGTAGAGAGAATGGAGGCTCTCACAGCGAAGCTTAGGCTGCAGTAGACAAGCACACAGAAAGGGCAAAATTGACTGTAAGGGAGCACCAATAGAGGAAGACCACTAGATCAAGAGAAAAGTCAGACAAGGGGAAGAGTCCCTCTGTTGGAATTTTAGAGAAGGACAGAGACCTGTGCGAAGTTTAAGCAAGTTAATGTTGTAGCTACAACTGTAAATAATTATATTTTTTCATCTAACACAAGGTTCCCGGTTATCCGGGCAGAGTATATTATCCAGGGTCAACTGCTCAAAACCTGAAAGAATCAGAAAAGTACAGTGGAAAGCAGAGAAAAGAAATGGTATCTGTACTCATGACATTCAAGGGAATTTCGTAAACAGCCTTAGGCAGATCCTAGCACTGTAATGCACTCCATCTATAATTTACAAAGGTTATGAGGCATGCTGCCTAGCATTATAGAATGAAATGTTTATAATGAACAAAAGATTATACTACGGATGTACATCGTCAAATGTATGGTGAAGACACACTGTTAAGTTTTCTTGAAGGAATGACTGTATACTTCTTTATATCCACAATAAAGATTGAGTTTAAAAAACAAACAAAAAAAAACTTCATGTGAATCGTACTGTCCAATTTTGGTGCTTAATGTGGATTATTTTTATTTATTTTTCTCTTTTACCCCCTCTCCGGTGGCCCATGTTCAGGAGGAGCCCCAGCCCAGTCCACCGACATCTACCGGCTTGCCCCACCTGGCGGGGTTAGTCCATCCAGTTCTGGTCAGTGCCGTGGCTGGTTGGGGAGTGGGACCTGCGAGCCCCTCCTTCATCCAGCCGGCAGAGATCTTTTTCCGTTTTCTCCTTAGAGGTGGGGCATGCCATGACACCAATGACTGTGCCATGCATGCTTCTGTGCGTGTCCCGTCAGGCGTCTGTCTTGCCTCTCCCCACCGTGGACAGCATCGGTGTGCCAGCCCCCAACCTCTGCTAGGGGCCAGGCAAGCACCGGCCACTGATCACCCCCCTCCCTGGAGAAGAAGAGTTGTCTCTGGGATGCTCGATCCTACTTCTCCCCAGTTGACCCGCTCGCACCACGAACATGGGTCACCGGCGTGGCAGGAGATAAGGCAGGATGCCTCAGCCCTCCATGCCACTGGGACAGCCTTAATGTTGATTATAAATTGTGTGCAGGAGTGCTGGCCTCCAGACGTGAACCTCTTCTTCCTTCCTTAATCTGTAAGGACCAATCTGGCTTTGTGTCCCATAGCAGAACTATGGATAATATTGAATGGACATTATTCCTGATCCAACATTTTTTTTTTTTTTTTTAGTTGGTACTTTTTTCTCCCTTGGAGCCTCAGCCTAATACATTTGATGTCCTCCATCACGCTGACCTGGGTATGAGATCCCCTCCTCTTCAGCCCCCATGACTTACCCCTCATGGCGGGGGTTGGGGAGACCCTCAACCCACCAGACCGGATCCAGTTCCAAGGAGGTGCCTTCCCGAGCGGCGCATTGGAGGGGGACCACCAACATCTGTGGCCAAGGACTCCAGTTTTCCTGTTTTCTGTCCTAGGGGATGTAGCATGCAATGACACCAGTGGAGAGAGCGTGCATGCTACCACACACACTCCTCCTGGCATCTGCTGCATCCCCCTCCTACAGCTCAGTGTTGGTGCTCGCCTTCCAGCCTCCGCCAGGGGCCGAACAAATGCCAACCACTGAAATCCTCCTCTCCCGGAGAAGGAGAGCAGTCCTGAGGACGCTCGATCCTTCTGCACCCCTGCCAACCCCTGGCGGCCTATGCCCATTCCCAAACACAGGTCGCCGGTGTGGCGTCCGCCGCCTCAACCCTCAGCGCCACCAGGCCGGCCCCAACATTTTTTTTTTTAATTTCTTTTTCCCTCTGGCCACCGGCCCCACAGGGCTCTTCCTCAGCCATGGTCGCTACCGTCTATCTTTCTCCCATCTGGCCCGAGACCCTCCCGGATCAGGCCCCCCTCTGTAGCTCCAACCAACACCCCAGCCTGTTTACTCCCCAACTTGTATACTCCCCAAGGTGGGGCCACCACTCCTTACCATGGTGCCCTTCTCTAAATCTAGTTGGCAGGCTGAGAGAAGAGGAGGATTCTGAGGCCATGAAACGGGCAGGGTCCAACGGTGGGCATGGGGGGCCGACTGTAGGGCCCCTCATCATTCTCTCGGGGTTCTTTCTTGCTCTGGTACCCCCAGAGGCGCGAATGTGCAATGATGTCAGCATGCGACAGGCACGCTCCCACACCCATCCGCAGGATGTCCGCCGTCACCTCCACCTCATGCGAGAGTGTCCCCCAACTGCAGCAGTTCCAGTCTCCACTGGAAGCCGCTATGTGTCGGGGATCCACAGCCCACCCTCCTCAGAAGAGGAGAGCAGTCCTCCGGACGCTCAATCCTCTCCTCCCCGGCCGACCCCCAGCACCCCAAGTTTGCTTCCGAACCCAGGTCGCCCACGTGGCGCGAGGTAAAGCAGATGCCTCAGCCCTCAGCGCCACTGGGCCGGCACCTGATCCAATATATTAACTGCAACAACATCCCCTCTGTTATTTCAAGCCTTGATGCACAAAAGGCGTTTATCGTTTGTCATGGCGTTTCCTACATCACACACTACAGAATTTCAACTTCCCCGCCACCTTTCTAGAACTTTTTCAGACTCTGTATGCCACTCCACAAGCAGTTATAAAAGCAAATAGTACTTGCTGATCCAGATTTACATTAACCAGAGGCACCCAGCAGGGTTGCTCGCTTCTGCGCTGTCATTTGCCATCTATGCAGAACCTTTGGCACGAATGTTAAGACTGTCCGATTTGATCTCAGGTACACAGGTAGCAGGTACCGATCACTGGATTGCTGCTACACAGATGTCCTGCACTAACTCAGACCAGTCCCTTCCTGCATTACTTACCATTTTACAAGATATGGAAACACTTTCCAGATATAAATTGAATAAAAATAAAACCAAAGTACTTAAATTCCACTTTGAGCCATCCATAACAGCACACCAGATGTTTCTGTTTCAGTGAGATTGTGCCTCCATTTGACATTTGGGGGTGCATTTTCCCCAAGATCTACAACAGCTGTACCATGTAAATTAAGATGAACTTAAGCAGCATATTAAAGATGATTTAGCTAGATGGATTCATCTGCCTATCCCCCTTATTCAAAGAACAGATTCAATAAGAATAACTGCCCTTCCCCGCTGTCTTTATTTCAAAATCTACCCCTTGAACCTCCGGAGGAGGATTGTAGATCATGTAATAAAGCAATTTCTAGGTACTTTTCGAATGGGCATAAACAACGGATAGCGTATACTACCCTACACCTACCCAAATTGAAAGGTCTTGCCCTCCCTAACTTGCAAGATTACTGTAGGGTGGCACAAATACACCATATTTTAAGTTGGCTAGACTTCTCGTAGCCCCTTGCTCTAAACAGACAAAACTATGGGAAAACGACACTGGCTTAATAAATCTGTGTTTTGCTCCCCTAAGGAGTGGTGTGATCCCAGTGGTTCAGTCCCAACTTAAGCAATCACTACAAAGTGTATGGAGATCAATACTCAATATGCCCACCATATGAAAAGATGCTAGGTATTTGGAATGGATAACTGTAGATGAACAATTTACTCCAATCAGATATGAGGATTCCTTTCATAGATGGAAAAGAAAGGGACTACGGCATAATAATCAATACTTTAGCAATGGTGTCTTCAAAAGTTTTGCCCAGCTCCAGCAAGAATTCCATCTTGTGCCAACAAACCATTACAGATACCTACAGATTAGAAACTAGCTGGACAGCTGGCCCAGTGTTGAAGAGGGATGAGGCGCCATGGGGTGCCTTACTTTTTCCCACACTGGCGTTCTGGGTTTGGGAATGGACTCGGGTCACAGGGGGTCAGCCGGGGACAGGAGGCACGAGTGTCCGGGGGACTGCTCTCCTTCTCTAGGGTGGGAGGGCTGCTGTTTCCGGTGCATGTCTGCCCTCTCACGGATGCTTGGGATTGGGCAGCGCGGGACATCACTTTGGGATGGAGGGACAGTGGCCGTTGACGTCTCACACGTGGTAGCGTGCAACGGTGCATGTGGAAGGCATTGCACATCCGTTCCTCTGAGGGAACCAGGAACGTGGAAATGGCTGGGTGCACAGCATGATGACTGGGTCGCCTCGCAGACCCTGCACCAGCTGCAGGGCTCTCTTCTGGCACAGGATCTGTTCTGTTGGCGGTCGGGCGTCGACCCCCGCCATGGTGTGGGGGAGACACTGGGGGAAGCGCTGGATCAGTTTGTCCGTGGTACGGGTGTGCCTGCTGTTGACCCCCACCACGGGGGTAAGCCATGAGGGAATCGCAGGTTTGAGGTAAGTCCCTGAGGATGTAAGGTGATGGGGCTGGGGTTGGCGGCAGGTGGTGACTGCACTATGGCGGGGTGAAAAAAATACATTACACACTATGGACCTGGGTAAATGGTTGATAATCTGTAAGTCCCTGAGAATGGTGGCGGGGGGTGCTATCATAATGGGGCAGATGGAGGCCAGACAAAAAGCTCTATGTAGGGGCAAGTTTTCTTGCTGACCCAGTTGCACAGCGCTGTTGTGTTGGTGAACCAAGTTCAGAAGCAAACTCGATAGGTTGCATCATGGGTCAGACCAATCTATGGTAGCCGCCACTTAGTACAGCACACTCGCTGGGCGGGATGGCTCAGAGTTCCAGCACCACAGAAACACCTGAGTTTAGGCCAGGGAGCTTGCAGGGCTGGATTAAGGCATAGGCAACATAGGCACTAGCCTAGGGCCCCCACCTACTGGGGGCCCTCAACAATCCCCAAATATACTTACTACATACCCATTTCTTTCTGCCTGAGCTGCATTTTTTTTTGTAATGGACTTGGATGCTGAGTAATCTGATCAAGGTGGGAGCTGAACTGTGATGTGAATCTCACTTCCTTGATTAGGTGTTAAGTACAGCTGATAGCTTCAAGGAGCTCCAGCCAGAGTGACCTTTAAGGTATTAACAGGAACCTTTCCTTTTCTTGGTCTACTTGAATGTGAATCTCACCTCCCTGATTAGGTGTTAAGTAGCTGATAGCTTCAGGGGGATCCAGACAGACTGACCTTTTTAGTGATAATAGGCCCTTTTCCTTTGTTTTGTTTCCCACCCCCTGGTATCCCAAGTGGGAAGAAGTAGCTAGGAAGATCCCTGCCTCCCAACTGGTGTTCCTGATAGGGACAGTGACTGGTGCAAATCTTAAATGGGGGACCCGTGCAGTAGTTTGTCTACTACATGCCTCATCTTGTGCATTTAAGGAGGTCCCTATCATTCATATTGGAAGGATCAGAGAACCTGCTTTATTGGACAGCCTGTTCCAAGTTCCAGGTGCCTCTCATTAGCACATAGATGGTCTGTGACATGCTCTGGCCCTGGGTCACATAGTACGCAGATAGAGGTTGTGATTCACAAATCCAAGTGTTCAGAGTCTACATGTTTTCCAGGTTCTCGGCTTGGGGCTTTAGTCACAAGGCTATACTGCCTAATACATTAATTATTTTTACACCCCTTGACTGGAACTGGATTATCACTATTAAATGCAATTCTCCTCTCAAGGAAAATCAGTAGGAGGATTCATGGATGAGTTTGGGTTGGGACGATGAGTGTGTCATGAAAATGATCATCAAAGATATAAAAAAAGAAAAAATGGGGATTAATTTTCTAAGTCCTTTAACAACACTACATTGCAATTTGCAAACAGTATGGCTAAGCCTGATCTTTTACTCCACCTACAAAACCAGATCTTACTTCAAGGGGACTCTTGCAGCAGGCAACACCATTAGGACTAAGCTGTCAGATGCTAGGACCACACGGAAAACTTCTAGCTAGCAGTCATTAGTGGGGGACCGCCTCCGACGTCAGCACAATGATGTCCACCAATGGTATAAAAGGGGTGGTCCCCCAACCCATCCTCAGTTCTTTTCCTGCCATCAACCCATGCAAGTCGGACCTCCACGGATGCCTGCTCCTGTTGACTGCCATTTTTTCGCATTTTACCCACGATTTCTTATTTTCTTGCCAGTATTCTTCCTTCTTTCGCTATTCTATCATTCTTGCATGTCTTCTTCTCCATCAACATCTTCAGATCGGCAGACAAAGTGTGTTTGTGGCAAGCAACTTCCCTCCAAGGACAGCCACTCTTCCTGCCTGCTCTGCTTAGGCCCTGACCATGTCACTGAGGCATGCCAGCATTGCCAGGCCTTCAACCCAGGCCACACAGAGATGCCGACTGAAGACCCTCCAGAGTTTACTGCTGCAGCAGAAATTAACCGCTGTGGAGAAGGAGCTTCAGGGAAAACCTTCTTTCCCAGGTTCTGGGGCCTCCACTTCTTCCCCTTCCTTGAAGGAGAAATCCGGCAGGAAGCACAATCACTGGAACAAGCATAAGGAACAGCCCTGGTCAGCTTCTTGCTCTTGGTTATCACATTAAGTGGCGGCCAAGTCTGGGTCTTCCTCCCGCAGGAGGTCGACCCCTTCTCTACCAGCAGCCCTTTCTCCTTCTGGGCTCCCAGTGTCTCATTCTTCTGCCCATACCATTTTGGGTGGTGGTTTTTTGGGGCTTTGGACTTTGTCCCCAGCCTCCCAGCCCCAAAAGCTCAGGCCCTTGGCCCCAACATGTCTTCACCCACGCGACTCGACCAGTCCTACCCCGGTCTTGGAGTTTCCCACATCAGTCTCGAGTTCTGGGACTGACGCCTCCAAGCAATGCCTGGAGCACGTGCTCTCCTCCCCCGTAAGAGTGACGCCTGTGCCTCTGTCAGGGACTAGCTCCCCTGCGCAACCCTCTCCTTCAAGACCTGCGCCGGCTGTTTCACCTGACCGGCGTCAGCCCTCATCTGTTCGGCTGATGCTGGTCCCCCCAGCACCGGCCCCAACGATGCCCCAGCCATCATTCCCTCTTCCTCAGCCAATGCCTGAGGATCAGATGCCCAGTCTTCCAACACCTCCTAGACCAACGTCGGACAGACATTCGCCCCAAGGGCTGATGCCAGGTTACCTGGCACCCCAAGGGCCAATGCCAGGGTACCCAGCATCCCAAGGGCCAACGCCAGGGTACCCAGCACCTCAGGGACCTATGCTGGATAAGCCTTCCCCGGCGCTGACGCCCCAAAATCCTCCTATATATTACAAGGCATTGTTTTCAGCATGGTGGGAGTTCATGAAGAGTAAGGGCTCCCTGAAAGGACTCCCTCTTCACCTCCCAGGGACCTCCTCTGAACTGAGACCAGGCAGGCCCTAACTGTCCCCTGTCTCCAGGGGACCATGAAGCCCGTCCTCCCAAGGACTGTTACCCACTAACGCCAGTCCCAGATTCTGACCTGTCAGGTGGGGATTCACCATCTTCCTCCCTGGACGAATCAGAGGACTCCAGGTTACCGTCAGAGCCAGAGGAACCAAGGGACACTCCCAGATCTCCTCCCGATGATCCCACCTTTATGGATGTCATGAGGCACATTCAGTCTCTGATGGGTTGGGATACGGAGGAGCTAGACCCCGAGCATCGGCATCTTGCTACCTTCCTGTGTAGGAAGGAAACCCTTCCTATGATGGTTCCTCCTCTTATCGACTCATTCGAGGATGTCAATAGGGCTTCTGGAATTGTCCCTCCTCAACTCCAGCCTTAGCCAAGAAGGTGGACCGCCTTTATCATGTCCCCAGAGACAAGCCTTTCTATGGGGAGCATCCGGAAGCAGATTCGGTGGTCATGAATGCTGATCACGACTGTTCTAAGAAGCCCAGGCACCTTAGTACCCACCCTCCAGATAAGAAGTCTCGCCAGGTGGATCAATTTGGCAGAAATGTGTATGCTTCTACCACCCTGACCGTGCGGACCCTTAATTTTCTAGCCCACATGGTTCAGTGCCAAAATGCCCTGTGGAACAAAACTTTAGAGTTGGTACAGGCTCTTCCTGAAGACCCTACCAAGTCCTAGCTGGTCCATATCCTAAAGTCAGGCTCAGAAGTACTTGTGTCCTCAGAGCTTCCCATGATTAGACAGATTTTTTTTTTTTTATTATTGGTTGTTTAACCAGGAGTAGCACACTAAGTTGAAAGCTTTTTTACAGGTGTGACCTGGGAGCACAGGGAAGTTAAGTGACTTGCTCAGGGTTACACAGTATGTAAATGGAAGCTGGTCTGGTCTGCTGGATGTCACCAGATTTGCAGCTCAGAGCCTTAAACCACTGCGCTATACTGCCTCCCAGATGTTGCAGGCCAGGCAGCAGCCACTGGTGTGTGTATTCGCCGCCACTCCTGACTCAGGGTGTCAGGCTTTGCCCCGGATGTGCAGGTCAAAATCTTGAATGCCCCTTTCTGGGGTCCTGTCCTATTCGACGAGGATGCCCAAAGCATTCTCTCTCACCTGCAGGAAATCAGGAAAGGCACTGAGGTCAGTACAATCTATGTATCGTTCCCAGCCTAAGCCTAACCAACGCCAGTCCTTGTCGGCCCAACAGACAGCAGTCCAAGGGCCAACAGTCAGGAGGTGCCTTCAAATGCAAGGCCACTTCTCAGCTGGCCGGAGCCTCAGCCCATAGGGCCTCTACAGCCCCTCAGGCCGCACGGCCCATCCCAGGTTCCTCAGCCTGACCTCCTACCTGACCCCCTTCCCCTGGCTGACACGTTGGGAGAGGTGGTGGGAGGAGGGGGTCGCTTTTCCCTATACCTAGAAGGATGGCATGACGTAACCTCAGACCAATGGGTCCTCCAACTGGTGGAAAAAAGACACACCCAGGAATTTCTGGAAATCTCACCAGACAATCCTCTCTTGCACTCTCATTATCCTCGTGCACACATTGCCCTCATCCAGGAGGAGATTCAGGCACTTCTTCGCAAACAGGCCATAGAACCCCTTCCATCAACCCAACGAGGGAAGGGATTCTATCCGCTCTTCTTCCTGGTCCCAAAGAAGACCGGCAACCTGAGATCAATTCTCAGTCTCAGTCACCTGAACCTGTTTATAGAGTTCAAGCATTTCAGGACAGCCTGCTTCCCCTTCTTCACCAAGGGGACTGGCTTTGTTCACTGGATATGCAGGACACTTATCTCCATATCCTGGTCTTTCAGCTCCACAGAAGGTTTCTCCGCTTTTGCTTCCAGGGAAACTATCACCAGTTCAGAGCCCTGCTGTTTTACCAAGCGCATGGCTGTAGTGGCTGCGACCCTCAGGAGGCAGGGCCATTAAGTCTTCCCGTATCTGGATAACTGGCTGTTAACAGCCCCCTCCAGTGACCAGCTGATCCGAACCACGGAAGTCACCTTCCACTTGTTCTGGAATCTAGGCATCATCCTGAACCTGCCCAAGTCTTCCCTTTGGCTGAGACAATGCTTGCAGTACATTGGAGCGATCCTAGATTCGGCTCAGGGCAAGGCTTACCTCCTGCAGGACAAGGCAGAATGCTTACATGCGCAGGCCCATCTGGTTTCTGCATCTCGCCAAGTATCAACCAGGTCCTTCCTGCGGCTCCTGGGGCATATGGCGGCAGCCACAGCCACTGTTCCTTTAGCCCGCCTGCACATGAGGGTGTCTCAATGGATGCTCTGGGTTCAATGGGACCAATGCACAAATGAAGCAATTTGTCTCAGTCTCCAACACTGTGCAGCAAACCTCGGACTGGTGGTTGAACCTTTCCAACCTCTTCAAAAGGGTTCACTTCTGAGTGGAATTGCCACGGCATATTCTTATGACGGATAGGTCGAACCCGGGCAGGGGCGCCTATCTTGCAGACAGTCAGACTCTAGGGATTTGGTCACAGTACGAGCAACATCTCCATATTAATGTCTTGGAGATGAGGGCAATCCTTTATGCTCTGCAGGCCTTTCAAACGCATCTACTCCCTGGCCCTCTTCTGATTCAGACAGACAACATGTCGGTTTTCTACTACATAAACAAGCAACGGGGGACTCACTCTTACTCCCTTTGCAGAGGGGCCATAAGAGTATGGTACTGGGCCATCGAGCACGACTGGGAACTGACGGCAGTGTATGTTGTAGGCATCCAAAATGTCCTGGTTGGCAGCTTAAGTTGGTCCAGATTGAAGCCATATGAATGGGAGCTCCTGCCCTCAAGTGGTCAAGGATCTCTCCTTGATGGCTGGGGTTGTCCAGAGCTAGACCGTTTTGCGTCCCCACTCAACACAAAACTGCCCAATTTCTGCTCGCTAGATCCAGGGCCTGGTACGGTCTGGTGAGACGCACTGTTCCTCTCTTGGACAGGGAGGTTCCTGTAAGCCTTCCTTCCCTTTCTGCTCCTGCAGGGGGTTCTTCTCAAACTGCAGTCAGAGGGAGCGGGGATGATCCTTACAGCTTCCTACTGACCATGCCAGATATGGTTTCCACTGTTGCAGCAACTAGCTGTGGAGCCTTCACTTCCCTTGCCCCTTTGCTCCGACCTCCTCTGTCAGGAACAGTGCACTCTCGTCCACCTGGATCTCAAATCTCTACATCTCCATGTGTCGCTCCTGCAGACTTGGCCATTGCCCACTTCGGAGTTTCCTCTCAGGTGGCGGATGTTTTAGTGGCCACTAGGAAGCCTTTCACTAGAGCCACTTACGCCATGAAGTGGAAGCAGTTCTCCATTTGGGCTACCACTTGGCACTTGGATCCCTTGACCTGTCTGGTGAACCTCATCCTGGAGTACCTTCTTTCCCTTTTGGACTCAGGTCTGGGTTACTCCTCACTTAAGGTGCATCTTTCTGCCATCTCTGTGTACCAAATACCTGTTGAGGGCAAAACTACTGCCCAGCTGGATCTGTCCCGCACCTTTCTGCGGGGCATCCTTCACTTGAAACCTCCGATTAGGAACCCCGCCCCACCATGGGATTTGTTATTTGTCTTAGAACAACTTACTCTGTCTCCCTTTGAGCCAGCAGCAAGCTGCGAGCTCCGCTTTCTGTTGTGGAAAGTGTAGTTTTTGGTTGCCATTACTTTTGCTCGGAGGATTTCCGAGCTCCAGGCTCAGATGTGTAAAGAGTCTTATTTGGTTTTTCACAAAGACAGGGCGTCTTTGTGGAACAATCCTAAACTTTTGCCTAAGGTGGTGTCTGAGTGCACGTTAAATGAATCCACCCACCTGTCAGTTTATTTTCTGAAGTATGCTGCTAATCAAGGGGAGGACTTACTTCATACACTGGATGTTCATCGGGTGCTTAGGTTTTATATGGACCGCTCCTGTTTCTAAACAGTGTTTATCTATTTGGTTGGCTAATTGCTTTGTTTATTGCTGCCACAAGTATGACAAGCCTTTGCCCGGTCCTGTCAAAGGCCATTCTACCAGAGGCATGGCTACCTCAGCTGCTTCCTTTAGGAATATGTCCATTGTTAACATTTGCCCAGCTGCCACTTGGGAGTTCTGTCCATACCTTCATCAAACATTACAGTCTGGACACTGCCTCTAGGTATAGAGCTGGCTTTGACCTTGCAGTTCTCCAGGGCCTACTGTCTTAGAGTTCCCTATGGCTGATACTATCTTCCTCCCAGCTGACTAGGTCAGTTCCTTCACTGCTTGGGACTCAGTCCTAATGGTGTTACATGCTGGAAGAGCCCCCTCGGAGTAAGATAGTACAGTTATGCAAGAACTTGCCATAACAGTAGATCTTTGAGAGGAGCCCTTGTAGCAGGCGCCGATTTCCCTCCCACCTTCCCCCGGTTTTCTGCTTCTCCCTATCAGTTAATCTGCTTTCCTCGGTTATGAGGAACCTCCTCAGTTCTCCAATCTCTGTGCATGCCATGGTCTCCAGTGGGAGAACTGAAGATAGGTCGAGAGACTGCCCTTTTTATACCATTGGCGGACGTTGGCGTGCTGACAACAGGGGCGGTCCCTCGCTAATGACTGCTAACTAGACATTTTCCATGTAGTCCTAGCACCTGGTGGCTTAGTCCTAATGGTGTTGCCTACTGCAAGAGCTCCTCTTGAAGATCTACTGTTATGGTACATTCTTACGTAACTGTACTATTTTAAAGGTTACTGTGCTATTGATAGGCTTACAATGCCATCAGGGCAGCAGTGACCTTTAAGCCATATTTGTTTAATCTGCAGACAGTTGTACATGTTATGGAACTATATACATACAGTACTACCCCCCCATTATGTGCAACTGCCTGCAAAGTAAACAGTATGTGATCCCTCGATTATCCACCAAATGTTTGTGCAAAATGTTAGCTATTCCGTTGCTCCTTATCTCACACCCTTGATGATCCACACAATTTTGCCTGTGTGAAAATGGGCAGATAGTCAAGGGTGCACTGCATACTGTAAGACTGAAATCAAACAGTATGTGGATGGGGGAAACAGAGGAAATAATGGTGTGCACAGTCGCTAATATGATTTTGAGAGAGGGGAACAGAAGGGTAGGAATTTTGATTTGTATTCTGTTGCCCATATCTCTTTACATACAAACTGTATCCTAACATGGAATACGGTTTGTATGTAAATGGATTCCCACGATGCCTTATAGTCTGTGCCAAGATCCCTTTGCGGCAAAGGGTCACGGTCACGACGAGAGGGGGCCCCAGATTTCTTTTGGGCCTAAGTCCCCAGGTTACCTTAATCTGGCCCTGGGAGCTTGCACCTGATATGAGAGCATGATGTATGTGTGTGAGGCCATAAAGAAGGCTGTGCCATGCCGGGTTGGGGGATCAGAAGAAAACTGGAGGGAAAAAAATCTCCAGTCCTTGCTGAAGAAAACGGTTGGCTGTATGCTTGAGCCCCATGCCACGCAGCTGGCCACCGGCATCTGGATCCAGGCCTGGGCCAGGAGAAGGATGGTCCTCCCTTGGACCCTCCTCCTGCCATGGAGTGCAGTTGCAGGGAATGCAGGTAGTGTCTGGTTAGTGATCAATGTGGCTGGTTACAGGAGATGACAATCTCTAAAAACAAAACAAAATAAAAAAAAACAGGGTGTGTTTTTTTCCTTCGAGGGAAGTTAAATGATGTTCTTCCATCCTGTGAAGTGTTCTCTATCTGAACTGGAGGTGGGTTATGCACCCTGCTACTGGGGTATGTCTGGCCTCCTTCATACTACATTCAGCTGTGGTCTGCACATCATGTCATTTGCATTATCTTTTTGGCCCCCCTTTGTCTGACAAGCGTCTGTACCAATGGATAAAATGATTAAAAAACACAGAATTACAAACAGGTTTTCTTGGCCAGCTCAGCAGCACAGTGTTAATACTGCCATTTGCTACAATATTAACTCAGATTCAGAAATGAACTCAAGTTGCTTAAGGGCCGGCTGGCAAAAAAGGATCAAGTGTCCCAAGGACAGCTCTCCTCCCTCGGGGAGGGGTGGTGCTGTTTCCCTTTACTCGACAGCCACCTGGTGGAAGCCAAGTAGCACAGTGGGTGCTCATAGTTAGGAGAGGGGTGGTCTCCAGGCACCAAGTACATGTATGCTGTTGCACATATTCATGCACCAGAAGACATATGAAGAAAGACTAAAGGAGCTTAGTATGTATACCCTTGAGGAAAGAAGGGAGAGAGGGGACATGATAGAAACGTTCAAGCACCTCAAGGGAATCAACAAAGTCCAAGAGGGTAGCATCTTTCAGAAAAAGAGATGTGCAAGAACAAGAGGGCACAATTTGAAGACAGAGGGGGGACGGCTCAGAGGTAATGTGAGGAAGTATTTTTTTACAGAGGGGGTTGTGGATGCATGGAACAGCCTCCCTGAGGAGGCCGTGGAGTCAAGAACAGCGGAGGAATTCAAGAATGCATGAGACAGACATAAGGCAGTCCTAGTGGGGGGTAGGAAGAAGTAAGCTGTTGGTTAACTAGGATCTGCAGCTTATCTGTTAGGTAGGAAAATGGGCAGACTAGGTGGGCCAAGCAGTCCTTATCTGCCATCAAATTCTATGTTTCTATGGTTCTATTGCATGCAACCAGCACCCACAGGTGAGAAAACTGGAGGAGAAAATCCCTGGTCTGCTGGGACAATTCCAGAACTTTCTGCAGGCCGACACACTGCAGACAGGGCAGGCCACCCACCACACTGTGGACCTGGGTAAATGGTGGATAATCTGTAAGTCCCTGAGAACGATGGCAAGGTGGGGTGGAGGGGTGCTATCATAATGGGGCAGACATGGGCCGGACAAAAAACTCAATGGAGGGCCAAGTTTTCTTGCTGACCCAGTTGCTCAGCGCTGCTGTGTTGGTGAACCAAGTTCAGAAGTAAACTCGATAAGTTGCGTCATGGGCCACACCAGTCTATGATAGTCGCCACTCAGTAGCGCACACTCACTGGGAGGGATGGCTCAGAGTTCCAGCACTGCAGAAACCCCTGAGATTAGGCCAGGGAGCTTGCATCTGATATGAGAGCATGCTGTATGTGTGTGAGGCCAT
The DNA here is from genome assembly GCA_016271365.2 of Neoceratodus forsteri. Lineage (NCBI taxonomy): Eukaryota > Metazoa > Chordata > Ceratodontiformes > Ceratodontidae > Neoceratodus > Neoceratodus forsteri. The sequence continues at coordinate 371,009,278 of CM028132.1, read as the reverse complement.
AAAGAAGGCTGTGCCATGCCAAGGGGGGGGAGGGGCTCAGGAGAAAACTGGAGGAAAAAAATCTCCAGTCCTTGCTGAAGAAAACGGCTGGCTGCATGCTTGAGCCCCATGCTATGCAGCCAGCCACTGGCATCTGGATCCAGGCCTGGGCCAGGAGAAGGATGGTCCTCCCTTGGACCCTCCTGTCATGGAGTGCAGAGCGACAGGGAATGCAGGTAGTGTCTGGTTAGTGGTCGATGTGGCTGGTTGGTTGCTGGTTACAGCCAGAAGATAAGGGAAGGCTGGACGGGAGATGAAAATCTCTATTTAAAAACAAAACAAAAAAAAAAACAGGGTGTGTTTTTTCCTTCGAGGGAAGCTGAGTGATGTTCTTCTGTCCTGTGGAGTGTTCTCTATCTGAACTGGAGGTGAGTTATGTACCCTGCTACCGGGGTATGTCTGGCCTCCTTCATACTACATTCAGCTGTGGTCTGCACAGTATGTCATCTGCATTATCTTTTTGAGTCCCCATTGTCTGACAAGGGTCTGTACCTGTGGTGTCATGATCTAACACTTAGTGGAATAGCATACATTTTATCTTTATACCAGTTTGGGTGCAACTGTTTTTCAAGGTTTTGTAACTTTTTTTTTTTTTAAATTACTGTTTCTCTCTCCTAACTCCGCCTGCCACCTCCGACCCTTCAGGACAGACACATTGCCATCACACTGCCCGTAACCCTGCCCAAACAGACCCGAGCTCGGTGGAGCTGGGATCCTCTCCCCGGGCGGGGACGAGGCAGAGGGCATACGCCTCGTAACTTACATTGTGTCGGTCTGAGGTCCGTCAGGTGGGCACTGGCAAATCATGGGCAGAGCTTGATCTCTCCATCTTCCTGGCTGTGGCAGGTTCTTTCACATTTTCTCCCACCCTGTACAGTGTGTTATTTTCCCCCCGATGTCATGGCGCACTGGTGCCGATGTCCACACTGTACACTGGCCACATCCCTTCCCCTAGTGGAGCCTGCAGTACGCCGAGCCTCCGTTCAGAGTCATGCAAGTATTGGGCATTGTCCGGATTCCTCCCCGGAGGAGGCGAGCTGTCGTGGGACGCTCTGACCTATCTCCCCTGGCCGACCCACCAGCGACCAGAGTCCGCTCCCGAACCCGGGTCGCGTGGTGCGAGGTATGGTGTCCAGCGCTCAACCCTCTGCACCACCGGGCCAGCCGTAACCTGCTTTTAATGTCCTTTTTATCTATTACTGTTTTTGTTTTTATCTGCCGATGTACTCTCTTTACCCTGTTGCACTGTTTGACTGGTACAGTCAGCTTGTTCCCCATAATGTCAGGGGCACTTCAGAGTACTCTGTGTGAGGGTCAAAGGTTCTGACTCTTTTTGTTTGAAATATTTAAAAAAGATCTCTATTATTATACTCTATCAAGGCTGATAAAGAACAGTTATGTAAGAACTTACCGTAACAGTAGATCTTCAAGGGGATCGCAATCATCAGGTCACACCGTAGGAACTTCACCGCCAATGAAGCAGGGTCCACATGGAAGATTTTCAGCAGTACAACCGGGGCCGCCCATGCAGACTTCTGCCGACGTCAATACCCCTATGAAGGTGTGAGTGACAACACACTCTCCTCAGTTCTTTTCCCTACAGACTTTTTTTTTTTTTATTCTTTGTTAACCAGGTTAAGGCCCACTAAGCACAGCTGGCGGTTTTCAGGGGCAATGCAGAAACTTTAGGCTAGTTAAGTGACTTGCTCAGAGTAACACATTATGCGAGTGGAGGCTGGCGGAAATGAACCCTGATCTACTGAACCAGGCTCACTCACAGCTCATTAGTCTAACCTCTAGGCTACACTGCCAGCCCCAGACTAAGGCAGCACATCTGTGCCATGCAGAACCAAGGAGAGAGAGAGAGAGATGCCCAGGCCAAAATAAAAGGCTGGATACAAAAGTTAGCCAGTTCTGAGAAAGAGTCCTATAAACGGGGAGGGAAGGCAGACCCGATGACTGAGATCCCCTCGAAGATCTACTGTTATGGTAAGTTCTTACTTAACTGTTCTATCTTCATCAGGGTTTCTCAGTCATCAGGTCACACATATAGAAAGTGTCCCAAGCAGTCACAGATGCAACAAAACAGTCTAGGAGGAAGGTCAAACAAAGCTTAGGACAACAGGCTCTGCAGGACAGTCCTGCCAAAACCTGCACAGGCTCTAGAAGCTATTTCCAGACTGTAGTACTTGGTGAAAGTATGAATGGTACTCCAGGTGGCAGCAGCACAAATGTCAGTGGCTGAGACCCCTTTGAAACAAGCCACAGAGGTAGTCAAGCCCCTTGTGGAGTGGGCTTTCACTGCCCCTGGCAACTCTTTGCCATGCTTGTTGTAGCAGAACACAATACAATGGGCCAGCCATTTAGGCAAACGTTGTTTAGAAACCTGAACTCCCTCTCTATTTGGGGCGAAAGAAACAAAAAGCTGCTTTGACTTTCTGCATTCCTTGGTTAGGAGCAGATAATACTTCAGAATTATGCGCATGTCTAACGTATGGAACAGTGCTTCCCCTGGACTGGCACGTTCAGGAAAAAAAAACTGGCAGGTGGATAGTGCGAAACTGCGTCAGAGCTTCTGCCAAGACCCATACAAACAGAGTCGACAACGGAAAAGAACTGAGGAGAGACAGTGGCAGCTCATGCCTTTATAGGGTTGGTGACGTCTGGCAGGTGACGTCGGCGTGGGCGGCCCTAGTGGTACTGCTGAAAATCTTCTGTGTGGATCCTGCTTCACTGATGGTGACATTCCATATGTGTGACCTGATGACTAAGATACCCCGATGATGATCTCCTGTCTCCTTGGAAGCACTCTAGGGATTATCCATTCCCAATTTATTTAATTTGATTTGAAAACTGGTGACTGGGAAAGACGCAATGAGCTAAAGCTCGTTTCCAGGCATGACCCGAGGAAGGGGAAACAAAGGAACAACATATTACAATCAAGTGAGATTACGGATCAGTAAGAGTTATATACAAACATGATAAACATAGAGCAGCAAGTGATAACAGGTATGGAACAACAACTCACCAAATCAAGTAATTGCAACAAGGTTATCACTGCATGCTGGAATCAGGTACTGGCTAGGTGAGGACAGGTACAAGCAGGAAAAAAGTGGTAACACAGAAGCATCTTAAAGGAAAGGTAGGAGGGAGCTAGTCTAACAGGGCACTGGGTCGGAACATTGCTGACTAGAACAGCGCGATCAAGAACCGCACGGCAAAAATGGTGTCTTTTGTTTTTACGGGGGCACTTCGGGGGGGGGCAGATCACGGGGCAAGATGAAACTTGTGGGGCCATGGAATACTGTTTCCACAGCTCCTTGTAAAAAAAACAAAGTCCTGATTATCAAAATCTATGGAGACTAGGGTTAGAGCCCCTGGTCTCCAGTGCCACCTGGCCAAGCTGCTCTATGCCGCAGCCCTCCACAACATGGGAGCAGCTTGGCCAACCTCCTGGATTCTGGTGCCCTTGTCCACTATCAGCATCATGGACAGCGACCTGGGGAGTGTTTACTGCAAGCGCTGTAATTCCCCTCTCGCTGTCCGTGGTAACACTATCCAGACTAGCGCTCAGTTGATTGGCGCTATTCTGGTTGCGCTGATCTAGGGGGTTACCATCTAAGATAGGAGTGAAGAGAGTTCCAGATAGAGGGTAGTCAAGCAGAGGAGGAGGTCTGGGCAGTGGACCTAGAGCAGCGGAGAATAATGAAAGAATGGAACACAAACACTGAAGTTGTCAGCAAAAAAGGACCTCTTGGCCCATATAGTCTGCCCTTAAGTTCCCTACAGAACAGGCACATAAGAACTTACCGTAATAGTAGATTTTGGAGGAGATCTCAGTCATCAGGTCACATCGCAGGAACATCACTGGCGGTTAAGCAGGATCCACACAGAAAATTTTCCAGCAGTATGACTGGGGCCACCCACGCTGATGTCACCTGCGAACATCATCAACCCTACAGGGGCATGAGCGGCCCTGCTCCTTCCTCAGTTCTTTCCCCCAGAGACTAAGGGAAAAAATTCATGCCATGGGGGACCGAGGGGAGAGAGAGAGGTGTGCCCAGGCCTAAATAAAAGGCTGAATATACCATATAGCCAGTCAGAGCAAAGGACCCAAAGAAGGGGGAAGGTGAGAGGGAAGGCAGACCTGATTACTGAGATCCCCTTGAAGATCTACTGTTATGGTAAGTTCTTATGTAACTGTTCTGTCATTTTCAGGGGTATCTCAGCAATCAGGTCAGACCACAGGAACAAGTCCCAAGCAGTTATAGGTGCAGCAAAACCATCTGGGAGGAAGGCCTTGCAGAACAGCCCAGCCGATGCCTGCTCCGGCTCTGGAAGCAATGTCCAGACTGTAGTACTTGGTGAAAGTATGGACGGTACTTCAGGTGGCAGAAGCACAAATGTCAGTGGCTGAGACTCCCTTGAAACAGGCCACACAGGTAGCCATGCCCCTTGTGGAATGGGCTTTTTTTTTTTTTTAATTTAAGTTTATTGGCAACCAATGGGTACAATTAATACAAGTAAGCCAGATAAGTTCTGTATTATTTTACAGAGTTAAAATATATCATGTATAATAGGCACAATCCCTCTTTTAATGCATTCTTTAAGGAGAAAATGAGTTAAGAGGAGGAGTATCTCTGATTTAATAGCATTGGTACATCAACCATATTGTACTCTTCCCTACATCAAGCGGACCATTCTCCGAACAGTCAGTCATTTCCCAACCATATTTAGTCTGAAGTCCATGATCAGATTAAAGAGTATTCGGCTAGAAGTGGAATTTCAGGGAGTCCAGGCAGGGCACAGGGCAGTAGTTGTTTCCCGCCAGATCTCCCATCTAGTCCACCTCCGGACATATATTGTTGTCCTATGATTTATCTTATAAGTTAGCTCTTCCATTTCTGCAATTTCCAGGACTAAATGTATCCAGGTACCTATAGTGGGGGTGTCATCTTTCAGCCACATTTTAGTAATAGTTTTATGGGCTGCCGCTAGGAGGAGGGTCCAAAGATATAACGGGTCTGCTCCAGTCAGGTTCTGAGGCGGTTCTCCCAGTATAAGGCAGGGCCAGTCCAGGAGGGCATCAAAGGCAAACATTTTAGTAAGTGCCTGGGAGATGTCCCTCCAGAAGGGCCCAAGCCGTGGGCACAGCCAAAAGATATGTAAATAATCTGCCCTTACTTCCCCACACATTCTCCAGCAAGAGGGATCTCTCTCAGGATTCCTCCGGCTCAAAGAGAGAGGAGAGAGGAAATGGCGTATCTTCATCTTCCAACTGTACTCCTGCCAGAGAGGGGAACAGGTAGTTCTGGGTGCCAGCTTAAATACTGATTCCCAGTTAATTCCTCGAAGGCCAGCTCCCCCTTCCTCTCTCCATCTACATTTAACCTTTTCTAAGTAATCTTTCTTTAAGTCCATGAGAGCTTTATATAGTATAGAGATGAGGCCCGAAGTTTTCTGTGAGGACAATATTGCGTAAAGACTCTCTACAAAGGGGGCCACCATGTTTGGTTGGGGATCTGCTCTGCGGCAGTAATGGATATAGTCTCTAACCTGCAAGTAGTGATAGTGGTCAGTATTGTGTAAGCCAAAATTATTCTTGAAGGTCATGAAGTCTAAGACCTCATCCCCAGACATGAATTGTTTGACATAGGCCAAGCCTACTCTCTCTCCCATGTTCTAAAGGTGTGGTCTATTCGGGACGAGGCAAAAGCTACATCCCATGAGGGCCTGTAAAGGGGCCAGAGAGAGGATTTTATTTTATATTTCTGCCATGCTCTGTGTGTCGCCCTTATGGTATCCCTCACAGTCATTAAGAAGGGGAGAGAGTAGTCTCTAGAGGTCCTTGTCTGTATAGAACGAACACCCAGCAGTGGTCCATGCTCCTCTTCCTCCGCTTTTTCCATTTCCTTCCAGTTACAGTAGCAGTATAGGTGGGGATAGACCATTGTAATGCCCTTTTAATTTGCATAGCGAGGTAGTAGTCCTCAAGGTCGGGAAGGGCTCTGCCCCCCTTTGCCTTACTCAACTGGAGTATATGGTCGTTTATTCTGGCTTTCTTATTGTTCCAAACAAACTTTATGATTGTTTTTTGCCAGTCATAAAACTGTGTTTTAGATATAAAGGTTGGTAGACACTGAAACAGGTACAAGTATCTGGGGAGAATATTCATGGTAACAGTCTGTATTCTTGAATATAATGGGAGGTTTGTCAGGGACCATCTATCTAGGTCTTTCTTCACCTGGTTAAAAAGTGGGACATAATTGGCTCTAAAGAGGTGAGAATTGTGTTTAGTTAACCAGGCACCCAGATAGCTAATTTTATCTGCTGACCAATCAAGTGGCAGAAACTCCGCAACCTTGTGGGAGGGTGAATAATAGAAAGAGAGGACCTCAGTTTTGGTTTTATTTAAGGTGTATCCAGAGTGTCTGCCAAATTCTGTCAAAACTGACCATAGCTTAGGGATTGAAGTCTCTGGATGGGATAAGCAGAGTAAGACGTCGTCTGCATATAGTGATATTTTCCGCTGTTGTTCCCCAGTGTCGATGCTCCGTACCGTCGGGGTGATACGCACTGCTTTGGCCAGTGGTTCTATGTAGAGGGCAAAAGCAAGGGGGATAAAGGACAGCCTTGGCGGGTGCCTCTACCTAGGGTGAATCTCCTAGAGATTCCCCCATTTACTCTCACGTAAGCTTGCGGACCAGAATATAATGACTTAATACAATCAATAAATGTCTGTGGGAAACCCATTCGTTCTAGGACCAGGAACAGGAACGACCAGGAGACCTTATCGAAAGCTTTTTCAGCGTCTAAACTCATGAGGCAGGCAGGTGCGGTGGATGACATCAATTATATTGATGGCTGAACGAACGCAGTCTGGTGCCTGTCGGCCCGGAACAAATCCTGATTGGTCTGGGTTAATAAGCTCTGGAAGTATGGGATTCAGCCTAGATGCGAGAATCGACATAAGGATCTTATAGTCCAACTTTAAGAGTGAGATTGGTCGGTAGGATTCACATCTAGCAGGGTCCTTATTCTCTTTTGGTATAAGTGAGATTGTGGCATATTGCCAAGAAGGGGGGACCGGGTTCGCCTCCTGCCATACCTCCGAGAAGACATCCACCAGTAAGGGGGTTGTTTCTGCGGCAAAGGTTTTATAAAATTCTGCTCCAAAGCCATCCGGTCCGGGACACTTCCCTCCCTTCAGGGCTTTTATAGTTTTCAGAATTTCCAATTGAGTAATTGGTATAATTAGGGCTTGACTTTTCTCCTGGGGGAGGGTGGGAAGGGACAGGGCCTTAAGGTAATCTATGGTCACCTGGGCTGATACTGGCTCCTGGGGGGTACAGAGTTTAGTATAATAAGAAACGAAGGCTTCTGCCACCTGTTCGGTCTTATGGGTTAAACGACCAGTGGTTGGGGACACAATTTTGGTTATTGTGGCTCTGGCTTTGAATTGCCTCAATTGGGCTGCCAGAAGTCTAGTACCTCTGGGTCCTCCCTCATAATATTTTTGTTTAAGGAAAAAAAGGTTCCTCTCAATCTCCTCCTTCTGGAGTTTCTGAATTTCAGTCCTCAGGGACCTAAGCTCAGAGTCCCTTTGTTTATCCCACTTTGATTTTTGGAGGGATTCCAAGTCTGTTAATTTTGCACGTAGATTTTGTTGTTTCAACAAGCGGTCTTTTTTCTTCTGGGAGGCTATACATATTAATTGTCCCCTAATTGTGGTCTTTAGTGTATCCCATATAATTTGTGGCGTCATCCCCGGTGTGGTGTTTTCGACTATGGTGTCTGTTATATGTTATTTGATTTTGTTTACTACCTCTTTATCCCTAACAAGAGATGTATTAAGTCTCCAATATGTCGTTCTTCCGGGGAGAGAGATGGTGACCTCCAAAAATATTGGATTATGATCTGATAGGTTAGAGGTACCCACCCACATCGGGGAAAGGGCAGAGATGTTGTCCTTGAAAGTAAAGAACGTGTCAAGCCGGTAGTACACCCTGAATCTGGGTGAATAACACGTGTAATCCCTCGCTCTGGGATACCTTTCTCGCCAAACATCCACTAGCCCCGTCTGATTCAAAATATGTCTGAGTGTCCGTGCCTTACGCTGATACGGGTTCTGAATGCCTGAGGTAGTATCCAGATTTCTATCCCAAATTAAGTTCCAGTCCCCCCCCCCCATAATCAGGAGGCCCTTAGACCTTTCCGTCACCAGCTGGGCAAGCGAGGCATAAAATGCCATAAAGGAACCTGGGGGAGCGTAGACACTAACCAGGGTTACTGGGGTATCCTGCACCCTCCCTACAAGCATAATATATCTGGCTCCGGTGTCTGCCACAGAGTCCTCCAACTCAAATGGAAAGGACGCCGAGAGCAAGATGGCCACTCCTCTCTTACGACCAGAATCCAGCGATGAGAAGAACAGATGTGGATGGGACTTGGTTCTCAACTTTAGAACCTCTGAGGGGGATAAGTGGGTCTCCTGTAAACAATTCGCTTCACAGTTCTGCCTGGTAATATATTTCTGGATTTGTTTTCTCTTCACTGGACTGGAGCACCCGTTAATGTTATAGGAGAGTACTTTTACAATATGATCAATCATTTATACTTAGCATGAGAGCTCTTCCTACTAACATGAGGGAAAACAATATATCTCAATATGCCTGGCAATACTACCTTTTCTATAAGATATGAGTACCCACATAATTTAAGCAACAACATTAACTTAGAACTTTTCAACAGGAGAACAGATTCCCGACCATTGGTCAGGGATGTGTGCTCGAAACAGTCCTCGATTGAGGACTCGAGCTTAAAAAGGAGTGGGGCGAACGAGCCTTTTAAGACACATCCATCCCCCTTTAAATCAGGTGTCGATCAACTTCCTAGGAGAGGCTGGTGGTGGTTTCCCAGCCATATGGCAAGCTCAAAAGCGGTAATTATGAGGGAGCTCCACCATAGTGGCGTGCATTCCCTTCTTCCCAGGGGAGAATCCCCTAATGGGGTTGCCCTAGATTCAGCGAATCGCATGCTTCAACATTGGTCCACCTCCCTCCGAGATCCATAGGGATCTGTAATAATATAAATGATTCACCCTTTTTGGAATTTTTGAAAAATATTATTAAGTAAGCAAATCGGGTTGTCTGAGGGAGCGATGCCCCTGTTAAATGTGGGTTAGCTATATGGTTTCAATTGAGGGTGTAGCGACTATATTAGCTCAACTCCTGCCGATGAGGCAGTTACAAAAGTATGCTCTCATAGGAGCCCCCAAGTATGAACTACATCAGCTTCAACTTTAGGTAACCAAGCAGTTTCAGGGGAGTGCTCCATTGGGTATGGTCCACTTCCTAGGCTGGAGTTCTAAAAAATTTAATATCTTAATAAAAAATCTTTAAGTTAGCAACCCTCGCAATGTTCCTTTTTCTTCCCAAACCTTGGGTTCCTGATGCAATCCCAAACAGATTGGCATAGATTGCATCCAGCAAGTCTGACTGCAAAACCCCATGTTCATAGTGTTGTGCTAGAGCAGTTAGCGATGTCGCACCTGGGGACCTCCGAGAGATTCAGGTAGGAAGAAGTCTGCAGTACTTATCCTAAGGGGCTCCAGCACCAAGGTCAGCCAAGCCATGATATATTCCTCGCCAAACAGAGAGGTGGCTAGTAAGCCCCTACCATGTAGCAGCAAGGGAGAGACATCAAAGTGCAAAGGGAGCCGCTAATGAAATTCAGCAGGGAGGGCAAAACCCGCACGGAATGTCCGAACGCTGTATGAGAGAGGCAATCCAGTTGAGTCCCAGAATTGGAGCCGAGGGAAACGAGGAAAAAACGTGAATACTTCACTTCCTCGTGAGTCATATCTCAGCCAGACTCCAAAGTTTCACCCGACAAGGATCCCTCGCTTCCATCTGGAGGTGAGCAGCCTTCTTATTCAGCCTCGCAGGGTCTCCGAGTTGGCTCATCAGTGTGGATATTTCTGCTCGCAGATTCGTATGCTGGGTTCCTGAGCAGAGCCTTGTCGGGGTTCCTCTGAGCAACACTCCAGGCTGAGATGAGGAGATCTTTTTCCAGCCTTTCCTTTGCCGGGGCACAATTATTCCTAGCGATTCCAGGAAAGGGGTAGCAGATAACAGATCTTGATAGACTTTTGAGCCCTTATCTGAAGCAATCTTGAGTTGTGCGGGATATAGGACCTGTGCTTTCATGTTACGAGCCCGGAGTTGCCTCATAATCGGCCAGAGTAATTTTCTAGCATCTTGGACGGCTGTGGTATGATCGTTATCTATGTGTATTCGGTGGCCCTCGTACAACAGTGCTCCTTGTTTCCAAGCCGCTTTTAAAATTTCTTCATTTGCTTGGTAGCTAGTAAGTCTTGTGACTATAGAGCGAGGCCTCGCGTCTGGATTTTTGGGTCGGGGGGCCAGAGACCTATGCGCTCGGTCCATCGTGAGATCCAGGTCCTGGAGTAGTGGAAGGATCTGCCTCAGTATTTTTTGCAGAAACAGGGCTACATTTTGATGTTTGTCTTCGGACCCTTCAGGAATCTCATACAGCCTTATGTTTTGCCTTCTGTTTCTACCCTCGAGGTCATCTAACTTACGGGTAAGTTCCTGATCTCTGGCTAAGAGACAGAGCAGGAGTCTGTCCTGACGGTCTGACTGCTTGATTATTTGATTTATACACAGTTCAAGTTGTTCTGTTTTATGATCGACTTTGGTTAAGTCTGTTCTGAATTCATTTAGAGTTTGATCAATTTTAGCCACTGTGCGAGCTGTTTGCATTATAGTTTCACTGAGGCTCATTGGGATTTCCTTGGTTGAGGCCTCAGAGTGCTGTAGGCCCTCCAATGCATCTCTCTCCTGCGGGTCGCATCGTCCTTCTCCCTGCATCATTTCTCTCAGTTTTTGCATCGGGGTTGATGGCGGTTTTCCTGCTCTGTTTCTTTTTACTTTTGCTGGTGAAGACATCCCTCTAAGTGGGTGATGTGATTAGATTTGTAGTTGGGAGGGAGACGGAGCTATGAATCTATGCTGCCATTAGCTCGCTGACGTCACCGGAAGTCCCGTGGATTGGGCTTTCAATGCCCCTGGCAATACCTTGCCATGCTTGTTGTAAGAGAACACAATTCCATGGGCCAATCATTTGGACACACATTGTTTGGAAACCTGAATGCCCTCTTTTCCTGGGGCAAAAGAAACAAAAAGCTGCTTTGTTTTTCTGCAGTCCTTAGTTCAGAGCACATATTTCACAATTCTGCGTGCATTTAAATTATGGAGTGTGCTTCCCTTGGACTGGCATGCTCCGGAAAATAAACAGGTAGGTGGATATACTGGTTCAGGGAAACTCAGACACCACCTTAGGGAGAAACCTAAGATTTGTGCTCAAATACACCCTGTCTTTGTGAAAAATCAAATGAGACTCCTCACACCAGAGTGCCTGAAGCAAGGACATTCTTTGAGCAGAAGTAAAAGCAACCAAAAATAACGCCTTCCAAGAAAGAAATCATAGCTCGTAAGTCGCGGCTGGCTCAAATAGAGACAGGTTCAGTTTCTCCAAAACATTTAAATCCCAAGCTGGGACAGGGGAGCGGATGGGAGGTTTCAGGTGCAGGATGCCCCTGAGAAAAGTATGGGACACATCTAAGTAAAAAAAAAAAAAAAAAAAAAAAAAAAAAAAACGAGTAATGAGGTTCAGAAAGTTAAACAGGCACTTTCAGCTTTTATTTTAAAATTTCAAAGTGCCTGGCTGCAGTTTTCACGTTGGCATAAGTACCACTAACAAAGGCACACATGCCTCGGCATGTACATAATTTTTCTAGTATTCGATTTCATTTCGCCAAAATCTATTTTCAAGTGGTTCTCCTTGACAGCCATCTGCCGATGCTCCCACATGTCTAGGAGCATCATACTGTGCTGAGCCAGGGGAACCTTGTCATGGAGGAGTTTTGATTTTTTTTATATTCAGTAAATACACTGCCTGCTAGTTTGGACACTACTGAAAGTTTAATCCTATTCCAAAAATATGCTCTAACCTCTCAAATTTTTTTTTTTTTTTAATTATAATTTTTATTGATTTTTCAGGAATGACACCAAGTTACAATGGAACAGACATTATTTAAAACCATAAACAATTGTACAACATTTGATTAAAGAAACAAATCAATCTAACCTCCCCAAACTGGGAGTTTGACCAACATAAAAAGAAAAAAGAAAATAGATTACACATTTGACCGGTACAATGATTGTTAGTAATGTTATTATCCCCCCCCACCCCCACCCCGGAGCAGTATGTGGCATGTGACAAATTCATAGTGAAAATCATACCTTTATGTCTGGGACAGGATATATAGCAGAACTTCCATTTCAGATCAAATCACATTGTTCCCTCCGATAGGTTTGGACAGCCTCCCCCTCAAGAGGGCCACTGACCATCCTCTCCGAGAACCCATCAAGGGAAGGGCCCCCCAGTATTGACCTAGAGCCTCCCGAGCCAGGACTTCCAAGAGTGTAATCCCCTCCTGGGTACTCAGGTACTCGAAGAATGGGAGCCATCGGGCCTTAAATTTGTCTGTCTACAGTGGAAGTTTGGCTGTTAATTTCTCAATATTCTTAATCTGCTGACAACAGGCTAGCCATTGCCAAATCCTTGGAGCTTTGTCTGACAGCCACTGTCTGGTGATGGCGTTCTGGGTCGCAGCCGTAAGTATATTAAGTATATTTCATTCCTACTGTATGGACCCCCTGAGGGAACTCTCCTAATAGGAGAATCTGGCTTTGCTCAGGAATTGGAGTTTTCAGAAAGGAGCCCATGTGCCCACAGACCTTCTTCCTGAAGTTTTTAATCTTGGGACATCCCCAAGATATGTGTTCGTAAGTACTTATCTGAACGCACCCTCTCCAACATTTATCGAAGGGAACATTCCAAAATGCTTAGTTATGACTGGAGTACTAAAAAATCTAGAGAGACTCTTCCACTTAAACTCTCTCCACATGGGAGAGGCTGTGGTCTTAGTTGCCTGCTCCCAAATTTGGTCCCATTTTTAGGAGGTAAAACTACACCAATCTCAGCTTCCTATTTCTGTTGAATGACCTCTCTCTGTAATGTGCAGTCATCCCTACACAGACCATACAGCTGAGAAATCAGGTGTCTCCCCCCACCACACAAACATCTCCTGGGCAAACTTTAACAATGGGTGACCTCTGTATGTCACAAAGATCTCCCCTCTGCGCCCCCCCCCCCGAGGTCAAATAATGTCTGACCTGCAGGTAGCAACAGAAGTCCCTGTGCGGTAGGCCAAATTCTTCTTGGAGGTGGTTGTAACTTTTTATAATGTCTCCTATAAAGAGCTGTGCCATCGTAACCAGGCCTTTGTCTTGCTAGAGTGCAAATGTCGGGTTAGATCTTCCTGGTGGGAAGTCTCTGCATGCTCTAATGGCCACCTGCCAGAACACCTCTGCATCTAGGTTTAGGCTGTGTGTGATCTCCCTCCAGAAATATGCCAGGGTCTTAAGCCCTGGGGTGGTAGGAGAAGAGACCGTCCTTGGGTCCCATTTATTAAAAAGGACACTGCCTAGATCCAAAGGGCCCAGGAGGTCCCTTTCCATCTGTACCCAGCTTGGTGAACTGCTGCCACTGTTACATGCCACCAGAAACTATAGCTGGGCAGCTCTGTAATAGGCCTGCAGGTCAGGGACACCTAGACCACTCTTGGATTTATCGAGACATAGAACCTTCCACCGTATTCTAGGTCTCTTCCCGCCCCAAATATATTTAGTAAGAATTTTTTGAGTCGTGGTCAAAAATGATCTAGGGAGGCAAATGGGAACAGTATCAAACAACAATAACAGGCAGGGGAGGATATTCATAAGCACTGATTCAGAGCATCCCATTATAGAGACTAGCAGAGCGGCCCATGTCTTACAGTCCTGGCAGATAGTGTCTAGTAGTTTTAAATGGTTGGCATGGTAAAATTTGCTTAAATCTGCCGGGATCTGCACTCCCAAATACTAAACACCCTGTGTGGTCCATTTTAAATTTGTCAATTTCCTGATTTCTGGGGTGACGGGAGCTCCAATAGATAGAATATCTGATTTGGTTTAATTAATTTTAAAATCCAAGATACTACTGTGTTTAGCTTGGAGGGGCATCGCTCTCGGGAGAGAAGTGGCTGGGTTTTGTAAATAGAGAAGGGTGTTGTCTGCGTAGAGGGAAATATGGTTTTCAACCGAGCCTATTTTAATGCAGCTGATATCTGTACTAGATCTAACAGCCAGTGGCTCGATGCTCAGGGTAAATAAAAGGGGTGATAGGGGGCATCCTTGTCTGGTTCTTCACTTTATTTGGAAAGTCTCCGACTAGACTCCGATAAGTTGAATTTGGGCTGTTGGTTTGGAGTATAGGGCTGATATCCAGGCCTGAAATTTATCTCCGAAATTAAACTTTTGTAGAACCACTTCCAGAAAATGTCATTCAAGGCGGTCAAATGCCTTCTCAACGTCTAGCGCCACCACCACTCCCTGCCTGCCCTGCAAGGCACCGTGCATGCTCGCGATGGTTGTCAACAGCCTGAGAACATCATCATGAAGGTGCCTACCTGGCATGAACCCTGCTTGATCGGGGTGTACCAACTCTGTTATGATTGTCTGCAGGTGGTTCACCATCAGTCTGGCGAAGATTTTAACATCTACGCTCAGTAAAGATATTGGTCTGTACCTGCCACGTATGAAGTATCCTTTCCTGGTTTTGGGAGAACAGTGATCAGTGCTCGTGACCACGAGTCGGGGCTAGCCTCGGGAACATGAGAAACATTAAAGACCTGCAGAAGCAGTGGTGTCAGTTCCACTTTAAATTTTTGGTAATATTCAGCCACAAACCCATCTAGGCCTGGGGATTTATTATGCTTAAGAATTTTCATTACGGCTGCTATCCCGCCCAACCCCCCACGTAAATGGGATATCTAATTGTTGGGCCAATTCAGAAGACAATCTGGACATCTGTAGCCTATTTAGTAATTATTCTGTCTTAGCAACTTTGTCAGCCTGAGACTCTGAAGAGTATAACTTGGAGTAAAATTGATGGAATGTTTCTGCTATTCTGCAGGGGGCCATTTCTGCTTTTGGGCACCTGAGTTTTCTTTACTGGTGGATAAACCTGTCTGCGGTCTGCTTGCGTAGGCGGTATGCAAGTAGGCAGCCTGCCCTGTTCCCATCCCTCATAAAATTCTGGGCCACGAATCAGAGAGCATTCTCATAGAAACATAGACTTTGACGGCAGATAAGGCCCGCTTGGCCCACCTAGTCTGCCCATTTCCCTACCTATAGGATAAGCTGCAGATCCTAGTTAACTCAAGAAAACATATGTGAGCACCTGGAAAAACAGTGTGGTGCTATTCTGCATTCATGTCCAAAGACTGAAGTAAATAGATCAGCACCCACACTCCAGACAGAAAACTAGGACTCCACGGATTAATTTAATCATTCCTTTATGTAAAAAAGTGCAAATAAAACACTGGCCAAAATGGCTAGCAAACAGACTGATGTTTCTCCTGGCGTGCTGCCAGGTTTCTTCAGAGTGAATTGATACATAAAACAAGTGCTTTTTTTAATTTTTTTCCCTAGTTAACCAACAGCCTATTTCTTCTTAGCCCCCACAAGAATTGCCTTATGTCTGTCCCATGTATTCTTGAATTCTCCCATAGCTTTAGACCCCACAGCCTCCTCAGGAAGGCTGTTCCATCCGTCCACCACCCTCTCTGTGAAAAAATACTTCCTCACATTGCCCTAGACACCCCCATCTTTAAATTGTGTCCCTTGTTCTTGCACATCTCTTTTTCTGAAAGATGTTACCCTCTTGGACTTTGTTGATTCCACTGAGGTACTTAAAGTTTCTATCATGTCCCCCTCTCCCTCCTTTCCTCAAGGGTATACATATTAAGCTCCTTTAGTCTCTCCTCATGTGGCTTCTCTTGCAGACCCTGCACCATTTTAGTTACCCTCCTCTGGACTGCCTCTATCCTGTCTATGTCCTTGCGGAGATGGGGTCTCCAGAACCGGACGCAGTACTCCAGATGAAGTCTCACCAACTGTCTGTACAGAGGGATAACAACTTCCTGTTTTCTGCTGGTGATGCCTCTCCTTATATATCTCAGTATACCCCAGACCTCCCTACTGCCTTCTTATGTTGCTTGATAACCTTAAGGTCATCTGATATGATTACCCCCAGGTCCCTTTCCATTTTTGTTGTTGTTACTACCTCCCCCCATTGTGTAATCTTCCCCTGGGTTACTGTTTCCCAGGTGCATTATTTTGCACATCTTTGCATTTAATCCAAGCTGCCATACTTCTACCATTCCTCCAACCTTGCCAAGTCCTTTCTTATCCTTTCCCGCCTCCTTGTATATCAACCCTGTTGCAGATCTTTTGTGTCATCTGCAAAAGCATCTTTCCTTCAATCCCTCTGCAATGCCACTTATAAAGACATTAAAAGGACTGGACCCAGTACTGAACCTGCGGTACCCCACTAGCACCCCTCTTTCTTCA
The DNA here is from genome assembly GCA_016271365.2 of Neoceratodus forsteri. Lineage (NCBI taxonomy): Eukaryota > Metazoa > Chordata > Ceratodontiformes > Ceratodontidae > Neoceratodus > Neoceratodus forsteri. The sequence goes on along the minus strand of CM028132.1, from coordinate 370,992,698 downwards.
GAGTGGATTCCATTTACAATTACCTTCTGTGTCTTGTTGTTCAGCCAATGTTTTACCCAGGCTGCCACCCTGGGACCCACTCCCAGGCTGGTTAATTTGACTATTAATCTTTTGTGTGGGACTGTGTCAACTGCCTTGCTAAAGTCTAGGTAGGCCATGTCCACAATCCCTCCCTGGTCTACTACTTTGGTCACTCAGTCAAAGAAATTAATTAGATTCGTCTGACATGACCTTCCCGCTGTGAACCCATGCTGCCTTGGGTCCTGTGCCCCACTGGCCTCTAGGTACTCAACAATTCTTTCCTTCAGAAGTGATTACATTACTTTCCCTACCACAGAGGTCAAACTGACAGGTCTGTAGTTTCCTGCCTCTGTCTTGCTCCCACTTTTGTGAAGGGGAATCACATCCGCCCTCCTCCAGTCCTCAGGTACCACGCCATCCTCCCATGATTTGTTAAAAAGGGTAGTCAGTGGTTTCACTAGTTCTCCCCTTAATTCTTTTAGAATTCTGGGGTGAATTCATCAGGCCCCATTGCTTTGTCCACCTTCAGTTTTAGGAGTTCTTTCAGAACCCTTTCTTCTGTGAAAGGACTGAGATCGACCCCCCATCAAGACTGCTTCTGTTATTGGATTGAGCACCCCTCCTCCTTTTTTGTGACTACTGAGCAGAATATTAGTTCAGTATCCCTGTTTTCACTGTCCTCTCTGCCCACCCACCGTCCATTCTATTCAGCCTCACTATCCCTCCCTTTGTCTTTTCACGCCCCTGATGTACCTATAAAAGGTTTTATCCCCTTCTTAACCGGAAGTTGGCTATCTTTTCCTCAGTTTGGGCCTTTGCTATTCTGACTTCCCTCCCGCTTCCTTCTGCCTTAACTGGTACAGCCTCTGTTCTGCTTCTTCTGTGTTTCCTTACACTTCTTGAATGCTATCTTTTTCTCCCTGACTTTCCCTGCCACCTCTTGAGAACCATAGTGGCTTTTTCTTTCGTTTTGATATGTTTATTTGCTTGACACAAAGGCTTGTTGCCTATGTGATGGCAGTTTTGATGTTTCCCCATTATTGCTCCACCCCTCCTTCTAGCCTGTTTTTTTTTTTTTTTTTTACTTCGCCCATACCCCCAGGCATCCTTCAGGAGTGCCCGCCCGGAGTCCTCCCTACTCCCAGCCTGAACCCTCGCATCTTCCCTGATCTCCTCCTCCCCGAACAACCCCAGGTAGGCCCGACCCCTGGTACCATCTCCCGGGCTGATTCCGCTCTCCCTTGGTAGTGGACTCCTAAGTGTGAGGTGCCTACCTGTTATGTCATTGGGGTGGCCCTTGGAGGAAGACCATGGGCGCGTTTGGGCAGGCATTTGGGATGTGTGAGAAGTCCACTGGGGCCACCATCATTTCACTGAAGGTGTGGGAGGCTTTTCTTGGCTTTATGCCCCCCCCGGCGCAGCTTGGTGCGTTACAGTGATGACCAGCGTCCCACCGAGCTCCGCCCCCCTTTCGGCCTGCAGTGCGCATACATCCTGGCTACCTCCAGCCTATGCAGAGGTCGCTCAGAAAACACTATCCTACTTCACCCCAGGAAGGAGAGCTGTCACAGACGCCCATCCCTTCCCACCCCTGCTGACCTCCGACTTCCGGGCTCGCTCCCAAACACAGGTCATCGGCGCAGCGAGGTTAGCATCTAGAGCCTTAACCCCAGCACCACTGGGCTCTTCTAGCCTGTTTGCTAGTGCCTTTCTGGCACTCCCCATCTGCCAAAGTCAGCCCTCCTGAGTTCAGTGCCCTCACTTTTGTAGCTTGCATTCTGTAGCTGAGTTTATCGTGAACCACACTGTTTGATGGTCACTTGTTCCCAGATGGCACCCACTTCTAGATCTGAGATCCTCTCACTGTCCCCATTTGAGAGTCGAGGTCTAAGTTGCTCCCTCACAAGTGGGTTCCAAACTAGCTGTCTGAGGCATGCCACCTGTAGGGCATCAAGAATGGCCCTGCTCTTGGATGTGGCTGCAGCAAATGTGCTCCAGTTAACATCTGGCATATTCAGGTCTCTCATCAACAGCATCTCCCCTTTCTCTGCCATCCTAAGAATGCCTTCTATCACATCCTTGTCCATTCCCTCCCCCTGACATGGGGGTCTGTATACAACCCTGTGCGGATTGTGGTGTAATTTCCAGTTTCTAAGGTGACCCACAGTGCCTCCTCTCCTCCCTGTTTACTCTTTTGTTCAGTTGCTTTTATCCCTTCCTTTACATAGAGAGCTACTCCTCCCCTCTCCTGCCCTGTCTCTCCTGTAAGTTATGTACCCTGGTATGTTAACATCCCAGTCATGGTTCTCTGTACCACGCTTCTGTGACTGCTACGATATCCAGGCATCCTTCTTCCATCAAGGCCACCAGTTCAGGGAGCTTGTTGCCCAGACTACAGGCATTGGTACTCATTACCCTCCATTTCCTGATGACCTTACTCCATTTTGCCCCATCCCTGTCCTTATTGCCTTTGTCACTTTCTCCATTTACCCCTGCCCTTCTCCCTATTGACATCTCTGTCTTGGTGTTTTACCTCACTTACTACCCTGACTTTTTGGGGTGCTAGATTTCCTGTTCCTTTCCAGTGCCTCCCCTTGGCTAGTTTAAATGTTTGCCAATGAAGCATTTAAACCTATCACCTAGGATTCTGGGTCCCCTCCTGGACAGATGCAGCCCATCATGCCAGTATAGGCCTGCATCACTCCAGGTGGCCCCCCAGTCTCCAATGAAGCCAAATCCTTGAGCTCTGCACCAGTTTTTCAACCACTGATTGAATCCCATGGTGTGGAGCACCCTAGCCTCACCCATGCCATAGACAGACAGCATCTCCGAGAAGGATACCGTGTGTTCTACTTGTCTAAAGCCCCTCCCCAACTCCACAAACTCTTCCTGCACTGCTCTGATCCCTTTCTTAGCCAGGTCATTTGTCCCTAGGTGGACAATGACATCCAGCTCCCTCCACTGTGCAGCTGCTCCAGCGATCCTGAGGATTTGCTTCCTGTCCCTCCAAGCCATGGCGCCCCTTCCTCCCCCAGTTCTACCTTCCTAACAATGGAGTCCCCCACCAGGAGTTGTTTCCTTCCCCTGTGGGGTCCCATGCCACCCTCCTGTGGGTCTCCCTCGTGGAGGTTCCCCGCATCCTCCTTGGTCTTCACTGTGGGTGCCTCCTTAGAGGAACCATACTTTGCCAGAATGGCACAGGAATTGTGGAGAGGTACAACTGGAGGGATGTGCCTCTGTTCTACCAACCTCACCCTCCCTGAGCCAACTGTGGTCCAACCGCTCCTCTTTCTTGGCAACCTCTGAGGCAACAGCAGTGGCCCTGGTGGTCCCTGGATGGAAGAGGAGGTCCCACGAATCCTGGCCAACTCAGCCTGGAGATGAGCAACCTCCTCTCTCTGCCCAGAGAGGTGCCTGCAGATGGGACAACACCACATCCTCCAGAACGTCTTCCGGAAGACTGCTGCTCCACAGCCACTGCACTGCACCACTCCCATCATGTCTTATTTCTGGCCCCTTCACTGTTGTTTGGAATCCTTACTCTTTCCTTTTTTTTTTTTCTTCTCTCCCTACTTACTTACTGCCTCTGTGCCCTTTAAGCTCCTGATCGTCCTGTTCTGAGATAAGAAGATCCCTTATTTCTCAGTAGACCCCTTACTTGCTCAGAGGCAGACCTCCAGCAGCTAGGGGGAGCCAGAGAGCTACTCTTGCCCTTCTAGGATGGTGAGTCTTTGGTGGCTCTGTGATCACTCACTTCCTGCTCCCAAACAGGAAGTTACTGTTGTCAGTCAAATCACGTGCCTATAAAAGTGGAACTAGTTTTGGGTGGAGGGAAGGAGGGCAATATAGTCCCAGTAGAGAAGTCCAGTCACACAGCACTCCTTCCTCCTGGTGTTCTCTGCCAAGTCACTGGCATAATCTATCTAGGGCAGTGTTTAAATCTAGCTTCCTTCTAGCTAAGTGACTCCCCCTACTTAACAGATCTTTCTACATGTAATTAAATTTCACAGCTAACAACCCCCTTCAGCCACCTGAGAGTTACACCTAGATAACTGCTTTAGATAACCATGTGCTTCAGCTAACTCAGACAAACACACTAACTTTTTTTTTTGTTTGTGTTTTTTTACCCTAAATTGAAGGTCCCAGTAGAAGAGTTCTACTTCTTTAGTCCCAGTAGAGAAGTCCAGTCACACAGCACTCCTTCTTCCTGGTGTTCTCAGTCTTTACTTTAATAACGTCTTCAAGCTGCACTCACAGCCACTTAATTTCCTTTATTAAGGCTGACGTGGCATTCGGTCCCCCCTGCCCCGTGTATCATTTCTAATTCCTTGATTTCCTGTTCTAGACATTTTTGTTTCTTATAAGTTTCTTTTTTCTTATGAGAGGCATAAGAGATGGCCTCACCTCTGACTACAGCTTTCAATCCATCCCACAAATATTTAACCTGAGAGACTGTGCCAGTGTTTTCCTTTAAATACTTAACTATAGTTTCTTTAATTTTCAGGTTAAATGTCTCATCTTTAAGAAGCCCCACGTTCAATCTCCAAACTGTTTGCTTGTCCACAGGACCCAGATCTATTGTGAGACTAACCTTGGCATGGTCTGTCAAGTATATGGGATGAATCTCTAAATCTTTGATCGTGTGACCCCAGGTCTTTTGGGTGTAAAATCAGTCTAGACACGAGAAGGAATTTTCTGAGTGTGAATAAAAGGTGAAGCTCCTATTTGAAGGATAGGCCTCCTTCCAAGCATCCACCAATCTGGCCTCCACTCTCAAGGATTTGAGAAGCTGCGAGGCCGTCTGACCCCCGTTTCGATCCAGGCAACCTATCAAGGGCAGAGTCCTCTACGCAGTTCCAATCCCCTCCTAGTATTATCTGCCCTTCAGGAAGGAAGGCCACATGGCCAAAAATATACCAGAAGAATTGAGGCCTCTGTGGCATGGGACAGTATACACTGGCTATGTGAATAACCATGCTTGCTATCTTACACAAGAGGGTGACCAACCTGCCCTCCTGGTCAGTGAAGGATCCTGTTCGTTCAAACCTCAGCCCCTTCTGAACCAAAATTGCCACCCTGGCTTTTTTAGCTTTCGGATGGGAGGACAAAACCACCTCCTCAACACAATTTTTATGCAGTTTTTCATGTTCTGTGGAGGAAAGGTAGGTCTCCTGAAGTAACCCTATGTTGCAATTGGCTCAGGTTAAGTCCCTTAACACATTATAAAGCTCGACTACCGAGTTTATCCCCTTTACATTAAGAGATATCACTTTAAGGGACCTCATTATGTGGACTGTTTGGGGGGACTTTGATCCCTCAATGACCAGGGAGCCATCCAAAAGACCATTCACCACACTGCAAACGCAGGGACCCTTGGTAACATTTAAGCATATGTATATCACCTGCCCTGACTACCCAGACCAGACTTCGAGAATGCTACTCCCCATCCCTGACCCCAACATAACAGGATCCATTCCCCCTCCCTCCCCGAATCCCAAAACCCAACATTTTCCCAGTATCATAACAAGTGCTTCTCAGAAGGAACTTCCTTCTGACCTGAAGCGTAGACCCCTACCCGTGGGCCTCAAACGCCACCACCTCAGGGCCTGCAATGCAGGTCTCAGGGTGTGGAGTGGTCTTCAGGGTGAAGTCGAGCTGCTCCCCTTGTAAGCCAGGCAACTACAAGAAAAAATGTTGGCCTACGAGGATGAGATGGAGGTATCCCCCAGTCCAAACCGCCATTGAGTCCCCCAAATTTTTATATTTAGGTTTGGTAATCTGGTCATATGAATGAAGGGTTGGTTGGTTAGTTACAGCGCAAAGTGGGAGGTATGGGGCATCACACTGGTCCCTCCGCAACCACCCTAGTGCACCATACGTAAGTTGGTCTTGGAGAATATGAGGCCTTACAGCCCCCCCCCCCTTAATTACTACCAAGCAGGATTGCTACTTGTAACTTTCACATTATAAATTCAGTATACCCCTGCTAAAAGCAGCAGATAAGCTGCACAACATAAAGTCCTTATCAAAATCACCGGACAGCCACCTTAGCACGCTGAGTGCATTACTCAAAGGTCTGCTTCAATGCTGGTAATGGCTTATCTTGACTCCACTAAGGCCCAGAGTGAAAAGTCCTGCAGCAGTGGAAGTAAAACATTGCACGCGCTGGACCATACCATTTTTCCCCCCAAATGAGTCTCTCTTTTGTCAGGTCTGAGTCACAGTCTATCGTGTCTCCAACAGTCACACAGTAGTCTCAAAGTGGCCCCGACTGCACAAATAGGTGTTCCGGTGCTTTATAGTGCGAGCCACATAACACAAGAGACACAGTTCAATTAACCAAAACCTCTGAATTACTTCTTTGGGGGTGGGCAGAGTGAAATTCTAGATGTAAACCAGCATGATATCGTAGTGGACGACAAAGGCTAAACTAATAATGATAAGCACTTGTAGGATTAGATCTTATCCCTTTACGATTGGGCTCAGGATGGGCACTTGTTGATCAGCACCTTGCAAAGGTGCGCCAAGTCTTTAAACAATAGCTCATCTGGACCATAGCCTCTCTTTTTTGCCTCCGACGTTGCTTTCCCAGCTGGCTCCCATTTCAGTTGAAGGAGCACCTGTTCCACCGCGTCCTGCTGGGTGTCAGGTAAGGAGATCCCGATCTTCTGAAGAGGTTAGGTGGCCTGCAACAATGTATCATACAGCTTTTGTCCATTGTCCCAGAAAACCAACAGTTTGTCTGGGTAGCCAAGTTGAGCTCTGATGTTTTTCTCCTTCAGCTGTTTTATTACTGCCAAACCTTGTTTGCGTCTTTGCATAGTAGCTGTGGGGAAGTCATGGTCCACATATACTCGTTTCCCATCCAAGTTCAGGTTTTGTTTCCCCCAGGCCTTCCTCAGTACCATCTCCTTCAGCAGGAATATGTTAAATGTGACCAGGATCGACCTCGGCAGGGCTCCGGGTTTTAGCTTAGGACCGAGGGACCTGTGCACCCTTTCCAGCTCGATTCCGGGATGTCCATTTCTTTGCAGAGCTATATCATGACAAATTCAGATGGGTTGTCCTGTTTACTGCCTTCCAGAAAGCCAAAATGCAGATTGTTTTTCTCCTGCCCTTTGATTCTGCATCCTCTGCTCTCATTGTGAGCTCCCTCTCTCTCTTTGCAAGGTACAAGACGGCCCGACTCAACCTCATGGTGTCTTCCGTTACTGCATTCAGGCCTGTCTCCACCTCCAAAGTCCGGCGCTCCAATCTTTTAAAATCTTGCTTTATGTCTTTGACATTAGAATCTATACGGTGCAACATTTTCATGATGTTGGAGGTTGCCCGGCTATCTCTAGAGCTGCTGCCGTCATTCTCTACCCCGAGCCCGCTGCCAATTCTGATGCCCTTGATGGCAATGCACTCGAGCTGTGTTCAACCTGGGAACCTCTATGACTGAAGTCCTTGGTGCCTCCTCTACCCCTTGATCTGGCTGCCTGACTCATCCTGGAGTACGACAGATCTGTCTGTTCTGCAAATGTAAGCTGTATACTGATTTAATCACCGCGGACCGGGAGCTGTGTGATTAAGCCTCCATTACTGTCGGCAACGTCACCGGAAGTCCTAAAATTCTTGTTTTAATGTTGAAGCCACGACTCCAGGTATGCGCATTAGCATCAAAATCAAATCAAACACTAGAAAACTTATGTACATGCTATGGCATTTATGCGTTTGTCAGTAGTACTTATGCCAGCAGGATAACTGCAACCATGAACTTTGAAATTTAAACTAAAAGCTGACAGTATCCGTTTAACTTTTTCTGATGTGCCCTGTTGTGTTGGAGTAATCATGTAATCGCAACTAATTAGTGCGAGGCCCTGGTTTTTCCCTATTCATTTTATACTGGGAAATAGCATTTCCTTTTGCTTGGCTGCCCTGTGGCCCAGCAGTAACACATTGCATTCCAACACATGTAACCTGGATTCAGCAGTGAGCCAGTGAATCAATGGCTGGATGCTATGGGTGTGTAAGAACGTACAGGAGCTCTTGCAGTAGGCAATTAGGACTAAGCCACCAGAAACTAGGACTTCACGGAGAACGGTCTATAACGGGGGACTGCCCCCCAGACATCTGCATGCTAACATCCGCCAATGATATGAGGGGTGGTCCCCCACATCCACTTTAGTTCTCCCACTGGAAACCTGTGAGAAGGTCCGGGGGAGAGGAGAGAGAGAAAGAGAGAGGACTCCTGGAGCCACAGAAAGGCCGAGATGGGGATAGAGAGCAGGTGGATGGAGGGAGGGAAAATCCTGGCTACTGCAACAGCTCTTCTCGAAGATCTACTGTTACAGTACGTTCTTACATAACTGTGCTATCTTACTTCGAGGGGGTTCCTGCAACAGGCAACACTATTAGGATGGAGTCCCAAGAAGTACCAAAAGGAAGGAGACAGCCCTTGGGAGGAGGATAAAGGATTGCAGTAGGCAGAAAAGGAAAGAAGATGCAGGAGGGCCCCTAGTCCAACGTCAGCCCTGAGTGATGAAAGTAGCCCCCACCCCGACTGCCCTCCCTAATGCAAGGGAGGGTAAACTCCCAGGAGGCTGTCGAGTGGATGGCCATGGCAGACATGACCTTGAAGTCAGCAAAGGATGTGGCTAAACTCCCAAAGGAGTGGCCCAATGCAACCCCAAGAAGGGGGCAGTTGATGGAAAGAGGGCTAAATGAGGGACAGAGAGTTGACCCCTGTGACCAGTGTAGCACAGCAACAGGGGGCGACCCGCCCCAGGGAGTGAGGGAGAAAAGAGAGCCTAGTGGACTGTTTTGATGGCATAGTCCGGTGGGCATATAACCCCAGGACTGTGCCTATTTTGAGGGTAATATGGAGCCACATCCCCCTGAGGAGAATACTCTAAATAGATTGCTAGTAAAGGCATAATCTGAATAAGGGAAAGGACAGACCCTAGCCTGGTAGGGGCTGAGGAAGAAAACAATGCAAAGACCTTGTGAAAGAAAAAACTAGGACTCCAAGAACCTCGGAGCCTAAAGCTGTTGGAAGTCCTTCTAGCTGTAGAGACCACAGCTGGATGCAGAAGAACCCTTGCAGAGGGTATCCCCTGGAAAGAAGTGGGAGACCCGTGACAGACCCATGTCTCACTCACAACCAAAAGGTGAAGGGCAGAGCCTGCAGAGGTGTGGACCTCCTGAATTTGACAGGAGCAAGAGGTGCCCCCAAACCAAACCTGGGAGTGGGAGATAAGGGGAACCAACCCTTATAAGTAGTCCACACTGATCAATGGTCCCCATGAAAGAATGGGGTTGGGGGGTGGGGATTCTGGAAAACAGTATCTGGCCTCCACCAGAACCACAGTCAGATGTGGAGCAGGGAGGTTCTTAAACAAGAGAAAGCCACATGTAGAGGCAGCCAAAAGGAACAGTGGGGAGGGCTGAGGTCCAAAGGACCAAAGCCCCCATGGATACAGAAAGCAGGAGAGGGTAGGGGAACCACTGCCGCTGTGACACCCAGATGCTTGCTAAGGAGCCATCCTGCTTCCACGGACTTCAAGAAGGGGGAGATCATCTGAAGCAGGCACACATATGTCTCCCCCCCTTTTTTTAACCATGACCAGACTCTGGAACGAAGGGGTAGAGGTCAGAAGGAAGTGCGTTGGATGGGGATGTAGGTTGACCTGAAAGTGGTCGCCCCCTTTACTAAACACTGGAACCAGTCTGACGTAGGGCGAACCTGCCGGTGAGACCAAGCCTGCATATGGCTGGGAATGTCCATCAGGCTACCTGGGACTCCGGGGGCCTGTAAGGCTGACCGACGAAGGCCGTAGCATATGGGCCCTCACCCAGATCGTCCGGTCTCCTGGGGAAGGAGACACTAGCGGGGGACTTTTCCAATGGGAAGAAGCACCGGAATGCACACATACTGTACCTGTCAACAGGCAGTGGTAACATCAGAGGGAGTAGGGCTGGAGAGTCGGGTGGGGAAGACAAACAAACTCTGCAGGCAACGAGGGCACCCAAGTGGCTAAGGGAAGCTCCATCCAGGACTAGCGTTTCCAGAGGAAGGGTCTTCCCCACTGGAGCAAGAACTGGACTAAAAGGCTGAGGCCAGTCAAACTCCGAGCACACTGGACCTCAAGGGTCCGTGTACAGAGAGGGTACTCAAGGACCTGGACAGGGCTACCACAGAAACTGCCCCAGACAAAGGGGTCAACGGTCAGAAGAAAAACCAGGCCGCAGTCTGGCTACAGGGGAACTGTGCCCTGTCTGAGAGGAAGTAATACCTGAGCCCCATAGGATCCCTGACACGCCTAACTACAGAGCAGCCTGGAGGCCACAGAAGTGAGCGCCAGTGATACTGGGCCACAGGACCATCGTCGGGCCTCGAAAGAGAGCCGGCAAGAGAGATGGGCCCACGAAGACACCCAATTATAGCAACCTGGAAGCCAGAGAAGCAGACGCCGGTGACACTGGGCCACAGGACTATTGGGCCTTGAAAGAGAGCCGGCAGGAGAGATGGACACAGGGAGATGCCAGTAGGAACAGTGGTGACCAAATAACCATTCGGACCATCTGGTAGAGGGGACCAGAGGAGCCCTGGGGGTAAGTGGCCAGAATGTCGACAAAAGGGAAAAAAATTCCCTGACCCCAGTAAGTGGCTGTCCATAACTGTGAAACAAAAAGGCCTGTGGGCACAGGCAAGCATCCCGCTAAGGGAAGGTGTATATCCAGATCTCTGGCAAGAGACCAGAGCAGAAGCCCCCCAGAAAAGGATCGTATGAGGGGGGCTTAGGTCCTTAGCACTGGAGCAGGAGGCATAGGTCCACGACCACCTGGAGCCCCCCTGTGTCTTCCAGTGCCCATAGGTGGCCTGGGGGGGGGGATTTTAGACCCACCTTTAGTGATAGGGAAAAAAGGTTCTTCACCAGATGGGCGGGAACGTGGGCCTTCTAAAAGGACGCCCAAAACGTTCCAATCATTTTCAAAAGAAAGATCTGAAACTATCATCTAGAGGAAAGGGGCAAAACAGCCTCCTCCCTCTCTTTCTTAGGTGTCCCCTGGAGGAGGGCAGCTGAGCCAGGAGTCAAGAAGAGATGGTACAGGAAGCGCAGATGCCTCGGCCCTATGGGCTTTGTAGGCTGGAATGACCAGAACAGAAGAGGCCCGGTGCTTGCTCTGAAGCCTGGAGGATAGCTGGCAATGGGATAGCCGCTTAGAGCAATGACTGGCAGGGTGGTGTGCCCCACACTACTGGCTGTGAGACCTGGTATGGAGGGCTTTGCTATACTCTTGTTAGAAGGACAGCAACTCCTGGACATCTCCCCTGAACAGAGAAGGGCCCCAGAACGGGGCGTCCATAATGGAGGCCTGAACATCCGGGGTAAAATCAGCTAGGTGCAGCCAGGCGTAATGCCAGAGGCATATGGCTGCTGCCGTGCACCGAGCAGAGACATCCACTGTATCATAAGAGGTGCAGAGGGTGTGAAAACCCACACTGGAGGCAGGGCTGAGTAGCTGCTCCACCCGAGTCTTAGCAGGGGAATCTGGTTGTTCCCTGCTTGTCTCATAAGAGTCTGTTGATGCACCATCATGTGAGCAAGATAATTCTGGGCACCCAAGGCCAGGGTGGAAGAGGCATAGATCCTTCGCCCTAGGATGTCCAATTGCCTGGACTCCTTGTCCGGAGGGAAGTCACTCCGCTATCTAGACTCCATAAATACATCCTGAGCATCAGATAAAAGAGGGGTTGGCCTTAGGGTAGGTATCGAAGTGTGGCCAGTCATCAGGGGCATGGTATAACAGATCTGCCTTCTTGGGCATGAGAGGGACCAATGCCAGTGGCTGCCAAATGGTAGAGGTAATATCATCGTGGGGGGAACACTAAAGGTGGGATTACCACTGATGCTACCTCTGGGAAGCACAACTGTTCTACCACAAGGCGACTTTGAGGGTCCTGCTCCTCTGTATGCCAACCTTGAGAGGTCTGAATAAGTCTCATCGCCTCCAAAAAGGAAGGGTCCTCTTGAGGGGATTTAGTGGTGTCCCGAACCCACACTTTCTCCGGGGCGACTGAGGGGAGGAACCCAGAGGCTCCAAAGAGTCCAATGTCACGTTTATGAAGCATTCGGACTCAGAAGTGGTGCGCTGATTGGCCAGAGTCAGAGACAACCCCAGCGTTCGGTAGGTGCTCCACCGAGGAGAAGCTTTGTTATCCAGTGAAAGAGGATCTCACATTGGGGAAGGGACTCGGCATCATCCAGGCTGGTGCCAGGCACTGAGCGGATGCCCACCAGGTGTTAAAAAGGCACTGTAGTCAGCCGGTGTTCGGTAAAAGAACACCGGGAGATAGGAACATCCCAGGAAATGTGTTGGGAGACCATATAAAGGACCCGACAATGGTCCAGATGGATTGGACCGGAGGCCCAGAGTCAAGCCCGAAGAGGGGCCTGAAGGACAGCTAGAAGTCAGACCCAACAGTGGCTGCTGGTTGGGCGATGGCCCTGGAAGATCCAGGTTCTGAGGCCGCACCCGGGGATCCGAAGAAAGGTCGAGGCAGTACAGCCGGAGGTGTCTGGTCGGAGGAAGGAGGACCAGTGGATCCTGGTGGTGTGCCGTCCAGCGCTGGGTCTGGGAAGAGCGGGCCGGCAGACAGTGGCCCTGCCTGCACCTGGTGGGAAGGACCCGGAATAGGGACCACCAGCGGCAGCTGAGAAGCCTGAGGCGTGGGCTGTGGCCCTGCAGGACCATCGCCGTACCCCAAACTGGGATCCAGCGAAAACGCTGGGGGTGGGACAGTAGAAATACTGGCGTCCAGATACCCGGCTGTGCCACCTGGCTGATGATCCTGAGGGTGAAAGGGCCAGAGTGACAGGGGCGGTGGGACGAAGGAAGAATCCCCGAACCCTCAGAAGCGCCACCCGCTGCTGTGATCAAGGCAGCCAGGCGAAGGAGGGCTGGTGTGCACCAGATTTGAACCCCTCCCCCACACGGGAAGAACCAGCATTGGCCGTGGCCCTTGAAGGCGACCGTGACCCAGAAAGCGGACCGCTCGTGGTCCAGATGTTTCTTGTGCCTCTTCTTGGCAGCAGTGACGGCCTCAGGAGAGATCCCCAAGTATGCACTCCGGGCCTGCAGGTCTTTCTCCATGGCAGCCAATTTCTGTTGGAAGAGGTGGGCCTCCAGAACCTTCTGGCATCATTTCAGCATGGTCTGGTTAAACTTCTGGCAGGCTTCGGTATCATGGTCCGGTCCTAGGCAGATGATGCAGGAAGAATGGCTGTCCTTTTCTGGAATCTGTTTGCTGCAGGCATATTTAGATTTGTGGGAACCCGCAGAGGAAGTCGGCGAAGACATGCAGCCAGTTAAGAAAGGCGAAGTACAAATTGAAAATAACAAAAATCTCAAAGTTATACTTATAAATGGCATTCAACAGATGCACCTTTCCGCTAAGTCCGATGAGCGCAGGTCGACGGTGGGAAAAGAACTGAGGTGGGTGTGGGGGGACCACCCCTCCTATACCACTGGGGGACATCAGCGTGCTGACGTCAGGGGGGGCGGTCCCCCATTATAGACTGCTAGCTAGAAGTTTTCTGTGTGGTCCTAGCACCTGGCAGCTTTGTCCTAACGATGTTGCCTACTACAAGAGCCTGATCGAAGTAAGATCAGTGCTTCCCTGATGGGGGAGGATGGTCTCATGTTCTGCAGCCACATCGACTCCTGTAGCAGGCCATGGTGGGTTCACCTTACTAATGCAGGGCTTTATTGTGGTTCATGTGGCCTTTGTGGCATGATGCTGCCATAGAAACACAAAAACACAGAATTTGCTGGCAGATAAGGACTGCTTGGCCCACCTAGTCTGCCCATTTTCCCCTACCTATAGTATCACCGCAGACCCTACTTGATCTCTGGATCCAGTCACCTACTCCCTCTTTCCCTAAGATTCCCTTACTCCTATCCCATGCATTCTTGAACCCCACCACTGTTTTTGCCCCCATCATCTCCACTGGAAGACTGTTCTAGGAAGCCACCACTCTTTCTGTGAAGAGGTACTTGCGCACATCTTTCGTGAATCTATCCCCTCCAGTTTCTTATTCCCCCTTGTCTTTGTGCATCTTTTTTCTCAAAAATACTTTCCTCCTAACCCGTAGGGATGCAAGGGTTGAGGTGCTGGATGCCTTACCTTGCGCATGCCGCGAGCCCGGTTTGGGAACAGCCTCGGGGTGCTGGTGGGGGCGTAGCAGGATGGAACATGCCAGTAGGGAGCTCTCCTCTCCCAAGGATGGTGAGGGTGAGTTGGCGCTCCCCATAATTCCGCTCCTACCGGGTGGAGGTCTGGTGGGAAGCGTAGGCGGAGGGGGGAGGCAAAAAACATTGGGAGGTGGAAGGGGCTGAGCTGGCGCCATGGGGTGCGATGAGTACCTCCACACACTCACACAGCTGTGTGCTGGGGTCTGAAGGGGGCGGGTCAGGGAGAAAATCTGTAAAAATCTCTATATGTGTCCCCATCGCCAGTTGGTGGGAAGAGGAGATGATGGGGACCAAATAGCTAGATTAAAAAAAACAAAAAACTTCCCTCCTGTACCTTATTTACCCAGTGAGGTATTTAAAGATCTCTATCATATCTACCTCTCCCTCTTCTCTTCCAAGGTGTACATATTTAGGTCCTTAAGTCTCTCCTTGTATGGTTTGATGCAGACCCTGCATCATTTTAGTTGCCCTCCTCTGGACCTCGTTCACTCTATGTCCTTCCAGAGATGTGGTCTCTAGAACTGGACAGAGTACTCTACTTGGGGTCATACAAGCGATCTATACAGTGGCAATGCCACCTCCCACCTTCTGCTGGTGATGCCCTTCCCTGTGCACCCCAGTATCCCATTAGCCCTTCCAACTGCCTTGTCACACTGCCTGGCCACCTTTAGTTCATCCGATATGATTACCTCCAGGTCTCTTTCCTGCTTCATTTTTGTCACTACCACTCCTCCCATTCTGTATTCTGTCCTTGCGTTTCTGTGCCCCATGTGCATTACTCTGCACTTTTTCATGTTGAAACCCAGCTACCATACCCTTGACCACTCCTCGAGTTTTTAATCAGGTCTCTGCTCATTCTTTCCACCCTTTTGGAGTGTCCATCCTGTTGCAGATTTTGGTGTCATCCGTAAAGAGGCAGACCTTCCCTTCCAACTCCTCTGCAATGTCACACATAAAGACGTTAAAAAGGACTAGTCCCAGCATTGATCCCTGAGGCACCCCACTGGTCACCCTCCTTTCCTCGGAGTGAACTTCATTTTCCACCACCCTCTGTTGCCTATCCCCTAATTTCTTACCCAGTTTACCACCTCTGGACCCACTCCTAAGCTTCCCCAGCTTGCTTATTAGCCTCCTAAGTGGAACAGTGTCGAAAACCTTGCTGAAATCTAGGTAAGCCACATCCACTGCTCCACCCTGATTTAATTCCTTAGCCACCCAGCCAAAGAAATCCATCAGATTCATTTGACATGACCACCCCTAGTGAATCCATGCTGCCTCGGGTCTTGTAACCCACTGGATTCAAGATATTCCACAATCATTTCCCTCAGCAGTGACTCCGTTAACTTTCCCCACCACTAATGTCAAGCTGACTGGACTATAATTGCCAGCCTCTTCCCTTCTACCACTTTTGTGTAGTGGGACTACATCTGCCCTCCTCCAGTCCTCTGGAACCCCTCTTGTTTCCGAAGAACTGTTAAACAGGACTGTCAGAGGTGCAGCCAGTACCTCCCTAAGCTTCTTCAATACCCTTAGATGCACCCTATCTGGCTCCATTGCTTTGTCCACTTTCAGACTGGAGAGTCCCTTCAGGATACTGTGGCCCCTTCCCTTCTTTCTCTGTGAGCATTAAGTATTTGTTCAGGAGGTCTGCCATTTCCTGGTCCTCTTCTGCACATTCTCCCTCCCCCTTCCCATTTTAATCTTACAATCCTACCACTCATCTTCCTCTTTTCACTTACATACCTAAAAAATGTCTTGTCCCCTTTCATCACCACCTGGCTTATTCTCTCTTCAGTTTACGCTTTCGCACTCCTTACTGCTTTCCCTGTTTCTCTCAGTTTCCCCTGATATTCCTCCCTGACGTGAAGGAGGCATGAGAGATGAAAATCAGTGTCTGAAAACTGTCCAGCCTGTAAGAATAACAGCTGCCGGCACTCTCAGACCCCATACCACAAAACGTTTGAGGTTCAGAGGCTGCAGTTTGTAGGTCACCAGAGCTTGACAGGGCAAAGGATAGTACCCGACAAAAGTGATAAAACGCTCTATAATAAAAAAACAAAGTTTGTCCATTGCTGTTGCTTTGAACTACGTTTCTCATATGTGCAAGATAGTCTTTATTTTAGTCTTTGGTAACCGGGTAAGGCCCACTAGGCACAAGTGCCTGTTTTCAGGGGTGACCTGGGAGCACTGGGCGGTTAAGTGACTTGCTCAGAGTCACACAGTATGCAAGTGGAGGGTGTGAGAATCAAACTCAGGTCTGGTCTGCTGGATTTATCAAGCTCGTTCACACCTTGTTCCTCTAACCTCTAGGCTATACTGCCACAGAGTTCTTCAAAGCTCTAATTAAAGGCTTAGAACAAAACAGTGGACCCTATACACTACCTGACCTGGCACACACTATGCTGGGCAGCTATGGGCTGTGCACCTGGCCCAGGGAAACACACGGCAAGGATTCCCCATTCCCTGCTGCGCAGGTGCAGAGATCCAGACTATGGGAAGGGCCAGCCAAGGGGCTGGAATTTGGCCTGACACTGTGCTTCCAAATCAGAAGCCTGGCCAACCTGAGCAGAAGATCATAGGATATAGCAGTCTGCATAAGGACTGCCTTATCCCCGTAGGCACAGATCGTTCATTCACATTACAAATAAATAACCACCCCAGTCTGGCGCATCAGTGCAGTGACTGGGCTGCTGCTCAAGACGCAAGTGACATGGGTTCGGGAACGAGCCAGGGTCGACGGAGTGGGGAAGGAGGAAGGCACAGCATCCCAGAAGATGCTTTCCTCCCCTCCAGAGAGGGAGGGCTGCATTGTCCACTGCAACACCGCCATATGGGTGACCAGAGATGGTAGGGCAGTGGGGCCTCACAGCTCATGCATGTGGAGAATGTGGGCAGACGTTTCATTGTGCCTGACTATGTTAGTGCTATTGATTTTATGATGCACACTGTCATGGAGTGAGAAACAAAGACAAAAACTGATATTCTAACTGATTGGATGATGTCCAGTCTCACTTCTACAACTGCAACAAGTCTTGTGTCCCCCACCCTCCCAGAAAGCTCTCCCAGGTTCCCTGTCAGAATGAGCTGCTGGCCAGATATACTTTCTCCTCCTGTCGCTGCACTAGAATGAGCAGAAACCCTATACCAGCGGGTTAACAACTGGACTGCACCCTAAGGAGCAAGTTGAGGGGTACCAGGAATGGCCAGGGCCCTGAAAGAGCAGATCCTCAGCAGTCAGGCAGCAGAAACCTACTGTGATTGAAGGAGGTTCTAGTCAGATGATGAAGAAGGGGACATAAACACCATCTTAAAAAAAAAAAAAAAAAAAAAACAACTGTCAGGGAGTATGCACCAGTTATGGAAGCCCCCTGGCAGGCATAACCTAAGCCCCCCTGACACTGAACTGGAAGAGCTAAAATGGCTTCATTTGTGCCATACTCTGCCGGACCCACACCTAACACAACCCCCTCCCAGCAGCACAGCTGCATGATGTCAAGCACTATCAGGGCTTGGGACAGCAGCACAGCAGGGGAGGGATGTTAGTGCATCTGTAGGTGTCTGATGGACATCTCGGTGAGTAAAACCCATCACTATGTGTTGCATATCATGTTACATAGGGCCATCTAGGTATACTGCATAGAGCCACGCAATTTTACGCCTTACAAAATAAAAAATAAAAAAACTAACAAAGAAACATTTCCAGGGATCGATAAGCTGAGATTTTAGGAAGGTGGTATATATTAGCGGTTAGAGCACAGGCCTGTTTACCAAGAGATCCCAGGTTTAGATCCCACCAGACCTACTTTGTGACTTTTAGCAAGTCAGAATCTACTTATTATCGAGTCTCACAGGAGAAGGAAGAAGTTGAGACACTTCAGTAGAAAAATGCATTTACAAGAATATATATGGAATGGTTTGCTCTAGACTTCCCAGTGCTCCTGTGCTCCCGGCTGTAATGCAGTACAGAAACAGGACTCCACTGTAAATGAGATCTTGGGTATTAAATAGTCAGGATTTATAAAGAACAAAGGGAAGATTTTTGTTACTCAAGTGAGGTTTTATGTGCGTCTATGAACTGCTCAAGTGAGACTGGCTTTAACTACTGCAGGGGTAACAATGCAAGCGTAGGATTATATATCGAATATTGGGGGGGGCGCTGTGGAGCCAGAGCTAGACGGTTGCAAGGATTTGTAGCTCTGCAGAAATTACGATTTAAAAGATAAATTTTACATTTTATAAGGCAGCTAAAACATAGTAAGTGGCAGGACTGACAATCGGAAGATCAGCTGTATCGCTATGGGCAACCCAAGGAAGGATAAATCTTCCCAGGAGGGAGCAAAGAGCAAACAAAGCATGCCCCGCTGTACGAGGGTCTGCTCAAGGCCTGTTACCTCAGAGACTGAGACACCACATGAGGAAACTCTTCAAAGTCTGGGAGTAAAAATGAATCGTCTTATTTCCTCAGTAGAGGGTCTGGCCTCCCGATTTGATTCCCTGACCAGCAGAATAATTGTATTAGAAACGGATGTATCGTCTATTAAAATAGAGACTGAGAAAGCTGGGAAATGCTCAGAATCAGTCCTTGGAGTGACCGCAAAACTAGTGAAAGAAAATACTCATCTACGTGCAAGGCTAGAAATGCTGGAGAACCAGGCAAGGGCGAACAACCTGAGAGTGCTTGGAATCCCAGAGAAGCATGCTGGAATGGCTGGAATCGCAATTTGGGCAACACCTTGCTGACCGGATGATATATATTCAGAAGGCCTATAGGGTCTCAACGAGGGGTCGTCAAGTAAATTTGGAAGTCCCCAGGGCTATTGTGTTAGTCCTCGACGAAGTCGGAACTAGAGATTTCCTCCTTTCACTGGCCAGGCAGAAGAGAACTTTATTATGTGATGGGGAAAAGGTCAGTTTATACCCGGATCTTAGTTACGCAACTCGGTAAAAGAAAAAGCGGTCTGACTGAGTGCGATCGATACTGAGAGGGGCAGGGGTCTCGCACAGTATGATTTTCCCAGCTCCTTTGCGAATTGCGCATCAGGGGAAAATTTATATCTTCACTGATCCACAAGAGGCCCTGAAGTGGACCCGGAGACATGTGCCAGCTAGTCGCCTTCGCGAACCTGCATCTTGGTCTTCCTCAGAGGATGAAGAAGAAGTTGGTGCCGAAACCTGAACACTCCCTAATAATTAATAAGAATATTATCAGAACGAGCAAACTAACTTTAAGTTGATGAGAACTACAAGTTGCTGAGAACTTTTTGGTATTGGACTATAGCTTATAAATTGGTTTGCCAGTCTAAAATGGGCTGGTTATGTTTTAATTTTGTACTTAGTCCCTAGGAAACCTTCCTTTATACTAATGACAGGGTGATGATACAGTTAAGAAACAGCTTGATAAATAGAATGCCTTAAATTGAAACAGCTATTTAAAAGGTAGAGCTTAATCCTTTTTTGTTTTAGTACCTTATGGTACTTAATAATATGATAAAGCATGATTACTAATTTTCTTTTATAAGAAGCAGAGTTTGGTTAATAATCTAGCCCTTGGGCTAGGGAGTTTTTTTTTGAAAATATATTCATGCTGCTCTTGGGTTCCTAATTACAGCAGATTATGGATGGAATATAGTTAATGGGTTATTTAAATTTGTGTGAACCCCCGATGATGTATCTTAAAGATGTAGTACAGATATTCCATTTAAGTTACTATGTGTGTATTAAGAGGGGTGGCGCTCTCAACGGAGTATAAATCATTTATGTATGTACTTCATCAGTGATATGTAATGTGTATAACACTGACAAACTCAATAAATATAAATTCAAATATATATATATATATATAGCGAATATTTTTTTTTTGGTTCACAGTGAAGTTGCATAAAAATATTGTACTTTCATTTAAAGGACTGGAGTATGGAGGGGGAGAGAATACCACAGATTTTCCACATGGAAAACTCCATGAAAAAGCAGCACAACAGACAGTCTACAAAGTGTGCAGGAGGTAGAAGGCAAACAGGCTACCAGATAGAAGCAGTGCGTGATGGTGGTGATCACCATTCAGAGTGGAGAGATGTTCTGAGTGGTGTATCCCAGGAGCTAGGCTAGTGCTGGGTACATTGCTCTTTTGAGCTGGCAAGCTATGCATGCATCACCTCATGTTATCATGCATACTCTATAATGCAGATTTTAAAGATTACTGTTACGTTTGGTGTGTGTGAGTTGGCTGTGGTGAAGTCTGATTAAGGAGACAGCAAGCAGAATGCAGTACCAGTTAAAACATTTCCTAGTTAATTTATCACCCCTCCACACAGATTCCATACTGATGGTGCTTTCTGTTGGGTTTGTGGCTTTTGATTGAATGCGTGTTTACAGAAACCAAACAAAATGGAAAGTATCTGCCTTCTTGCAACATATATATATATGTGTGCTGCCTTATCTTATTTGTAATGTAGTATCTCAAAGTCTAACCACTATTTAAACCAGGTACATTCAAAGTACTTTGATTTGGTAAGCTTGTGTATCTGTACTTTACCATGCTGTCGGCTCTCCACACTGCCATACCAGAGTCCTTTGCTGCTCATTTTGCGGGACATGAGAATGTAAATCACTATGTTATTACCTCTATATTTTATGTGTGAATGTAAATTTCTTTCTTTTTTTTTTTTTTTTATTATCTATGCTTTTTGCCCCGGTCTGACTGACACCCATTGGTCTACTAGCTGTGTGTCACTATCACCTCTGCTGTCCCGTGTTCCCCTCCCCCAAGTTGTAATTGGAAACAAACCCACCCAGAATCTGTTTGCTTACAAGTTAAAATCTGTTTTACATAAATAATTACTTCACCTCTTTCCACGTCCTATGACAATAAAAAGACTTCAACTGTATCTGCTGCCAGGGAGCTAAAGTAATAGCAGCTGCCCACCCTTATGGGATTCAGCTTAAGCAGACTCTGGAATCCAAGGCATTAGCTATAGTTAGGGGGCTGCTTTTGCCACTGCTAGATTTCACCCCTTGAAAACGACCATGTGAAAACAGAGGTGCAGCCCTATATTATCTCGAGCAGTGTAGTGCACTTGGCCACATCAAATGCATGCACCTGCTGCTGAATGCTGCAGCTTGTCTCCACCACTCTGCATCTTGTTTTTGAGAATTTCAGCAGAAAAAAAAAGTTTAGAACTTACACACACATGCACACACACACAATGCTTTTGTGGCTTTGGACAGTATGTGTACCGAAACCGCGCAAATTAGTATCTGCCTTCTTGCATCCTACATATAGAGGATAGTGTATGAGCAATCACACACAGCAAGGCTGTTTTCCAATTGAGAAGTTTCCATGGTAACAGGAGACTGCGCGAGCACAGCTTGAGGGTGCTCTTTACCATAGAAACATTGAGATTAAAAAACAGCCTTGCTGTATACGATTGCTCATACACTGTCTTTTATAGCATATAGGCAATCATAAATTAATGACTGTTCCCTTGCTGTTCATTTTTTTTCAGCGATGCTCTTTCTAGAGCCAGCCCTCACCCTGTGACCATTTCCTGAAGACCGGAGGTTTACAGAACAGGCATGGGCAAAGAAGTTCAAAGTTGCTGTGCTGCAATAGCTACATATATAGTGCAGCACAACAAACAAAATGACATAGCTACTGCTGCACAACAACACTGTTTTAAGTATGGATTTCTACCTAGAACAACGTTCTACCATATACTATATTGTTGTTCTTACTGATCAGCATTTAAATTACCTCACCTCTGGGCTGGCCTTATAGCACAGCGGTAGTGCCACTACTTGCTATGTTGGCGACCAGCATTCGGGAATGAGCATGGATTGTTGTAGATCGTTATGGGACAGTCAGGGGAGAAGGACTGAGCATCCCAGGAATTGCTCTCATTCCTCGGGTGGGGGGACACTGCTATTGCTGCGTGACTGCCAACTGGTGAAGACTAATCAGCAGCACAGATGGAGGAACCAGAATGGAGGGGTCCCCACCAGATTCCTGGCATGCACGTGTGCCAAAGCAAGCATGTGTCATTGCATGCTGACAACCTGGGGTGAAAACTACAGGTGGAAGAAAAAGCTGGGCTGTTCCAGGCTGACTCCCCCACAAGCTCTCACATGACTGACACAGCTGGCCACCCACCATACTGTGGCTCATGGTAAGTGGTGAATAACTGTAAGTCTGCAAGAAGTTAGGAAGGGGTGCTGGCAGGCAGACCTAGGATAAGAAAAACCTTGATTAAAAAAAAAAATTACTGCACCTCTTTCCACGCACTGTGATTGTAAAATGGCTTCAAATGTATCCACTCCGAACCTACAAGCAACTTATTTACACAAGATAGCAGAGATGACACATCCCCATTTCCAGTAGTGTGTTTCTACTTAACACAGCTTGACATCTCTCGGTACCATTGGTACTATGATTTTTCCACAGAGCTTTTTCTTTAATGGTATCCATCCTAGTCCTCAGGCTAGAGTTATTACAGCAAATTCCCTGCCCCGTCAGTCGGTGTGCCTACAGTGCAGGGTGACAGATTGCCAGAGTCTTATCAACTAGATGTCACTGCAGTTTTCTTCCCATTTTCTCCCTGCAAGCATGCATATGGTGTGGTCCCAACACAGCAACAAGCTCCCAAGTCCACCGTTGAGGGTCAATATGGCACCCCAGTCAAGGACGTGCTTCCTAGCTGATTATCGGATTGCCAACATCCCAAGTTAGTTCCAGAACCTGGACTGCCAGCATGGCAGCACGGTGTGCTGCTGCACCAATATAAGGTAGCCCAAGTCCACTGCTCTATATTAGTGACTTGGAGGAAAAGGTCAGCAGTAAGCCGCTTATGTTTGCGGACAATACTAAATTTAGCAATATACATTTTTAACACTTCTCCCCAGCGCCTTGCGTTCGTGTCCCCAATTGTCCCAGCCCCATCCCCTCACGTCTCCTGTGCTTATGTCCGTACCCTCTAATCCCACAGTTTACCCCCTGTGATGGGTCCTGGCTGCAACACGCAACATCTGTCCACCACTCCTACAAATCTGGAGGGAGACACCTGCGGTGGGGTCAGAGTGTCTGATGGCAGACAGTGAGGCCTGGATGTGCTGGCTATCATGCTACTTCCCGGCATATAGCTAATGAGCACCTGTGACAACTTGTAGGCAGGGAGCTGCTGAGGCTGCATTGTCACCCACAGCACCAGAGCAGTCCCTCCTCCCACCTAGAGGTGGTACTTTATTGGGATGCTCAGCACCCATCCCCTGGGGTCGGTGCTTGATTCCTCTTTATCATGTTCCAGACCCCACCAGCCCAGGTGAGTGAGTTATAACAGAACTGATCCCAGACCTCCCACATAGTGAGTACTGCTCAACCAGTTAGTGCCACCAGGCTGCTGATGTCAAATTGACAAGAAAAATGGACATGGAGGGGAGCGCTACAGGGGGACTTGCACACGTTTGGGGTGTGGGTCAACATATGGGGCTTAGATTTAACATACATAAGTGTAGGGTATTATACTTATGTGTAGTACCCCGATTCCTTGCCTGAGGTGTAGGGTACTACTCATAGGGCAAGGAATCCGGGAAACACATACACCTTGTATGGTGCAAATGTGGACAGCACAGCCAACAAAAAAGATCCAGGGGTAACTGTTGACATTAAATTGAAGCCTGCTAGGCAACGTGCTGCCACATTTAAGAGACCAACTGCAATGATGGGCACATTGTGGGTGACAGTAAGGAGCAGGTCGAGGGAGTGATCCTTCCCCTTTACATGGCCTTGATAAGATGACATCTGGAGTACTGCATCCTGTTCTAGTCACTGCAGTACATAATGATCTCAAAGGAGATTAGGAGGGTCCAGCAGAGGGGCCACCAAGCTAATTAGTGGCATATGAGGCAAGACCAATAAAAGGGAGATTGGGCATATTCAAAATATTCAGTCAAGAGAAGGCTGAGAGGGGATATGATCACGGTATTCCCAATACTAAAATAGATACAGGGTACAGTGTACCCAGATATGTGAGCTAGTGAGCGCAAGCAAAACCAGAAGACAAGCCCTTAAACTGGGGTGAGGGGTGGAACTAGATGAGGGCAAACATTAGAAAACATAATTTATACAGAGGGTGGTTACCCTGTGCAACAATTTACCTGATGAGGTTGCAGACACTAGTACTGTTCAGGCTTCAAAAGCAGGACTAGACAGATTCTTGTGGGAGAATGGCATTGATATTTACACAGTAGGAGTAGCAGTAGCATTCCAGCTGAAAAGCTTGGCTGTGTCATTATACTCACATTTGGTAGTCAATGATGGATGGCAGAAGGGATAGACATGATGGCTTCCATGTCCCTTTCACCATCACAAAATACTACGCTAATGAGGTATACTTTAAGCATGATGTCACCTACCTGCCACAGCAGGGTCACTGGGGTTCCTTCGAAAAACATTTTTCTGGGAGTTAGCACTGCGGAAAATGAAATGGCCCAAAACTGCAGGACAAAAAAGATTTAGAAAACTTAGATGCTGCGACAACAGATGCAAATACTGCTCAGATACAGGATACAGGAAAAGGGGCAATACTATGGAACCTCAACATTATTTAAAGTATTTACTAAAAGAATAAAATAACATGGAACATTGTGTCCTGCTGCACTATGAAATGAGACCCTCATGGGTCTCATTGCAGGTCCAACTGCAGTACTGTCACTCCAACAACATGCCTTGTACTAGAGTTAGACCTAGAAATGGGATTGCAGTATATGAGATTAGGATTAAAAATGAAAAGAAAATAATGCACAGATCAAGAATCCAAGGTCTAAGTAAATGAAATATCTCTGTGACCTTCAGTTCCAAGCTGACAGACCTTTGGAAGAGGGATGGGCCAACTTTGTCCAGTTCAAACAGAATGAATAAAGCTCTTGAACCTTCACACCACTTTCTAGGAACATTTTTTTGTTCTTTGTGTTTGTCCCCCAAGCAGCATGTAGGGCCAGCAAATGGGGAATCCCACACTAGTGCCGTCATGGGGCAGAGCATATCTCAAAGGGGTGAAGAACTTGACTAGTGTGTGTGTGTGGGGGGGGAATAGAAGGCATTAGCCACCCAACATTCAGGTGCCACCTGCCGGCTAACACAGGAAGTGCATTGGCATCAGCTGTGAAGGTAGTGATTTCTTCCTAGCTGGAAGAAGGGTATAGCTGTGGCAACCCCATCATTGTGGTGTGTAAAGAGGATCCATAAGGGAACAAAAGTGTGTGTGTGTGTGGGGGGGGGGGGCAATATACTCACCTGTAACTGTAGTTCTATGAGTGGTATATGGTGTACATCCACACTTCTGGCAGTGTTCCTTTCCCTTTAAGATTGGGCTGGAAGGTCTTCAAGCTGGCTCCTCCCACCCACCTGGGTGGTATCCTCCTTGGTACCGCCTTGTGACATCAGATCTTACATGCTGGAAGCAAGATCAGGTGTGCCACTTGCCAGGGGAGCTTGGGTGGGTATTGAGGATGTACACCATATACCACTCCTAGAAAGTACAGTTATGTAAAATCTTACTGTAACAGTAAATCTTCGAGGAATGTCTCTTGCAGTAGGTAATTACTTCTGGGAGTTTCTAGCAGAGGGCACTGTGACACAGCAGCTCTTCTAGCAGTTTTGTACCAGGGACTGCCCACACATGACATCATCTTCCTGCTTCCTATATAAGTGTGGGCGATCCTTGGTATCCTCAGTTCTCCAGCCGGATTCAGCTCGCAAAAGCGAGGACCGAGGGGAAGCTGAGGTACTAAGGAGTCCCAACCCTAAGTCACTGGACCAGAATTTGCTCTGTTAGAGAAGGAGGGGGACGGAGGGTGGGATCGTACCTACTACAAGAGACATTCTTCGAAGATCTACTGTTACAGTAAGGTTTTATGTAACTGTACTATCTTCCACGGCATGGTCTCTTGCAGTAGGTAATTACTTCTTGGAGAATCCCCAGCAGTCATGTCCATATGGGAGGACAATTATGATAGGAGACCTTGTAGGACTGCACAGCTGAAGGCCATCCTACATCTCAAGGCAATATCAAGATTGTAGTGCCTTGTGAAAGTATGGATTGTGGACCAGGTAGCAGCATTGCAGATATCTGAAATGGAGGCTCCTTTAAAGCAAGCCGTAATAGTGGTCATAGCTCTAGTGGAATGGGTCCAGGTAAAGTCTTCTTGTACTTTTTGTAACAAAAGGTAATACAATTCACCAACCATGAAGACAGAGTTCATTTAGCAATGGGAAGCCCTTCTCTACCAGAGGCAAAGGTAATGAATAATTGAGATGTTTTCCTAATCAATGGGGTACGATTAGTGTAATAGCGTGGTATACGATGGACATCTAAGGTATGTAATAGATGTTCACCGGGGTTGGAGTACTCAGGGTAGTACACCGGAAGCTCCAAAGACTGATTTAGAGTATGGTTGGAGACTACTTTAGGAAGAAAGGATGAGCTGGTACAAAGAACCGCCCCGTCCTTGTGAAAAATCAAGTAAGGTTCCCTACACACGAGGGCATGAAGCTCAGAAATATGGCGAGCTGAAGTGATAGCCACTAGAAATGACATTTTCCATGAAAGGAAACGGAGATCACAGGTGGTCGCTGGCTCGAAAGGTTTGAGGGTCAGTTTTTCTATAATGAACTGAGTTCCCACGGAGGAGTGGTTCTTCTGATAGGAGGTTTAATATGTATCATTCCTCTCAAAAACATCTTGGCCAAATGATGTTGGTACAAAAGTTTGCCATCCAAAGGTTCATTAAATGCTGAGATGGCAGCCAGGTGGACTTTAATGGAGAAGTAACTTAAGCCCGACTCTGATAATGAGGTCAGGTAGTCCAAAACCTTCGTCAATGGACAAGAGTAAGGGTCCAGTGAGCGAGAGGCAGACCATATGGAAAAGCATTTCCATTTGGAATTATAAGTTTCTCTGGTTGCTGGTTTAAGAGAAGCCAAGAGACTGTTGGCAACAGAAGAGGACACTTGAAGTCCATTTATGAATGCGTCCTCAGGAGCCAAGCGTGAAGATGAAGGGTATTCAGGCTGGGGTGCAGGAGGGATCCTTGACACTGAGTCAGGAGGTCCGGTCTGACTGGCAATTGAATGGGTTCCCTTACTGACAGCTGCTGGAGTAGAGGGTACCATGGTTGACGAGGCCACATTGGTGCAATGAGAATCATAGTGGCCAGCTCCATTTGAAGTTTCAATAGAGTCCGTTGCAGGAGAGGGATGTGGGGGAGATATATAAGTAGAGTCCTGTCCAAGGTTGGGACAGGGCATCTTTAGACCATCCCTTGTTGCTCGGGATAATAGAAAAGTAACTGAGGAGCCGGTGATTGACTGGGGAGGTGAACAGATCCAGTTGTGGCATTCCCCATAGGTCAAAGATTTCTTGCAGTACTTCTTTCTGAAGTGTCCATTTGTGAGTGGATGACTGGTGACTTAGCCAGTCTGCTAACTGATTGCACCGTCCCGGCAGATGGACGTCCGTTAGCGTTAGTCATTGTCCAATGGCTTCCTGCCAGACTGCAAGGGTCTCCGTGCAGAGGGTGAGCGATTTCGTGCTTCCTTACTTGTTGAGGTAAACACCACTGCAGTGTTGTCTGACTGAATCAGCAAAGGTCCTGGCTTGAGGCAGGGCTGGAATGCCTGAAGAGCTACATGGACCGCTTTCTTCTCGAGGAGACTGAAATTAGAGTGATGGGAAGAAGCGGTCCATTGGCCTTGGGTCTGATAAGGGCCTAAGTGCGTACCCCATCCATCCAGGGAAGAATCCGTGGTTAATGTCTGCATGGGAGGGAGGGAGCAGAAAGGCATTCCTTGACACAAATTGGTTTTGGTTGTCCACCAAGTCAGGGATGACTTCAGGGAAGGAGTGACCTTGTTTTTGTCATTGAACTGTCCAGTTCTTTGAGACCACTGATTCCAAAGGGTCCACTGGACAGGTCTCATATGAAGTCATGCGATTGCCACCGTCGAAATGGTGGTGGACATGTGACCCAGAAGGCTCAGCATTTATCTGCCCGTGACTATTTTCTGAGTCTGTATTCGTGAAGCCAGAGATATAAGAGTGTCCGGACGAGCAGGCGGAAGGTAAGCTCTGGCTGTGACCATATCTAGAACAGCTTCGATGCATTGGAGGTTTGGACTGGACTTCGGCCAGTTGACCGGTATCCTTAGATCGTTGAACATGCTCAGAGTAGTGGCTAGGGAGGCAAGCAGAGCTTCTCTGGAGTCTGCTTTGATTAGCCAATCGTCTAGGTATGGAAAGACAAAGTGCCCTTTTTTCCATAAGGCTGCAGCCACCACCGTTAGACATTTGGTGAACACTCTTGGGGCCGATGATTGGCCGAAAGGGAATGCTCGAAACTGGTAGTTTTGACCTAGAAGGTGGAAGCGCAGAAATTTGTGATGGGCAGGATGAATGGAGATATGTAAGTAGGCATCCTTCATATCCAGGGCACACAGCCAGTCTCCTTGTTTTAGGATAGGCATGATGGCAGTTAAGAGTTATCATGCGAAAATGTTTGAACTGAATATATCGATTCAGGTGTCTCGAGTCTAGTACTGGTCTGAGATCTCTGGTTCGCCTGGGTACCAGAAAAAAGTGGGAGTAAAATCCCATTTGATGTTCTGGCAGGGGCACTGGCAAGACGGCCTGTTTGACTAGAAGTGCCTTCAGTTCTTCTTGAAGAATAGGGATATGATCTGGGGGGTAATGGATTACCCAAGGGGGAGGATGGTAGTGGGGTGCAGAGAAATTCCAGAGTGTGTCCCTTTTGGATGATATGAAGTACCCATTTGTCCGAAGTGATCATTTTCCAGGCCTCCAGATGGAAGGCAAAACGACCTCCTACCGCCTCCGAGGTCTGGTCGAGGAGGCGAGGGGAAAGCCCTGATAGGTCACTGGGTACTGAGCTGCCCGGTCCCTCCCGAGGGACAGGCATGGGAGCCACGGGTGGCAGAGGCGATGCCTCTTGTGGCTTGGGCACGACCTCGAAAGCCACCTCTGTTAGAGGCTTTATATTTTCCACCTTTTTTGGAATAGGAGGAATACTGCGTACGGTAGGTGGGCTGCAGAGTATGGTACATGTCGTGCACCATTCAAAGGGTTCTGCCGGATGCCTGCAGGTCTCGTCTAACAGCATTTGAATACCTGGCCCAAACAGTTTGGACCTGTTAAAGGGTGCATTAGCTACTTTATGTAGCATATCAGGAGAAAAACCTGAAATGCAAAGCCAAGCATGGTGACGCAAAGAGACTCCAGTAGCTGAGAGTCGGGCTGAGGTATCAATGGCATCATAACCCGACTTGAGTAGGCGGCGGGAGACAGAATTGCTAGTGGACACCATTGTCAATAACTGGTCCTTTTCCTGGGAAGGAGGAAGTTTATTGATAATGTCTATGGCCAAAGCCCCAAGGGTATGTTGGCACTTAATCATATGTCCCATATAGTTCAAAATTTGAATATTCATGCTGCCTGGGCAAAAACCTTTTTCCCCAGATAGTCAGTTCCTCGGGATTCTTTATCAGGTGGTAAGGAACTCATGTGTTTGGGCTTTTTAGTACGATCATGAGCGGCAGTAATGACCACTGAATCCGCTTATGGGATGGTGGACAGAAAGGGATGATCCAGGGGAGCCTGATATAAGCAATCTGATTTTCGGGGAACAGCTGTAATAGCCGACGGCTGATGCCAGGCAGCCAGCATGGCATTCTGGTAGGTCGGAACCAGTGGGGGCACCACTAAGGCCAGCTCCTCTGGTAGTTGAAGATATTCTGCCATATCCTTATGTTGTTTGTCATGTTCTGTGGTGGAGAATCCATGACCTTTTGTATTTGAACCATCATCTCATTAAAGGATGGGTCGTCAGGAGGAGACGTGGCAACTGGCATAGGCAGGTACTTATCCAGGGAACAGATTTCTGAGTAGAGGGACTCCAGATTCCGGAAATTCAAATTTTGGAACTCTTCTTCATCAGTATCACTTGGGAGATCCACCAGTTGTTCAGGTTCATCTGACAAATAGTCTTCAATATTAAGAGGAGGGGACCAGGGTGGTAGTATATCCCGGTCACCGTGAAATCTTTTAGGCGGAGGAGACTGAGACCAGAAAGGATCCTCTAGCTCTCCTGGGTCAGAGGGCTGGGTATAACGCATGGTATACAAGACCTGCTGCGCTATCTTGGTGATGTTCTGTTCTTGGGAAGGGGGGGGGTGAGTAGTGGGGGTTGAGAGACAATGGGGATGATGGAAGGGATGGGATGGGCAGTGTGAGCAGGTCTCCCCCCACAGGAAGAATAAACTAGGGTCCCGATCTCTGTCCATTTGCCCCCTGTAAGATGCCACCTGTGAGGGTGGAGGGGCATGCTGCAGGGCAAAAGCCATTGGTTTGCCCTGTGGCACATGGGATCTTGTCGACAAGCACGTGGAGTTATTATCATTAAATATGTCAGATGCCATTGACGGGAGAGGGGTCCCCGTTGACAGAGCAGCCGTGTATTTGGCTGAATTTAAGACGCTAGATAGTGTCATCGACGTGAGGGTATAAGCCCCCATCGACACAGCAGGCGCAGCCTGCACAGTATTTAAAGCACTGGAAAGCACTGTCGATGACAGGATATGAGCCCCTGTTGATGAGGAAGCTAGAGGAAGACACTCCACCAATGAAGGAGCCACAGAAACAGTGGCCGTCAACGGGCGACGCAGACCGAAGTGAGAGGAGGGCTTTTCCCTCTCTTTACCCTGCCGAGAAATGAGAACCAGAGCTGGGGAGCCCTTGGTACGAGCCCCCTAGTTCTCCAACAGAAACATTTTCTGCTTCATAAGTAAGTGCTGAATTTCGAGCAAACGTCATCGACAGGTTGCTCTATTAAACTCCTGACAGGAGTTGCAGGAATAGGTGTGGTGTGTGGGTCCCAGAAACTATACATTAAACTTGTGATTGTCAAAGCGATAAATCTTCCTGCCACAGCGGCAGGATTGAAATAGAGCTTGTTTGCTTGAAGAATCTTTAGACATTCGTTCTTGGAATCCAGTTCTCATCAATGACTGCTACACAGAAGTTGAACTAGCTGCTGTGTGTGCTGAAGATGGTGAGAAAATGAACTGAGGATACCAGGGATCACCCACACTTATACAGGAAGCAGGAAGATGATGTCATGCGTGGGTGGTCCCTGATACAAAACTGCTAGAAGAGCTGCCGTGTCACAGTGTCCTCTGCTGGAAACTCCCAGAAGTAATTATCTACTGCAAGAGACCATTCCGTGAAAGATCTACAGTTACAGGTGAGTATTAACTATGAGTAACTTTTTTTCTAGTGACATGGATATGGTGTACTTATCCACACTTCTGCCAGACTCCTAGCAGTTCTCCTGAGAGGAGGGGGGCAAGACGCACACCCCCTACTTGGGAAAAAGGGATTGGAGAACTGAGGCCCCAAAACCAACATCCCAGCGTGACTCAAGGTCGATGTGGCAATGGGAGATGAAGGTGTGTGCTGACTTCCAGGTAGCAGCCCTGCAGATCTCCTGGATAGGGATATCCCGGGAAGCAGCTACCAAAGCAGCAGTATGTCTGGTGGAATGAGCCCTAAGCCCAAGGGGAGGCTCCCTACCCGCCAACCTATAGCAGAGATCAATGCAGGAGACAGTCCACCTGCCAACTGTCTACCTAGCTGCTGGTCTGCCACGTGTGGCTTCAGCATAGGTGAGAAAGAGCTGGTGAACCTGTCCCCGCACTCCAGCCATGTGCTCCTTATAATAAGACAGCACTTGCCTCAGGTCCAGAGTATGGAGCTTGTGCTCAGCCTATGAGGCGGGGTTGGTGAAGTACCCCGGAAGACTGATCACCTGGTTGAGGTGAAACTCCGAAATGACTTTCCGGAGGAACTTGGGGTTGGGATGGAGGACACTCTTGCCCCTGTGGAAAACAAGGAGACTACACAGAAAGCACCTGGAACTCTTTGATCCTTCTGGCAGAGGTGACAGCCACCAAGAAGGCTGTCTTCCACGACAGGTGAAACATTTTGCACCTGTGCATGGGTTCGAATGGCTTGACCATGAGTACAGCCAAGACCCACATGGCTTGACCATGAGCACAGCCAAGACCCACAATAAGTCCCAAGGCAGTGGGGGTTCATGCACCGAAGGGGACAAGTGGTCCAAGCCCTTGAAAAAGCATCTGACCACCTTCTCCTGAGCCACCATCCGCATACCAGCCCGCGCCCGGTATACTGAGTTGGCGGCCAGGTGCACCCTGAGGGTCATTGACCGGTATCCCAGCTGGGAGAGGGACCAGAGATACTGCAAGACACTTGCTACAGGGCAGAACAAGGAGTCTAGCTCCTTGTCTCGACACCAAATGGAAAACCTTTTCCACTTGAAGGCGTACCCCCCCCCCGCAGTGTCCCACACTGGGAGGGGGGGGGGGGCACAGAACAGCCTCAGCTTCGTGTTCTCCCTGGAGGCAAAGAGGTTGACCTGGGGAGTGCCCACTCGGCAAACAGACAGTCAACCACCTCCTGGTGGACAGACCACTTGTGAAATGCCTCACCCACTTGGCTGAGGGTGTCCACTAGCTGACGAGAGACACCGGCAACATAGATTGCCAAAAGGTCGACATCCAAGCTGTGCACGAGGGCCAATATGCAGAGAGCTTCCCAGCAAAGAGGTAGGGAGTGTGTCGCGCCCTGCTTGTTGAAACAGTACATGGTCACCGAGTTGTCCATCTGGACTTGGACGACCCGACCCCGAACATGGGGGGCGAA
This sequence comes from Neoceratodus forsteri, assembly GCA_016271365.2. NCBI lineage: Eukaryota > Metazoa > Chordata > Ceratodontiformes > Ceratodontidae > Neoceratodus > Neoceratodus forsteri. The sequence continues at coordinate 370,959,651 of CM028132.1, read as the reverse complement.
CACACTGCCTGGAGCTCCATCAGGCAGAAGTGGCAGTGTGACTCCTCGGGGTTCCAGAGCCAGTGGTCTCTGTGGACTCCCAAGTGGGCACCCCACCCTGTCAGGGAGGCATTGGTCTTTAGAGTGACCAACGGCCCTGGGTGGATGAAGGGGACTCCTTCCTGCAGATGGTCTGGGACTAGCCACCACTGGATGGCGTCCCACATAGTTGGAGTTACTGAGACTACCTGGTCGAGGTGACCATAACGCTGAGACCATTGCCTGGCTAGCCCCCATTGAAGGGGGCACATTCTCCAGTGGGCCCAGAGGACCATGCTGGTGCATGCTGCTATGAAGCCCAAGAGACGCAGGAAGTCCTGGGCAGGGTGCAGTTGCCCAACCTGAAACGGGAGGGCAAAGGAGGAAAGATTCTCTGCCTGGTCTGCTGGTAACCGTGCTAGAGCTTGGCAGAGTCGAGCGCCACTCTGATAAACTGAATCACCCGAGATGGAATGAGTTCTGATTGGCTTCATTGACCAGGAGGCTGAGAGCTGAGCAGGTTTGGAGGGTCAGATCTTGAGACCTTTCCACCTCTGACTGGGCGGATCCCACAATCAGCCAGTCATCTAGATAAGAGTACATCCACACTCCCCTCCGCCTCAGAAAGGTTGCCACCACTGCGATGCACTTGGTTAAGACTCTGGGCACTGAGGATAGGCCAAACGGCATGGCCCGGAACTCGTACTGTGCCCCCTCCGAGCAGAACCAGAGGAACAGTCTGTGGGACGAGTGGATGGGGACGTGGAAGAAGGCGGCAACACCCGCCGAAACCATGGCCACCACAGACAACGCTCCAGCAGCAGCCTGAAGTGCGGATTCTAGGACAGTGGTGAGTTGCTCAGCCAAGCCCACCATAGTGGAGGAGGAGACTAGATGCCAGGCTTCCTTCGATCAAACCAGCGGGTCTTGTTCATCTGGGCATCCCAGCAGAAGGCGAGCATAGCGATCCTCTAAGGTAGAGGATGGAGGGAACGGCATAGGCCGCAAGCCTGTGGGTCATGATCCATCCCCAAGCAATAAACACATGATGACTACGGGTCAGTATGTGACATCTTTTGGCCACAAGGGCATTTTTTGAAGGTGGGGACCGATTTGGAATGACCGGATTCCATTTCTGAAGAAAAAACAATGGCTCTAAGAACGAGAGAAAGCGTAGCTATTTTAGGGGCCTACACCTAGCATGGAGCTGCGATGGAGGGAACCTGATGCTTCCAGCAGAAAGGAAGATCTGGTGTCAAGGGGTGGTGCCGAGGAGGACACCACCTGACGTTTCTTGCCAGAGTGCCGAGAATGGGACCGACGATGTCAGGAACCACTCGACCTCACGCTGTGGGACCGAGACCTGGACCAAGACAGTCAGGGTGACTGGCCGTGAGGAGAAGCTGAAATTGGTGAAACTCATTGAGACTGCAGGTCCAGTTTCAGAGAGGAGGGGCTCAGGTCAGCTAGTTGGTCCGACCCCCCTCAAGAGGTGATGGTTAGGACCAGAGTCTTGAAGAGGGATGCATCTCTCTCGTCCTGCGACGAGGTTTCAACATCCTCAAGAAAAATCTTGGCAGACTGGTCAACACATGTCTCAGCTGATGGGGAGACCGTGAGGCCAGCGGCCAGGACAGAAGTATTGGCTGAAGCTGAATGCTCAACAGCCATCAAGCTTGGAGAAGCGCAGGAATGAACCCAAGGCTCTAGAGCGCTCACGGTTCCATGACCGACGTTGGGATTTCTTAGGTATGGAATCACGTTTTGAAGATTTGGAGGACCTAGACCAACCCTCCCCAAGGGTGGAAAAGGACTGACAGAGGTCTCTGAAAGCCCCTGTGAAATAGGCGCCAACACCCACCGGAACAATGGCTGCTGCAGACGACACTCCAGCAGCAGCCTAAGACGCAGATTCTTGGAGGGTGGCAAGTTGCTCAACCGAGCCCACTGCAGGGGAGGAGGAGACTAAATGCCAGGCTTCCTTCGATTGAACTGGCGGGTCCCGTTTGTCTGGGCATCCCAGCAGGAGGCGAGCATAGTGATCCTCTAAGGTGGAGGGATGGAGGGAATGGCATCGTGATCCATCCCTGAGCAATAAACGCACAATGAGTGCAGGTCGGTACATGACATCTTTTAGCTGCAAAGGCATTTTTTGAAGCCAGGGACTGATCTGAAATCACCGGATTCCATTTTTGAAGAAAAAATGATCATTCAAAGACCAAGAGAAAGTGTAGATATTTTAGGGTCTCCACCTAGTGTGGAGCTGCAATGGAGGGAGCCCGATGCTTCCAGCAGAAAGGAAGATCTGGCATCATGGGGCAGTGCTGAGGAAGATACCACCTGCGTGGGAGGAGCCAGCGTGAAGACCTTCCGGTCCAATCTTAAAGGGAAAGGACTGTGCCAGAAGTGTGGATAAATACACCATATCCACATCCCCAGAAATAATGGAAACATTCTCAAACCAGTTTGCATATCCCTAGTTTTATGATATATAATGTCTGGATTAATAAAATGAAATAGCAGATTTGAACATTCAGTTTTGTATCCTGGCATAACACCAAACCTTAATAACTTACTGTTTAATAAGATGATACCAGCTGCAACGAATACACCCAGCTCAGTTGGGTGATTTACCAGGAAGTACGACTGCAGGCTATAGGTAAAAGGAACCCAAGTCAGATCTCCAAAAGCTAACATGAATCCAAAACCGTCATGAACAATATCCATTGTTGTCAATATTGCTTCCTGTCAGACAAATAGAGAAAGAGATGGAAAAGAATTCTCAAAATGTGTAAAAGACTGAGAGTAAGAGGGGTACATATTGGCCAGGATATTCATAGATCCAGATTAGGGCCCATTAAATGTTTGCTCCAGGAGCAAATTAGTGCCCAGAGTAAACCAGAGGTATTCTGAAACATGCCTGCGCACTTTGTGATCATTACAGGCATGTGCCAATGTACCAGTCAGGCACTATCCTGATTGCGACTGCAAACCCCAGCTCTCTACAGGCCACAGGGGGTATCTGGCCAATAGGGCGCTATGGGGACTGGAGTTGGAATCGAAGTGTGAGGGCATATTAATGGCAATTGCTCCTCTGGAGCAATATGCTGCATTCGTACCTTAAAATGCAAATGACTCCATAGCACTAGCAAGGCACAATGGGGTGCTTTGCATCTCATTACAGCCTCATTACAGAACAAGAGCAAACAGCGTTTGCAACCCCGTCAGGGATACATCACGATTGGTCTAGTGCTAGCCCCCCAATCACCCCTGTCAGTCTGTAATAAATATTCCCTGGTGTCCAGTGGTGCCCTTTCCCCCAAACACCCTGCTGGAACGGCTTAACTATTTCCCTGGTTTCTGTCTCTCTCCCTCTCTGCTAGGCCTCATAGGATCCTTGCTATGAAACCCCCGTCCCTAAACAATATACCAATTTGTTCCCCTTCACCCCCTAGATAGACACCATTACACACCTTATGCCTGGCTGCAAGGGTTGATGTATGGTCACTCCCACATTACTACATCCATACCTCTTATTAATCTGCCAGCGTGCGTGTGGGGAAGCTATAACAGTGAGCAGATTCAACTCCATCTTCTGTGACATCATGCACATCACATCCTCGGTGCTACTTGAGCTCAAATGGCCTGAAGTGAATGGGAATCCTGTAGCAGTCAGAACTGAACCAGGGTTCCAGACATGGCAGCACCTCAGCACCATTTTTTTTTTTTAACTATGTATTTATACTCCTACTTGCCTCCCTTCTCCACTCTCTCTGGCATCCTACTACCCGCAGGCCCCACTCCCCATCGAGATCTGCCCCAGAGCACCCGACACCACACACAATCTTACCCCCGGTATATCCCCCGGGTAGGGGTGAGGAGGAACGCTCCTTACCTCCCCAAACCAGCACACTGTAGCTTGTGGGGTCGGTGCAGAGGAGTCTGTTCGACGAGCCCGGAGACCTGCTGGCGAGGTGCCATCGCCTAGGAGAAGCTGTGGTGGTTTTTCCGGTTTCTTTCCTCCCTTCCTCCCCCCGATGTCGGCATGCAATGAGGGGCTATGAGCTAGGATTCACGCTGAGACGTACCTCTTTTGTCCACCCCTCTGCTGACATCCACCTAATCCACTTGCAGCTGCTCCACCTGGGCTCCTCTAGGTGGTAGCATTGCAAGCGAGGAACACAGTCCCCGGAGAAGGAGGCTGCTGTCAGGCGGCTCTATCCTCCTCCGCCCCGGCCCGACCAGGCTCGTTCCCAAACCCGGGTTGCCGGCATGGTACGAGATGTGGCGTCCAGCGCTTCAACCCACCTCAGCACCATTAACAGGCCCCATTTTTTCATAACCAACATTCTGGCTTGCACTTATTTATTTGCAGTTAATCTAGTGTTTGTCAAGCAGTTGAGAACTGGTGAAAAAACAAAACAAAACACAGCAGCCTGTTTCCCAGCAGGCCAGCTACATTTATTTATTTGCTTTTGTTAACCAGGTAAGCACACTAGATAGCTAAGTGCCTATTTTCAGGTGCGACCCGGGAGGATTACAAGGTACATGCAAGAACGTCAGGCGGAGTCGAGGTAACATACAAGAAATTCAAGCATAACAGATTGATAGGTAGTTAACAGCATAATACAGGCATTGTCAATAAAGCAAACAGTATAGGGTAAGTCATACCCTCGGTGGGGGGGTAAGAATAGAGGGTTAACAGGAGGAGTACAATAGACTGAGTATTCCCACAGGGAAACAGGTGGGCAGAGAAAGGGCATAGTGCATGCTGATAACATTATAAACAACCATCAGTTACAGGATCTACGTGCCAGCAAAAGCAGGAGCCTCGGCCACACAACAGTCCTCACTGAGAAAAGGAGCCACAGCCAGGGTCTATAAGGCACAGAGACAGGCGGAGGCAGATTTCAGGAAGCCCCACAGGGAGGCTTTGAAGCTGGGATGGGAGTGAGAGGAGTGAGTCATTGCAGGAAGGGAGTTCCACGCTCTCGGAGCGTAAATGGCGAAGGCCCGATCACCCATGAGGGTGCAGGTTTTAGGAACCAGGCGGTCCTGTGAGTCGCTGGATCTTAGGTGGTAAGCTGGGGCTCCATATTTGAGGGGTAGGGCAAGTGCAGAAGGGGTGGCAGTTCTGATGATGTTGTCGATGAAGTTGCAGAGGACAAAGGTGCAGTGCTTTTCAGGGGGAGCCACTCCAGCCTTGAGTACAGTTCACAGCGATGCGTGAGATGAGGAGTAGAGAGCGCAAAGTGGCATATATTGTTGTATGCAGTGTCCCATTTTGTGAGACTTGTTTTCGGGACGGGGCAAAGGATACAAGCCCATAACACAGTATGGGTAGGAGGACCCCCGGCTAGGGCGAGCCGTGCGGCTGGGGTGAGACAGCTTTTTGCTCTGTAGGCAGGTCCAAGTTTGCCGTTTGTTGCCTTACATATGTTCCGAACATGCAGGGTGAGGTCCAGTTAGGGGTCTAGGGTTACACCCAGATACTTGACGGTATCCGTGGCATGCAGGAAGGAGCCATCTGTGCCAAAGATATTTAGGGGAGCAGGGCAGGTTTTTGTCTTGGCCATGGAGCCAAACAGCATGGCCTGGGTCTTTTTTAGGTTGATGATCAGCTTATGGTCCTCTTGCCAGGTCTGAACAGACATGAAGTCAGAGTTCAACGTGGAGTTAATGATAGTGATGTCCAAGGAGCTGGCCAGGACGACGAGGTCATCAGTGTATAGAGTGGTGCGCCCATGGGCTGTGACGGAGGGCAACTCATTTATGAAAAGGGAAAACAGAATGGGTCCAAAGACGGATCCCTGGGGGACCCCGCAGGTCACCGAAGAGGGGTCGGAGAGGACTCGGTTGAAGTTAGTGTGTTGCTGCCTGCCAGAGAGGTAGTTAGAGAACCAGGCATGGGGGGGGGGGAGAAGCCAAGGGACCGAAGAGTGGCACTAAGGAGCGAGTGGTCGACCCGATCAAAGGCTTTCGAGATATCCACGAAGATGGCTCCGGTCAGTTTGCCTTGATCGGTGGCGGTCCTGATCTCGGAGGTAACCACGCCAAGGGCAGTAGACGTGCTGTGCCCTTTTCTGAAGCCATGTTGTGCAGGGGGGAGAGAAGTTCATACTTCTGAAGGTAGTGGGAGAGCTGTGAGGCAACTACCTTTTCCACGAGCTGTCATATCGCAGACAAAATCGCTATAGGGCGGTAGTTCGTGGGATCTTTTGGGTCACCTTGTTTGTAGACAGGGACGACCTTGGCTACTTTCCACATGTCAGGGATGATCCCCAAGATTAGAGAAGTGTTGAAGATGTGAGTGACCAGCCGGGCTAGGAGGGATGCCCCCAGACTGAGTAGTTTTGGTTCAAGGCTGTCGTGCCCCGATCCGCTGTGAGGGGAGAGACCTGCAATGAGCTTCTGGGTCTCCATAAGAGAGACCTGTTTTAGGTAGAAGGGAGGTCGGGGGTGTGCCCACTCAGGGAGGGACCATGAGCCCACTACTGCAGTATCAGTGGGTACTACGGCACAATAGTTGGATAAAGGAGGTAGCGAATATGAAGGGGAACAACTGGGAAGGGTACAGAGAACTGAAAAAGAGGGACAAATACCTCCCTTCCTGGTAAGAATACGATATAGTCTCCGTACTCATTCAGTCCTGGGCCTCCTCTCAGGCAAAAATTATGAACTGTTTGTTAGTGTTCCAAGCTATATATGTGATCTAAAGAAAAATATTAGCAGCTGCTGAACAACACTTTTGTTTTCTGTCCGCTCTTAACCCCTCCCCTCCCCCGCCTCAAAGTAAATCAGCAGCAAACTCAGTGCATCATCTTGTACTGGTGCACTGTGGGAGTGTGAGGGAAAGAGAAGTGAATATGGAAGAACATCAAATAAAGTCCGCACAAAACAGTCTGAAACCATCCTACCTCGTTCCAAAGCGAGTCCACTACATAGAGAAGCTGGAACGCATTGACGAGGATCATTGCCGTAGAAATACTTCCTCTGAGCTCTCCCTCCTTCATTAACATTGCAAGGTTAATAAGCACCTAAAAAGGGAAGAGTAGGAAAACCAACATCAGAAGGCATCCAAAAAAAACATATTTATATGGGCTGGCCTGATAAGAATAGCAGTGGAGGGAAGCAGGCATAGCTATGCCAGCTGTTGTTCATGACCCAAGCACAGGATGTGACTGTGGACTGGCAGGAGGAGGACTGAGCATCCAGCGGAGGCTCTCCTCCTCTACAGAGGGTTGATGGTAATTCCTGTGGTGGTGCAGCCTGTGAGTGTGTGCCAGATAGTGCCACAAGCACACACACACACACACACACACACACGGTTCACATCAGGTAAACCGACACTAGCATCTCTGCATCTTTGAGGGTGGTTAGAAAACCAAGAGGAAAAGAGGAGGTCCCTAATCAGAAGCATGATATCCAGCACTGCCCCATCGCTGCACATGTCTCAGATGATTCCAACTTTCACTGGTAGTCACTTGGTTAGGAAGAACAGCTGCTGAATTAACCAGTGGGCATGATCTGCCCTGGGGGTAAGCCATGGGTTCTGTGGCAGTGGACTAAGTGAGGGGCATTGTGGGTTAAAAGGATGAGGGTCAGATGGGCTTCTTAGATGGGCTTCGGCATGTTGGTAGGTGACGTAATGCTGGTGTGGGAAAGGACCGCAAGGAAGTTTAGTAGAATATATTAGGATATAATGCCATCAAGGGGGCTAATTAGCCAATAACCCATGAGCCCAAAAGGTGAGTGGATTTACCTAACTGATCGTCCACCGAGATGGCATTATGTCCTCATATACTACACTTTCGTAGTATTTGTTTTATACAATACATATGGATATTAACGAGTAAATGGTACTCCTGCATGTGCAGTCATTTCTGGAATTGACTGCGTATTCTTCATTAGGTTTCCACAGTGCAGTGGCAGTAAACAGGGGCATGTTTTGTCCCATTTCATTTTCTGTAGTGTAGGGGTCTCCTATAAATGGAGGCAAGGCTGCAGTGCTCGGTCCCTTAGAATGCTTCAGGATGGTCCAGCAGTGTGCTATCTGCGATGTAGAGTGGCAGTCAGGCAGTATTTGCTGTGGTCAGGTGTGGGGGTTTTGCAGTGCGCAGTATGGTTTTGCAGTCTGGAGTGCCAGTTAGGTAGTCTGGGGTGTCGGTTTGGCAGTGTGAAGTGGTGATCCAGCTTCAGTGGTGAAGCAAGGAAGCAACAGCAGAAGCAGCAGGGAGGGTGTGGCTGAGTAGTTAGAGATACTGCATCAAGGGACATAGCTGTTTGGAGTATGTGCAGGAGGATGGCCACTTCAAGACAGGGCTGGGGCTGTAGTGTTGAGGGACACTGTTGGAGACATACCTCTCAACTGTCCCTGATTTTCAGAGACATCCCTGATTTTGCCCCAAAATTCTCCTCTGTCCCTCGTAAAATTTGTGTTTTTGTGACAGAACAGTGGGGATTAAAATCAGAAAATAATGTCAAACAATAAAGTTACAGACTTGTTCTTCTTCAGAAAATGCATCTTAACACAAATCCTCTTATTCTGAGTGAATAGTACCAGTTCTTAAGATGTGTCCCTGATTTTGGGTCTTTGTCCCTGATTTTTTTAAGCCTTGTCCCTGATTCAAGAGGCAAGAGGTTGAGAGGTATGGTTGGAGAGTGTAGCAGGAGGAAGACAGGAGCTGCAGGGTCAGAGCCATGTATCATGGCAATTAAAGACCACGGCTGTGGTATCTGACTTTAATGGCCATGGTATACGACTTTAATTGCTGTGACTTTGATTGGTGTTATATACATTGAAATTCATTATGGGATTTATATACATTAAAATTCATTATGGGATTTTCAATGGGACATATATATCTTTATAAAATAGGTAGGAAAAATCAGTAAAAATCGGGGTCCTCGACTAGGTAAAATACACCACATGACTGCATTATCCCACAACGACTGTACGCCTCCCACTGCGACCACACACTTGCACTACTTTTCATCCCTCAGAACCTTCTCACTAGCAGTGAGATCACTCCACACCTGGCACAGACAGGCTACAGCAAACGCACACACAAGACCACCGGCAAACACAGGCTGCTACCCACAACCGTAAGTAAATCTATATAGCTGCCCCACACTGAATACAATTATCTGGTTGATCCTGTCATCATTTTTATAGGACAAAAGTTATAATACTAAAAAAAAAAAAAAACCTTATCTGGTTGATCCTGTCATTTTCAGAGTGTCTTACGTTTAATCACATTCACTTTTATTATTTTCCTGTGGCGTGACCGAATGGTGTTCATTGCAGTAAAGGACGTGCTGGCACCTTGGTGGAGTTTTAGCTGAATTTTCCTAGACGAAGTGGAATTTTTGGTGTTACCCTCAAACCTATTAAGTAGGAACTTGTCATAATCAGCACGGATTAAGGATGGCTACCACTTTTTCTGAATTGGGGAAACTTGCTGACAACAGATCTACTGCCGTAAGCATTAATCAAGATAAAGCAAACAGAATAATGGGATGGCCGGCCTGCTGGCACTGAGGGTTTAGGTGCTGGGCGCCACACCTTGCGCACGCCTCATGACCCAGTTTCGGGAACGAGCCCGGTCATCGGGGTCTGCAGGAGAGGGAGATTGAGCATCCGTGAGACTGCTCTCCCTCTCTGGGAGGATCCAGGGACTGCCGGTGCAACAGCGTCCCTGGTGAAGACTGAGGATGTGCACATGTCTGGGCAATAAGCAGAGGGCGGAATTGTGGCGGGCGTCTCGAGGCGTCTTTGCATGACTGAACTCCGGGGGTGGGTGGGGGTGGGACATGGGACGTAAAACAGAAAAACCCTCCTCTGGTGGATGAGCGATGGCACCACTGCCTGCACCGCACTCCCAACGCTGGGCAACTCACTCTCCCCGTCCTCCATACTCCAAGGGGCACTCAACATTTTAGATATAGTGCCCTGGGAGGAGAGGGCGGCCCTTCCCTGTGAGGGCTTAGACCCGGGGGATAGCTGGATGGAGTCAGGGGAGTAAATGAGGTTGTCACAGCGGGAGGTAGACAGCAGGTTAGAGGGCTGCCGGAGAGAGTTCCTCCAGTAGGGGAGCAAAAATAGAGTTAAAAAAAAAAAAAAGAAATTGGATTAGTGAAAAGCAAAAGAATATATTGATGGTGCTGAAAGGAAATGTATGAGAAAGCAAGCAACGATAGCAGAATAATTTTGTTAAGCTCTAAAGTCTGATGAAGGAACACTAAGTTCTGAAACACTGCTTATTAAACAATAACAAAGCACAAAAGAAACTAATCAAAGGAAGAAAATAAAATACTAAACATACGAACATTTGAAATTTGCCAGCAGACAAAGGCCTAGAGGTCTATCAAGTCTGCTCGAATGTGCAGCTAGCACCCCTTATTCTACAGCTTCTCCACCCTTCCCCTCCATTGACCCTCCCCCTTGTCCTGTCCCATCCCCCTTTGAAGCAGTCCACTGTTCTACTGGATACCACTTCTGCAGGTAACGCATTCCACCCAGCTACCACCCTCTCTGTAAAAGAGTGTCTCCTCATCTCCCTCCTGAACCTTCCTCCCTCCAGTCTCATATCATGGCCCCTGGTGTCCCTCCCCTCCCTTACTCTGAACAGCCCCTCTGTACCTGTCTTGTTTATTCCTCTCATGTACTTAAAGGTTTCAATCATGTCCCCCCATCCCTTCTCCAGTGAGTTCATGTTCAACTCCCTCAGTCTCCTCTCGTATGATAAGTCCCCCGGCCCCTTGATCATCTTTGTTGCCCTGAGCTGTACCCTCTCCAGTAACTTAATGTCCCTCTTCAGATATGGGCACCAGTACTGCACGCAGTACTCCATGTGCGGTCTAAATAATGACCTATACAGTGGCAGAACCACCTCCTCCCTCTTCAAGGATATACCCCGTGCAATGCAACCAAGCATTTTATTGGCCTTTGCAGCTGCCTTCCTACACTGTACCAAGCTGTTCATTGATCCTGTAATGAGCACCCCCAGATCCTTCTCCTCCTCCTCCTCTGTCTGGGCTAGCTGCACTCCTCCCCCCCCCCAGCTGGTAACTCCTCCTTGGGTTCTTCACCCCAAAATGCAGCACCTTGCACGTTTTGACATTAAACCCCAGTTGCCAGGTGTCTGACCAGGTTTCAAGCTTTGCCAGATCATCCTGCAACCCCTGCCATCCCCCTAGGTCATTCACCACCGCTCCCATCTTGGTATCATAAGCAAACACACTGATCTTGCCCTTGATGTCCAGTGATATGTCTGCATTGAATGTCCCAAACAACACTGGTCCCAACACCAAGCCCTGTGGAACACCGCTTGTCACTACCCTTGGGTGTGAGAGCTCCTCCCCAGCATCACCCTCTGTTGCCTTTCCTGAAGCCAGTTCCCTACCCATCTCACCAGCTTTGCACCCGCCCCTGTGCCTTCTAACTTACTTCCCAGCCTCCCAAGCGGCACAGAGTCGAATGCCTTACTGAAGTTCAGATACAGGACATCCACTGCATGGACCCTGTCCAGTTGCCTAGTTATCCAGTCATGGAACTCCACCAGGTTGGTTTGGCAGGATCTGCCACATATGAAGCCATGCTTCACACATGGATTTGTTTGTTTATAGGTTGAGTGAGACATATTGAATCGACTATTGGATTTGGATCCCCACATGTTCTTGCTCCCCTTTTCCCTTTGCACTGTGTTAATAAAATTAAAAAGAACCTGGGGAGACACCTTGGTGGAGTTAAAGCTTAAAATAAGGCACGTTTTTCCTCAAAAACTATGTAAAGTCCATTTTTTATAGTAAGCTTCTTCCTGCAGAGCAATGAGAGCGAGTCGGCGGCTTCGGAAGTGCAGATGCAAGCCCAAGCAATCGTTGCTATAGCAACAGTAGTCATGCTTACGTCTGCTCTTCTGAAGTTGCCGACTCTCTCACTCTCCTGGCTCTATAGTTGGTAAACAGACTTTACATAGTTTTTGAGAAAAACATGCCTCATTTTAAAGCTTTGCCAGCACATCCTTTACCATGATGAACACTGCTCGGTCACGCCACAGGAAAATAATAAACGTGAATGTGATTAAACATAAGAAACTCAAAATGGCAGATCAACCAGATATGGTTTTTAAATCACTTTTTGTTTAAAAATCATGGTAGGATCAACCAGATCACCTACTGTAAATGAAACACTAATTTGTGCCAGACAGGGCTACTCCCCTCAATATCTGTGGCTATTTTAAAAGACAGATAATCTACTACAGGACGTGCAGTCATGCTCCGATATACACATACCTTGGGTGGTTGAATGCACACCAAGGTGTGCATATATATCGAAGCAAGAAAAAGGATATGCAAGGTGGCCGCCAGTCTGGGTGTGCTGCACGTAGTGCTCTGTGACTGAGTCTTACTTTTGTTCGAGTTTTGTTTGTTTGAGTTTTTACTTTTATGTTGTTGTTTTATTTTGTCTGTTTAAATTGTTAAATCGTCAAGTATATTTATTATTTATTTATTTGTGTCTAGGATTACAAAGTACCTTTGAGCCAAGGCTCTTTTACAATGGTTCCATGTCATGCTGGTTACAGGGTAACAGACACTAAAACATATAACAGTTACAGGTACATGGTTTTAGACAGTAACTTTGCTTGACAAAAATCAGACTGAGCGATGAGTAACTCAAGAAACAATAGGAGGAAGAGAGCAAGAAGGGGAGAGGGCTGGGGGTAGGGGAAGGCATAGGTGTAGAGGGTCAGGGTGAGGCAGCCGAGGGGCCTTGTCAGGACAGACACAGGACAAGTGCATTAGAAGTTGCATTGGACAGGTAAGTGCAAGAAGAGAGGGCAGAAACCGACACCTACAAGGTCAGAAGCAGCATAGGGAATGAAGATGTTATGGGGTGCAAGCACAAGTGGATTAGTCAGTTTAGGGTTTCTGAAGTGAATAAGTTAATTCTTATACGCTACGGGACATCATGTTTATTTTCGGAAGTGTGTATTGAGGACATTTAAATAATCCCGCTATCAGTATCGTAACTATTTTTGTTTGAATGGTCTCGATACTGCTTACAAAAAGGGATTTGTAATATTTAACTTATTGCTGAACTCAGAACCTAGAACTAGAACCAGGAAAATAATACAGACTCACTGTCCTTTATGTGAGTGAGGAATTCGAAGTCAAGAAGAGGGAGCGAGAATTGCTGGAAAGAAGTTGGAAGAAGCTGGAAAGCAGTCGTGCTGTGGAGTGGATGTCATTTGAACTGGCCAAGAGCTTGTGTTTTGGGCTGTTTGTGGGATCTAGCCCGAATGTTGGGAGTACGGCTTGAGTTTTGGGTTTGAACTTGACTTTGGCGTGGTCAGCGGTGGAAATGCGAGTGTTTTCGACATCGCTCGGTGGCCGATAGCCAGATTTGCTGCAACATAGGGGGTCCGGACTTTTGATCAGCCAGGGAGTGGGCTGACGAGCCTGTAGTTCTTCCTAGTTTCTCGGGGGGTGGCTACTGCGTGGTCACTGTTCTGGAACCAAAGTGGGTCTGTAAATATTTCTGGTAGCGGCCTTCGTGGATGATGTTTTGCGGGCTCTCGTTTATTCCCAATTGCTGACCCGAAGTTGGCTGCTCATAACCGTAAATGATTGAACTGGCTTTCCCATTTGGATTATTTGCACTGTGTGGATTACTCCCTACCTGCTTCAGATTTATGACTATATTTTGTACTTTGGACAGTAAGAGTGTCTTCTGTGGATTTCCTGGTGGTGAGAGGACATATTTTACTAATTTTTGAAAGAAGATTTTTGGATTTGTAACTGTTTCGACTAACTTTTAGACTCATCATTTCATCGTTTATTTGATATTATAAACTCATTACATAGTAGATTGATTTTACATAGTTTTGAAGAAGGCAGTGAGAGGGTCTCTTTCTGTATAATATCAGCTTTGTGGCAGTGAGAGAGCCACATTATGGACAGATACCTATTGCAACATGGTTGGTGAGAGCTCCTCCTTGCACTGCAATTTCGTTTTGGTTTTTGATAAATCTGTTTTACACTGAACATTTTTTCTGTATGGATAACAAATGAGTGGTAGATTTTGTTTATTTGGGTTTATTGAATTATTGTTATGTTATTAATGTGTTGATTTAGATACATTATATATATATATATTTTTTTTACGGCCCTTAAGTGAGAGTTGTGGGGTGAGAAATGGCTCAAACCCACCACAGCAGACAGGGATGTTAACCTACCCAACTATCAGCTTTTCAGAGCGGATCGCCAAACAAGGGGAGGTGGCGTAGCTATATATGCAAAATCCGGTATATCTGTATCCTATATTGCTGCAACCTCTATGCCAAAGGAATTTGAGTGCCTATCCCTAAAAGTCTCTCTCCCCAATACAGCAGCTTTTCAGCTAGTTGGATGCTACAGACCCCCCTCTGCTGACCTCAAGCTCTTATCCCACCTGGGGAATCTACTCACGCCCAGCACTGAAGAAGTCATTATTCTCGGTGACCTGAATTTCAACTGGCTTACCCAGGCAGCTGCACCTCTAGTATCATTATGTGATACATATGGGTTCACACAGCTAATTAATGAGCCAACAAGAATTAATGCAAAGAATAGTAATAACAGTACACTACTCGATATCATGCTAGTGAATAAACCACATCTATTCACACATGCTGGAGTGCTTCTCTGCGACATAAAAGTGATCACTGCCCCATCGCAGGGGTAAGATCCACCAGCAAAACAACAACCCCTGCAAAATTCCTCATGAGGAGATCCAAGAAAAATATCAATATTGAAGGATATTTGCATGATCTAGCTCACTCTCCAAACTGGCAAGAGTTTTACCTTGCCCATTCTGTGGAAAAAGCACAGCAGTTGCTAAATAGCATTATAATAAATGCCCTTAACACCCACGCCCCAATATCTAGTATCCGAATAAAAAAACAAATCCTGTCGTTGGTTTTCAGCTGACCTCAAAGCTGCACTGCTGGAGAGAGACAAACTCTGGAAAATGGCAAGAAAAACCAAGAGTGCAAATGACTGGATGATCTTTAGGAAAGCAAGGAATAGATGCACCAAGAAAGTTAGGGATGCAAAGGCTGCCTTCTACTTGGCTGAGCTCGTCTCCTCCTATCATAATCCTGCTAAGTTTTGGGGTACCATCAGGGTATGGTGGGGCAGGATGCTAGTACCTCCCTTCCAACTCAATTACACCACAGTGAAGGCCCTATCACTGGCAAAATGGAAATTCTGGATGCCTTCAATAACCACTTCACAACGGCTGGCCTTGCCTTTGACACCTCTCCAGCTAACCTGCTGAGGGAACAATTAAGCTCCCAGTACACTGGTGTTCAGAGAGCTGACTCTTCCTTCAGCTTCAAATCTGCACTGTTGAAGCAAGTAGAGGACCTACTATGGCAGCTGGATACCAAAAAAAGCACAGGGGCAGACTCTCTGGACCCCTACTTTCTAAAGATTGCATCCCATGTACTTGCAGTCCCCCTAACTCATCTCTTTAACCTATCTCTAAACTCTGGTTCCATTCCCACACTGTGGAAGACAGCCCAAGTGGTTCCCCTTCTAAAATCAGGGGACCCTACGGAACTTAATAAGTACAGGCCCATTTCCATTCTACCAGTGCTTTCCAAGATGCTGGAGAAATTAGTGAGTAACCAGTTAAGGGAGTATCTTGACAATGCTAACCTCTTGAATCCAGCTCAATCTGGATTCAGGGCCAAGCATAGCACTATCACTGCACTAGCCAAGGTCACACATGACTGGCAAACCGAATTAGATAAAAAGAATAATGTCTGTGCAGTATTTCTGGACCTGAGCAAAGCATTCGATACTGTGGACCACGAGCTTCTACTATCATCCTTGCACTCCCTTGGCCTTGATCCACCCTCCCTTAAGTGGTTCAGGTGTTATCTCACCGGTAGGTCACAGCAGATAAAAGCTGAAGGTGACCTATCCCCATTAAAACCACTGTTAAGAGGAGTCCCCCAAGGTTCTATCCTGGGTCCTATCCTTTTTGCTATTTATATAAATAACATTGATTCAACCCTCACCAATTCCTCTGTACACCTCTTTGCTGATGACACTGTTTTGCATGTCAGCAGCCCTTCATCTGCAGCTGCTCGTGAAATCCTACAAACAGAATTCTCCTTGTTACAATATCAGCTACTTGAGAAAAAGCTTCTGTTGAATGCAAAGAAAACTAAAGCAATGATGTTCACAAATCAAAGCTCCACCAGCACCTCCTCTTCAATCATTCTCCCCCAGCTATGCACTATACTTGGAGAAAACCTGGAGTATGTAGAAAATTTCAAATACGTAAGTGTGTGGATTGACAGCAGACTCAACTTCACTCACCATTTAGAAGAACTGCTAAAAAAGCTTAGCCAAAGGCTTGGCCTTCTCTATAGATTAAAACCCTTCCTAAACAGAGATTCAAAGATGATGTTAGTCCAGGCCATTTTTGTCTCAGTCGTTGACTATGCAGACTTCCTTTATAGTCACTGCCCCATCTCCTATCTACACAAGTTGGATACCTTATACCATAGGGCAATAAGATTCATTACAGATCTGCCATCTAATACCCATCACTGCTCTCTCTATGTTGCAGTTGGATGGGTTTCCTTTCACCTCAGAAGGAACAGAAATGCAGCTCTATGGATCTACAGAGCGTTATCAAAAAAACTTCCAAACTATATTCTGGACTGCTTCACCCAGACCATTCCTAGCTCCTATGCCCTGAGAAGCAACAACATCATCCTGCTCAAATTGCCCAAATTCAGCACCCGGATAGGGAGGGCAGCAATCAGCTATTCTCTAGCTATAGCATGGAACACCCTACAAAAATCCCTAAAACTGTCCAATATTATTCCAATTGCATCCTTTAAACAGCGTTGTACAGTTTTCTTCACAGAGAAATGCAGTTGCTACTGCTAGAGCTAGCCTTGTCATCTCACAATCTCCCTCCCAAAAATTAACCATATATGGCATAATCTTTGTTCTTCAGTTCTCCCTCCCGGGCAGACACCCCATCTTATGGCACCCAGTAATATCTTCACCATCCTAGTATTACATTATACTGTGTGTTTGCCATGACCCCTCCACTGGGATATGTATATACTGTATATACTGTAAATATTAGCTTAACTCTCCTATAACCCATTTGTATCATGTGAATTTTATTGTACATCACTGTGTTTATAAACATTTTTTCCCCTGTATGTATAACTGTTTTATGTAAGTGTATGATGTATCTGTTATGTATCAACTGTTGAACCTTGACCCTTATCAGGTCCATCTTGTAAATGAGCCTTGCTCAATGATGTTCGCCTGAATAAATAAAGATTTGATGATGATGATGATTTTGATTTTGGGTTGTTTGTTTATTTTATGAAGATTGGCTACTGGTGGTTACTGCCCAGAAATTGGATTGGGATTGTAAATTATATCTAAATGTGTTGGGAAGGCTTGAGGATGGTCAGGCAGTATTCCCCCTACTAGGCTCAGGGAGATGCGACCATTTAACTGCCCCTCTTTACCAATAGAGACGTATATACGTTGTCGATCTTTGGGTATAGTTAGAAGGTATAGGAAGAGGGGCAGGACTGGGCCTGGTAGGGGAATGGAAAGGGGAGGACGTATTGGGGTGGGGGGACATATTGGGGTAGTGGGGACCAGGCGACGCCTTGGGGCGAAATGGTGTCAAGACAGGGGTAATCCCTGTCTTGTTCCCATAGCCAAGGGCCCAGAAATTGTTGATGGACAGGAGTCAAGGTCTTCCCCAGCATCTCATCCAACCCGGGTGGTGTTATGTAATGCTAGATCTATCAAAAACAAGACAGCCATTACGGCTGACCTTGTTGAAACAGTAGACCTGGCATGCATCACTGAGACCTGGCTGGACGAAAATGCAGGCCCAGTGTTGGCTTCTGCAGTCCCAGCTAGGTTCTCTGTGATTCACCGCCCGAGGTTGGATCGTAGGGGTGGGGGTGTAGCCATCTTGTTTAAGACCGAATTGGGCCTTGTGGATGTTCCAGTGGAGACCATCAGATCCTTTGATTGCGTTATGGGTGAGGGTGTAGGCTGCAGGATACTCCTCATTTATCGTCCACCAGGTGATAGGGGTTTATTCCTGCAGGATATTGCGGACTTCGTCGTTGATATGGTGATGGAATTCCCCAGATGAATAATTCTGGAGGATTTCAATGCCTGGGTCGATGACAACCTCTCGCAGTTTGGGCAAAATCTCCTCAAGCTAATGATATCGCTGGGCCTCACATAGGTTGTTACCTCCTCTACCCACATAGAAGGCCACTCATTGGATCTGCTGTTCTTCCTGGGGATGGAAATCACTGATTTGGGGGCGGAACCAGTCAGTTGGTCTGACCATCAAATCATAGGGTTCAATTCTGGGGCGCCTCCAAATGGACCTACTCCTTTGGAAGTGCTGGACCTATCGGGATCGCTGAGTGAAAGCACAAGTCCTGGGGATCTTGTACTAGCCTATAATAAGGCAGTGGGAGATGCCCTGGACTTGACTGCTCCTGTTCGTGTTTGACCACTCACTCTTCGCCCAAGGTCCCCTTGGTTTGATGGGTCCTTGAAGGAGTTGAGACGGAGTGGTCGAAGGCTGGAGAGAGCATGGCGGAAGTCCAGCCTGGATGCTGACAGGCTTAGATTGATGGAACATTTTGATGGCTATCAATCAGAAATCACCAGTTAGAAGGCAGAATTCCTGTCCAGGGAGATTTCTGCTGCGCAGAACCGACCGGCCCAACTCTTTCATACTGTCGACAGACTGTGCAATCCAATCTGTCTGCAGTCTGGAAGAGCTTTTTCACAAATTAGGTGTGATGAGCTAGCTCAGTTTTTCGCAGATGAGGTTGCCAGCATCAGGTCTGGAATTGGCCTGGCTCTCTCCATGAGGGGTTGTGGAGGTCGATGGGGAGTGGTGAGTACTCAGTCTGTCTGGACGGATTCCGGCTGACCAGAATTCATGGACATTGTGAAGATTGTCCAGACCTTGCGTCCAACCTGTTGTAGTTTGGATCCGGGCCCTACCTCCCTTTTGATGGGATGCGTAGATGTTATCTGCCCAATCCTAGCTGAAATTATGTGGAGCTCCTTGGAGGAAGGAATCTTTCCAGATTCCTTAAAGGAGGCAGTTATTACACCACTCCTGAAAAAAACCCTCCTTGGACCCCACCGGTCCAGCTAACTACTGAACTGTCTCTAACCTTCCCTTTGTGGGGAAGGTTATTGAGAAGGTGGTTACATTGCAACTTGACAATCATTTGGAAACTCACGGTGTCTATGAAGCTCTCCAGTCTGGATTTAGGAAGAGCCATAACATGGAGACTGCCCTTGTTCAGGTACTAAATGACCTCCTGATGGCAGGAGACTGAAAGGCTTGTGCCATCTTGGTCCTTTTTGATTTCTCAGCAGCTTTTGACACTGTGGACCATGAGGTGCTTTTAGAGACTCTGTGGTTCCTTTGTGGACTGTCTGGTACAGTCCTCAAATGGTTTCGATCTTTCCTAACAGGCAGGTCTCAGAGGGTGGTCACTAGAATTTATTCTTTTGATGCCCTCCCCCTGTCCTGAGGGGTACCGCAGGGATCTATATTGGCTCCCATGTTGTTTGCGGTGTATATGCTGCCCTTAGGAGACATCATTAGGTGATACGGCTTGAGTTTTCACTGCTATGCAGATGATACTCAGCTGTATATGTCCTTTGTGCCCAGACAGGTTGATGCAGTTTCCATGCTAAATAACTGCCTTTCTGAGATCAGAGACGGGATGAGCACGAGTTGGCTGAGACTAAATCCGGATAAGACTGAAGTACTGGTCGTGGAGCCAGGCTGCCCGGGGGTGGATGTTAGTGCTGGGCACATGTCGGGCCTTTGGCTTGATGGTGTCCAGCTTATCACCTCAGATCGGGTGCGTAACCTGGGCGTTGTCATTGATGACGGCTTGACTCTGAAGTATCAGGTGTCAGCTGTGGTCAAATCCTCATTTTACCACCTGAGGAACATTGCTCGGGTGAAACACCCGATTCCCCCTTGTGACCTTCCGACATTGGTTCACACCTTCATCACTACCTGTCTTGACTACTGCAATGTCCTCTACCTAGAGCTGTCTGGGGTTGATATCCGCCGCTTGCAGTTAGTGCAGAACGCTGCAGCCAGGTTGTTGTCTGGTACCCCTAGGTCCAGTCATATTACTCCTGTTCTGCACGAACTGCACTGGCTGCCAGTTCAGTGGCGGATCACCTATCAGGTAGGTTTACATACCTTTAAAGCTCTACACGAACAGGGACCCGACTACCTCAAAGATCTCCTGACTCCCTACTCCCCCAGTTGCCCTTGCCGATCTGCCGATGAGGGATTGCTAGAGATTCCCAGGGTCAGTCTTAAAACATCTGGAGCACGTGCTTTTTCTTTTGCTGCACTGACCCTGTGGAATTCTCTACCTCGTCTGTTAAGAGAATGCCTGACTATCAATAATTTTAAATCTATGTTAAAAACGTATTTATTTTCTCTGACCTTCCCAGATCGATTGGAGATAACTGAATTGAAGTGAGTAGATTTTAATAGTTTATATTTGTTGTTTTAATGTATTTATAATATGTACAGAACCTTGGTTTTTGAAAGACTCTATAAAAATAAAGATTGATTTGATCTGAAGCATGACCACACGCCCTGTAGTGTATTATCTATTACATATTCTTTGCACAAAACTGTATTAAAGCACCAGTTAGGATTCAACAATGCCACAGAAGTTGGGAAATGTGGCATTATGGTTTCCTACCCTAACTCTCCCAAGCAACCAAGGACAAGACTACACAAGCACTCACATGTAACCCCCCACCACCACCAATTTGTGGTTTGCTTAATGACTTCCAGACTGTTGCTCCATTTTGCTCCATTCTACAGCCGCTACTTGCACTGAAGGAGCCTATGTAGGAACTTTGCTTTTTTACTGTTTATGTGCTGTTATATTTAAGATGGAGATGTTTGTCTAAACTGCTTTAATTGCAGCTCAACCATTTGGATAGAAGCCACCATGTTAGGTCCTGGACTTCCAATAATTGGACCAATAGAACCACTGGGGACCTTAAATTGATCCTGTCCCAAGGGGTCCTGTGGGAAGGAAAACTGTAGTGTTTGTAGTTTTACTGTTGGCACCTAAAGTGGCCTGGAGGGGGAGCCCAAACTGTGACGGACTGTGTGAAGAAAGATAGAACAAACTGTGTTGGCAACATGTGGCGAGACATATTTCTCTACCTTTGAAGAGTGTACCACTATTTCGCAAGACTCCAGAGACCCAAAACCCTAATATTCTTTTTTCTTTTTGCTGCTTTGGGGTGGGAAGTTATGGTTAGAAACCCTAATGCCACATTTCCCTATTTTTGTGGCATTAAGTCACCCTACCTGGTGAATAAAAGTTTTTTTTGCAAAGAATATATCTAAGCTGCAAGTTCTTTTTTTTTTTTTTTTTTGCATCAATTGAATTTAAGCCCCCACAATTTCACTTTCTTGTGACTAGGATGAGCTAGGCTAGCATGCAACTGTTTCATCTCCTTATGAGACTATGGGGGGAGGGGACAGCAGGACTAACACCCAAGCCACAAAACTCTAGCCAAATAAATAAGATGCGGTAGCACCATGGCACCTCACATATTTTAATGCAAAAATATAACAAAGGAATCAACATTATGGTTTTAAGCAATTACTTAATGAATCATACAACAGAATATTTTTAAATAAACTGCTGTTTTAAAGTAGTAGTGCATGTTAAATGTTCAAGAGAATATTCCAGGTGAGTTGTGTCGTAAAAGGCTGAAGCTGGTGTGGAGGGTAACTTCCTCTCCTAACTGGAGGGAATTCTCCATTACTTTCAGGGCCACGTGGTGACCACGCACTATAATAATGCTAACACAGACTTATGCTGGAGAATGTGTGGCTCAGTAGGCACGCATTGGCACATTTTTTGGGGATGTCCAAAAATTGCCCAATGCTGGCAGGGAGTACAGTGGGCAGTACAGGAAGTGTTGTCAGAACAAATTCCAAACACTTTCACAGACTGGGCCCTGGGTTTTCCAATCATCGTAATTTTCCTTCATTCAAATGAAAATTAGCCCTGGGCCTTACAGCAGCATCTTTAAAATGCATAACGGTACACTGGTTGTGCCATGAGCCTCCTAAAATGGGACAATGGACCTCCAGGGTGTCCAACATCATGGAGATGGAATCCATTATGGCCAGACTACATTTGAGAGAAGAGAAGTTAAGAATGATCTGGACCCCCTGGGTTGCCTGGGAGGCAGCTCACCCCTCAGTTTCTGCTGACCCTTAAAATAAAAGTGGCCCTAGGCAGGGAGTTTCTTCCAGATTAACTCATCAAGTAGGAATGCCTGGGGTTAAATGGAAATGATAAAATAAATCCAAATACTTAACTGCATGTATGCTCTTTTCTTCTCCTCCCCTTTCTTTCTCTTGTTCGACTTCTTATTTGCTTGCTTTGCTTACCTCCATTCTCTTCCTCTCTCCTTCCCTGATTTATACTTTACCTTTCAAATACATTATTCCTGATGTATTCCCACATAATATGGTGTTCATATGTACTCTCCCTTGTTGTTTTGACTTTCTTTTTTCTCTTATTATACTTCTTGAGAACAGTATGTTACATTAGTAATGATTTATATTGCTTAAATTTAGAAATGATATGTGTAGATTACTATTTGTCATGATGTATGATGTTTTAACAGACATGCTACTCTTTTCTCTGTAAAACAAAATATCAAATGTCATTACAAATGACTGAATGCTGTTGTTAATTGACAGAGGTTTAATAAACTTGAGTTAAAAAAATTGTAATTAACACTTTTTTTCTACATTTTAGCTTCCACTGTTCTCCTTGCTTGCACAATACCCATCCCCCCACGTTGATTCTTAGTACTTTTTTACATTTGAAATAATAAAAGGAGTCCAGCATTCTCTTTAATAGGGCTCCGACGGTGTTAGTGGTCAAGGATTATGGACCAGTGTAACTAGCATACCCAGTACACTACCCTAGTTATGCTACTTAGGGTTAGCTACGTGCAAGGACACTAGTTTTCTGTTTTTACAGGAAAAAAAAGACAAAAATCACAGAATCCTGATTGGCTTGCAGATTCTGAATTCTTCCACCAGTGCCATAAGGAAATCGCATATTGCTGCAAGGATTCCCCAAGATTTCAACATCTTAAAATGGATGCTGCTGTGTTGCTCATTATTTCTGCTCTGCAGCTTATAGAATCAGTAAGGAAACCACCTATGCTACGTCGTCGTAACACACCGTGCTTCTCTCCAGCCTTCCGACCAGCTGATAATTCTCCATCCTGAAAGCAGAGTTTTCATTTAGTGTGTGCCTAAACTTCTTTTATTATTTGTATTACACTGGATGATAAATATCAGTACACTCAGGGAACTGGACTAGGCAGTGGAAGGGGGAGTCAGGTTTAAAGTGTAACTGCTCCTGCATCTAGCCCTTCATTTGATCAGCTGATGTGACTGCTCACCAACCTGAAAGTAACGTTTTCGTGTTAAAAAAAAAAGTATATGCCTAAACTTTTTTTTTTTTTTTTTTTTTACACTAAATGATTTAGAACAACAACAACAAAAACACTGTGGGTGGGTCTGGGAGGGTCAGACTGGCGATGGGACAGTTTTCTTTGTTATAAGTTTAACATTTAAAAACTAAAAAAGCTTGATGAGGGATAGTTTTCTTTTTTTCAGGGGACTTAGCCGACACTGGATACTGGGCACCCTAGTGACGGGCTACTGTTTAGTGGAACTGGGGTGGGCACTCCAGTGCCACCAGGAATATTATGGGAAGGGTGACCAGTGACCTGGAGGGGGGTTGAGAGAAGTGCTACTGGGAATGGGCACCTGGTCCATAAACACTGGAAAAAGGGGTGGGCAACCAGGGGGAGGGAAGAAAGGGTACTGTGGCTGGGCACCCTGGTCCACTTAATAAATATTAATTAGTTAGACAGATTAACTAGATAGAGATAGATGGGGGAGGGGGGGAGAGAGAGATATCAGATAATTGCCATTTCACTGCTCCCACTCTAGTGACAGCACAACTCCAGCTGTGGCTACACAAACCAAGAAAGTCCTACTGTTCTCAAACACAGAACGCAGACGCATGGTTCATCTCGCTAAGCTGGGCACCTGAATTTTCATGTGCTCAGAAATCATATTTGAAGGATGATTTTAAAAACAATAACTGCTTACCTAGGTTCAGGTGTTTTTTAAGTATTTTCAAGGTTTCTCAGCATTAAAAAAAAACAAAACAAGATGGCAGGCCTGTTTCATGACTCATGAAACAAGAAGACCATCTCATGACACAAGATTTGGGACTTAGTTACGTTTTCAGTCTTGTTTTGTAAGCCTGCCTTCTTTCATGAGTGATGAAACAACTCAAGAAGCATGAAGGTACACTCACAAAACAAGATTGGAAAAAAAAAAAAACTAAGTCCCACATCTTGTTTCATAAGCCGACCTTCTTGTTTCACAAATTGTTTAGTGAATCATGAAACAAGCGGCCTGCTGGTGAAACAAGATTAAAAAAAAGCTAAGTTCACATTGTTTCATGAGCCAAGAATCTTATTTTGTGAAGCTGTATTCTTCTTTCGTGAGCCTCACAAAAACAAGAAAAATTGGCTCACGAAAAAAGCCTTGCTAAGGATATTTGGGATGTTCCAAAACCGTATTTCTGTATCCTTTTTAGAAACACTAAGTGTAAAATTGAGCCAAGTGCGTAACATTTAGCTAAATTCATGTGTTGCTTTCTTTCTTTCTAGGGCATAATTTTTATGTTTTTTTTTTTTTTTACTAGAGACAACTGGCTAGCAAACTGCAAAAAAAAAAAAAAAAAATTAATCAATGGAAGAAATCACAGAAGACTGCTCCTTAACACAGAACTGTTTAATAGCAGATGGTTACCATTTGCCCATATTATAGAAGAAATTGAAGGCACGCCAGTAGTAGAACAGTTATTGTACTGAGTTCTAACACAAGACTAGGAAAAGAATAAGATAATGAGAAACAAGTAACAGCTATCTGTTTCCAACTTTTATGTTTATTGTTAATAACTTTCTAAGCCCCAGTTTAAAGGGATTCCACTAAAGTAATAAAAGGTTTGATTATGAAAGAGATGATTTACAGAACTAAATGTGTACGATATGAAGTAAACAAGGATAGCAGCAATGAGGCAGTTTGTTAAATCATACACAAAGGATGATGATGTATACCGATCTACAGGTACATTGTAGCAGCTTGTCTATTGTCTTTGTCCATTTATTATGTCTCAGTAAAGCACTGAACTTTCAAAAAAAAAAAAATGGAATCAAGATGGCCGCCAAAGAAGAATTTTGGCTGATGAAATAAGAAGCGTGAGCAGAAATTCTTTTGCATCAAATGATCTGAAACACCCTATTGAGCATGCTCAGAACTGAAGTTTCAAATCCTTGTAACTTGGGAACAGATTGATTTTTTTTTCCCACCAAACCAATGAAAGGCACCGTTCTATGACAAGCCCTTTCTACCCTGAAAATTTCAGAACAAAATTGCAAATCATCTGGGCTGTAGGTAAGAGAAAACCAAAAATAAACAAAAACAAGCAACCCCCCCCCCCGATTTTTCTACTTTTTGCACAATCTGGATCTCAGAATTCGTACATCCAACCAGAATGAAACTTGCCAAAATCAAGAGACCTTGTCTCCTCAGGTGCAAAGTCAGGGGTTTAACATTAAACACCCTACTAAACCACTCAACCCTAACTATGGGGCTCTACTGCACCCCATATCTACCTATCTATCTATCTATCTATCTACCTACCTACTGAATCTACTGTATCTAATTAATTATAGGGCATGGTATTGCCCTATAGTTAGGGTTACATGGCCACTTGTATGTTAAACCCAAATTTTTGCACTTTAATAACTTTGCAACCGTTTGACTAATTTGCCTGAAATTTTGCATGCGCCATCAGGTGCCACAGATCTCTTGATGTGGGAAGTTGCGTTCAGGTTGGAGGAGCAGTTGCAAAGCTGCAGTGTAAAAAATGTGAAAATGACCATTTAGGTGCAAATTCTTTGCTCACAGTTCCGAAACAGCTTGGGTGTGTGGTCTGAAACTGTTAAGGTATATGGAGTCTGGGTCACTGATGTGCCTTTAGACAGTTTGGTGAAAAAATGTTAATCCATTCAAAAGTTATTACAGTTTAAAGTTTCCCATTACAGCCTATGGGCAAAAAAATATATGTATAGCTCGAAAGCACTTTTTGCCTTCGCAAAAGCATGTTTTACTGCCGCAAACTGGTTCAGTAGTGTTGTGTTGCCGCCATCTTTTCAGTTAGTGACGGTTAAAAAAAAACACTGGAATTCAAAATACTGCCCCGCTATAAACTCCAACAGTTGTGCTTACCTAACTGGGGCCCAAGGAACACGATCTTGGCTTTAGTTTAAAAATAATGCTTGGAAATATGTTTATTTAATTTGGCCGTTGGAAGTTTTGCAAATTGCAACATTACTTTCAAAAAACTGCTGTTTCTTTGCCACTTCACTGTAAATAAACGGTTAGGACATTTGGACTGAAATTTGCAGAGTAGCAAGGGCTTGCACCACAGATGTGCCTTTTGCTGGTTTGGTCATAAAATTTACATCAGTTCCATACTTATAACATTCCAAAGTTTAGAAATGTCCCATAGGATAGCATTGTAGCAGTCGCAGTACCTTTTGCTGACTATATCTCGAAAACGGTTTGAGATACAGCCTTCTCGCTAAAAGTTGCCAGGCCACGATTACAACTGTGGTGGAATTTTTTCCAATGTTCCTATGGTTACTGTGATATTGTGCCATTTGCAGCACAGGGGTTACTTGGAATGTCTCTAGGCCTGCGCTCTGTCTCTACACTTATGGGTAGATGGGAGCGTAGGGCCCTCCATTATGCAATACTTGGCCCTGCACCCCCACAGGGAGATGAGGGTTCATTACAATGTCTCTACACTTATGGATAGATGAGAATGCCCCACAAATGGATAGCATTATGGGAGATGAGGGTCAATTACAATGTCTCTACACTTATGGTTACATAGGAGCGCAGGGCCTGGAGGGCCCTGTACTTCCACATGAAAATCAGAGACAATTACAATATGAATGCATGGGAGCACAGGGCCGTACACTCCCACAACCACATACGGGTAAGATTACACTTTCTCAAAAAGTAAGGAAATTCACTGCAAAAAACTGTTAATGCATTAGTTAGGGTTCCTATCACAATGGCAAAAGTATGGGAATTCGGTGTTACGGTTACCAACCCTTCCACCCCCCACCCTCCACAAACTAACAGGCATCGGAAGTGTCTTGGTCACCGCCTCAACTCTCACCCCATTCTCCTATATTGTTCCATCTTAGCTTCCTACACATGGAAAGGGTGAGAGTCAGGATGACAACCCCAAGGCACACCCCAATGCCTGTTGGTGTGTGGAGGATTGGGGTGGCAGGGTTGGTAACCCAA
This sequence comes from Neoceratodus forsteri, assembly GCA_016271365.2. NCBI lineage: Eukaryota > Metazoa > Chordata > Ceratodontiformes > Ceratodontidae > Neoceratodus > Neoceratodus forsteri. Next base: position 370,932,056 of record CM028132.1, on the reverse strand, counting down.
CATCGAATGTGCGTGTATTCGTATGTATATATGTTATACATACACACACACACACACACACACACATACATATATATATATGTATATATATATAGGTGTGTGTGTATATATATATATATATATATATACACACACACACACACACACACACACATACACACACACACACACATATATATATATATATATACACACACACACACATTATATATATATATATACACACACACACACACACACACACACACACACACATATATATGTATATACACACACACACATTACACAAACTCACTCTGTTGTACTTTTTTGTAAAGGAAGGCTAGGAAATGTTTCCTGTTCTCCTCCTCATACCAGGGGGATGAGAATACAGATGCCTATCAACTGATATGGCTTGGGCTGCATTTGAAAACAGGCTAACTCTTGAACCAGTACACCTAACGGTGACCAAATAAATGAAATAAATAAATACTGAACCAAGTTAGGCTACTGGAGGTTTATAATTAATGGGGGAAATCTAGCCAGGATACTGGGGAAATGACTCTACTCTTCAAGAAGTGCCATGGGATCTTTTTTTTTACCTTCTATTTCTGCTCCTTACTCAAGCCAGGCCCCTATCCACCTCCTCCTTCAGCATTTATCCAGTCTGAGGCCTTTCTACCTGCTGCAACTCTTCCTTTTTTTGATCAACTCCTACCACAGAGGACCAGTCTATCACAACCCGACACTAGGGGCACTGGTCAACCCAATAAATTCCTTCCTCTTTAACAAGTGAGTATCCTCACAAAAAACTGACTTGTAAACTTGGATGAGCCCTTGGAGAAGGGCCAGACTTCCACATTCACTAGCTGCTGCCACACCACTCTTGTGGATCATGGGTGTCTGTGAACAACATTGTGATGCTCCCTTGTGTGGCTACCAAATACACTGTGTCATCATGATACATTCTTTTATAGCAGCACAATATAGGTTTTTGCGATTAATGAATAAACTTACCCAGCCAATAAGCCCTGGCCTCAGTTCGCAGAAATACTTAAGGTCAAAACTTCCAATTCGAGGGTTCAGCTCATGTCCAATAAAAAAATCATAGATAGGGTTCCCTGGTATAGAAAAAAACAACACAATTATTAGATATGGTAGGTTCTTGCATCTGGGCTTGATTCTTGCCTTTCTGAACTGCTGATCTATATAGTATGCAATTTGTGTTTTGTTTAAATCACCTAGTATTTCTGAGCGTGTCTGCAACCTCTTTCGGCCTCACAGAATGCCACTCATATTCAGAGTAATCCCTGCACTACAGAAACGGACCCCACTACCTACCTCAGTGAGCTACCCCCCCCAAAAAAATGGTGGGGCTCAGTCAGCCTAAGCCTCTCCATCTGAGACACAGACCTAGATCTGTTCACATCAGGTGAATGTGTGATTTTAAAATGCCCTGAGACCGCAAGAAGGGGTGCGTTATAAAAGAAAGTTGCCTTGCCTGGTGATGGAGGTTGCAAACACCACCAAACAAACAGAGAGAGCATAGTGGCTCCAGCTCATGTGCGGAGGTTTACCTTCAGGACTTTTTCTTGGTGGTTCCCAGTTCCCTACCTCTGAACGGGTGTGAAACCTGGGGGTGACTTTTGACGACGGGTTGACACTGTGATCGCAGGTGTCGGCAGTCATCAAATCATCCTTTTACCATCTGAGGAACATCTCTAGGATTAAGCACCTAGTTCCGTCCGGTGATCTGCCTACATTGGTCCACGCCTTTGTGACCTCGCGCCTTGATTACTGCAACTCCCTTTATCTAGGGCTACCTGGGGTTGATATCCGTCGCTTGAAGCTAGTGCAGAACGCTGCAGCCCGGTTATGGACGGGTACTCCTCGAGCCTGTCATATTTCTCCGGTGCTGCGTGAGCTGCACTGGCTGCCAGTACAGTGTCGGATCACCGTTAAAGTCGGACGTCTGACTTATAAAGCCCTACATGGACTTGGCCCAGACTACCTGCCCAATTTGCTAGACAATGAAATACAGGGTTGAACAAAGTCAATAACATGAACAAATACAGTTCATGGATATTCAAGATACAAACAAGTGAAACACAAGTGCAGAATTGGCACTAGTCGGGTGTTTTGGACGGCATACATAAGTGCCATTAACAAGGTCAATAAACATAGAAGAATAGAGGGGAGGAGGAGGATGGAGGGGACTGAGAAGGGAGAGGTAGGTAAAAGTATGTAGAGGAAGGGTGAGGGAAGAGTAAGTATTCATTCTGCGCAGCTGGGTGTTCTGTTTTTCTTTTTTGTATTATCTTTCCCACACACCCTTCCCGCACTGGGACCTGCTCCTCCTTCAGACCACCTAATACCACCAGTGACCCCTCTCGCAATTCCCCCAGAGCTGCCTACCTCATACTGCAACCTCCCTTTGGGTTAGCCCAGTATATCCCTTGCCGAGAGGGTCCCCCTCCTTCGAGAGGGAAGGCACCGGCTGGATTCCAGCACACTATTTTCTTTCTTGCCTGGGCGCTGCTGAGGCAGACGTTACTCTGCCAGGAGTGCTTGAGGGCATCATCGGGGTCGGCCACCGTCATCCAGCCGATCCCAGTGCAGTTTCCGCTTTTCTGGTATTTCTCCACATGAACATCCCTCTGCCGTTCTCCCAGTCTCCACCAGGGGCCGCTGCAGAATGACGTGCTGCCCTAACTCACCCCAGGAGAGGAGAGCAGCCCAGTGGATGCTCAATCCTCTCCTTCCCCTGTCGACTCCAGATGTCCCTGGTCCGTTCCCGAACCCAGGTTGCCGGCGTGGTTTGAGGTAAGGCACCAGCACCTCAGCCCTCTACGCCACCGGGCTGGCCTGTTTTTCTTTTTCCCACCCCGATTCTGACTGACAGTGGAGTGATGCAAAGCATCAGCATCCACCTCAAGCAGTCAGCGTCACCTCCTACAATGTCCTAGTTCCTACCTGTACTGCTACCACGTTCTCCTAGGTGGCAGCCGTGTGGCAGAACCCCTCCATCCATACAGGCAGTGTGCCCCGTGGGTCATTCGGTCTTCCTCCCCCAGCTGACCAATGATGATCCCAGTCCATTCCTGAACCCGGGTCACTGGTGTGGTGGCAGGTAAGGTGCAAGGCACCTCAGCTCTTTGCACCACCGGGCCGGCCGTGCCTGACATAATTTAATTCCAGGACGTGATTAGTCTCAGAAAGTTGTACTTTACAGAACTTTAGCTGTAACTTCCTTGAGACAGCAGTACTTCCAACCATTTTACCACACAATACCATGCCACTGCATAAATCAAACATGGCAGGGCACAATAAAAATATGCAAAATCCATGTCTGAGATTAACTACTCCAGTCTCACCAAAAGCAGCGTTTTCCGTTTAGCCACGTGGGCTCAGTCAATTCAGAATAACGAAGGGACTCCAAAATAGAAGGCCAAATCCTAAAATTCACTTTTCATAATATGGGTTTATGGTAGAGCAATCATAGGTTGTAAATGGACAACCATCAGCATTCCCAGCATTTTACTAGGCATATAACAATGTGTACACCAGTTAGAGTCTGCATAGGTACAATAGGCAGGAAACCCTTAGGCAGACTGGCTGGGCCTAGGGGTCCCTTTCTGCTGACATTTTTCTATGTTTCTGTGTAATAGCAACATATCAAAAATATGTTATAGTGTATAGTGGAGTGTTCTGTATAGCATTCCATCCCTTTCAAAATGCTGTTGTACCACAGTTCAAAGGTCATGGAATGTGATTCTATCTTACTGTGGTAGAACAGCATTCTAGAACCTTTAGAGAATGCATGAGTTAGTTTCATTTTGAAAGCAAAATAACTCACAAACATATATGTCACATAGTACTATACACTATAAAAAATACAGGATGAGCAACTCTATGCACAACCAGTGTGTTTTGCCACTTCAGGGTTCCGATTTCCATGGATCTCCCGAACTTCGCTCTCAAGGGCAGAGGGAATCAGAACCCCTCTGTGGCAGAACACACTGGTTATGCATAGTTGCCCATCCAGTATTCTCTATGTTGTTACTGGTATCACAATGGATATTTTAATGTTACTGTCATCACAGTGGAATACAGAACCAATCAGAGAGAAGCTTTCACAATGCTGATGACATCACAATGCAAAGAGTAACACTGAAGCCAACTGTTAAAGGTGATAGGAAAACAGTTTTTACAGCTCTAGATTTTTTCCAGTTGCTCTTTTGTTAAATTAGTAATCTAATTTTGTTGCCTTTTTAACTATCCTGAATCCCTATCTCCTCAGCAGTTCCTGCTCTCTTTTCATACTGCCTGAATATTCTATGACATCAGTAACTCCCATTCCAGGCCATTCAGATGAACTGCATGGAATGGAAGTTACTGATGTGAGAGTGTCTTAGAAATATGAAAATAAAGGGCAATCTTCCACCACTCCATTGGATGTACAAAAAAGTTTTCTAGATCCCCAAGATAGCCATGTCATAGTTCAGGGGGATCTAATATTCTAAAGTTGTAACATTGGTCAGTGTGTACCTCCCCCGCAATTGTCAGTTCCAATAGTTGAAACATTTTTAAACAAAATTTTAGATTATCTGGATGGGGTGTTAGTGCTTGGTGGGGATTTTAATATGACCTGGTCTCTTGAACTGGATACCAGTTGTCGGCGTGCTCACAGATTAACAAATGCCCTCCAATTTCTAAGAAGCTCGTTTGATCTGCTGGGTGTAATAGACATTTGGAGAAAAATGTTTCCAACAGAAAAAGCTTTCACTTTTCTTTTGGCCAGACATCAAAATTATTCTAGACTAGACTATTTTTTTTACTACGTGTGAACATGCCTTTTTTTAAAAAAACTTTTTATTTATTCAGTTTTTTACTATTTAGGACATACAGAGCAGTGTTACAGTCAATCATCACTATTAATCTCTGGGTAGAGATCTTTGCAAAAGATATTGCCTACACAGGCAGTAAATGAAATATTAATCATAAACAAGAGAAATATGCATATATGTAAATCAACTGCCATTATATAAGGAAAAAGGTTTACAATGATAATAAGAAGCTTTTTTCTATTGACATCTCTATGGTGAATAAACTACAGCAGTAAGCTGTTACAAAATTAGAAGGGAGGATCCAAGGAGGTCGAGGGGCCGCAACACCTGCCACCAAAATAGTTAAATCCAGTCCCAGCTCTGAAACCCAGGAAATTATTCACCGGGGGAAGAGAGGACTATGCGCTGGCCGGCTACCCAAAGAACTATCAAGAGGGACCATTTGTTCTGAGAGCTAGACCTAAGGAGGTTGGTCTGGACAGATTTGTGCAATGCTCAGGAACCATGTTCCAACGGTTCATTAGTTCTGGTACTTTATTTTGAAGTCTGGCCGTCATATGTTCCAGTTTCTATATATCATATATAGTATCTTTCCAGGCTGGTATAGTAGGGGGATCTGGGCGCAGCCACAGCTGTGTGATAATTTTTTTTGTGGCACTCAGAAGAATACTGAGGAGATATATTTGATGAGGGTTTTTAAAATGAGGTGGATAATGTAAAAGAATCCCTGTATCTTGGGAAGAGGGCGTTTAAGCCAGTAAAGAGATCCAGGACCCTATTCTCTATCCCCGACCAATAGGCTGCTAGTACTGGGCACGGCCAGAATATATGTGCATGGGTGGCCCCTTCAGAGCAGCAGTGTCTCCAGCAGCTGAAGTCCCCTCCCTCTGTGTACTTGGCGATAATCTGAGGTGTATGAAAGAATCTAGAGACAACTTTGCAGGAAAATTCTTTCCAAATGTATGAGTTAGAGGTTTTATGCCGTCTTCGCCAAATCGGAAGCCAGTCTTCCTAAGTTAGTTCAACCTGAAGTTCAGTTTCCCAATGAAATTGTACCAGGTCCATAGCATGGGAGGGTGTCCCCTGTAGGGCCCTATAGAAGCGAGATATTAAAGAGCTACACTCTCCCCCCTTTCCACCTGGATTAATAAAGAACATAAAGGAGGAATAAGTTGTTCGCTAACATCCAGACCAATTTTAGTATCCAAAAAGTAGCGGATCTGTAAGAACCAGAAGAAATCCCTCTGATTTAGGGAAAACTCCTGTTTGAGTTGTTCAAATGATTTAAAAACATCCCCATCATAAAACTGATAAGGATGTTTCAGACCGTGACGGGTCCAGTTGCGAAATGTAATATGTAGTTGTGCCGGGGGCCACTGTGGGTCTTCCGCCAGGATACCAATCCAGGTCGATAGAAATTTATTAGCTGGTTGGGTCAGAAACCTTGTCTAGCACTGGAGGAGCCCCTCAGTGAAGTTGGAACCATGACAAAGCCGAGTAGTATTATGGGGTTGGAACACTAGAGAATAGTTTAATGGGCGGTCCGCCATAGCCCTCTCCACCCTAACCCAGGGTGGAGCCTGGGTCTGAGGCACAAACCAGGTCGTTATATGTCTAAGTAGAGCAGCTAGCCAGTAATTAAGGATACAGGGCAGAGCCAGTCCCTCCCTCTCCTTAGAGCAGAGGAACCTGCTAAATGAGCGGTCCCATTCTCGTATATCCTTGCCCATGAGAGGTATCAGGATATTTTGCATTAGGTACAATATTTTTGGCAGGGAATTCATCTGGATAGATTGCACCCTAGCCAACAAGGAGAGAGAGGTCCACCGCTCCATGTCCGATTTAATTTTTGATATAACTGAAGTATAATTGACGGAGTAGAGGTCTGAGAAACCCTGGGGGATCTTGATTCCTAAGTACATTATATGGGGTTTGTCTCACTTATAGGGGTATCTCTGGGTTAGCTCTGGGGGCAAAGGGGGTTGTATAAATAGAACTTTGGATTTATTTGGATTTATAGTGTAACCTGTAAGGACCTCTATTTCTTATAGAAGAGTAGTGAGGGTTTGTAAGGATTCCTCCGGATGAGTAATATAAAGAAGATGATCATCTTCATAGTAGGCTACTTTATGGGAAGAGGACTCCGAGATTTTATACCCATGCAGATTCGGGGTTTGACAAAAAAGCTGGGCGATGGGCTCTACAAAAAATGGCAAACAAGTAGGGGAAAAATGGACAGCCCTGGCATGTACCCCTGAATAGAGGAAAGTGATCAGAATGCGATCCATTCAGTCTCACCACTGCCTCCGGGTCAATATATATTCCTCCAATGATATCCAGATACTGCCTAGGGAAGTTAAACTTTTGCAGGACGACTGTGTGACCACTTCTTGATAAAGATCTTTCAATCGGTCCAAGGATCCTCTTGGATCACCATCCCAAAATTTTAAAACTGGATTTGGGGAAGAAGCAGAAACAGACACTGTGGTGCCTGAACACAGCCTTGCTGAAGGACTCGCAGCTCGTGGCAGCTATATCCCAGCGAATTCCCCAGACAGTGCAGGAAAATAATAATGGAAGTGTGGCTGCGACGAGATTGTGGGACGCAATGAAGACAGCTCTCGGGGAGAGATCACAGCTTACTCTGTCAAGAAAAAAAAAGACAAAATGAAGCAAAATACTTGGAACTGCTGCAGCAGCTTCAGGGCTATCAGTTTTTGTATAGGCCTGGTGACAGAGTTACAAAAAAAAAAAAATCTGTGATGTTCAGAGGGATATACAAAAAGTAATGGACTGGAAGGTACACCAGACTTTACAATACTTGAAATGTAGTAGCTATGAGGGAGGGATCAGGGGGACTCACACGCTGGCCCATAAATTGGCATGTGGAAAAAAAAAAACTTGATAATTTTAAAAATCCCCAAACTAAAAAACACACACATAGAGATGAGGAAATTAGAGCTATTTTTTCTTCTTACTACCAAGACCTCTATCAGGCTAACCAGCAGTCGACCTCTGAAGTTAAGACAAACATTCTTGACCTCCTTGTTCCTCCCCAGCCTGACTAATGACCAGAGAAATATGTTGGAGGCACCTAGCCAGGCTATGGAGATCCACTCTAATGTAAAGGATACAAAAGCTCAAAAATGTCCTGGGCCTGATGGATATAGTTCTGAATGGCAGAAAATGTTTATAAAGCTGTTGTCTCCTATGCTGGCTGCCTTCAGACAGGAGTCGGAGGGTGAGGCCCTTCCCCCTTCCTGGGTTTATGCAGTTTTGTCAGTGGTCCCTAAACTGAACAGGGGCCCAACAGACCCATCATTGTATCGACCAATATCGATACTCCATACTGGCTATAACATTTTTATGGTAATCTGGGCCTCCCACTTAGAGGGAATTTTGTGGACTCTGATGCATCCTGACCAGGCTGGCTTTAGTAAAAACTGAAATACTATGGACAGTCTTACTGCTAGCTGAGTGGGTTCAGACTAGGAGGGTCCCAGCAGCATTTCTTAGTCTAGATGCTGAGAAGGCATTCAACAGGGGGTCCTGGGATTTTTTGTGGGACACCCTGTCAACCTTCCATTTCCTCTGAAACCTTTTTGACATGGTTGTGACAGATTCATACTAACCCGTGGGCCTACGTCAGAATTAATGGCTCATTGTCATCTCCAATACTGCTACAACAGGGTACTAGGCAGGGATGCCCATTGTCACCCCTGTTATTTGCACTAGATATGGAACACTAGGCAGAAGCAATTCGCCGGAGGGTAGAGGTGAAGGGTATACCATCAGGCTGGGTAGAGTATAAAATAGCTCTTTTTGCGGACTATGTCTTTCTGAGAATGTTATCACTGGAACAACAACAACCCATCTCCGCAATATTATATGTATTGGAAACATTTAGAAATTTAACTGGTTTTAAGTTGAATTTAACTAAAACAGAAGTGTTTACCTTTAATTTCATACCCTCTGAGTCATTAAAGAAATTATACCCTTTAAAATGGCACAAACTTGCCCTAAAATACCTGGGAATTATCATACCTTAGGATTGAAATAACCTAGTGTTACCCAATTATGAACCCTTGACAGAAGTTATACAAAAAAGACTTAAATAACTGGAGTAAATTAATGTGGTCATTTTTTTTCAAAAGAGAAACCATACATATTAATATCTTACCCAGACTTCTTTATTTGTTTCACACAATACCATACCCCCAGAATGTTTTTACTACACTTCCTGGAATACTATGTTATCTAATTTTATATTGGGGGGGGGGGTCAGTGTCCCTGGGTCCGTCTATCGGTACTTCAATATCTCTGGCCCAGGGTGGAGTTCATTTTCCAAATCTAGAGCTGTATGCAAAAGTTGCCTTCCTGAGAACAGTTTTTCTTTCGTTGGCTTCTTTATATAAAGTGCCCTGGAAGGAAACAGAGTTTACACGTAATGATTTATATGACACTGCAGTCATTTTGTTTTCCACGCCAGGTTGAGCTCCCCCTCCCCCATCGCCATTTTACACCTATTAACTTCTCAGACCTTAAAGGTATGGTACTGGCTACGGAACCATAGACGGCTCGCAGGGATATTTAGCTATAGTAGATTAATATCCGGGGATGAGAATTTTTTGCCTAACTGCCTGGATACTGCCTTTAGGCAATGGCGTCACTTGGGTTTACAATTTGTCTATCAACTCCTGGATGCAGGAGGAGTTCTTTCCTTTACATTGCTTCAAAATGAATATGGTCTTGCTGTAAAGGACCGCCTACAATATTTATAACTTAAGAGGTTATTTACAGCAACACCTGGGAGACAGGGCTAGTCTCCAATCACCGAAACACCTTCTTCTTGAACTGATGATCAATCGTAACGCCGGACACTCAAGGTTGCATTTAATAGGACAGATATATCAGATTTTGAGACCGGAGTTGGGAGTAAATACGACCCCAGTATTGGAAAGTTGGAAAAAGATCTGGGTTTGTTAGCCCCAGCGGAAACCAGGCTGAGATCAGTACTTCCAGCCATTAATATAACCACATTAACAATCTGGCGGGAATTTTCGTGGAAATGTAGAAACAGATATTTTAGAGCCCTGGCTTTATTAGTTAAATACCTGCCACCACAATACAGCCATTGCTGGAGGGGTTATAGATGTCAGCTAACTGATCTAGGTCATATATTTTGGTCATGCCCCCTGTTGACCCCCTTCTGTTGTTTCCTACAGGACGAGCTATGGGACTGTTTAGGGGAGACGGTGGAATTGACTGATGAAATGGTGCTATGCCACAGCATAACCCTTGGTTAGTATAAAACTCTGCTTCCCCTGTTCCTCCTGGCAGCCAAGAAAGCAGTAACAACGAGGTGGATGAAGCCAGTAATCCCTACCATACTAGACTGGAGACAAATAGTAATGTCCATTTACCAATTAGAAACATTATCAGCTGTTAAGGAGGAAAAACGTCCTAAATTCAGTTCAAAATGGCAGAAGTGGACCTGGTACACGGCTCAGATTGACAATGACTTTGTTCCCTGAGGTAGTCCTGCAGGGTCGAAGTGATGGGGGTACCACTTCCACTATGTCAAGGGTGATTTGTGAGTCCTTGAAAGTTTAAAAGAAATGGAATGTTGCTTCGAATACTGCTGAGATCTGTGGGAGTGTCTTTCAACTCTGTAGAGAAACAAATGGTATAGATATTACATCGGTTAATATCACATTGATTTCCTGTACTATTAAGCCTTATCTGATGTTCCACTGTAACAGATATAAGATAGAAACATAGACTTTGACAGCAGATAAGGACCACTTGGCCCACCCAATCTGCCCATTTCCCTACCTACTGGATAAGCTGCAGATTCTAGTTAACCAACAGCCTAATTCCTGCCACCCCCGCCACTACAATTGCCTTGTGTCTGTCCCATGCATGTTTGAATTCCCCCACTGTTTTAGCCCCAACAACCTCCCCAGGAAGGCAGTTCCACGCATCCACCACTCTCTCTGTGAAAAAAGATTTCCTCACATTACCCCTGAGCCGTCCTCCCTCTATCTTTAAATTGTGTCCCCTTGTTTTTACACATCTCTTTTTCTGAAAGATGCTACCCTCCTGGACTTTGTTGATTCCCTTGAGGTACTTGAACGTTTCTATCATGTCCCCCCGTCGCTCCTTTCATCAAGGGTATACATATTAAGCTCTCTCAGTCTCTCTTCATATAATTTCTGATGCAGACCCTGCACCATTTTAGTTGCCCTCCTCTGGACTGCTTCCATCCTGTCTATGTCCTTGCATAGATGAGGTCTCCAGAACTGGACACCGTACTCCAGATGGGGTCTCACCAACTGTCTGTACAGAGGATAACCACTTCCCTTTTTCTACTTGTGATGCCCCTTCCTATGCATCCCAGTATCCCCTGGCTCTCCTCATTGACTTCTCACATTGCTTACCCACCTTTAGATCATCTGATATGACTACCCCAAGTCCGTTCCATTTTGTTTTGTTAGTACCTCCCTGCTGTTGTGTACTCTTCTGGTTTTTGTTTCCCAGGTGTTACTTTGCACTTCTTTGCATTGAATCTAAGTTGCCATATGTCTGACCATTCTCCAACCTTGCCAGTCCCTTCTCTCATCCTTTCTACCCCCCTTGTATCAACTCTATTTACAGATCTTTGTATCATCTGCAAAGAGACATGCCTTTCCCTCCAAACCCTCTGCAATGTCACCTATAAAGATGTTAAAGAGGACTGGACCCAGTACTGAGCCCTGAGGTACTCCACTAGTGACCCCCCTTTCTTCGGAATGTGTTCCACTCACTATTACCTTCTGTGTCCTGTTGTGCAGCCAGTTTGCAACCCAGGCTACCACCCTGGGACCCACTGCCAAGCTGGCTAACTTGATTATTAATCTTTTGTGTGGGATGGAGAGGTGGATGTGGCCTACCTAGATTTCAGTAAGGCGTTCAACACCATTTCACATAGGAGACTAGTAAGCAAGCTGGGTAACTCAGAGGTAGGTCCAAAAGTGGTAAACTGGAGAAGAAATTGGTTTGGGGACAGGTGACAGAAGGTGGTGGTAAACAGAGTTCACTCCGAGGGAGGAATGGTTATCAGCGGGATGCCTCGGATCAGTGCTGGGACTGGTTCTCTTTAATGTTTATAAGTGACATTGCAGAGGAGCTGGAAGGGAAGCTCTGCCTCCTTGCAGAGGACACCAAAATCTGCAATAGGGCGGACACTCCAGAGGGGTTGGAAAGGATGAACAGAGACCTAAGAAAACTGGAGGAGTAGTCAATAGTATGGCAGCTGGGTTTCAATGCAAAAAAGTACAGCACAATGCACTTCAGGCGCAGAAACCTAGGGGCGGAGTACAAATTGGGTGGAGTGGCACTGACAACTACCAAGCAGGAAAGAGACCTGCGTGTAATCATCCGATGATCTAAAGGTGGTCAGGCAGTGCAACAAGGCAGTTGGAAAGGCTAGTGGGATGCTGGGGTGCACAGGGAGAAGCATCACCAGCAGAAAGAGGGAGGTGGTATTGCCTATGTAAAGATCATTGGTAAGACCCCATGTGAGTACTGTGTCCAGTCCTGGAGACCTCATCTCTCAAGGGACATAAACAGAGTGGAGGCAGTCCAGAGGAGGGCAACTAAAATTGTGCAGGATCTGCATCAAAAGCCCTACAAGGAGAGACTAAAAGACATCAATATGTACACCCTGGAAGTGAGTGGAATATGTTAGAGACCTTTAAATACCTCACAGGTGTAAATAAGGTACAAGAAGGAAGTATTTTTCAGAAAAAAGGTACTAAAAAATAAGGGGGCATGCTATGAAGCTGGAGGAGGATAACAAAAACAGAGAAACATAGACTTTGACAGCAGATAAGGACCGCTTGGCCCACCTAGTCCGCCCATTTTCCTACCTATTGGATAAGCGGCAGATCCTAGTTAACCAACAGCCTACTTCTTCCTACCCCCCATCAGAACTGCCTTGTGTCTGTCCCATGCATTCTTGAATGCCCCACTGTTGTTGACCCCACAACCTTCTCAGGAAGGCTGTTCCATGTGTCCACCACCCTCTCAGTGAAAAAAATACTTCCTCACATTGCCCTTGAGCCGTCCCCCCTCTATCTTCAAATTGTGTCCCCCTGTTCCTGCACATCTCTTTTTCTGAAAGATGCTACCCTCCTGGACTTTATTGATTCCCTTGAGGTACTTGGAAGTTTCTATCTTGTCCCCCCCTCCCTCCTTTCCTCGAGGGTATACATATTAAGCTCCTTTAGTCTCTCTTCATATGGCTTCTGGTGCAGACTCTAAACCATTTTAATTGCTATCCTCTAGACTGTCTCCATCCTGTCTATGTCCTTGCGGAGATAGGGTCTCCAGAACTGCACGCAGTACTCCAGATGGGGTCTCACCAGCTGTCTGTACAGAAGGATAAAAACAACTGCCTGTTTTCTACTGGTGATGCCTCTTCCATACATCCCAGTATCTCCCCCCCCCCCCAAGCCTTCCTTATTGCCTTCTCACATTGCTTGCTTACCTTTAAGTCATCTGATATAACTACTCCCAGGTCCCTTTCCATTTCTGTTATTAGTACCCCCCCCCCCACCTGTGTACTCTTCCCCTGGGTTTTTGTTTCCCAGGTGCATTACTTTACAGTTCTTAGCATTGAATCTACGCCGCCATACATTTGACCATTCCTCCAACCTTGCCAACTCCCTTCTCAAACTTTCCATTCTCCCTTGTGTATCAACCCTGTTGCAGATCTTTGTGTCGTCTGCAAAGAGGCATACTTTTCCTTACAGTCCCTCTGCAATGTCACTTATAAAGACATTAAAAAGGACCGGGCCCAGTACTGAATCCTGCGGTACCACGCTAGTAACCCCCCCCTTCTTCAGAGTGGACTCCCATTTACTATTACCTTCTGTGTCCTGTTGTCCGGCCAATTTTTTACCCTCGCTACAACCCTGGGACCCACTCCCAGACTGGCAAATTTGTTTATTAATCTTTTGTGTTGGACTGTGTCAAATGTATTGCTAAAGTCTAGGTAGACCATGTCCACAGCCCCGCCCTCGTCTACTACTTTGGTCACCCAGTGAAAGAAATCTATTATATTCATATGACATGACCTTCCCGCTGTGAATCCATGCTACCTTGGGTCCTGTGCCCCGCTGGCCTCTAGGTACTCAACAATTCTTTCTTTCAGAAGTGATTCCATCATTTTCCCTACCTCTGAGGTCAAACTAACAGGTCTGTAGTTTTCTGCCTCTGCTTTGCTCCCACTTTTGTGAAGGGGAAATCACATCCACCCTCCCCCAGTCCTTAGGTACCACACCATCCTCCCATGATCTGTTAAAAAGGGCAGTCAGTGGTGTCACTAGTTCTCCCCTTAGTTCTTTTAGAATTCTGGGGTGAATCCCAGCAGGCCCCATTGCTTTGTCCACTTTCAGTTTTAGGAGTTCTTTTGGAACCCTTTCTTCTGTGAATGGACTGGTATTGACCCCCCTATCCAGAGTGCTTCTATTAATTGTATTAGGTACTGCTCCCTCCTCCTCTTTTGTGAATACTGAGCAGAAGTATTCGTTCAGTATATACAGGTTACTCACCTGTAACAGGAGTTCTAGGAGTGGTATATGTTGTTCATCCACACTTACTGGCAGGTTCCTTGCCGCTTTAAACCTTGCCAGAAGGTCTTCAAGCTGACTCCTCCCACCCACCCGGGTGGTAAAACTCTTGGCTCCGCCCCAAGATGCCAGATCTAGCCGCTGGAGCCAGATTGCGCATCGAGCCAGGGAGGTCGGGTGGGTTGTGTGGATGAACATATACCATTCCTAGAACTCCTGTTACAGGTGAGTAACCTGTATTTCTAGGGACGTGGATATGTTGTTCAATCCACACTTATTAGCAGACTCCTAGCAGTTCTCCGGGAGGAGGGAGGCAAGGTGCGCACCCCCTACTTACTGAATAAGGACTGGAGAACCGAAGTCCCAAAACCAGCATCCTGGCATGACTTAAGATCGATGTGGTAGTGGGTAATGAAGGTGTGTGCTGACTTCCAGGTAGCAGCCCTGCAGATTTCCTGGATAGGGTCGTCCCTGGAAGCAGCCACCGAAGCAGCGGTATGATGGGTAGAATGAGCTCTTATCCCTTTGGGAAGCTCCATGCCCGCCAACCTATAGCAGAGATCTATGCAGGAGGTGATCCACCTGCCTATCGTCTGCTTGGCTGCAGGTCTGCCAGGTGTGGCTTCAGCATAGGTGACAAACAGCTGGTGAACCTCTCCCCGAACTTCAGCCGTCCGCTCCTTATAATAAGACAGCGCTCTTCTAGGGTCCACAGTATGGAGCCTATATTCGGCCTACAAGGTGTGACTGGGGTGGAACACTGGCAGAATCAACACCTGGTTAAGATGAAACTCCAACACCACCTTCAGAAGGAATTTCAGGTGGGGGCGCAGAACAACCTTGTCCCTGTGGAAGACCAGATAAGGAGACTCGATGGAAAGCACCTGGAGCTCTCCCATCCTTCTGGCTGATGTGATAGCCACCAAGAAGGTGGTCTTCCACGACAGGGGAGAGATGTCACACCTGTGCATCGGTTTGAATGGCTTGCCTATGAGCTTAGCCAATACCAGCAGTAGATCCCACGAGGTGGAGGTTCTCACACCGGAGGAGATATGTGATCAAGGCCTTTGAAAAAGCATCCGACCACCTTCTCCTGCGCCACCGACTGCTTCCTGGCCCGCACCCGGTAAGCAGAGATGGCTGCCAGGTGCACCTTAAGTGTCGTCGACCGAAGCCCCAGTTGAGAAAGGGACCATAGGTAGTCCAGAATGCTGGCCAAGGAACAGGAGAAAGGGTTCAACCCCTTATCCTGACACCAAATGGAGAATCTCTTCCATTTGAAGGCATAGCATTTTCTGGTCGACTCCTTATGGGATGCCTCAACAATGTTGAGGACCTCGTCAGAAAGACCCAAGGCCTGGAACTCTAGCCGCTGAGGAACCAGGCCGTCAGGTGCAGGGATTGAAGGTCCGGGTGGAATACCTTCCCCTGGTTGACTGAGATCAGGTCCGGGTGGGCTGGAAGCCTGGAGCTGAGGCTGAGGAGATCTGGATACCAGAACTGATGGGGCCAGTCTGGGGCTACCAGAATCACCCGCGCCTTGTCTCTCCTCGCCTTAAGAAGCACCTTGTGGATCAAGGGAAATGGGGGAAAGGCATAGAAGAGGCCTGGAGTCCACAGCCTCGAGAAGGCATCCACCTGCAGCGAGCCCTGCTGAGGGAGGCAGGCATGAAACAGCCGCAGCTTCGCATTCTCCCTGAAGGCAAACAGGTCCACCTGAGGTGTACCCCAGTGGGAAAACAGATTGTGTACTACCTCCGGCAGGAGACACCACTCGTGAGATGCAGCACCTATCCTGCTTAGGGCATCGGCCAGAGTGTTGGAGGCTCCCGTCACATGAATGGCTAGAAGATCCACCTCCAGTCTGCCCATGAGAGACCAAGTGTGGAGAGCTTCCTTGCACAGAGGCAAGGAGCGTGTCCTACCCTGGTGGTTTAGGTAGTACATGGTCGTGGTGTTGTCCGTCTGGACCTGGACCACTTGACTCTGTAAAAACGGAGTGAAGGCGGTGAGGGCTAGTCAGACCGCTCAAAGCTCCAGCAGGTAGATATGGCATCGAGACTCCTGGGGGGGACCAGAGGCCATGCGCTCTGAGCTTCCCAAGATGGGCACCCCAACCCATCAGAGAGGCGTTGGTTGTTAGAGTGACCGTCGGTTCTGGGCGGACAAACGGGATACCCTCCTGCAGATAAGCGGGAACGATCCACCACTGGACAGCGTTCCCCATCTCCTGGGTCACTATCATTGGCTGGTCCAGAGGACTGCAGCACTGTGACCATTAGCAGGCCAGTCCCCATTGCAGGAAACGTATGTGCCAGCGGGCCCAACGGACCATGCTGGTGCAGGCCACCATGAGGCCCAGGAGGCGCAGCAAGTCCCAGGCAGGGCGCAACTGCACAACCAGAAATGATTGGGCAAAGGAGGAAAGAACCATGGCCCTGTCCGCTGGGAGCCATGCTCTGGCTCGAAGAGAGTCGAGCTCTGCCTCGATTTGCTGAATCACCTGCATTGGCATGAGTTCCGATTTGGCCTCGTTGATCTGAGAGCAGACCTGGAGGGCCAGATCCCTGGACCGCTCCACCTCCAACTTGGAGGCTGCAATGAGCCAGTCGTCCAGGTAGGGGTACACCCGGACCCTTCTGCGCCACAGGAATGCTGTCACCACTGCCATGCATTTGGTGAAGACCCTGGGAGCTGGAGAGAGGCCGAAGGGCATGGCTAGGAACTCGTAAAGGGATCCCTCCGCTCTGAAGCGGAGGAATCGCTGGTGGGACGGATGGATTGGGATGTGAAAGAACGCATCCTGAAGGTCCAGAGAACAGAACCACATGCCTCATTCCAAGGATGGGATGATGTGAGCCAGAGTGACCATCCTGAAGGTTCGAGACCTTAGGAACTTGTTCAGGTCATGGAGGTCTAGAATGGGGCGCCAGCCCCTCATCTGCTTTGGGACCAGGAAGTACCTGGACACAAACCCTGGGTCTGAAGGAGGATCCACCACCTCCCTGATCACCTCCTTCTGGAGGAGCAGGGCAATGTCAGCTCGATGGGCCAACAGAGAGGCTGCGGACCCCGTAGCCCCCCGTGGGGTGATGGCTTGATAGGGTGGGGACTGCTCGAATTCCAGTAGCAGACCCTTTCCTACCACTTCCAACACCCAGCGGTCCGTGGTGATATTGGACCAGGTGGAAATGAAGCGGCGGAGCCGTCCCCCCCATGGGGGAACCCGGGAAGGAGTGACGAGGTTGGGGGTGACACCCTTCAACCCGTCACTGGGCAGGCTTGGAGGAAGGACCGGCCGAGGAACCTCCTGGACCTTTCCCTCCTGGCTTCCTGTTGGAGGAAGCGGCAGGATTGGCTTTGGGGTGCCAAGTGCGAGCCTGCTGGCCCTGATGCTGGTGTTGCTGGGCTGGACGTGCCACAGGGGCTGAAGGACAAAAGGGCTTACTCTGCTGCTGGCGGCCTTTGTCCTTCTGGGCAGATGTGACCGAGTCCAAGGTGGCATTGGACTTTTCGATCTGCTGAAGATGCCCCTCCCAGGAAGGGAACATCTGCCAGCTTGTGCTGGTATCTGCTGTGAAAGTGGAGATCCGCAGCCAAGCTCTGCGGTGCATGGCCACTGCAGCCGCTACTGACCGGGCACACGAATCAGCGATGTCCAGGGAGGTCTGGAGCTGCTGTTTGGCCACCGCCCTTCCCTGATCCCACACCTGCTTCACCATAGTTTGGAGGTCAGCCGGGAGATGAGGAATCACCTCATCCAGGGAGCCCAAAAGGGCGTGTGAAAAGTGTGCCATCAGGATGGCCGAGCTGGTCTGACGAAGGCCTAGGGAGGAAGCAGCGTAAACTTTCCGCCTGGAGTAGTCCAACTTCTTGGACTCCTTGTCGGGAGGCTTGTCCACGTCCTGAGCATTCCTGGAATGCCGGAAAACGCCATCAGTCACAAGCCCCTCTGCAAAGGGGTGCTCCGAGAAACCGGAGAGTGAACCGGTGGGGACAGCATACTTCATAGACATCCTGGCCGAAGGTGCTGGACAAGAAGCTGGCCGCTGCCATAGCTCCAGGGCCGGGCCAACAATGGCTTCGGCCACCAGGAAGGCCTCCTTGGGGGAGTTCCCTCGGTCCAGTATCTCCGTGAGGGATACCTGGCCCGTTTTGAAACGGGTTCGAGCTTCATCCCAGTGGACTCTGAGATGAGCCGAAGCATTTCCAAAAATGAGGATGGGCTCTCGTCCACTGACTGACCCCCAGTGTACTCCAAGTCAAGCGGCCTGGAGAACAAGGAGGAGTCATCATCAGACTCCGTGGCATCTGCGAACAGCTGCCGAGCGCCTGAGCCACCCTCCACCTGCCGAGGTCGATCGTGAGTGAGGGTGACCGACAACCGATGGGGCAAGCCCTGACCTGACCGAGAATCCTGGGTTGGGGCCCCAAATTTTGGTTGTGGAGGCGGGGGTTCCACCACAATGGGTGGCGCAGCCAGTTTCGGCCGAACAACCGGTGCCGGCTTTGGCTCCTCGACCACTACAAGGGGTTGTTTTGGCCACTCCAGTGGCAGCCACTTAATGGCCAGGGAAGATGGCGAAGTCGACCTATTCCTAGTCAAAAGGAGCTGCTGTCACATTAGCTCCTCGTAGCGCCAGCGCAATTTGCTCGGAGCCTATCCTCCAAAGGGACGATGGCGAGGATGAGCAGGCGCCGCCGCTTTCCCGCAGTGCCAAGACCCGCCGATATCGGTGGGATCGGCCTGGACCGAAGAGGTCTGAGACCCGGACCTTCTGTGTTTCCAAGGCTGGGTCTGAGAGGGGGCGGGGGAATCCCGGTCCTCCCTCGGTTCAAGGACCTTAACCGGGGACTCCGGCACAGGAGGCACAGGCAAGTCCTCGGTTTCCACCGGAGGAACCGGTGAAGAAGGGTTGTCGGCTTCTCCGGTCGACAGCCCGTCTGACGGGTCGAGAAAAATCTCGACTGTGTCAACGGGTGCCTCGACTGGCTGACCTGACAGGGACACCGTGAAGCCAGTGGCCTTAGCCACAACCTCGACCGAAGCAGAGCGTCGACTATCCGGGGAAGGGGACCTCTCCCGCTCCCACGAACATCAACGGTGGGACTCACCCTTGGGGTCCTTCTTTTTGCACTGAGAGGAATGTCCCAAAGGGCCTTCTCCCTTGGTGGAGAGGGATTGGCAAAGCTCCTTGAAAGAAGCTGTGAAGGAGGATTCCAAGGGGAGCGGGATAATGCCGTGACCGAGGATGATGATGATGCAGCCTGGGCTGCCTCCTCCTCGAGGGCGATCATCTGCTCCAGCTGTTCCGCCGAGCCCGCAGCCACGGACACCGCCCAACGGGCCTTCTTAGACTTAACCGGAGGATAACATTTTTCGGGTCACCCCAACAGTAACCGGGCAGTGCGGTCCTTCAAGACCGAAGCTGAAAAGGATTTGCACAACTCACAAGCCTGTGAGTCATGGCCGAGTCCAAGGCAATAAATGCACGTGGCATGCGGATCGGTCCGGGACATCTTCTGCCCACAGGGGCACCTACGAAATCCGGGAGTCGATCTGTCCATCGCAGCTGTGAGGGAAGATACAGACCGAAGTCTTGTAAATCTTAAAATAAGTTTCAGATTAACTGAAGAGTTTGGATCCAGGCCTAAAACGCAGGGCGCAAAGGAGGGAACCTGAGCTTCCAAGTGGTAAGAAGATCTGGCATCATGGGGTGGTGCCGAGAGTTTTACCACCCAGGTGGGTGGGAGGAGCCAGCCTGAAGACCTTCTGGCAAGATTTAAAGTGGCAAGGAACCTGCCAATAAGTGTGGATTGAACAACATATCCACGTGTCTAGAACCCTGCTTTTCACTGTCACCCCTGCTCACCCACCCACCCTCCCTTTATTAAGCCTCATTATCCCTCCCATGGTCTTTCTTTGTTCCCTAATGTACCTATAAAAGGTTTTATTCTTCTATCAGAAGATATGTGAGGAAGTACTTCTTCACAGAAAGAGTGGTAGATTCCTGGAACAGCTTTCTAGCGGAGGTGGCGGGGGTGAAAAAAGTGGTGGGGTTCAAGAATGCGTGGAACAGGCACAAGGGTATCGTAGTGGAAAGGAAGGGGGAAGGAGAAACAAACAATGGTAGATCAAGTAGGGTCTGTGGTGATACTGTAGGTAGAGAAAAATCGGCAGACTGGGTGGGTGAAGCAGTCCTTATCTTCTGTTAAATTCTAGGCTTCTATGTTTAATTCAGGGCTAGGATATCCGCTGGAACTGTGCTCCTGGCTGGTGGGCTACAATAAAACTCTGTGAGCTGACTGTTCTCCCAAGAGGCAACCAGATCTATATCAGGGGTACACCATCTCCTGAAGCCAGCACTTGCTGGTTCAAGGTCCACTCACAACTTCCTCGAGTGGTTCTGTTTAGTGGGTCATCATAGCTTCTGTAACCTGTTTATGCAGTACACTGTTGTGGTACTGTCTGTCTGAATTTGGACATACTGATCCAGTAGCTGGGAGGGAAAGACTGCATTGACAGCAGTGCTGCCCTGTGCTCCAGGAGATTTATGTGCTCCTGAGTTTCTTGAGGGTTCCAAATGCCAATTACTGTGAGATTCTCCAGATGGGCACCCACACTAGGAGTGAAGCATCTGTTGTGAGCACCTTTGTTGGGGATTGTTGGAGGAAGAAAATCCCCTATCTGAGGCCGATTTCCTCCTTCCACCACTCTAATGCTTGTACAAAGCCTTTTGTGACTGGCACTAACTTTGATAGAGTCTGAGCTTTGGGACCAGTGACCTCTTAGATAATACTGAATGTCCCTCATTTGAAATCTGTCCCATAGCACAACAGCTGTTGGATGAGGCCATATGGCCTAGTAACTGCAGAAAATCCCTTGCAGGCCTTGGGTGGCCCAGTGAGAGGTATTCTGTACTGGCAATCAGATTTGTGGAAGGAAGGCTTTCCCCTGCAGGTTGTCTAGCTCTGCTCCTATTAAGTCCAGAACCTGTACTTCTGAGGCTGCAGATTTATTAGAAATCCCAGGTTAAGGCGCGTCTTACCTGTTGTAGGGAGCCCAGTGTCTCTTGCTTTGTTTTCCCCCGACACCAGCCAGTCATCTAGGTAGGGGAAAAACACCATACCTTGTTTTCTTATGTGAGCTGTCACCACGGCTAGGCACTTTGTGAACACCCTTGGTGCTGAGGTGAGACCAAAGGACAAGCCTGCAAACTGATACTGGCAGTTTCCTAGCCTGAATCGGAGGTATTTTCAGTGGCTGGGTCTGACTGGAATGTGGAAGCAGGCATCCTTCAGACCCAGTGACCCCCAACCAATTTCTTGACTGAAGGGATGGTATCACTGTGTCCAGTGTAAGCATCTTGAGCTTTCCTTTCTTGAGATCTTTGTTCAGATGTCTTTTAAATCTAAAAATGGTCACCATTCTCCACTGTTCTTGTGGGTCAGGAAGTATCCTGAAAACAGACCCTTGCCTCACTATGAGGCAGGGGCCTTTTCTACTGCTTCTGCCTCCACTAGCTTCTTTACTTCCAGTTCCAGCAGAATTCATTCTGTTGGTGAATGAGCTGGAAGTGTTTTGGTCTCTGCAGTTTTGAAAACCTTTGGAATTGCATGGAAAAGTCCTTACTTCCCCTTCCATAAGGCCTATAGGAAGTTTTTTGGTTTTTTTTTACATTATTAGTTCTTTGGTAACTAGGTTAAGGCCCACTAGACACAAGTGCCTGTTTTTAGGGGTGACCTTCGTTACTCTGAACTTTAGATCGTACTGCCAGCCCCACACTGCCGGGAATATACATACCAGATTCTTGCTATGAATGTATTAGGATGATGCTAGCATGCATTTCAGATGGTGACAAGCACAGAGCAGTACCACGATCCTTAATTTTATCATGTGGGCCTGGCATGGGAATGGAAAATTTAAAAAAACCCGCCAAAATCCGGTATCTTAGTTTTGGAATGAAAGAAAACAAGAAGAAAATGGATGGGTATATTGATATTTTTTTGCCAGAAAAACATTACTGTGTGTGTGGGGGACTATAAAGATCACTAACAAATACTGCTACTTTAAAACTGTTTCTGCTGCTAGTACATGCTACCATTAAAAAATGTAGAATTTTAGTGATCTTCTAATAGTTTTTAGGTCTTGACTTTCTCAATTAATAGCCTTTTAAATATTCCACGTTAACAATCATTCCACTTTTAAGTTTCAAAACCATGGGACAGTCGCCATCTGACCCCACACTTGCTGAGGCAGAGCTCTCTCTGAATAAGGAAACAGAGGCTCTTTCTTTCTCAATGGAACTTTTAAAAGTAGTTTTGTATTCATCCACTTTTTTCCATGTATGCCTCTGTTTTGTTACCGAACAGAGAATTTTCCCTCAAAGGAGAAATCGATGGCTTTAGCCAGAGTGTCCTGGGTAAAGCCAATAGCCCTTAAACAGGCAAATGTCCTCAAAACCACTGTATGAGCCAAGACTTGTGAAGCAGTCATTAGTGTCCACAGGCATGTGGAACTGTTTTTTTTTTTTTTTTGTTTAATATTTTTATTAGCAGATAAAGCTCGTTCACAAGTTCATCACATATAGCAGTATGAAATACTTGTTATATATAATACATTTGATGTTGTACATAGATCTCCTGCTGGTTCTCTTTACACAGATATGAATTCAGTACAGTAAATCTGAGCATTCTGTACACGTGTCATCAAGCTGTTCATTAGGTCCTGAACCTGCTAGTATTAATCGTGCTATGCTTGGATCCACATCTTGTTCAAGATCATTAGTTCTTGCCCTACTTTAAAAGTACTAGGAACAAACTAAATTTATTTATCTGCTTTGAACTGTAATAAAAATTCAAACCAAAAACAAAACCACACGGTCTGTGTTTCTTCTTACATTGCTATCCAGTCTAATGATGTTGCTGTGGCTCAGAATTCATATTCCTTTTGATCATCTCCCTTCTCTCTAGGTCTAGGTATGTAGTTTGCCTATTATTCACCCAAATATACCCTTTTCAGATCAGTCCTCCCTCACGAAGGAGTGTAGCCTCTCCCTGAGACAAGGAGTTTAGGAAATTACTCCACACCCCCATAAACATGTCCTCTTTCCCCTTCAGGGTGTAAATTAATCTATCTACTGCTAGAGCTCTGATAGCTAGACTGTTCCACATATTTACAGTTGGTACTGCAGTCATAGTCCACTAGTTCTGTATTCCTTGCCTAGTCACAGCTAACAGCACCCTGATCCAGTAACGGTATAAGATTCATTCTCCGTTCTCCTCTGCTTCAATGCCTAGCAGCATAGATTTAGGGGAGTTCTCTATTAGCTGTCCCCTCATATCAGAAATTTCATTTGCCACCCCCTTCCAATACTCCTTCAGGATGGGACATTCCCAATAATAGTGTATAAAGGTACCTTACATTGTTCCACATTTACTACAAAGTGGTGATACCCCTGGGCAGAACTTGTGAACCAACCTGGGGGGATAATAAAATCGATGTATGAACTTGTATTGCGCCTCTTTCTACTTATTACATATGAGAAGACCTACATGCAACTGTAACATTACTTCCCAATTAGAATCTGAGATCTGCAATCCTATATATTGTTCCCACCATTTCCTCGTTTTGTCCCCCCAAAAAAAGTTTATCTAAGCGTGCCGCCCTTCCCATTAGTCCCTTTTCATATTTGACTGCCCCCAGTAATTCCCTTTCGATCTCTGAGATTGGAAAGTCCTCTGTTTGAGTCCTGCCTAGTCATTTGATTGACTGATTTACAATAATTTCTGACCTTGAAGTACCTGTAGGTGTGCGTGGCAGGCACATCCAACCCCTATTGCATATCCTGAAATGTACATATCCCTGTTTTAGTGAGGAGGTCCCCCACACATGTTATTCCTGTCCCTTGCCATAATTTAAATCCTTCATCCCTGATGCCCGGAAGAAAGTCCGGATTTTCCGCCACTGGTACTAGTATTGTACTCTCCGTTGGTGCTCCTTGTCTTCTCTTGATTATTCCCCATTTTCTAGGCTTGTGGTTACCATGGGGTTGGGGTTTTTCAGGTGCTTATAGGCCTGTAGGCTTTCATTCCCAAGGTAGGCTGAAACCCTCCCTGGTATTCCTTCCTCCTCAAAATCAAGTTAAGTGGCCACTTTCCCCCAGTTAATCCAGCTCTGTAAGTATCTACTCTGGGTGGCCAGGTAGTATCCCTTAATATCCGGGAAGTTGAGGCCTCCCCTTTCTACAGTGGCTTTAAGTCACTGGAGACTCATTCTCGGCTTCTTACCTTGCCAGATAAATTCTGTAAAGCCCCTCTCCATTTTTTTATGTCTCCCTTGGTAGGGCAGAAGGGTAACATCTGCACATTATACAATATTCTAGGCAGAACTTTCATCTTAATAATGTTTATTCTGCCTATTCACAAGATTGGCAGTGCCCTCCATCTGTTAAGATCATTTAGGATAGTCTGAAAAAGGGGTTTGTAGTTAAGGTCATACAGACTACCCAAATCTTTACCTACTTTTATCCCTAGGTACGTAAATGCTTTCTGCACAATTTTTAGTCCCCAGGAATCTCTTCTGCTTCCTTTATTCCACCTAGGAACATTATCTCTGATTTATTTAAATTCAGTTTATAACCAGAAAATTTAGCAAACTGCTCCACTAGCCGTAGCATAGCTGGGATTGATTGTTCTGGTTTTGTAAGGAACAATAAAATAGTGTCTGCGTATAGTGTTATCATATGCTGGACTCCATTCTTTCCTTTAACCCCCAAAAATCAATGGTTCATTACGTGTTTTGATAGACAGAGGTTCTATTGCTAAAGCAAATAACAGGAGAGAGGGGACATTCCTGCCTAGTTCCCCTTCCCAGCCCAAACCCGCCTGATGTCATTCCATTTACCAGTACTTCCTTTGACGGATTCTTATAGAAAGCCCCCACCAGGTGTAGGAACTCTTGTCCCAGACCGAATCTCTCCAAAACTGTCATCAAGTACTTCCATTTTAATCTCTCAAATGCTTTCTCTGCATCCATGGACAGAATACAGGCCCTCCCATGATACCGAGAACCCCACCACACTACGTTTAGCAGCCTTCTCACATTATGGTAAGACTACCTGTCTTGCACAAATCCTGTCTGGTCTGGGTGGACTATCAGGGGGAGCACTTGTTCCAATCTCATAGCCAGCACGTTTATCATGATTTTACAGTCATAGTTTAGGAGAGATATCAGTTTATAGGATGTGCACTCCGCTATATCTTACCCTGGCTAAGGAATCACTGTGATGATGGCCTCACAGTAGGTTCCAGGAAGTCCCCTCTCTCCCCTTGCCTCCTCCATTACATCTCTAAGAGGTTCAGCAAGGACTCCCCTGCAGTTCCTTATAATATTCTAAGTCGAAACCGTCAGGACCCGCTGCTTTACCCTTCTTTAACCACCCTATAGCCAGACCTACTTCTCTTGTTGTGATTTTTACACCCAGTTTCTTTTTCTGTGCTAGGTTAAGCTTAGGAATAGGCAAGCCCTCCAAAAACTGCTCTGAACCCCGACTTTCTGCTGTATATAGTTATCACAGAATTCCCTAAAACATTCGCTAATGGCACCCTCCTCCCTCAGCAGGTTGCCCATCTTATCCCTGATATGTATTATTCTTTTGTTAACTTTCCCTCCTTTCATGAGGCGCACCAGCAGGGGTCCAGGCTTATTTCCCCACTCCTATATTATTGTTTGTCTGGCATAAAACAGCCTGTTCCTAACTTCTTCAGATAAATTTGAATTCAACGCCTCCCTGGCAATCTGGAGCTCCCTTTTTTTCTCTGCCCCACCCGGGTGGAGCACGTCTCTCTCTAAATCTAGAATCTTTTGTTCCAGTTCCCGTTGCTTGTGTCTTTTCTCCCTCTTTATTCTGGCAGTGTAACCGATGATGGCTCCCCTCATGTAGGCTTTACCTGCTTCCCAGTATACCCCACTAGACTCCAAAGTACCCTTGTTAGTCTCTTCATAATATTTCCATTGATCTTTCAGGTATTCTTGGAATTCCTTTTTTCCAGTAAGTAGGTAGGAAACCTCTAGTTCCCCTCCTCTCGTTATTCTGCCCTAAATGGAGTCCTATCTGAACCATGGCATTGTCCGACAGGAAAATAGGGCTATGTTCCACCTTTTGTACTCTCAGGTTAAGGTCCCACTGCATATATATTATATATATAATAAATAATCCAATCTTGACCAGGAACCGTGAGGATCTGAAAAAAAAAAAAAGTGTACTCACAAGTTCTGGGTTAGCTGTTCTCCATGCATCTAGCAGGTTTATGTCTGTTAGACCTAATTGCAATTGATGTATCACCCCAACTTCCCCGGATCTAGACCCAGAATAATCTAATTTGGGGTCTGCCACGAAGTTAAAATCTCCTCCCAATATCAAGTTGGGAAACTGTTCCCTTATAATTATATCCAGAATCTTTGGGTAGAATGTAGGGTCCAATCCTGAGGGTGCATCTACAGTGCCTAGAGTTATTGTGCATCCTTGGATCTCCCCTACTACAGACACATAGCGGCCTTCTATGGGGTCTGTCACCATGCGATGAGCCACAAAAGGGAATTTCTTGTTTATCAGGATTGCAGCTCCTCGCTTGTGAGAGTTTAAGGACAATGCGTGGCATGCCCCCACCCACCCCCCTACCAATTTATCATGCTCGCCGGGTATCAGGTGGATTTCTTGGAGCATGGCTATGTCTTCACTTTTCCTGTGGAGTGCAGCCAAGACTTTAGTTTTCTTAGCAGGGGATGTGAACCCTCTCACATTTCCAGGAGATCATTTTACTAGTCCTATTTTCTAGAGAATCTATGTTATGCATGGTACCCTTGACAGCTTAGGTCTGGAGCAACATTAGCCATGTGGTTAAAGAACAGTATAACAAACTTTAAAACTATTAACTTGAATTGCCAATTTGAACTAAAAAACTTGACCCCCCCCAATATTTGGAACACCCATTTTTCTCTTGTTAGTCTTATTACTGTTTTACTGAAACTCTTTCTACTTAATGTGATTATTTTTTATGCATCCTCCTCTGTCTTCACTACGCCTCCTCCCCGCACTCTACTTGATTTCCTAAAACATTTCTGCCTTTCCTGTATAATACCTTTCTTCATAGCTGTGTACTTTAAAAAAAAAATTTCTTGTTCCTTTTTTAAGCTGTATTTCGGAAGTAAATGGTCCCCCCTCGCCTCCCCAGCGTGCCCCTCGCACATCAATCTGAATCAGCCTGGTCCTGTCTCCCATTTGTCCCCAAGGTAAATCAAGCATAAAAATACAGATAAGCTTATTTTGTCGTTTAAACATTATTCTCCTCATTTTGCAGATGCTCCATCATTATATGTCCCTCCCCACCGTTTTCTATCTCTCCACCTCACTTGTCGCTCGGGCATACTCAAAATCAGGAATTGTTAAGTAGTTCTAATTTAAAGTTAGAGTGTGCCTCTTAAATCAGCCTGCTGCTGTTGTACTCTCTTACATGACAGCATGCACCTCCT
The DNA here is from genome assembly GCA_016271365.2 of Neoceratodus forsteri. Taxonomy (NCBI): domain Eukaryota; kingdom Metazoa; phylum Chordata; order Ceratodontiformes; family Ceratodontidae; genus Neoceratodus; species Neoceratodus forsteri. Next base: position 370,904,082 of record CM028132.1, on the reverse strand, counting down.
CAATTATTTCTTGCTTGTTTCTCTCGAAACAAGTCTCATCATCATCACTCACTAGTTGCTTCAATTTGTATTGTGGGTCCTGATTGCTGCTTTAATGTAGTACTCAGAATGAAGCATTTTACATAGTTTGTCATTTTCTTCAACTTTTACGATTATACGTCTCGTAAGATCTTGTATTCTGGAGGGCAACCTGCATGTGTCAGCGCCACTGGCAGCCTGTGTGATCATGGAACTGTCTTGCTTCTCTAACTTTTCCCTAATCAGATTCAATCTGAATTTTAAAATTTTTATTAGGGGTATCACCTGGCTCAGAGCTGCTGTGTTTGCACTAACCTCCCTGGTGATTTCTTCAAATGGCTAGAGCAGTACAATGAGAAACTCCAGCATGGCCCACTGTGGTGGAGTGATATAGACGTCTGCATCACCAATTTTATTTTCTAAGGTGTACTGCCTGACAGCTTTCTTTTGTTCCTGCAGCCATTCCATCGAGTAGAAATGTCCTGGATCAGTCTGTGCAAAGGTAAACTGTGCTCCTGCTGTATTTTTTTCAATATGCGACAGGCTTTGCTTGATTTACTGAAATGAGTGCATATTCTTTTACCAGTGCTAACGACAGCCTTAATCTCCCTGTCGTCATCAAGAAAACCGTGAACTATTAAATTTAAGCAATGCGCAAAGCAGCAGATGTGAACAAAGCCCCCTTCCTCCAAGGCCTTCCTCATGTTGGACCCATTATCTGCAATTATAAAGCCAACTGACAGTCCCTGTGAAGTGAGCCATTGCAGAACAGGTCAGAGCCAAAAGGCTGGCCTTCAAGAAATATAAGGGAACACAGTGGGATGAAGATAGGGAAGCATACCAAACTTCCCTAAGAGAAGCAGGGAAGGCAGTAAGGCATGCAAAGGCCCAAACCGAGGAAACACTAGCACGAACAGTACAAGAAGGGGACAAGACTTTCTATAGATACATTAGTGAAAGGAGAAAGTACAGAGGGGTATTGCTAAGATTAAAGGGGATAAATGGGAGTGTGTGGAGGAGGACCAAGGAAAAGCATCTATCCTAGACACTTCTGCTCAGTATTTACTGTGGAGAAGGTAGGGCAGGGCCCACAGCTCAGCATCATGGACACAGGGGGGAGGGAGGTATGCACTAGTCCCTTCACAAAAGAAAGGGTCCTACAAGAGCTCGCAAAGCTCAGGGTGGACAAGGCAATGGGACCTGATGGCATACATCCCAGGGTACTAAAGGAGCTAAGGGTGGAACTAGCAGAGCTATTATCAGAACTGTTTAGTGAGTCTCCAAGCACAGGAGAGGTCCCAGAAGGCTGGAGAAGGGCTCATGTGATCCAGCTCCACAAGAGTGGTAGCAGGGAGGAGGCAGGAACTACAGACCAGTCAGTCTTACATCAGTAGTGGGCAAGATTATGGAGGCACTCCTTAAGGAAAGGAGCAACACCTGGAATCCATAGGAGCACAGGATCCAAGACAGCATGGGTTTACAACAGGAAGGTCCTGTCAAACTAATCTCATAGATTTCTTTGACTGGGTGACCAGAGTGGTGGACCAAGGAGGAACAGTTGATGTCGCCTATCTTGACTTCAGCAAAGCTTCTGACATTGTTTTAAATAGAAGATTGATTAATAAGCTGGGTAGGTGGGGGTGGGTCAGAAGTTGGTCAACTGGGTGGCAAACTGGTTGGGGTGGGCAGAAAACAGAGAGTGGTGGTAAATGGTATACAGTCAGAAGAGATGCAAGTCTCAAGTGGGGTACCTCAGGGATCAGTTCTGGGGCCAGTCCTCTTCAATATCTTCATCAGTGACATTGCAGATGGACTGGAGGGTAAGATTTGCCTGTTTGCAGATGACACCAAGATCTGCAACAGAGTAGATGATCCAGATGGGGTGGGCAGGATGAGAAAAGATCTGGATAAACTGGCAAAATGGTTGGAAGAGTGGCAAATGGGGTTTAATGCAAAGAAGTGCAAGATCATGCACGTAGGGAAGAGAAACCCTGAAGCCACCCATATGTGTGTGTGTGGGGGGGGGGGGTGCCAGCAATCACAAGGGAAGAAAGAGACTTGGGCATCATCATCATCACAGATAACCTGAAATCATCCAAGCAGAGCACTAAAGCAGTAGGTAAGCAGTAGGTAAGGCTAGAGGGATGGTGGGGTGTATTAGTAGGGGTATCACAAGTTGTAAGAGGGAGGTAACAATCCCTCTTTACAAGACACTGGTTAGGCCCCATCTGGAGTATTGCGTGCAGTACTGGAGGCCACACCTTCACAAGGACTTTAACAAAATGGAGGCAGTCCAGAGAAGGGCAACCAAAATGGTGCAGGGACTGCATCAGAAAACATATGAGGATAGATTAACACAGCTCAATATGTATATCCTAGAGCAAAGGAGAGGGAGAGATGATATGATCGAAACATTCAAACACCTTAAGGGCATTAACAAGGTGAAAGAGTCTAACATGTTTCAATATAAGAAAAATAGCAGGACAAGAGGACACAGCACAAGATTAGAGTGAGGCCGATTAAGGGCTAATGTGAGGAAGTTCTTTTTCACAGAAAGGGTGGTGGATGCATGGAACAGCCTACCTCAGGAAGTGGTGGATATGATTACAGTGCAGGGCTTCAAACAGGCATGGGATAGGCATAAGGGAGCAATACAGATGAGTATGAATAGATAGGCCATTGACAGAGCACAGGCCTATGGCACATTCATAAGGTAAAAATAATGGGCAAACTGGATGGGCCTTGTGATCCTTATCTGCCGTCAACTTCTATGTTTCTATATATTGGTTTTTGGAGATCTTCATTGATGTTGTATAAGTTATGTTCAGATGGAAAATAAAACATTCTTAGAACAGCAAACAATGATGCTTCACTGTCCCCACTTCCACGTGAATTATTGGAAGATGCCCGATGGGCCGTGACAGACATGAAGGGTTCAGGCTGACGACTTGTCCAGATATCTGTTGTGAGATGTACCACCCTCCCAACAGCACTGCACAAGACGTGTCTTAATTTTTTACACACGACATCGTAAAGATTGGGAATCCCTGTTGCCGAGAAGTATTTCCGCGATGGTATACTATATCGAGGTACTTAAGCAGGTGCCTGAATCCTATATTGTTCAACCACGTTATATGGTAGCAAATCAACAGCTATCATTTTTGAAATTTTTGTGGTTATTATAACAGCGACAGGGTGAGCTGAGGCATATTTGGCCTTAGGCTCCTATGTTTCTGAGATGGTAAGCTGTCTCCTTGAAGGAGGAGGGCTTTTGAACACATGGTCACTTTCAGTAACAGTCGGAGGAATCCCTCGAATAGCAGCAAGTGGTGGTGGAGGTGTAGTGCTGCGGGGGCTGCCACTGCTTTTATCTATGGGCGTTACTCCAGAGTGTAGTGAGCTATCACTATCACTTTCTCTTCAAGACTCACAATTGCCCTTCTCACTAATGTTATGACATCTGTCTAGGTGCCTTTTCAGTGCTAAAGTTCCCAATGCTCCTTTCTTTTTACCCCTGCTGACTGGCCATTTACAAATGGCACATGCTGCTATCAACTCATTGGAAGCACTAATGGAGAAGTATGACCAAACAAAAGATTATATTTTTTTCTCCAGGAAGGCATGATACCGTGGTCATCTTTTCAGGGCCCCCCCAAATTTGTTCTGGGCCTGTTCTGGTTTATTCCCACTGCCCCCTCCTCCACAACTGAAACATTTCTGCCTGTCCCTTCCTCATCTGCAATTTCTATCCCCTCCAGTAAACCTTCTGCTGCCTGAGCATTCTCTTCATCTTCTTTATTATCAGCAGTATTACCCTGGTCGGGTTCAACTTCAGAAGAATCGGATGAGGGACTGGCAGTAGCATAGTATGCAACTGTTCCATACTGTTGGGTGCCTCTGTGGGTGGTACCCATCATGTCTTAAGTTTTTTTAACTACATAACTTTTTTTTATTTTACTTGGGACTGATGATGATGATAATCTGAGATATTCACCTTTTTTGGATTCAAGCATTCGCTTGCAAGACGAAACCTTATTAGATGCAAAAAAAAAAATCCCTTTTTGGGGTTTTTGTTTTCCCTTTTCAGGCCAATTCCTCTCTTTTGTAGTGCCACTGCCTACCTGAGAACTAGAAAGCGCCTCCTCAACACTTTGATCCATTTTGGAACAAAAGATCCCTCTAACGTGAAATGTGATGTCCTTCTGATGACTCCCACCCACACAGACCAGGGACAAATTTACTGTTGCGACTCATGACTGTACACAGCACACCGACAGCACAGCAGTCCACTACCACTTCCTTCCAAGACTGCCGGACTGGCTCCTATAATACTTACTGTTAAGTGAAAGTGACCAAATTCAGCAATTGTTAAGTGTGCCTCAGAATATGAATTGGAGATGCAGACACATCTGGTGCATTAGCCACATGCAGTTCAGTCCCACACTAGGGATTGGTTAATGCTTATACGTAATGTAAGTTTATAATGCGATATACTATCAAACTAATGATAATAAGGAATAACGGGGAATGAGTGATGATGATGACACTTGTGTGTAGTGCTTGTGCTTTACTTGTGTTGTACTGTAAACACTAAGCCTGCTACAACTCAGTCAGATTATCCTCTGGGCCACCTACAGCCAGCAGCACAGAGCAGGCGCATTAACTTGTATGTTTGAACAGAATTTTTTTAAATATATGAAATCATGATTGAGCGTAGGTGATGATGATCATTATTCATGATTGTATTGTACACACAGCCGCACTGAAGCCAGGAAAAAAAAAATTATTGGGGATTTCTGGGATGTCACATTTATTGTGGGCCACCCTGCAGTCTCTTTCCCTCTGCCCTCTTTATGTCACAAAAATGTATTTTGCCACCCTACTGCCAAGAAAAAAAAACTTTCATTTGGGATTTTCTTAACTGTAATCTCTGGGGACCCCCCCCCACCCCACTCAGTACTCTGGATCTGGAATGGCACACGTCAGATTTTGCCAGCCTGCCCTTTTTGTACACACAGCTACACTGTCTGAGGCCAAGAAAAAAACTTTCATTTGGGATTTTCTGTAACTGTAATCTCTGGGCCACCACCACCAGTACTCTCTCCTCTCTGGATCTGGAATAGCACAAGTCAGAGTTTGCCAGCGGTCAGCATCCCCTTTTTGTACACACAGCTACTACTGTCTGAGGCCCAGAAAAAGTTTCATTTGGGATTTTCTGTAACTAATCATTTACAGTCAGTCTTCAGTTAGTGAAGAGGGAAGAAGCTTCTAGCTGGAGGCTGGGACAGTAAGTAGACTTGAAAGATTTTCTCAGATGGTATTCTGTGTGTTTGTAATTGTAGTTGAGGGCTGGTCTTAACTGCCATTTATTGTGGTTTTTCATTTAGTTTGGGTAGCCTTTTATTGCTTTTGCATTTAGTTTGGGCAGGAGGAAGGGATTCAAACAGAAAATTTGGTGTTTGTGAGTGTTTAAAAGTTGCTATCTGGCCTGTAAGTGCAGGCATCATATTACAGGGGATTAGTGCTGGTTGAAAGCAAGGTGTGACTGCCAGCTCAGTCAGCCTTCAGTTAGTGAAGGGGGAAGAAGCTTCTAGCTGGAGGCTGGGACAGTAAGTAGACTTGACAGATTTTCTTAACTGGTAGTGCTTGATGGTGCAGTGAGGGGCAGACACAGGGCTGATACACTCTTGTGAGAGTCGGGTGTAGGCACTAATCCCACCTCCCCCACCCCTCCCTCCCTGAGCTCGGCTCATTTATAGGGGAGCACGTGCCCTGCAATTGGAGGAAAAGGCTTCAGGTGCAGCTCATGTAGTTCTAGCCACTGGGGGTTGGGTTTAAAGGCTGGGATAGAGGAGCTTAGGGAGTTGTAACTTCCCCTAAAAGTTTACTGTGTAGTATTGCACCTAGTAACTGGGGTACCTGTTTACTGTGGGACTGTATCTAAGATTAGGGGGTGACCCAATTAGTGGTGTATCTTGGACTAGTGGGGAACCTGGTGGTTCACCCAAGAAAACCTACTTGGAGGGGGATGGGACCACATGTCACTAGGACTGGCATCTTTGGGAGGGTGGTGGGGTGCACAGGGTGTGGGGCGGCCATGATACTGGACTGGGCTTGGAAGTTCGGTGGTTGCCCAGTGTGCTACCAGTTGGCACAGCTTAGGGAGGAGGTTGAGGTGATTAGGAGACAGCTGGAGGGAGAAGGGAGGTACGGCTGGGGAAGAGGGTAGGGGCTCTCCCACGGGGTTGCACAAAGCACTAGGGGTGGGGGCATAGGGAAAGGAGTGCAGGAGAGTACTCTGGGGTTGCATAGGGACCCGGACGGGGGGCACAAAAGGAGGACACTATCAAGGAAGCAGGCAGATATCTGGGGACCCTCACAGAGGTAGGGCCATAGGGAGGACATTCTCAGGGAATCAGGCAGATGGCTGAGGCTGGACAGAAGAAAGCAATGGGGGGAGGTGGATCGGACCTTAAGTTCAGTAACTGCTTCAATTCTCTTCTTCTGCTTGAGGATGAGGGAGGTGATGTAGCCATGACAGGAGTGGTTAGAGATGAAGGGGAGTGGGGGGCAGGAGGCAGGGGCCAGATAGCAGGAAGAACAGGGGAACTTGGAATGTGGGAAAATGGGGAGTGGGGGATCAGAGCAGGAGGAGGAGGAGGGAGGGAGGGAAGGCGCAAGGAGAAGGACCAGTTGGGAGGAAAGGCAAGGAGAGGACCAGAAGTTCACGAGGATACAGCAAATGTAGCCGAGGGTTTAGGCCAGGAGCATGACAGGCAATGGAGGCTGAGCGGAGATGGGAAAGAAGGGAGGACGAGCCAGGCAAGTATAGCAGATGGGAAGGGGAAGGACCAGTCGCGAGCAGTGACGGGGGCGGGTTACAAAGAGATACTCGGGAGGAGGAGGCATAGGATCAGAGGGAGGGGTGGCCAGGGTAAATAAGGAGGGCGGCAGGTGGCACCCAGATAGGGGGAGGAGAAAGGAGCCAGCTGAGGGGAGGGGCCGGTAGAAAGGATGAAGGACATGGAAGGGGGGGAATGGAGGAAAATGGGCGGTCAGAGTGCTCCTGTTGGGGGATTCCATGATCAAAGGTATCAAATGGGATAGGGAGGGGGAAGCCTGCCCAGTTAGAACAAAATGCTTCCCTGGACTAACGGTGCACAGGGCCAAGCATGAGGTATATCAGCTGGCAAAGGATTGTGGAGGTTCCCCAGACATACTGGTCCACCTGGGTACCAATGACATTGAGGGAAATAGTGAGCTAGAGATACAGGCAAGGTTCAGGGAGCTTGCCAGGGTCTGCCATGACACAGGATGCATGATTTCCTTCTCAGAAATCCTGCCAGTGCCAAGGGCTAGTGGGGAACACAAGAGAAAGATTAGGGAGATAAACCAGTGGCTTAGGGAGTGGTGTGAGGCCAGAGGGTACGGGTTGATGGGGGACTGGGGGGAGACCTGGGAGTATAAGGTGCTATATGCTAGAGATAGGCGCCATCTCGGTTTGGAAGGAAGGGAAATCCTTAAGTTGAAAATAGAGGGGTTCGTTGGTGAAAGGTGGGGTTTAAACTTGTGAAGGGGGGAGGGATGGGAGAGAGGTCTATCGAGGGGAGTACGATAAAGGAGGGAATCTGTCTCTACTCCCTTGGGGAGCTGGAGGAATGCGGGAAGAGGCTGACTGGTAAGGTGCTGTCAAGGGGAAGACGGAATTCCCATGGGAACATGAGCAGGGGAAATGGAAGTATACAGAAAGGGTGGAACGTAGTCCTGCTAAATGCCAGGCGTTTGGGCAATAAAATGCCTGAGCTCCAGGCAATGCCAACGGAGGGAGAGGTGGATGACGCAGCGGTCACTGAGACCTGGGCCACTGCAGGGCACGACTGGGACCTGAACCAGGAGGGTTACACCATGTTCAGGAAGGACAGGGGAGAGGGAAGGGGAGGAGGGGTAGCAATAATAGTCAAAAACTGCATTGGCATAGGAGGAGTGGAGGAGGCGGAGGGAACTGTGGAGGTGATTTGGGTCACCTTGATAACAAAGGGGGGGCAAGAGAGTAAAAATAGGAACAGTGTATAGACCGCCCACACTGGTGGAGGAGCTGGAGGAGAGTCTGGTGGCAGATGTGAGGAGACACTGCAGTTTGGGCAGGGACAGTGGTGGTGTTGGGGGACTTGAACATGCCAGGAATGGACTGGGAGACTATGACATCCTCGGTGGCCAGGGAACAGAGGTTGTTGGATGCCTTTCAGGATGCGTTCCTAACTCAGCATGTGGGGGAACCGACCAGGGAGGCGCAGATATTGGATGTGGTCCTGGCAGACAGTGACCAGATTGGGGGCCTGGAGGTAAGGGACCCATTGGCGGGGAGTAACCATGCCACGGTCTGGTTCTGCCTGGACCTAGGAGGGGTAGAAGGCTGCACAAAGACGGAGGTAACTGACTTCAGGGGGGCGGATTTCAAGGAAATGGGAAGGATCCTTAAGAAGCATTTGGATGGGATTAGGCCAGACATGGACGCTGACAGTAAGTGGTAAATCATCAGGAGGGGGATGCAGGATGCTACCAGCACCAGTACAAGAGTAAAACGAAAACGCGGTAGGGCCCATAAACCCTGCTGGTGGACCAGAGAGGTTAAGGAGGTGGTGAGGGGAAAGAAGGCAGCTTATAGGCATTTCAAGTGCTCAAGGAGTGAAAGGGATCAAGTGGAGTACGAGCTGATGGCCAGAAGGGCCACTAGGGTGGTGAGGGCGGCTAAGGCAAGAAAGGAGCAGAACCTGGCCAGAGAAATTAGGAGAGGGCACAAGGGGTTCTTTAGATACACTGGGGAAAAGCGGAGGGTGAAGGGGCAGATCAGCAGAATTAAAACAGGGGATGGATGGGCACAAGACCCAGGGGAGCAGGCTGAGGTACTAAATGAGTACTTCGCCTCAGTTTTCATGAAAGAAAATGGGGGGCCTGCATAATACATGGGAGGAGATGGTGAAACTGGGAGGGCCCTTACCAATCGGCGGGTCTGGGAGGGGGCCATCACTGGCAGGAGGAGGGAAGACAAAGTAGGAGGACAAGGTAGTGGAGGTAGAAGTCACAGCAGAGAGAGTGAGGGAAGCCCTCAGGTCCCTTAAGACAGAGAAAGCACCAGGGCAGGATAAATTACATCCCAGGGTGATGAAGGAACTGGTGGATGTCCTGGCAAAATCCCTGGCGGAGCTTTTCAGCATCTCTCTGAGGACAGGCTGGGTGCCCCAGGACTGGAAGGTGGCGCATATAGTGCCTATCCACAAAGGGGGATCAAGAGAGGTGGCAGGGAACTATAGGCCCATCAGCATGACATTGGTGGTGGGCAAGGTGATGGAGGGCATTGTCAAGGAGAGGCTGAGGGGAGACTGGAAAGGTCGGGGTGCCTGGACGATAGGCAGCATGGATTTGTCCTGGGGAAATCATGTCAGACAAACCTTGTGGAGTTCTATGACTGGATGACAAGTGCTTTGGACCTGGGTAGACTGGTGGACATCCTCTTTCTTGACTTCAGCAAGGCGTTTGACTCTGTTTCTCAAGGAGGCCTGTTGGATAAGCTGGTAGAAATGGGGGTGGAGAACCAGATGATCAGAAGGATAGGAAATTGGCTCCAGGACAGGACCCAGAGGGTTGTGGTTGGCGGGATAGTCTCATCCCCAAGTAGGGTCATTAGTGGGGTCCCTCAAGGATTGGTCCTTGGGCCCCTCCTGTTTAACGCCTACATCTCTGACATAAGGAAGGGTATCAGGAGTGAGATGAGTCTCTTTGCGGGTGACTCAAAACTGGGGGTGGTGGTGGATGGGGAGGAGGGGAGGGTGGCCCTACAGGGTACTGCACCTGGGAGCCAGAAACCCGGGCCAAGTGTACACCCGGGGGGGGGGGGGATGCTACAAGTCTCAATGGCTGACAGGGACCTGGGGGTGGTGGTGGATGTCAAGATGAACAACTCCGAGACTTGCAGGAGGGCAGTGGCCAAGGCCAACAGGATGCTGGGATGCATCGCTAGGGGGATCACCTCCAGAAGGAGGGAAGTGATACTCCCTCTGTATAACTGCTTGGTGAGGCCGCACCTTGAGCACTGCGTGCAGTTTTGGAGGCCACACTTAAAGAGGGACATCGAACTCCTGGAGAATGTCCAGAGGAGGGCAACCAAAATGATCTGGAGCTTGGAGGACAGGACTTATGGGGAGAGGCTCGAAGAGCTAAATATTTACACATTGGAAGAGAGAAGAGCCTGGTGGGACATGATAGAGGTCTTCAGGTACAAGGGGGTAAATAGGGGAGGAGCAGTCAGGGTGCTCTGAAGGAAGCGGGGGCAACTAGAGAGCATGGGTGGAAGCTGGAGGGAAGAGATTCAGGGGAGAAAGGAGGATGTGCTACTTCACTGAGAGGGTGGTGGAGCCATGGAATGCACTGCCCAGGGGGCTGATGGAGGCAGAGACGGTGGAGGGGTTCAAGAGGGGGTGAGACAGGTACAGGGGAAGGATTCTGGAAGCAAAGTCCTGTGCAGTGAGAATATCTGGGACTGGGAAGGGAGAAACCAGAGAGGGTGAGGGGGGCAGCAAGGTCAGCTCCCAGAGCGGGGGCTGACCAAACGAGCAGACACAAAAGACCGTTAGGCCTATTCTGCTGGCATTTTAGTATGTTAGCATAGTTGCCCGTACTCCCGACACTCCTTCCCATCATCAACCGACCGACTTCACCCACCCCACGTCCTCCACGATTGGGAATCTTTCCCCCTCCCTCCCCTATCTGTAGTGTTTTTGCGTTTTGGCGCTTCACTTTCTAGTCTCTCTCCAGTCTCTCTCTCTCGTCTCTCTTCTGCTGCGATCCTCCTCCTTCTGGGCCGTGTGGCGCACTCACCAGCCTTATATATCGGTGAGTGCATCACGTGACCTTCTGTTGCCTAATTGGATGTTGCCAGCTGCCTGTACTTCCTGACAGCATCTCCCAGGCAACAGACAACAAAATCGCAGAAATGGCATCTCTACGGACCCGGAACCGGACTTCTATGGCAAAGTCCGTATTTATCCGGGTCCATGGATTGCGGGTTCGATCCGGGGGTCCGGATCTCCAGCAAAACAGTCCGCACACCCCTACTGATGACATACTAGTTTTCTCAACTATATACGCTGACGCTTTCTCAATTAATAGTGCACAGTAATATTCCAGGTCCTTATAATCATGTAGTGTGAAGAATGATTCAATTGTTGCAAAAATCTACACCTTAAACAGGGTAATTTATACAGAAATCGTGGTTATATTCTTCTGCCAGCTTGCAGTGCTTTGGTCCAGAAAATGATCCTACCTATTTTCGACTACAGTGATGCAGTCTACAGTGCTGCTCCCAAATCTTCCCCAATTAGTCTGGATTCTCTTTTCCACTCTTTTTGCTGTTTCGCTCTGGACAGTCTTCCCCATACCCATCACTGCACCCTTTACCAATCTCGCTCTCTTCCTTCCCTAACAGACAGGCGCCATATCCATTGTGCCAACTTTCTTGCTAAATTCTGGTTTCATTCCTTCCCTCCCTGTCTCTCCTGCTCCACTGCTCTCAAATTGTCTTCTTCACACTTACTCAGAAACCATGACCACCGCACTTTAAACATCCTGCCCAGGACTACCTCGGTTGGTCAAGCTGCATTTATTTATTTATTTATTGAAATCTCAGATTACAACCTTTTAGCTGGAAGCTTGTTTACAAAGGTTCCATGTCATGACAAAACAGGGATACAGCAGTTAATTTTTATACAAGTCAAAACAGTGTTAACAAAGAAAATAAATGGGCAATTCAGATACAGCCGTTTAACATAGGATTATAAAAGTCTCACAGCTTCTCAAAAATTTGAAACACCCTCCCACCTCCCATCCATCATGCTGCCTCGTCACATATCCTCAATTCCCTCCTCCAGGACCATTTCCCCCCTTCCTGTAAACGTGTTAATGTATAACTCTTACCCTTGTCATATTTGCCTGCATTTGTTTGCAGATTAATACCTTCCTAAATTCTTGATGAAACTGATTGTTCTTGTTTTAATCAATCTCCTAGCACCTTCTTGTTATGTTATTATTGAAATGTACTGTTATCTATTTTTGTCCATACTATGTATGTTTGCATCCTATTTCCATTATGCACTGTTTTGACTGCTGCTGTGCTTGCTGTGTACTCCCTCTCCCCACTGCCCCAGGACGCATCTGGAAATGAGCACGTCTGCTCAGTATGTCTTTCCTGGTGAAACTTTTAAATAAATAAATAAATCACTTTGCCCTTAAACAGTGGATCCAAAAGTGTGGCCAAAATGTAATGCTCGGCTTTTCACATATTGATAATGTGCTCATCACCCAGGAAGGTGTTTAGCATTTTTCTGGCAAGTGATGCAGCACGGACATCATCTTTCTTGAAATAATGTGACTAGAGACGCTCCCCTGTCAGACTGAGAAGTGAAATTAAAGGTAGTATCTGGCTTAGACCAGCATCATTGGCACTTTTCACTTGGGTAGCCTCCTGAAAGGGTTTAAGGACAAAACAAAGATTCTCTATCAGGCGCCACTGATTGGGGTTGATATTAATGTCTCCTTTCCTAATGCCATACTGAACTACATACTGATGGATGGCTTTCTGTTGTTCAAGCATTCTCTGCTGCATATAGTAAGTGGAATTCCACCAGGCTGGAACTTCCTGTATCGTCTGGTGGAGATGGAGTCTATTTTCATTCTGAATCTGCTGCAACAACTTTTGGGCTTTAAAAGAATGGCTTAAGTGGATGCACACAGTGCGGGCAGCTGCAATCAAGTTCTGAACATTTCTGTCTTCATCGGGGAAGTTTTTTTACCACAAAGTTTAGTGCGTGCAAAGCATGGTACGTGTGTAAAGTCACCATGCCTTACTACTTTCAGGATATTTGAAGCATTGTCAGACACCATAAACCCAGGTTGCAAGGACTTTGGAGTCAGCCACTCAGCAGACTTTTCTTGAAGGCCCTCCAGAAGATGTTCTGCTTTGTGGTCTTTTTCAAAACCATAAATATATAAAGCTGTCTGCCTTTGAACAGTGGAAGTCCCCTTCATCTTGCTGCTGCTGCTGCCACCAATAGTGCCACTACATGAGGCGGAGGAGGGAGGAAAGTTTACCCATTAGGCAGTCACAGCCATATAGTCAGTCGTCTGGCCACTGGTTCACATACCTGTGGTAACATGAACCTTTTTGCCCACTGAACCTCTGAGAGCATCAGACACTTTTCCGAACAGTGTCACACAAGTCTGGGATGGCAACAGTTGAGAAATACGTCCAGCTGGGGACCTGGTACTTTGGCACTGCGATTTCCATTAGTGCCTTAAAAACCTGGGTTAGCCACAAAGGAAAATGAGAGCAAGTCAGTGGTCATCTCCCCAACTGCTTTTGCCTCAGGCCTGTTGGGCTTATATTTCTGTGGCAGCTCGAAAGAGTCTTTCAAAGAAATTTGATGGCTGCAACACCTGATATCACCTGATTTTTGACCCTGGCGGTAGGAAAAAGGATAGCGATTCACACTGGAGTGATTTACAGGCCTCGGGAACAAGGGGAGGAATCAGATTAAGCTCTTGTGGAAACCATCCACAAAATGGTAGCCAAAGGGGAACTGCTACTAGTGGGTGACTCCAACCTGCCTGAGGTAGACTGGGGCACCCAGACTGAGTACAACAAGGGCAGGGACTTCATGACTGCCCTGAATGGGGCAAACTTAAAAAGGAATTTTGTCATGTTTGCCATAACAAATGAGAGAAGTAACCTGTAGGAGTTATGAATCAATCTCCTACCATTCAAACTGCCAAAAAAGTGTTGTTTTCCATGAATAATATGCTTGTATTTCTGTGCTTTGCTTCATTTGATAACCCTGGCCCTTTTTCTCTCAGTGCTGTAAACCCCAACTGTGAAATCATGCAAGGGAAACAAAGCTTTTAAAGGAACACAGTCATTTTGCCAAATTACCCACCCCCGCAAGCCTTACCCCCCGATTAGGGGTTTCGCAAATAGAGTGCCTTTTTATGTCGATTTTAACTTACTTTAATTTTCAAAAAGTCGGGAGTTCGGCAAAATGGCTCATGCTTTGTGATTCCATTTCATGACAAAGTGCGGCGCCATAAAACTCAGCTCCATACACCTGTATTGGAGCCGAGCGGTGCCGCTCCGCACTTTGTCATGAAATGGAGCCACAGAGCATGTGGCATTTTACCAAACTCCAGACTTTGTGAAAATTAAATAAAGTTAAAATCGACAGAAAAGGGCGCTCTATTTGCAAAACCCCTAACCGGGGGGCGGGGTTAAGGCTTGCGGGGGTAGGTAATTTGGCAAAATGACTGTTTTCCTTTAAGCACTGTGCTGAAACAGAGACATCTGTTGGTCAGGCTTAGTACTGCAGACATCCTTTTTCTTTCACAATTTTGGACTCCTAGCAGAAGTTGGACACCAAAGAAAAAGAAAAGTAAAGCAGTTTGATCCATAATTACACTCCTGAACTACTTATAGTCATTCAGGCCCTATAACAAACATACAGTAGAAAAATAGCATCACACTCCCACATTCTGACAGGAGCTACCACTTCAGACCTGTCACTTCACTAGCAGGCGGTAAAAGTCAAACAACATCTATATAGACTGGCAGATTATCTTTTTTGGCCTATCTGCATCACAAAAACAGTTTTCCAGAAACTTTTCTACAGACTGTACTACTGTAAACACTACCGATATAGGAGGCTGCCCTTCGAGAAGGGAGACAGAAAAATTAGCTATGTACTGTACCCACAATGCCTTGCTACATAATTTTTTTTTTTTTTTTAATTATGCTTTATTCCCCCTACTACCTGCCGACCCAGACCCTTCAGGGCATCCAAGAGGTCATCCTCCTGCTGCTTGCTCACCAGTACCTACCTCCCAGTTCCCCATATAGCCTCGACTCCCCCCCCCCATAGCGGGGACGAGGCGGGGTCAGAACCCGGTAATCCTTCATTTTGTCGGGCTTGGAGGTGGCCGATGAGCAGAGGCAAATCGGAGACATGCGTCGGGAAGCCAGTCATCACGGAGTTGGCAGGTGTTTTTCCTGTTTTCTCCCCCTGATGCAGTGTAAGCCCCCTGACGACAACATGTTTACTGCATGGCGTCGTCCACTGCGCGTCTGGGACGCCCGTCCCCTTCCAGTTGGGGCTTGCAGTCCCTGAGCCTCCGCCTGTGGTCACACAAGTGTGGTGGGCATCGGTCCTCCAACCCCACCCCCTCTGGAGACAGCAAGCTGTCGTGGGATGCTCAAGCCGTTCTTCCCCGGTCGGCCCTCCAGCGTCCTGAGTCTGCTCCCGAACCCAGGTTACTGGTGTTGCAAGCGGAAATCCACCCGCTGTGCCGACAGGCCGGCTGCCTTGCTACATATTTATGCATAGATACATAGATGTTGACAGCAGATAAGAGTCTACGGCCCACCTAGTCCATCCATGTGCACACGTACTTAGCGTCTTCAAGCTTTTCTAGAACTAGGTTATCTGTCTATATATTAGGTGCTATTCTGCAGTCCCCACTACCAAAATAAGGGACTACACCTCTGAGTAATGAAAATTTAAGTCAACTTTTCTTTTTTGCATTATTTACTTTCCCCCCTACATGCTCTGGGACCTGCCACTCCTTCAGGCTGCCACGGTCCCCGACATACCTTCTACTACCCCCTCGAGCCTCCTTGCCTCATATCACAGCCTCCCCCATGTAACCCTTCGCTGGGTGGCTCCTTTTCCTCTGAGGGGAAGGTACCGGTGGGGGCAGCCAGCACAGTCTTTCTCTTGGCCACAGGGCGCTGTTGAGGCTGACATGGCTCCTCCGGGGTCTTTGGAAGTGCCTGCGGATCGGCAGCCATCATCTGGCCAATCCTGAAGCAGTTTCTGCTTTTCTGGTGTTTTTCCTTGCTGCGTCGCTCATGCAGTGTTCCGGTCTCCACGGGTGGCCGCTGCAGAGGCGATGCAGCCTTCTACCCAGGAGGAAAGCAGTCCCACGGACATCAATCCTCTCTCCCCTGTAGCTCGAATCCATTCCCGAACCTGGGTCGCTGGCATTGGTGCGAGGTAAGACTAAGTCAACTTTTTAATTTACCCAGAATTTCTTGTTGCTGTATGTAAAACATTGACAGTTCCCTTTTATGACATAATTCTGGGGATGTGGCTGCACACAGAAAACTAGAGGTGGGGCTGAAACAAAAACATGCAAAAACTAGCATTTGTCAATGCCGAATGTTTGCTTGCTGGTATTGGCATTGGTACTGCAAGGGTTAGAGAGCTGCATAATAGGAATGGCAGTGAAGTACTGAACTAACGCCAGTCCCCACCCCACCTTGCAAAGACTGACAGGCGTTTGGGGTGTGGCTTTGGGTCATCAGGCATAAAGCTCAGGCCATTCCACCTCACCCCACCCTACAGACACAGACAGGTGTCATGGTGTGCCTTGGGGTCTTCGGCCCTTATGCTCACCCCATTCCATAAGGAAATAAGCAGAGATGGGTGCAGTATAGGAGAATGGGGTGAATGTTGGGGCCGAAGACCCCAAGGCACACCTTGATGCCTGTCACTGGCTGCAAGGTGGGGGTGCAATGGCATTAGCATTATAGCTGACAACCCCAAGTCACACCGCCGACGCCTGTCAGTCTCTACAGGGTGGGGCGTTATGGTTGAAAGCCCTAACACCCCGGGCGTTTGCTGGTATTTTCACTACAAGTTTTCAACATGGGCTTTTTGGGACTGCACCTCATGAACAGTGGCACTATCCTTTCGTCACTCAATCCCCAAAGGTGATTTTGCACAGCAACTGCGCCATTTGGCACAATGGCTGTGAAAACACATTTTGGGTAGATGTGAAAAAAAAACAACTGTACTGTTCATGAGGAGGTGTGAAAAAAATGGCAATGTTGAAAACCTGGAGTGAAAATATGAAAAATTGGTGAAGTTATGAGCATGCGTAAAAACAGTAACGCACGCTCATAACGCAGTCATTTTTTGGAATTTTTTCACCAATTTTTCAACATGGCCTTTTTGGGATGTCCCCTCATTAACAGTGGTACTGTGATTTCATTAATCTGCCCCAAAAGTTGATTTTGCACAGTGACTGCGCCATTCTGTGCCACAGGTGCGAAAACACATTTTGGGCAGGAAGCTAAAAATGACAGCTGTACTGTTCATAAGGAGGTGTGAAAAAATGGCAATGTTGGAAATTTGGAGTGAAAATATTGAAAATTGGCAAAGTTATGAGCATACATAGAAACTGGGCAACGCACGCTTGTAATGCAGTCATTTTTTGGAGTTTTTTTCACCAAATTTGCAATATAGCCTTTTTGGGACCCCATCTCATGAACAGTGGCACTGTCATTTTGTTAATCGGTCCTGAACGGTGATTACGCAGAGCGACCGCAAAAATCACCTTTCGGGACTGAGAAACGAAATGACAATTCAAGCATTCAAGAGATGGGATCCCAAGAACCCCACATTGAAAATCTGGGGCCAAAATTCCAAAAAATAGCTGAGATAATCCACCTAAGTTGAAACCCCCCATTGATGCCATTATAAAGCTTACCGTGATTTTCTTCATTTTGCGGTTGGCTTTTAAAGAGTTCAGATGTGTTCCTGGTCCACAGATGATTGCAGCGCCGGACCTCCAGAGGTAAGTATGGAGTGAGGGGGGTGCGCAGATGGAGGGTGGGGATGGGGAAGGAGGCCCAGGAAGACAATGAGGACCTCCCAGGTTTAAAATGAAAAAAAAAAAAAAAACAGCAAGGGACAGTTTTCTTCATTTACAGGATTAAAAAAAAAATGTTTGGCACACTGGGGTGGGCTCCCATTGTGCCACAATAGTGGTGGGGAAGGGGGGGGATGCAGACTCGCGGATTGGGTACCCTGATGTCAGTAAGGGATGTTGACAGGCTGGGGCGGGAGGCCGCATCCGACACTGGGAATGAGCATCCTGGTGTCAGAAAAGAAAGGGGAAATTGTTTAACCAGGAAAGACACATTAAGGGAGGGATGCCAACATGGGGATTGGGCACTCCATGTCGGCTTATGGGGACTTTGTAGCGGGTGATAGGGAGCCGCCATGTTTCGGCACACAGGGGTCGGCTCCCAGTGTGCCACTTTATGAGGGGAGGGATATGCCAACACGGTATTGGGC
Source organism: Neoceratodus forsteri (assembly GCA_016271365.2). NCBI lineage: Eukaryota > Metazoa > Chordata > Ceratodontiformes > Ceratodontidae > Neoceratodus > Neoceratodus forsteri. The sequence goes on along the minus strand of CM028132.1, from coordinate 370,885,885 downwards.
ACCCCGATGTCGGCTTTCCCAGGGAGTGTGTGGCCGGTGGCAGGAGTAACCAAATTAAAGAATGAAATCTATTTCACCATGAAAGGCACACTAGGGCTGGGGGCACAGGGCAGCAGCCAACAGTAAGGAAACTGTGCCCATGCGCATTACTGTGCACTGTAATGCGAATGGGTGGAGAGTCTTGTCGGCTGCCTCTGTGTTCCTGGTTGCGAGGAAGGGGGGAGCTGCCACTGCAGTCAGGGATGACGAAAATGTCCCTGATTGGAGCGGCACATTTCTTTTAAGTCCGGCACTCTCTCTGAAACTGCCATCATTAGCAGTTTTTCTGTTTATTGGTATCCGAGGGACGGGCCCCTGAAAGCGTGAGCTGCATTGGCCACACACTGCCACATCACTGCAATGCTCAACTTACTTCAATATGTTTCTTGTACTCTGCGTGCGCAGGCAAACAAAAAATGACAACAGATTTTTTTTACAAAACAAATTGCAGCTTCAACATCTGAAGCATGGGTGGCAATGGCATATCATGTGAAACAGGCATTTGCAGAATGTGACTAAATCAAGTTAAGACAGCTTGTAGCAAAACTAACCCGTGATAAGGCTATACTGGATTTGGACCTGACCAACGGGGACAGGATCACAGATGTGGAGGTGGGCAGTCCCCTTGGTACCAGTAACTACAGGACAGTATGGTTTAAGGTAACCACAGTGAGGAGGCAAGCCATACAAGGATAAAGGTCCTAGATTTCAGGAAGGCTAACTTTAAGGAGATGGGTAGAAATCTCAAAAGAGCCCTAGCAGCAGAAGGTACAGGGGGAGATGTGGAAAAACAGTGGTCTAGACTCAAGCGATTCATAACAGAATTAACAGGTCACTGCATCAAAATGCATAGCAAGAGTAAAAGAAAGAAAAGGCCATTATGGTTCTCGAAGGTAGTGGCCAAGAAAGTAAGGGAAAAGAAAAGAGCCTTCAGAAGATACAAGGAAACACAAAAGGATGAGGACAGAGAACAATATCTGGAGAAGTTGAGGGAATCTGGGAAAATAATTAGAAGGGCTAAAGCACAGACAGAGGAAGGTATAGCCCAGGCTATTAAGAAAGGCAACAAGACCTAGTCTGGATGTCATGATGGGGATCCTGGGGACCGGGGGTCTTGTTGTCCTTTTCGGGCATTAATGGATTGATGTCATCAATTTGAGAACATAACATTTTGCTGTCTTACAAGATCTGTATATGAACCTCTTAGCATTTTATTCTTACCATACTTAGGTGTAATATATAAGAATAGTGCTTTTATAATAGATTATTCCCTCAAAGTTTTAAACCCCATGAGATAAGAAAGGCAATGTATTCATCCTACAAAGTTCCTTCCCCATATATATTTATATTTAAGTACTCACTTTTCATTATTAGATATTTCCTCATTCATTATTATGCTTGGTGTATAATGTCAGAAGTGTCTATTATTTCCTATTGAATGAGATGTCCTATATATTTGGATGTATTATGGTATTACCAGCACAATTTGTTTGTATGACCCACGGTACTGTTCTTGTTACAGTTGCAAAACTTGTAAATAAAAAGTTAAAAAAAAAAAAAGAAAGGTAACAAGACCTTCTTCAGATACATTAGTGAGAGGAAAGACCAGAAATTGGGTAGTTAGGATGAAGAAGGAAGGAGGAGGAGGAGAAAGGGTGGAGGATGACCTACAAAAGGCTGAGATACTGAACAAGTGCTTTTGCTCAGTATTCACCAGAAGAGGGAGGGTGGGGACAGGAACTCATTAAAGAATTCAGGAGGGAGGTAGACACCAGCCCATTCACGGTGGAAAGTGTCCTAGAAGAACTCGGGGGATAAAAACAGATAAGGCAATGGGGCCAAATGGGATTCACCCCAGAGTAGTTAAGGAACTCAGGGAAGTGCTGGCAGAACCACTGGCTGCCCTTTTCAACGAATCACTAGAGATGGGGAAGGTACCCCAAGAACTGGAGGAGGGCAGACATGGTCCCTCTCCACAAGTGTGGAAGCAGAGAGGAGGCAGGCAATTACAGGCCTGTAAGCCTGACCTCAGTAGTGGGCAAACTATTGGAGTCCTTACTTAAGTAGAGGACTGTGAAGTTTCTGGAGGATAGCGGGGCACAGGATCCAAGGCAGCATGGATTCTCAGTGGGAAGGTCCTGTCAGATGAATATTATAGATTTCTTTGACTGGGTAACCAGGGTGGTACATCAGGGAAGGGTGGTGGATGTAGCCTGCCTGGATTTCAGCAAGGCCTTTGACACTGTCCTGCACAAGAGATTGCTAAATAGATTGGGGAGCCTGGGAGTGGGTCCTACAGTGGTAAAGTGGGTTGGGAACTGGCTAAGGGACAGGACTCAGAGGGTGGTGGTAACCAGCATGAAATCTGAGGAGAGGGAGGTGACCAGCGGAGTGCCACAGGGGTCAGTGCTGGGGCCAGTCCTATTCAATGTCTTCACTAGCGACACTGCAGAGCGTCTGGAGGAAAAGGTGTGCCTCTTTGCAGATGACACCAAGATCTGCAACACAGTGGACACACCAGAGGGGGGTGGAAAAAATGAAAAAGAACCTAAGCCTATTTGAGGAGTGGTTGGGTGCCTGGCAGCTGAGTTTCAGTGCTAAAAAGTGCAAGATCATGCACCTGGGTCACAGGAATCCAAGGGAGGAATACAGGATGGGTGGGGAAATTCTGGCCACCACAAGTCAGGAGAGAGACCTGGGGGCTATCATATCTGACAACTTGAAGGTGACCAAACAGTGTGAAAAAGCGGTGGGGAGAGCAAATATAATGTTGGGATGCACAGGGAGGGGCATAACAAGCAGGAGGAAAGAGGTGGTGATGCCACTGGACAGATCACTGGTGAGGCCTCAACTGGAGTACTGTGTCCAGTTCTGGAGACCACATTTCCGGAAGGACATTGACAAAATAGAGGCAGTCCAGAGAGGGGCAACGAAGATGGTACATGGACTGCACCAGAAGAAAAAATTACTCACCTTAGTAATTGCTTTTCTTCTCATGGAGTCTTGCTATATTATGACTATATGCAGTCAGCCACTGCAGCCGAACTGCCCCGGAGAGGAAAGAGTTAACTCCAGAGAGTCTGGAGTTCCACAGCTCGAGGGCGCTATACCAAAGCTCTATCTGGCCAGTTTCAAATGAAACTGTCAGATCTTTAGAAGCTAACACTAAGCAACAAGTCTGTGGAAAGTTCTACACTAGCCAAGTGGCTACCTACTAGTAGGAATAACAACAATATAAACAACAATATAAACAGCATAATAATAATAACAATGAATAATAGTATTATTAATTTCTCCTAACAAGCACTATTAGACCCCCTTCCCCAAGACTAAAGTCCAGGAAGGGGCCAACATATACTTAAAACAGAAATACCTAATTCCCTAAACCTAAATCAGGGGTGAAGGAAGAACTAAAATGGCATGACACAGTGCTTGCACTAATTTGCCACCTACCCAAGTAGAAGTTCTGAGAGGGCAGGAGGGAGGGTGGTCATAATATAGCAAGACTCCATGAGAAGAAAAGCAATTACTAAGGTGAGTAATTTTTCTTCAAACACCATAGAAGTCTTGCTATATTATGATATATCTGAATACACAGCAGTACCTCCATGGAGGAGGTGTCAGAACCTACTTAGGAAATAGGCTCTGAAGCACAGCTGTGCCAAAAGAGCATCTCTCCTGGACTGAATATCCAGGGAATAATGCTTGGTAAAGTGTGAACTGTTTTCCAAGTAGCAGCTTGACAGATTTCCAGAATGGGAATATCTCTAGCAGCCGCTAGAGATGCAGCTGTACCCCTGGTGGACTGAGCCCTCAGTCCTGAGGGGGGTTCTCTACCTAGTTTTTGATGATAAAATTGGATACAAGAGACAATCCACCTTGCAATTGTCCTCTTAGTGGCAGGTTTCCCTTTGCCAACCTCGCCATAGGTAAGGAAGAGCTGGAGGGATTCGAACCTGTGACCCTTGGTGCGTTCCAAACAGTAGCTTAAGGCTCTTTTGACGTCCAAGCTGTGAGACTCCTCTCACCTGAAGAAGAATGCTCAGTGAAAAATACTGGAAGAGAGATGGATTGGTTCAGGTGGAAATCTGAAACCACTTTAGGCAAAAACTTTATGTTAGTCCTGAGGACTACCTTATCTCTGTGGAAAGAGATAAAATCTTCTTCCACTGACAGGGCCTGTGAGTTCACTTGTCGTCTGGCAGAAGTGATAGCCACTAGGAAAACAGTTTTCCAAGTCAGAAACTTGAGCTCTGCTGAGACAGAGGCTCAAGGGGGTTGCATTAACTGAGCAATGCAACATTCAGGTCCCAAGCGGGAGCTGGTTCTGCCAAGGAGGTTGGTGTGAAGTAACCCTTTAAAAACTGGAAAGCACATGGTGAGAAGAAAAGGAAGCAGGCTTCCCTGCTGACAGAAAAGCAGAGACAGCTGCCAGATGAACCTTTAAGGTAGCTGGCCTAAGGCCTAAGGAATTTAAATGGACCAAATAGTCCAGTAAAATGGGCAGATCAGCAGATTCTGGGATAATCTGCTTCTCAGAGCACCAGATGGAAAACCTTTTCCACTTAGAATTGTAAGTGGCCCTAGTGGAAGGCTTCCTTGAAGCCTTTAAAATATCCAAAACACCTTGAGAAAGGTGTAAGTCAGCAAATTCTAACTCCTCAAGAGCCATGCCTTGAGATGGAGGGATTTGAGGTCCGGATACCACACTCTCCCCTGTGCACAGGCCAGTAAGTCATGGACTCTGGGCAAGCTCAGGGCAGGGTGGACTGTCAAGGACAGAAGCAGTGGGTACCAGGGCTGTCTGGCCCAATCTGGAGCAATCAGAATCACCTTGCAGGGCTGAGATCTGATTTTTACTAGTACCCTGAAAAGAAGGGGAAAGGGAAAGGCATACAGGAACTTCCTTTCCAATCCAACTGAAAGCGTCCAGGGGACTGATCCCAGCACTGGAGGCCTGCAACAAAACAGAGGAAGTTGGTGGTTGTCTGGGGCTGCAAAGATCTATCTGAGGGGTGCCCCATCTGGCAAAGACTAACCCCAGCACCTGAGGATTCAGAGCCCATTCAGTGATGGCCCTGAGAAATCCTGCTGAGGGCATCCGCCAGGACATTGTCCTTCCTGGAAGGTGAACTGCTATCAGGGAGGTGTTCAGGGAGTAAGCCAGAGACCACAACTTCATTGCTTGAACACAAGGCTGATGACCGAGATGCCCCTTCCTTGTTGATGTACCACATTGTTGTGGTGTTGTCTGTCCTGACTTGAACTACTTTGTTCTGGACAGAAGCTGAAAGCGCCTGAAGAGCTAAAAGGACAGCTCTGAGTTCCAAAAGACTGATGTGGAGCAGAGATTCCTGAGGAGACCACACTCCCTGAGTGGACAGGTCGCTAAGTGAGCTCCCCACCCTAACAGGGAAGCATCCGTGGTGAGGGTGAGGGAGTGGGAAGCGGAATGAAAGGAACCCTTGTTTAGATTGCTTTGATCCTGCCACCAGTGTAAGGCCAGGATCAGGGTTTGGGTCACTGGAACCAATTTGGAAAGGGGTCCCTCCTTTGAGACCAATAGGCCCTCAAATGGAACTGAATGTCCCTCATCTGGAATCTTGCTCCTTGCACTACAGCTGTGGAAGCAGCCATGTGCTCTAGGAGTTGCAGAAAATGCCTTGCTGGTCGAGAGACCCGAGGGTGAAAGGAGGATGCCGGGCAATGAGTCTGTCTACCCTTTCCGGGGAAATGCCCTGGCTAACTTTGTGTTCAATTCTGCACCTATGAAAGTTAGTACCTGAACTGGTTCGAGAACTGACTTTGGTAAATTCAGCAGGAATCCCAGGAAGTGAGAAGCTGCTGGGTGACTTGCAAGTGGGATTTTACCTGATCTGGGGACTGACCCACTATGAGCCAGTCGTCCAGGTAGGGAAACACAGCAATCCCTTGCCTTCTTAAATGAGCCACTACCACAGCTAGACATTTCGTGAATACCCTTGGCGCAGAGGTAAGGCCGAAGGGCATTGCCCTGAACTGGTAGTGGCCTGAAGGTAGTTTGAACCTGTGGTACTTTCGGTGAGAAGGCCTGATCAGAACATGAAAACAGGCATCCTTGAGGTCCAGGGAAGCTAACCAGTCCCCTGGCCTCAGGGAGGGCAAAATCATTGTCAGAGTTAACATTTTGAACTTTGGTTTCAAAGATGCTTGTTCAGGTACCTTAAATCTAAAATGGGCTGCCATTCTCCTGTCTTTTTTGGGGTAAGAAAGTATCTTGAGTACAGCCCCTTGCCCTGATGGCAAGGAGGGACCCTTTCTACTGCTTTGCAGTCCAAAGAGAAGAAACCTCTGCTTCAAAGCAAGGGCTTCTGAAGGATTTGCAGGTGGAAAATGTCTGGCTCTCACCTTGGAAACTGTTTGAAGCTGAGAACCAGACCCTGGCCTATTACCTCCAGAACCCACCTGTCCGAAGTTAGGGACACCCAGTTCTGGCTGAAATAAACCAACCTGCCCCCCACTGGTACAGGAGAATCGGCCCTGGGCACCCCATCAGGGTGCCTGCTTGGCAGTAGCCTTAGGCTGAGGGAAGGGGGACGGTTTACTTGTGCCCCGTCTACCTCTGCCTCTAAAGAAACCCCTCTGTGCAAATGCAGAGGAGGCCTGAAATTGGTAAAAAGGCCTGTGGAAAGGCCTGCCCCTACCTCTGGGAGCGTGCCTCTGTGGAGAGGCATGCCTCTCCTTAGCCTGGGCACTTTTGTAGGTAGTTCTGTATTCATCCATCTTTTTCATATATATCAAGTACCTTAGGGGAATAAACAGGGTATAGATAGGTGGAAAGCATATTTCAGAGAAAACTCTGTGCAAGAACAAGGGGCATGATATGAGGCTGAAGGGTGAAAGGCTCAGGGGTAATGTTAGGAAGTACTTTTTCACTGAAAGGGTGGTGGAGCCATGGAACAGCTTTCCAGAAGAAGTGATGGGTGCAAAAACAATACAGGGGTTCAAGAGTGCACAGGACAGACATAAGGGTACCCTGGAGATGTGCAGAGCAGGAGAGCCTCAGATCAAATGGGATCTGGGGCTGCAGCAGTAAGCAGGGAAATGGGCAGACTAGGTGGGCCATATGGTCCTTACCTGCCAACAGATTCTGTGTTTCTATTTTTTGGGGGTGTTTCCCTGGACTTTTGCCGATAGATGTTGGGGTCATGGTAATGGATGGTAGACGACTCCTATTAAGCTGTGGTGCTGGTGGTGGAGTCAAAGGGGTAAAGAAATGAGAAACTGAAGATGCTGACTGGAAGACGGACTTTCATCATCAATTACTTCCTCATCTTGGTTAACATCCACATCCTTATCTTCCTCAGCAGAGTGCATCACTGCAACAACTTGCGTGTGCTCCTTTTGTGCTTTTTGATACTGATAAAAGTGAGACATGGTCGTAGGTCTTATCATTGTTGATGTTCCCATCCAAGAACCCACTTTACTGCAGCTTAAAGCAGCAGTGCAACAATCTGGTGAAAATTTTGACCTATACTTTTTTATGCTATTTTACATTGCCACTTACCTTCTGACTTGTATGATACCATTCTTTCCATTATTTCAGTCTGCTTTAGTACTTTTTTTCATGTCTGAAATAATAAAAGGAGCGCTCCTTTTAATACGGTGTGGACCAGTCTTTAACAGTATTTTCAGCTGGTTTTGTCCATCCATTGTTTATATATCACTTCTGTTATGACTAAAATTAACAATTATGCAGCAGGCAGTGTTCTCTGACCTTACAGAACAATATTTGTTCAAAAACAGCTGCAAATACTGATGAAAACCTGGTCCCATGGAGGGAACAAGGTCCCTAATGGAAGGTTTAATATGCAGTATCCATAAGAAGGTACAGCATAAATCTAGTTGGGCAATAACCCTTGCTTTCCACCGGTGCATGATAAGCTGAGATGGCAGAGAGGTGCGCCTTAAAGGAGGAATATCGGAGTCCTGTGTTAGAAAGAGACAGCAGATATTCCAGGATGGAGTTCACCGAACAGGAAAATGGGTTCAAGGAATGAAATGATGCCCATAAGCAAAAACGCTTCCACTTCATGGTGTACGTAGCACATGTGTAAGGTTTACAAGCCTCTACCAGAACCTCAGTGACTCTCGTAGAAACCCCATAGCGGGAAACCGCTAGGTCTGTAGGAGCCATGCATGTAGATGCAGGGATCTGAGGTCTGAGTGGACTAGGGTGCCCTGCTCCAGGGAGCGCAATCGCAAGGACAGGAGAAGGGGGATCGGAGGTTCCACCACTAGCTGCTGGAACAGGGGGAACATAGAAATATAGACTTTGATGGCAGATAAGGACCGCTTGGCCCACCTAGTCTTTCCATTTCCCTACCTATTGGATAAGCTGTAGAACCAACTTAACGAACCCCCCAGAACTGCCTTATGTCTGTCCCATGCATTCTTGAATTTCCCCACTGTTTTTGATCCCACAACCTCCTCAGAAGGCCATTCCATGCATCCACCACCCTCTCTGTGAAAAAATACTTTCTCATATTGAGTCGTCCCCCCTCTATCTTCAAACGGTGTCCCCTTGTTCTTGCACATCTCTTTTTCCGAAAGATGTTACCCTCTTGGACTTTGTTGATTATCTTGAGGTACTTGAAAGTTTCTATCATGTCCCCCCTCTCCCTCCTTTCCTCAAGGGTATACATATTAAGCTCCTTTAGTCTCTTTTCGTATGGCTTCTGTTGCAGACCCTGCACCATTTTAGCTGCCCTCCTCTGGACTGCCTCCATCCTGTCTATGTCCTTGTGGAGATGAAGTCTCCAGACCTGCACGCAGTACTCCAGATGGGGTCTCACCAACTGTCTGTACAGAGGGATAACAACTTCCTGTTTTCTACTGGTGATGCCTCTCCCTACACATCCCAGTATCCCCCAGCCATCCTTACTGCCTTCTAACATTGCTTGCTTACCTTTAGGTCATCTGATATGACGACCCCCAGGTCCCTTTCCATTTTTGTTGTTGCTAATACCCCCCACCACCACCTATTGTGTACTTTTCCCCTGGGTTTTTGTTTCCCAGGTGCATTACTTTGCACTTCTTTGCACTGAATCTAGGCTTCCATACGTTTGACCATTCCTCCAACCTTGCCAAGTCCCTTCTCATCCTTTCCACCCCCCCTTGTGTATCAACACTGTCACAGATCTTTGTGTCGTCTGCAAAGAGGCACACTTTTCCTTCCAGTCCCTCTGCAATGTCACATATAAAGACATTAAAGAGGACCGGACACAGTACTGAACCCTGTGGTACCCCACTAGTAACCCCCTTTTCTTCAGAGTGGACTCTGTTTAATATTACCCTCTGTGTCCCCTGGGACCCACTCCCAGGCTGGCTAATTTGTTTATTAATCTTTTGTGTGGGACTGTGTCAAATGCCTTGCTAAAGTCTAGGTAGGCCATGTCCACAGCCCCTCCCTCATCTACTAGTTTGGTCACCCAGTCAAAGGAATCTATTAGATTCATCTGACATTACCTTCCCACTGTGAATCCATGCTGCCTTGGGACCTGTGTCCCGCTGGCCTCGAGGTACTCAACAATTCTTTCTTTTAGAAGCGATTCCATCATTTTCCCTACCACTGAGGTCAACCTAACAGGTTTGTAGTTTGTTGCCTCTGCTTTGCTCCCACTTTTGTGAAGGGGAATCACATCCACCCTCCTCCAATCTTAGGTACCACACCATCCTCCCATGATTTGTTAAAAAGGGTAGTCAGTGGTGTCACTACTTCTCCCCTTAGTTCTTTTAGAATTCTGGGGTGAATCCCATCAAGTCCCCATTGCTTTGTCTACAGGAGTTCTTTCAGAATAATTTCTTCTGAGAAAGGACTGGTATCGACCCTGCCATCCAGAGTGCTTCTATTGATTGGATTACGTACCTCCCCCTCCTCTTCTTTTGTGAATACTGACCAGAAGTATTCATTCAGTATTCCAATTTTTTCACTGTCCCTCTCTGCCCATCCACCCTCCTCTTTATTAAGCCTCACTATCTCTCCCTTGGTCTTTCTTCACTCCCTAATGTACCTATAAAAGGTTTTAGCCCCCTTCTTAACCGAGCTGGCTATCTCTTTCTAGGTTTGGGCCTTTGCTATTCTGACTGCCTTCCCAGCTTCCTTCTGCTTTAACTGGTACAGTTCTCTGTCATGCTTTTTTCTGTGTTTCCTTATACTTTCTGAATGCTGTCTTTCTCCCTAGCCTTCCCCACCACCTCTTTTGGGGACCACAGAGGGTTCTTCTTTCATTTTGATTTATTTGCTTCATACAAAGGCTTACTGCCTCTGTGATGGCAGTTTTGATGTTTCCCCATTGTTCCTCCACCCCTCCTTCTTGCCTGTTTGCTAGTGCTTTTCTGAGGCACTCTCCCATTTTGACAAAGTCAGCCCTCCTAAAGTCTAGTACCCTCCCTTTTATAAGGCTTGACTCTGTGGCTGTGTTTATCATGAACCACACTGTTTGGTGGTCACTTGTTCCCACATGGCTACCCACTTCTAGATCTGAGATCCTCTCTCTGTCCCCATTTGAGTACCAGGTCTAGACTGCTCCCTCCTGAGTGGGTTCCAACACTAGCTGTCTGAGGCATGCCCCCTGTAGGGCATCGAGAATGACCCTACTCTTGGATGTGGCTACAGTAAAGGTGCTCCAGTTAACATCTGGCATATTCAGGTCCCCCATCAACAATATCTCCCCTTTTTCTGCCATCCTAAGGATGCCTTCCATCATTTCCTTGTCCATTTCTTCCCCGAGACGGGGGTCTGTATACAAACCCTGTGGGGATTGCGGTGCCATTTCCAGTCTCCAGGGTGACCCACAGTACCTCCTCTCCTCCCTGTTTACCCTTTAGTTCCATTGCTTTGATCCCTTCCCTTACGTAGAGAGTTACTCCTCCCCCCCTTCTACCCTTCCTGTCCCTCCTGTAGATTGTGTACCCTGGTATGTTGACATCCCAGTCATAGTTCTCTGTGTACCATGTTTCTGTGACTGCCACGCTACGCAGGCATCCCTCTTCCATCAAGGCCACCAGTTAAGGAAGCTCTAGACTAGGGTCAGTGGTACTCATTACCCTCCATTGTTTGATGGCCTTACTCCTTTTTATCCCATCCCTGTCCTTACTGCCTTTGCCATTTTCTCCATTTACCCCTGCCCTTCTCCCTATCGACTACTCTATCTTGGAACTAAATCTGGTGCGGCCATCTGAATCATCTCCACCCCCTCCTCCTGAAGTTTTAGCAGCACCCGCTGGAACAGAGGAAAGGAGTATAGGAACCTCCTTGTCCAACAAAGAGACAAAGCATCTCACCAGAAAACACCAGGCCCTGGATCTAGCAAGCAGAAAATGGGCAGTCTGGCACTGTATGGGGACGTAAAGAAGACCAGCTCTGGATGACCCAACTTTCGAAGAGGCCATCCACCACTTCCTGAAGCAGTTCCCATTCGTGGTTTCTGGACTGGGATCTGCTGAGTCCGTCGGAGAAGACATTTTGGACTCCTGGACCATGGACTGCGGTTAAACTGAGCCCACGATCTATGGCCCTGTACCACACCCTCATCGCCTCCCAGCACAAAGGGTATGAGTGCGCCCCCCTTTGCTTGTTTATGTAAAATACTACAGATATGTTGTCTGTTTGTACAAGCAATGGTCCCTGGTCGAGAACTGTCTGGAAGGCCTGAAGCGCGTAGAGGACCGCTCGCATCTCTAGGATGTTGATGTGTCATGTCAGCACTAGAGCTGACCACGTGCCCTGCATTCAGCGATCTCAGAAGTGGGCTCCCCACCCGAGTCCGGAGGCACTGGTGGTCAGAACCTATTGCGTTGAAGTTGTCAGAAAGAAAACCCCCGATGCTTTGTTGGAAGATGTCGGCCATCAGGACAGAGTCTGTGACACAGCTCTTGAGATTTGAATGGGTTGTTCTAGGTCGTCCAACCTTTGAGCCCATTGAGTCCCGAGGTTCCACTGAGGTACCCGCATATGTAAGCATGCCAGGGGGACTGTCACTATGGTGGCCGCCACGTGACCAAGCAGTTGGGCATGGTTCGAGACAGAACCTGGGTAGAGGAGACCTGAAGAGCCAGGCTCTGAAGCCGAGCACCCCTGTCTGGTGGAAGAAAAGCTCTCCCTTTCTCTGTGTCCAAAATAGTCCCTATGTACTGGAGGCACTGTGAGGGCCAAGGACATGATTTTGGGATGTTCAGCGTGATGCCCAGAGACTGAAACATCTCGAAGGTGTCTGACACGGTTGACAGGAGTCAGGCTCTGGAAGCAGTGGTCAGGAGGCAATCGTCTAGGTAAGGGTAGACGAAATGGCTCTGGTGCCACAAGGCCATGGCCACTACCATGAAGCATTTCGTGAAAACTCACGGTGCTGAAGAGAGGCCAAAGGGCAAGGCTCGGAATTGATGATGCTCCCCCTGGAAAGCAAACTGAAGGAAACTTCAGTGAACTGGCAGGATCAGGATGTGCAGGTCGGTGTTCTGCATGTCTAGGGAACAAAGCCAGCCCCCTTGATACAGCATGATCAGGCCTGGCAATGTCACCATCCTAAACCTCTTGTATTCTATTAAGTGGTTCAGGACGCTGAAGTCCAAGATGGGGCGTAGGTCCCCCATCTTCTTGGGAACCAAAAAGAAGTGGGAGTAGAATCCTGGCCCTCCCAGACAACAAGATGTGAATCTCATCTGAGATGAGAGCTGCGTTAGACAGGGAGCACCGAGAAGGAACTGGAGATTTGTCAGGAGGAATCTCGATAAATTCCAGGGCATGTCCCTTCTCGGTGATGTCCAGAACCCAAGCGTCAGAGGTGATGCTGGTCCACCCTTTTAAGTAAAGGGAGAACTGACCCACTACCGCCTCCCCTACGGACTCCGCTGGGGAAGGGGGTGGGCAAGGAGTCAGGCATGGGTCCCTAGGGTGGGCAGGGAGACCTGGGAGGATTTGGCACCTCAAGGTCCAGTTGCTACTTTTGTTTGAAAGGACCTCTGGGCTGCTGTCCCTTAGACATTTGGGAGTTTGGATCCCAAAAAGGCCTTTTCTTGGCAGAAAAGGGCTCAGACCCGTACATTTTGTGGACTGACTGGACAGCCTTAGCAGACTTCTGTTGGTTTGTGATAATTTTCTGTGCATCTTCCCCGGAGAGGACAGACCCATTGAAGGGCGCATCCACGATAGCATCCTGGAGGTCCTGCCGGAACCCCAACACCCTCAACCAAGAGTGGAGTCTGAGACAGACTCCTGCCACTGTAGCATGAGCAGCTGTATCGGCGGAGTTGTAGGAAGCCCGTAAGACGTGCTTGCCCATGTCAAGTCCTGACTACAGAATATCTAGGAGTTCTGTTTTGTGGGGGGGAATCCGGCTGTCTCTGGGCGAGCTCCACAGCCTTTTTCCACAGAGATTTTTGGTATTGCACCGTATGGGCTAAAAAAAATTTAAAGACCGTATGGTGCATATGACTGAAGAAAAAACTTTCCTCCCAAAAGTATCTAATTTCGTGGTTTCTTAGTCGGGTGGTTGCGAACTCATATGTTTGGGATGTGTGGTTCACCTGTGCGCTGCCGTGAGGACCAAGGAGTCCGCTTTAGGGTTTCCACTTAAGAAGGGCTAATTCTTGGGAGATTTGTAGAGCCAATCTGCTTTCTTCGGGACAGCCGTGGCCCTAGATGGGTGTTTCCATGCTAGTTTAGTCACGTCTTGGAAAGATGGGACTAGAGTAGGGACTACCACAGGCTTGGGGCGCTCATACATAGAAAGTTAGCAAGCCTGCATCTTTCTGGGTCCAACTCTTCGGTATCCCATTGATTGAGAAACTGAATGTGATGGATTACATCCATAAAAGTTGGGCCATCTGGAGGCGACTCGGCGAGTCCCTATGATCCTCTGCAGGAGAAGGGAAAGACCGTTCATCCGATGAGTCCGAGAATGATGATGAAGATCTTCCTTCTGAGTAATTCAAGGAGGAGGAGGGATCTGGAAACCGTCCATCTGGGTCTATGCCCGGTTTTAGGATGACTAGGAGGAGACCTCGAGGAGGAAGACCCCCTGCTACCATTTTGGTGCAGTACCTCATCTAAACCCTCCTTAGGGGGTGAGGGGCTCCTTGGGATGGGTGGCCACCCTACAGGAGGTGGCATTGGTGGAGGTACTGGGGCCAGATCCAAGGGTGGCACCACTGGTGCGGGAGGCCTTTCCTTGGGGAGAAGGTCCCCTTTAACTGTATTCCACCATGCAGTAAACAGCGTCCCTACCTCAGCTAGAGAGACTAAAGAGGGCTGCAGATGTTCTGGTTCCTCAAGAACATTCGCCAGGTCCAAGGGAGTACTGGGTCCTGGCGTTTCACCCAGCGCCTGAAGATCCCTGTTGTCAGGTCCCCTGAAGGACGGTTTGGGGGCATTAGGCCGGTCGTCAGGTCTGACGTGTCCGGGACCTCCGACGACCGTCCCTATGGTGTCTGGGTTGGGGATGCCGGCTTAGCTGGCATCTGGCGAACAAAGTGGGGGTGTAGGCGAAGCCGGCGTACAACCCCCTTGCGCCAGGGTCTTCTCCGACTGCTCAGTCAGCAGCTTAGGGGAAGGCGTTACCCGAGTAGAGACAGAGGATGAAGCAGACGTCAGAGTCTGACATATGGAGTCAGACGACCGCTTCTTGGGGAAGCTGTCTCTGGAATGGCAAGAGTGCTCCTGACACCTAAGCCTGTCATCAGGTCCCTGAGGACATGCCCGATGACAGTGGCATTGCAGCTGGACAAACGGCACACTTCTTGCTGGAGGAGGTCTTGGCTGTGTCCCTGGCCTTGGTCCCTGCTTCCTGCTGGAGGGGCTGAAGGCTCAGGGAAGGACCCGAAGGTCCATGCCCCGAAGGACCCCAAACCGACGTCTGGATAAGGGCAGGGGCCTTCATCAACGGCAGCCCCGAGGTAGAGAGGCCTGCGGGGGGGGGGGGCAGAGTCCGTTCTCCCGCAGGAGTGCAAACTCGAAGACTTACTCTTCCAGTGTGAGGAGGCTGGCAATTGCTGAAAAAGAAATGGTAATACAGTACGCGAAGCGCAGAACAAAAAGGCAGTTGATAGTAACAACGAGATGTCCATGGAGTCGATGTACACAGGTCGACAGTGGGAAAAGAATGGAGGTGGGGCTGGAGACTGCCCCCTTTATACTATTGGCGATGTCTGGGGCGGGCCATTGGGGGTGGTCCCCGCTGGGTACTGCTGGCTAGAATTTTTCCGTGGGGTCCTAGTGCCTGGCGGCACAGTCCTAATTGTGTAGCCTGCTGCAAGAGCTCCAACTCGAAGAAAGATCTACTGCTACTGACAGACTGACTGCTGCTTTCTCTACAACAAAGTCAGGATGTGTTCCACTGATTTCCCCTGAAGTCTCCACCTCCTCCTCCTCCTCATCCATCACTCTATTTATGACTGGCTGTCATAATATGATGGCCCCTGTGCTCATCCTCAGAGCACCACGATGGGTTACTCCTGCAATATCCTGAATTTTCTGTACCATTGTCACTGTTCCCTGGATTGCCTGACAAGTGCAGCCACTGGTTTCTTCATCACCCATGGTTTTGTGTAACGGGTCTGACACATGTTTCCTGTCTTTCCATAATATATTTTATAAATGTTCCAAATTAAAATTATTTTTTTATACCAAACGGTGGTTGCTTCTCTTATTCCCAAACAGGTCAGTAAGAACAGCACTGCTGGCTGTCTCAAGTCAAGTAGCTTAAGTAGAGAAAACACAAGATTTATTTATTCACACACAGGTCAGTAAACAACTGCTAGCTGCATCAAGTCTGGTAGTTTCAATAGCAAAAATACAGGTAAATTATTTATTCCCAAAACAGGTCCCGACACTACCAGCTGCATCAAGTAGCTGCACCAAAATAAACAGGGAGATTTATTGCCAAACAGGTCGGTAAACAACTGTTAGCTGCATGGAGTCAGGTAGTTTAAGTAGTGAAAATACAGGTAAATTATTTATTCCCAAAGAGGTCATGGCATTACCAGCTGTGTCAAGTAGCTGCGCCAAAATAAACAGGGAGATTTATTCCCAAGAACTGCTGGCTGTGTCATGTCGGGTAGTTTAAGAAGTGAAAACACAGGGGTAGTTATTTATTCCCAAACAGGTCAGTACAGCGCTGCCGGCTGTGTCAGGTAGCTGTGCCAAAAATAAACGGGGAGATTTATTCCCAAACAGGTCAATAAACGACTGCTGGCTGTGTCGAGTCATGTGGTTTAAAGTAGTGAAAACACAGGGATATTCGTTCCAAACAGGTCAGTTATAGCACTGCCGGCTATGTCAAGCAGCTGTGTCAAAATGGGATATTTATTCCCAAACAGGTCCGTAAGTGAACAGTTGCTAGCTACATCGAGTCAGGTAGTTTAAGCAGCGAAAACACAGGGAGATTAGTAGTAGCACCTGCTGGCTGCATCAAGTAGCTGCACCAAAAACAGGGACATTTTTCCCTAACAGGTCAGTACAACACTGCTGCATTGAGTTAATTAAGCAGAGATTTTTTTTGTATCCCAAATCCCAATCCCAAGGATAAGTTAAAAAAAAAAAAAAAATGTCTTGACCTTAGGTGGTTTATTTGTTGCCTCAGACTCTCAGTCTCTCTCTCCAGACAGAAACTTCTAGATTTGGAATGGGAACAATGATGGTGAGAGGGCTATCAGGGGTCCACTTCATTACACACATACACACACACACACATACACATACATACACACACACACACACTCACTCCTCCCTCCTCCCTCCCTCCGTCCCTGGCGCTGCCTTCCAAATTCTTAAAGACAAAAACTTTAAATGAACAGATTAAACAATACATAAATGACTTTATTCAAAATAATACAGGCTTGGTGTATAAATTCGACACTTTCTGGATGGCCTTCAAATGTGAGCTTATTCAGATAACATGTAAAAGGAAAAAAACAAAGGGAGCAGAAAACTCCAGAATTAATTCATCAAATCAGAAAAATGGAAAGACCCCTGAAGCTAAGTGGGTGGAGGTGAACATGTTAAGAGCCTCGTATGCAGAACTTAACAAGGCTTGCTATATAAGGGGCAAAAGTTAAATATTTTGATCAGGGTGAGAAGGTGGGCAATTTAATGGTCCTCTGTGTAAGACAACAGTAAGCCTTTCCTACAATACAGGGGCTAAGGTTGCAGGGCAAACCTAATATGATAACCAAACCCAAAGGTACAGTAAGAATTCAAAGGGTACTATCAGGAATTATGTAACAGGATGGACCCCACCCTACTGGGGATGAGGTTAATTCCTACCTGGACTCCCTCCCTATGCCCAAGCTAGACAATACCCAACAAAAACATACTGACCATGGAATAAATCCAGCAGGCAATAAAAGACCCAACCCCAGATAAGGCCCCGGGGTCTGACGGTTTTTCACCAAACGTTTATTAATGTTTTAGTAAGAAACTCAGTCCTATATTGCTAGTTATTTGACCAGGGCCTCAAGGAAACTGATCTCATTGAGGCTTTAGTGACATTAATCCCAAAGCCTGGCAGGGACCACATATCATTGGGCAACTACAGATCCATTTTGCTGTTATATTGAGACATCAAAATCTTAGCGAAGGTGCTAGATAAATGCCTCAATAGGGTCGAGGGAACCTTGATAGCAGGTGGGGTTCATGTTGGGTAGGGTGTCATCTGACCACCTTTGAAAATTGGCACATCTAATCTTTGCATCTGGGGAGCCAGACACACTCACTATGCTGGTCTCCCTGGACGCAGAGAAAGCATTCAATAGGGTGTACTGCGGCTATTTCTTTGCAACACTGGTTAAATACGATATCCCAGAGGGTTTCATTAAATGGATACAGATACTCTATACCAACCCAACTGCTCAGATATTCTGCAATGGAGTATACTCCTGCCCTTTTAGTCGGTACAGGGGCACGAGGCAGGGATGCCCCGTCCCCATTACTATTTAAGTTTTTCCTAGAACCCCTGTTCCTTAAAATTAAACAAATGCTGATTACAAGATTTCAGTTTATGCCGATATTTTGCTCCATATTACGCACCCCACTACATCTTTGCCTCATGCCCTTCAGGTTATTTCAGAGTTCGGCAAGTTATCAAGCTACACACTGAATGTAGATAAAATGGAGGTCATGCCCCACAATGCTGGGGTGCACAAACAAGATAAAGTAGCACTGGGGCTCAAATGGCAAGCTAATAGCTTGAAGTATCTAGGAATTTAGGTGACGAGGAATCCCAGGCACATGGTAACCCAAAATTTAGAGCCCTTATTCAGAAAACAAAACAGGATATGGATAGGTGGTGTCATCTCCCACTTGAAAATAAAGTGTAATCAATGCATCTACTTCCATGAGTTTTATACCACTGTTAAATGTGGTTATTCCCAAAAATTGGTTTAACTCCCTCACCATCACGTTAAACATCATTTGGGAAGGGAAAGCAGTCCACGCAGCATACCACAAAATGGCTGCCCCTAAGCTCCAAGGAGGGTTGAAACTCCCTAACTTATGTATATCACCTGGGAATCGGCTGTGACAAATAGCTACAGTTACTTAAGGATCTCCCCCAACATGGGAGACAATACGTTCCTTTATGGCGCAGCACAGACCGGGCTTTGTGTAAAAAAAGTGGGCTTAAATCCAAAGCCATTAGTGTACACCAGAGGCTGGCAACTCCCAAAGAGTATTAAATTCACACCCACTGGTGCCTCAATCCACATGCATAACCAACTATGTGGCTTGCTTAAACTACGAGCTACCACAGATTGTTCCCAAACCTTGACACAACCCCAACCCCAACCTCCTGATAAATAGGAAGCCAATCGATGCCGCCCTCTGGTCCACTCTTAAAGGGAAACGTCCATGCCCCATCGAGCCCCACCTCCGTGTGAAGCGGGGCCCGATTAGCAGATGTAAAAAAAGTATTAAATGTGGCACTTACTGATTATTATATTATTTTGATTTATATCTGGTTGATCCTACGCCCTCCCGCTGGCATTTTAGGTTTCAACACCCTCCCGTCAGCCCCAAGCACCACGGTTGTCCCGTGATGGCGTGGCAGGGCGGGGAGCAGCTAAGCGTCTCCATAGACTTGCCATACTGCAGGCTTTTTAAACAGCTCGGTTTGGAGCCGTGTACTGCTCCGAGACATCGGAGACCAGGTACAGACAGCTTGTGTACCTGTTAGTCTACCACCTAGTCTCGGTGTGCAAGAATACTGACAGATTCCAAACCGGGCTATTTGGAAGCTTGCCTAGTGCTCCTCCATCCTTCCCAGGTTACCCACCCCTGCTAGGTCATCCCTGAGGCATTCACCCATCTTTTTAAAAACTGCCCTCCTGAAGTCCAGCACCCTCACCCTTGTGTGGTTCAGTTCTGCCGCTGTTCTTATACTGAACCACACTGTACAGTGATCATTGGTTCCCAAGTGGCCTTCCACCTTGACGTCTGCACCATTGTTCCTGTTAGCGAGTACCAGGTCCAGTATTGCCCCAATCACAAGTTGGTTTAGTGACTGGTTGCCTGAGGAATGCCCCCTGCAGAGAGTCCAGGATGTCCCTGCTTCTAGCTCAAGCTGCTACTGGGAAGCTCCAATCCACATCTGGCAGGTTGAAGTCCCCCATCAGCAGCATATCCCCCTTTTCTGCCATCTTGCCAATGGCTTCCACCAGTACCTTATCTAAATCCTCCTCTGTGCAGGAGGTTTTCAGATCACTCCAGTGCAAATTATAGCTCCATTCCTCATCTCGGGAGACCCACAGTACTTCTGCCTCCTCCTGTATTCCTTGTATCTCCGTGGATTTTATGCTTTCCTCACATAAAGCACCACACCTCCTCCTTTCCTTCCCCACTGGTCCTTCCTGAACAGAGAATAGCCCAGTATGGCCATGTCCCAGTCATGGTTTTCAGTGCACCATTTCAGTGTGTGGCCACAATAACAAATCAGCCTCTGCCATGATGGCCTCTAGGTCTGAGATCTTATTTCTTAGACTTCTAGCATTTGCACACATGGCCTTCCAGATTATGATTCCACTCTGCTTGTTGACCACCCTTTTTTCTTTTTGCCCTCCCTCTTTCCCTCTCTTTTTAATGACCCTGTTCCTTTCCCCTTTATCTCTACCACCTGCTCCCTTTGTTAATGTGCACCCTGAGTTCTTCTCCCCTAGGGTTCCTCTTACTACTTCAACCTGTGTGGGGGGCAGTTTCTGACTCCCTGATTCCTTCTGCCACTCCCCTTGGCTAGTTTAAATGTTCACTGAAGTAACATTTAAACCATCCACTGAGGACTGTGGTTCCCCTCCTGGATGGATTCAGGCCATCACCCCTGTATATGCCCTTATCTCCCAGGAGGGTTCCCCATCCCCAAGGTTGCCAAACCCTTCCTCTCTGCACCCTTCCTTCAACCATGAGTTGAAGCGCCTGGTGCAGAATTCCCTCTCCTGTTGAAGACAGGCAGCACTTCAGCAATAGCCACTGAGCAAGTTACCTGTCTATGACCCCTCTCCAGCTCCCTAAACTCCCCCTGCACTATCCCAGCCCTGTCCCTAGCCAGGTCATTAATCCTCAGGTGGACAATGACATCCATCTTTCCCTCCCATCTTGCTGCCTTAACAATCTGCAGGATTTTCTTCCCATCCCTTTTGGACCATGGCATCAGGTAGGCACCTAACCTGCCTCTCCCCCCTTTCCTATTCCCAAATCTGTCCCCCACACTTGGAGTCCCCACCAGAAGTTGCCTGTTTCACCTCCTCTGGGGTCCTCTACCACCCTCCTTGGGGTCTCCACTACTAAAGACCCCCACATTCCCTTGTCATTACTGCATGTGCTTCATCCTGGCAGTCCTGCCCTGCCAGAGTGGTGTAGAATTTTGTAGTGGTACTGGTTGAGAAATGGGCCTCTGTCTACACACCACCACCCTTCCAGAGCCCACCATAGTCCCCATTCCTCCTCACTGGCATTCTCTGAGGTAGCGGTGGCAGGCGGTGTAACCTCTGGGTGGAGGAGAGGTCCCAAATCCTAGCCAGCTTGGCCTGGGGTCTAGAGACCTGCTCCCTCAACCCAGAGAAGAGTGTATAGATGGGGCAGCACGCAGTCTCCAGAAGGTGTATGAAAACTGCCACCCCACAGCCACTGCACCACTCCTAGAATTCCCAACTTCTACATTTCCTGTGTTACCTGGAGATACTCTTGTACCCTTACTCCCGATAGGGTGAAGAACCCCATCTAGTTTACCCTTTTTTGTTTATTTCTATCTGTGCTGCCCCAAGCTTATTTAAATCTTTATATATTCCTATCCTAGACAGGGTGTTGCTCCTGTTCCTGGTTTTGGCCTACCTTTGACCTTCCACTCTTTTCAGCAGTGATTGGTCAATATTTGGTGTATAAGTAGCTATACTATATAAAAACACTATCAAGGTTACAAACCTTTGTGGAATTCCATAGTGCACTTATAACAGGCCTTTGATAAAAACAAATCCCCTTGCACGACCAAGGTAGAAAATACTTGGGAGATTCTGGATACCTGAATCATATTTGTAATGTTTTACTTTGAAATATCAACTTCAGTCCATATCTGATCTGTGTGTATAACAGGATCTGGGTTCCTGATAACTTCAGCATTGGGAGAGTCAGTATTTAATGTCAAGAACACAGACTCCCTCCTTTTTGAATAGAACTGTCACAGTTTTTGTAGGCAGCTTTGTAAGTGAATTGGCAAGGAAAAGTACACACAGTGGAGTGTCTTCTACACTGTTACACTTTGCCCAAAATCTTTCCAAGGAGGCTACAGTCTTAAAACGTATATCCAAAGATGCCTCTCTGGATGTGTGTGTTTAAGGGTATATATTTCTGTTACATATAACTTGAAAGAATCCTTCAGCTAAGTGCAGTGTACATTGATTTTTCATGGATGGCGGGTCTCCAAAGCACCCTGTATCACAACCTGACTGCATTCGATGTTGAGCTGGTTCAACCCTGGTGTTGAAAATGTCATACGTATTTAAATTCGAGTGCTTTTTAGGCGCCAACAAGTGTAGCTTTGTAAGTGGCTATTGTGGTCATGTGTACTCTTTTCTGCATTTCAGTCAAATTTAAGGACACCTTTCACCTGAGTCACTGATTTGCCCTGCATCATTTTGAACAGTGATGTGCCTGGGATTATAACTCAAACTGTGGAGGTTTTCCTCCTGCCCAGCTGCTAAAATGGGGGACTTGCTCACACTACACTAAAAGGGAAACAAAACAAAATACGGTTCTGAACAGTGCTAGAGATTTCAGCTGTCATTTGGTACTGCAGAAGTAGCAGTTGAGATCAGCTGTTACGGATATCTTTTCAGAAGAGAGTTACAGCTGATCAGTAAAAGAACTACATTATGTATTGCAAGAGGTTTCATGTTTCTGATAATGTCTCATAAAAATCTGAATAAACAGACATATCGAAAATTAA
This sequence comes from Neoceratodus forsteri, assembly GCA_016271365.2. NCBI lineage: Eukaryota > Metazoa > Chordata > Ceratodontiformes > Ceratodontidae > Neoceratodus > Neoceratodus forsteri. The sequence goes on along the minus strand of CM028132.1, from coordinate 370,863,380 downwards.
AACTGTATAAGAAACAAAATGTGAAATGATTGCTGTGTAAATTGCATACCTAAATGAAAGTATCTGGTCCAAATAAAGTATAAAACGTGCAGCCTCGAATGGGGGGATTGCTCTCAGAGATCTGCCCATAGTCAGTCCAGACTGAGCTTGCTTCCTGCACCAAATGCAATGCCCAAGTGAATTTATTTCCATTTTCACTTATTTTTATGCATCAGGTTTTTTAATGGTCTATTTTCCTGCAACATACAGGAATCCCTGTGGACATGGGAGCAAGCCCCTGAAATATGCATCTATTGGAGGCGTGTTTACTGAAACTGGCTATAATTCCACAAGGAAGGAGACTGGGAGAATGTAATTATGTGTTGTGCTGCAAGTACAGTACGTGCAAACAACTGCCGAGCCAGTCAGAACCCAGAAGTTGCATTCTGAATAGCATTTCGCCAGTGACTTTGACACATACAGCGTGCCACGACAGTGAAATTAGCAGTGGTGTCTCCTGCAATGTCTAGGGTGTTTCAGCTTCTTATTATCATTTATATTAGTGTTTTGATAATGTCTAGTGATGCTAAGGTCACAAAAAAGCTGAAATCCATAGATGATGAAATGTTTGGCCATGTTCAAGGTAGGGGTGGGTTTTGTTTTACTTTGCATGTGTTGCTTGCTCTGCACCAACTAGCAAAGTTGCCAAGACATCAAACACCAAAAACAGCAAAAGCTTTGCTGCAGAGTTTCATCTGCTACAGTATGTCTCTGTGCATCGAGATTTATTACAGAAGCTGACGTGATGTGCAACTAGGATTAAACATGACTCTGCTAGTAACAGTAATCGAATATTTGTTTGCTTGTTTTTTTTAAATTCAGGGACGGAATTAAGTCATGTGCATTTTAAGCTTGCAATACTACTTAAGGAATACTATTTTTATTTGGTTTATTATTTAAGATTTTTGCCAGGGGGAAGCACAAGTAACAAAAATATTCAAGAAAGTGAATACAGTATGTAGTATTAATTAAAATAAAATGTTTAAGGTTGGCCCAGTGGCATAGAGGGCTGAGGCAGTGATGCCTAACCTCCTGGCATGCCGGCAACCCGTGTTCACGGTGTGGGTGGGTCATTGGGGGCCAGCTGGGGTGGGAGAGGATCGAGCATCTGGAGGACACCTCTCCTCTCCCAGGGAGGGGGAGAACAGAGGCTGATGAGGGCACGCCTGGCCCTGTACAATGGAACATGGAGGTGAAGCAGTTTTTGTGGCATGCTGTGTGTGGATGCATGTGTGGCACGCCCCCCCCACTGGCACTGCACGCTCCACCTGCCAACAGAAAACAGAAATTGGTGGCCCTAGCTGGCTCAGTGGCACTGAGGGTTGGGCGCTGGGCCACACTCACATCACACTGGCAACCCAGGTTCAGGAATGAGCCGGGCCGTCAGGAGTCGAGCAGGGAAGGAGAGGATTGGTATTCAATGGACAGCTCTTCTGTCCCGGGAGGGAGGGGGCACTGCTCGGTGCTTGGCTGGCCTCTGGCAGAAGCCAGAGGCATAGCAAGCGCAGGAGCATGCATAAAGAGGATTGGGAGTGGCTGATGTTGGCGAGAATGCCTTGACATCAGAGCGCCGGCCACTTCCTCAGAAAGGAGGAAAAACACACCACCGGAGCATGGGTAGACAGAGCACCAGTACCAACCCTAGTTACGACTGCCTGCCTGACCACCGGGGGACTCAACGAGACATTGAAAGTTATCAGGGCATTGGGGCCCCATCCCATACCCGCCTAGGGGGTATATCCACGGCTCCATGGGGGAACCCCTGGGGATACAGGTAAGGCAAGTCATGGGGTGGTACCTAGGTGTCTCCCGAAGAAGTGTAGCTCCAGGGTGAGGGAGGTGGACAAAATAGAAAGTTAAACAAAAAAAAAAAAGAAATTGGTGGCCCTGGTTGTGCGGCTTGATGGCCGTCCATCGGGTATGCGCCAGCTCCAGAGGGCATCACCAAACACTGGATTTGTTCCTGGTGGGGAGTTTTGGGGGCTCTCTCCACCTCACCACAAGGGGTAAGCCATGGGGGTAGCTCAGTGATGGCCCGAAGGTGGAGGATGGTGCAGGATGGACGGCAGCCGGAGATTCCAGGAGGATGCCAGGTGAGAGGTGCCAAATGGCGGGGGGGGGGCAGGGGAGAAATCATTAACAACAACAAAAAAAAAAGTTTGTATTTATTAAAATGTAACTCCTCCCTCCCTGCCCCGTCTAGGGGCATACTTTAAAACACTGCAGGTGGTCCGGCAGGAAGAAAGGAGCACTCCCAAAACGCTAACATACGAGACATTGCAATACTGGACCAGGGAAAATTGATGGTCCCTACTGCTGTCTTCAAGATGCTGGATTACCTTCTCATTCTCAGCAAAGGATCCACTCCCCGAACTGACCGTCAGCACTGGACCTCTCTCAGAGGTCCCACGGAGCTCCTGCAGCCCCCAGAGGCCAGATTCTTTTCCCTTGGAATATTACTTATGGCAAATTAATCAGACTGCAAATAGGAGGGGAAAGAAAAGATTTAATGTCATTAGATCCCCCTACAATTCAGTAAAATGCAAACCACTGTTTCTCCCCAACTGACTTTATTTTCACCTGCATGGCAAATGATTCCGGCTATACGAAGTCACCATTTCTTCATAAAATAATTAATCAGCTCCATGGGGCTACAAACGTTTTACACATTAGCTGGACCTATCAAACAGCAGAACCCTCGTTTCAGCAGACAAGAAGGATTTTCATTTCCCACCCTTCTTTACTTGGGTGAGCTACCAAGATCCTGGAACAGATCCCTGCAATCTCCCTGGCATATAAGGGATCCGGTAAGCCAAACTTTCCTCTTACTTTTGCCTCCGGGTCCCTATTTCTCTATGGCACTGGTCGTTCCCCCTTTCTCCGGTGTGGGAAAGTGAGCTGCCCTCTCCACCTGAACCCCTGTGCAATCGACCTAAACCACAGGAATCCAGGATCTTTTCTCGACGACCCAGGCCCTGCCCACCTTCCAAGCGGCTGGCTCTGATATACAAAGCTGAGGCCACTTTCTTCACTGATCACTTGCCTCCACCTCTGTCCTCCAATTTACTCTGGGGTTATTCGCTCACCACCTTCCTCCTACAGGGAATGCTTGCCAGGTCCACATCCCTTTCAGTGGCTCCTGGGCTTGTGTTAAGCACCAGCACGGGGACCACCCTCCAAGGCCTGCCAATCATTTGGGTGCGCAGCCCTCCTGGCCTTTAAACTGGACCTGCACCCCAGGACCTGTCACTCCAAAGAGGCCCCTTTAATGGGTGAAAGGCTCCCCGGCTCTCTCGACTTCCCAGGATACCCTGCCATACCTGGTATGAGGGGAACCTCTACCACCGGTTCCCCTCCTGAGAGGGCCCTGCCACAGCCCTCCCAGACCTGGTGACCTGGGAAAACGCCAATGGGCTTCCTAAAGGGCTCCTACATCTATTGGTTGGGCTTGCTAAAACCTCCCTAACGTCCTAGCCCCCACAACGCAGGACCTGGCTGTCTGTGTCCCAATCAGAGCTCCATACCCCTACTCTTCGTCGGCCACAGCACATGAAACCATCCTGACTTCACTTTACTTTGGGGGGGCTTCCCCACTGGCCCTCCTGGACTGCCGAGCTCCCTCACTTGCCCACCTATCCTGGTCCTGATCCTACTCTCCAGCCTCCCCCCTTCCAGCCTCAGGCCTAGTGCCTGGGCTGGAAAAGGCCATAATACTGTACTTCCTATCAACTCTCTTATATACCCTATTTCTGCCTTCTGCTGCCACCTTGAGGTGTCCAGAGCAATAACCCCCAGAGCACTAACTAAACCCATTTCCAAGCTCTGGGGTGGGGGTGGGGGGGAGGATAGGAGGGGGAAAGAGGTGCCTAAAATGTGGCAGTATAAGCCCCGCTTTTGCAGAGAGCTTATACTCTTCCCCCACCCAGGAAATCATTCCCTCCTGGGAATGATGGCAAGGGTCCAGTGATGGTCCACTCCTATCAGGCCAAGCATGCGCACTCCTCAGCCCTCTAGAAATGAACACACCATGTCTGGCCACTAGACACCACCTAGCTCAAAACTATTTCCTAAAACCTAATTCCTAAACCCTACCTGCACCAGGAGACAAATCTAAAGAGCTGGTCACAAACGTCATTATTTCTTTGTAAACAGTAAATAACAATCACATTTTATAATGATTATGCATTTCAAAAGATTTTTCTTCAGCTTTGCTAAACATTAATAATGAGGTAGCAGACAGTTCCTTAGATACCTCCCACCAAAATTTTAAAATAAGTTTCTCTGTGTACAAACCCCAGACCATTCTCGCGCGCACACACACACACACACTCTCACACCAAATCTCTCAGAAACATATCTTCTCATGATATATGAAACAGTAACTATAAAATGTTTCAGTTTAAGAGCTTGATCAATCAATAGAATTAGAGTCACCACATCAGCTCCGTACAGCAAGAGTCCTGGCGCAGTCCACAAGTTTTAGTCCAAGAGGCCTAGGTTGCAGGCCCCTCACCAGGAGGGAAATAACATGCTTAATGGTCACCTCTCCGAACAAATCTCGGTCCAAAATGTAATACTTGGTCCGAGACCCAGTTAAGTCCTGGACCATAGCGAAATGTTTGAAAATGGTTAGTCCCAACCAAGTCCCTGTGAGACACATATACCGTGCCTGCTGGAACAGCTGTTGAGATGGGGCACTTCCTCCTCCTGGACAGTTCAGCCTTTCCAGTTGCTCTTTAAAAATCCAGTACTCCCACATCTCCTCTACAATGTCCCAAATCCTTTCTGGCACGTATGGATGGTTCAAGTTTGGATATTCTACCCTCAGCCTTCTGCGAAACCCACCTTTCACCCTGACTCCATTCGGGCAGGTCCCTCACATTGGTTCTCCTAGCTTGTCCCATTGGTAGCCATATCCCTTGCTGATATTTGAGGTTTAATGGGTCATTTGTGTTTAACTCATCCATCTGGGTCCGAAGGGTCTTGGCCCAGACCAGAAGCTGTGGGGTAGTATCACCGAAGGTGATAACTGGTTAGTGGTAGGGCCTAGGGATTGCCTAATCACCATGTGGTCCTGGAACTGGCTACCGACATATTTCTCCACATCCAGCTCCTTTGACCATGTGGGTCACCAACCTTTCCACAGGCTGAACCTGGTGCAGGCACAGACTGGGCCACTTTCCATAGATTTAGTTTTGCTTCTGGCAGCGAGACAGACTCCGATTTGCTGGATAATGCCTGCGAGCTACTGCTGGACAGGGCCATGGTGAGGTCCCCTGGCCCTGGGGATCCCCACCCAGTTGTCTGAAGCCCCTGCCCCTCTCTGCCAATGGGATAGCGGGTAGCAGGTGGCAGAGAGCTGGGCAAATGGCTGTGCTCCCGTCACCTTTGTCCCTTTCTGGTGCACCTGCACTCTCTTCCTCAACAGCCTCCACTATCACATCCGAGTTCACTTGGGTGTCATCCCACCTGGACAGTTTTACTATGGTGCTGCAACATCTGAAGTGCCGACATCCCAACAGCAACAGCCACAAAGCCAAGTGTCGGCATCGCACTGTCAGGGATGCATCCATTTCTATTGGGAGGTTGTGCCCCAACCCCCTATGTGGGTGGCTCTGCCCCCAACCCCCTGGTCTTGAGATATCCAACTCCGAGTCAGAGTTGGACCAGGGGGGTGCAACACCAGGACCCTGACCACCCGTGTCTGCTGTTCACCAGCACAGCGACTCGCCGCATTCAGGCAAAATCTGTCACTGTGTTGGACGTCGCGGTGGTGGTGTCGACCTTGTGTCAGCACACCCACCTGGACACGTGTGCTCTCTCCCAGGGACAATATCTCAAACCCCACTGAACAAGCTGGTGGTGGAACTGGGAGCATACATCCTTCTACATGACATGGGTGCTCTACCTATACAGTAAAGGCATATGGGCAGCCTGGTTACTGCTTCTCCCACAAATCCACACTTTACACAATGTTCATGTCCCTTGCATTGTCCCACAACCTTCCAAAGGCAGGAAAGAAGTGAGGCTGGAACTGTAGTTAGGTGTTCCTCCTGAGGGGTTGCTTCAGACCTCTCTGCACCTCCTCCTGCTACTACTTGCTGCCAATCCATTGGGATGCCTGCACTTGTTTTCTCTTCCTTCCCAGTCCCATAGTCATTTGGAGCCCACAGTTCTCTGCTACAAAATAATGCAGTCCCAGTTCACTTGCCTGCTTCTCAAATAATGCGTTCCCAAAGCAATCTCTTTTGCTCTGCTCTTGCTAGTGCTATTCGCCTTTTCTGCTTCACTACTGTTGCTCGTCTCTCTCCCTCAGCTCACTCGCTCTGATCCTCAAGATGATGCTTCTTTGTGCAGCTGCTATAGCATCCTTTCACCCATCCTCAAATCAGGACCTCTTCTGAGGGTCACATGACCAGCACGTCATGCGCGCACACCAGCAGGCCAGGCTTAACGCCTGCTCCAGGCCTACCCCACAGCAATTTTAAGTGCACAACAGAGCTCAACCAGGCCAGGAAGCCTGCACACCATAGATCGCATGGCTTGGGGTCCAGCAGTGATTTTTAATGAGTAGTCCTCACAGTGTAACCCTCCCTCCTGCCCGTCTAGGGCATGCTAAACATATCGTGGTAGTCTGGGCAGGAAGGCACTCCCAAAGCGCTACCATATGAGACATTACAATACTGAACCAAGGAAAACTGATGGTCCCTGCCTGCTGCTGTCTTCAAGATGCTGAATTACCTTCTCATTCTCAGCAATTGATCCACTCACTGAACCGACCACCAGCACTGGACCTCTCTTTTCTCCCTCGGAGGTCCCACTAAGCCCCTGCAGTCCCCAGAGGCTGAATTCATTTTCCCTGAAACATTTATTTATTTATTTATTCAATCTCGGATTACAATACCTTTGAGTGCAAGGCGTTCATTTACAAAGGTTCCACGTCATTGGTGAAGGGTGAACAAACATACAAGGGCAGTAAGACAAAAACAGGTTTCAAACAAACAGCAATAATCACATACTATGATTCTAGAAAACCTTAGAAATGGGAGTTGAAACAGGGCAAGGGGGGGGGCGTAAGGAGAAATAAGGAGTAAGCAGCCAGCAGACCTTGTTGGAAACATGGAGTAGAAAGAGTGGCTTGGATTCTAGGTGTGGTTGAGTGGCCTGGGGGTGGAGGGTAGATCAGAGGTAGAAGATAGTGCTTTGAGGTGGAGAGAAAGAGGGAAAAGGGGCTGAATGGTTGAAACACAAAGTGTGTTAGGCTTAGATGAAAAAGTCACAGAAACTGTTAGCTGTGAGATGTTGATGGAGCTTATACTTGAAGGAACCTAGTTTAGGTATGAACGAGATTTCTTTTTTTTTTTTATTGAAATAAGAATATACAATATTTGATCCAAAAGGCTTGGTACAATGGTGAACATATATATTATATACACATAACATCGAATATCACAAAAGCAAAGACAAAATACAACACTAAAAATAAAGGAAAAAGAAGAGAAAAAGAAAAAAAAAAGAAAAACAAAGGATATGAGGAATGTATGAAGAGTGAGAGAGAAAAAAAAGACAAAAACACCCCTTCCCTCTTCCCTTCCCTTTTCCCTCCTCCCCTTAGAAGTTGGGGATGGTAAAGGCCTCCAAGGGAAGACATCTATACATCATTATGATATTCTATCTCGGAATTTCTTAAGGACAGAAAGTTTTCAAAAGGCCTCCAGATATTATCAATTTTTTTTTTTTAGACAATAATGAATCTTTTCAATTTTATAAACATCAACCATAAGCTTTATCCACACAGCATAATCAGGTGAGTTTGGGTCCTTCCACTTCATTAATAGACATTTATGAGCATTTATAATTGCCAACATTATTAGACTGTTGCCAGTGTGATTTGTTTGTTCGGAAGGAAACCAGTAGTCAAGAGGTCTTCAATATTCTCACTAATTTTCAAGGCTGTCATTTAATAGATTGCTGCTAGTATATTTTGCCAAAAAGTATTTATTTTCTGACAGTATAAAAGCATATGCTGTAAAGTAGCCTCTTGATTTTTACATCTAGGGCACTGATTTGAGTACTGGGGATTCATTAGATTTAGCCTATGAGGAGTATAATATGTCCTATGTATTATATTAAAATAAATTTGTATTAATCTAGTAGCTAATCCAGTGTTCTTGAAATTTATGATTTGTACCCATTTAGCATGTGGTATTTGGGACTCACTTTTGTCTTCCCACTTTAATTTTAGTGGGCTTAATAAATTACATAGTTTTTTTTGTAATAATGTATACATTTTGATATCAGTTTAGTATTATTTTTCATTGTGAGTTGAATTTCTGCATCATTTAAGGTTGGTAGTCCTTTTTTCTCTAGATAATTTTTTAACTGTAGATATCTAAAAAAATGATGGTTTGGAATATTATAAGATGATTTAAGTTCATTGAAGGGTAATAGTCCTTCCATATTGTACACAGAATTAATGTCTAAGATTCCATTGTTATACCATATTTCAAAGCCTTGATCCTCTACTGAGAGAGTAAAATCCCCATTTAAAATTATAGGAGTATTTGGTGATAACACATTAGATTGCAAACTTTTACCTATAGTCATATCCCATAATTTACAGGTTATCAATGTGGTTGATAAAATTTGATTGATCTTAATACATACAGTCCCTGCATATAGTACATGTTTTATAAGTTTAAATGGTAAACATGTTAGTTCCAGTTGGCAATTTGTCTGATATGATTCTTGTTGGAACCATTCATATGTTATAGAGAGATTTACTGCTACATAATACCAAAAAAAGTTGGGCAAAGACGGACCCCCTTTGGTCCTGGGGAGATAACGTTTTTCATCTTTAGCCAAGGTCTTTTACCTTTCCACAAATTTTTTTTATTTTTTCCATTTTTTTTAAATATGTTGTTAATAAGGATAGGTAAGGATTGAAATAAAAAGAGAAATTTTGGAAGTGTATTCATTTCAATAACATTAACCCTATCAACGTCAAGGATAATGTTTCCCAATCATTAAATTGTTGTTGTACTTTAGTTAATAATGGTTCAAAGTTATTTTGAAAAATGTGGTCATTTTTATTATCTAACAATACTCCTAAATATTTTAATTTCACAACTTTTTTAATGTTTGGATTAATTGCATTATTAAAAGGGTTTGAATGATTTATGGATTCAATTAGCTCAGTTTTTCCCCCCAACTAATTTTATACTAGAATGTTTACCAAATGTATCTAATATGTTACTAAGTTCAGTATGTGTTTTATTTAAAATTTCCATGTATATTAAGGCATCATCTGCATAAGGCTAATTTTATGATTAAATTGTCCTACTTGTAGCCCTTTGATTTTTCATTTTTTCTAATTAAAATTGCCAAGGGTTCTATAACTAAAGCAAATATTAGAGGATATAGGGACATCCTTGTCTTACTCCTCTTTGCAAAGAAAGTGTCTGATAGTTGATTATTGGTTTTAACTCTAGCAGTAATGTTATTATAGAGTATGTCAATCCATGACTGAAAGTTTGGCCCGAACTTCATTAATTTAAGGAGTGTTTTAATATACCCCCATTCTACATGATCAAACGCTTTTTCAGCATCTAGGGATAGAATTGAACAATCTTTTTCTTTAAACAGGTCTATTAAATTGATAGTCCTCACATTAGTTTTGAGTTGTCGATTCTGTAAAAACCCATTTTGATCTGCATGTATGATATGGGAGAGAATTTTATTAAGTCTATTCGCTAAGATCTTAGTCAATATCTTACCATCTGTATTGATTAAAGAGATTGGATGGTATGAAGCAGGAATGGTGGGATCTTTATCCTTTTTTTTAAATAAAAGTATCCTCCTTACTGAAGAATTTATTGTTTGATTATGGAACATATAATCAAAAGGAATTTTAGATGGGGACTTACTATATTATTAACAGTTTTATAAAAATCAATAGGAATCCCATCAGGACCTGGGAGATTTACCAAGGGCTAGTGTATTGATTGCTGTCTGGATTTCCAACAATGTAATTTCTTGATCCAAAAATTTTCTGTGTGCATCATTTATTATAACGCAAATCTATCCTCCATAAACATTCTTCTGTGTCTGTCCTATCCAGACTTAATTCTGAAGCATATAACTTTTTGTAATAGGATTCAAATATATATTAATCTCCTCTGGATCTGATTTTATTATCCCTGTTGCATCTTTTATTTTTATTATAGCATTTTCTTCCCTTTCTTTTTTTAATTGCCAACTTAGCACTTTATCAGGCTTATCTCCCAGAGCATAATATTTGGACCTAGTATATAATAAATGCCTTTCAGCTTCAGCAGATGTAATTTTATTATATTGATTTCTAAGTTCCAACATTTCTTGAAAGATAGAAGTATCCTTATTAATGTTAAACAAATTTTCTTTCTGATCAAATTTATTCTCCAAGAACCCTAGTTTTTGTTTTTTTTCTTAAGATTTTTAGCTTTATATGACATAATTATACCTCTAATGAAATCCTTAAATTAATCCCAACTCATGGTGGCCGCTGATTCTTCATATTTATTTAATAAGAAGACTGCCTCTATCTCTTTTGTAATATGTGAGATAAATAATGTTTTCTGAAGCAAAATATTATCAAATCTAAACGAGTTGTTGCATTTTAATTTTTTACTTTGAAGTGTCAGGATAACTGGAGCATGATCTGAAATATGTATATGTCTATATTCTGTTTGTGTAACTAGATATAATAAACTTTCAGAAATCTATTCTAGAGTAGGACTGATGTACAGATGAGAAAACAGAATATTGTTTAGATATAGGATGACTATGACGCCAGGGATCAATCAAATTATAATCCGTCATAAACTGTAAGATTTTTTTTGCTGCCGTCTGGATCTGAGGAGAAATCATATTAGATTTGTCCAATTTGGGGTTTAGAATCAGATTAAAATCACCACCTATAATTAGGGGAGATTTATATGTGGTCGCTGTTAAGAAAATTTGAGTAAAAAATTCAGATTCATTCATAGTCGGACCATAAACATTTAGGAGTGTTAGAGTCCACACCTTTACCAGTATTTCACAAAATATAAACCAGCCATTAGGGTCAATATTTTCCTTTAGGATAGAAATGCCTAATTTTTTTTTAAAGAAAATGATGCGTTTATACCTTGTCCACATTTTTTTTTTTTTACATAAAATTCAAAGTCTGCTGGTAAATATAAACCAGCCATTAGGGTCAATATTTTCCTTTAGGATAGAAATGCCTAATTTTTTTTTTAAAGAAAATGATGCGTTTATACCTTGTCCACATTTTTTTTTTACATAAAATTCAAAGTCTGCTGGTAAAAGGTGTGACTCCTGAACCATAAGCACATTAACTGATTGTCTATATAGTTAAATATTTTCCTTCCTTTCACTCTTTCCCTCATACTCCTCATGTTCCATGTTGCAATTTTTAAATGATTAGCCATGAACAGTAAACAAAAAAACAATCACTGAGATTATTGTCTTAATCTTTAACATCAGATTTTTGTGTATATTTCACTTTTATTGATTTATCCATCAGTCCTACCATTTGCACCAAGTTAATATTATGTAGATGTAGTTTTTAATTTTTTCCCCTTTGCACACCTGTGTGAATTTCCCCTTCCCACCCTCTCTATTAACCTACCCCTTTACCAACGATCCAAAACACTTTGTACATACCGTAATGATAATCGCATACCTAAAATAGTATGAGCGAGGTACCCCCCTCTTGTTCACCTATCTTAATGGCCATGGATGAGGAGTGGCTATGGAAGTGCTAGAAGTGAGCAAAAACTCCCACCTCATGCTCCGTTTGACCTAACATCAATAATTCCCCAAGCGAGTGAACCTATAGCTGAATTGATAGCACATTTTTAATCTTCGGCAGTTTAGCATTCAAACCTTACATTTACTCCAAAAAAAAAAAAATGAGGGGTAAATTCTATATTAATTAAACTAAAACTTCACCTTTTTAACCCTTATTCTATCATAACTAACAGTCCCACAAAAAAAAAATATGAGGATAAGGGTGGTGACTATAGGGTAGTTTCAATCATTTATAATTTCTTCACAAATGCAATGATTTACATCGAGGGTTGCATGGTAACTATAGAAGGCTGAAAATTCAGAAAGGCTTCAGCTTTTTGTGGTCCGTGAAACAGTGCATTTTCCCATGTAAGAAGAATCTTAACTTTGCAGGTGGTAATATTGAGAGCGAATCCCTCTCCTTTAACATGATTTTGACTCTATCAAAGCTTCTCCTAGACTGCACAGTTTCAACACTAAAGTCTGGGAACAAAGAGAATTTCAAGCTGTTCATATGTAATCCTTTTTTAATTCAGGCTTTTTGAAGCAATTTTCCAGATCTTGATAGTTATGTATTCTTACATAAACCAGCCTTGCCAGTTCACGTTGTGATGTCCCAGATTGAGATTTAGAGGGATATAGCCCTGCTCTATGAGCCCAATCTACTGGAATCTTTTGCTCGGGGTATTTTAATCCCATTGCCTTTAAGAGTTCTTCCGAACTACTGAGTAGGGTTCCCCTTGCCTTCCACCCCCTCCATAACATTAATTAACCTTATGGTGTTTCGTCTAGATCTTCTTGGTTAATCATTTTTTGTTGCAAGAGTTCCAACTGGGATTTACATGCTGTGAGTTGCTGCTGTATTGGGGGAACTGTATTTTCTAATCGACTTATTCTAGTCTCAGCTTCTGTAGTTCGTTTAGTTAAAATGTCAATTTTAGAGCCGAGATCATTTATGGATAAAGTGAGACCTGACAACGCTTTGGTAAGTGAGTCAAACCCAGTTTGGACGTCATTTTTTATTTCATCCTTCATTTTATTAAAAGTTTCAGAGTCGAGGGAATTGATTAAAGGGTGCATATTAGTTGCTTGGTTATCGGTCCCTTCTGTTCCCATAGTAAAATTAGTTATAACAGTCTTTTGTTGAACGGATGCATTTTTTTTTCCTACGTTACTTGTCACCCCCCACAGCAGATATTTGAAGATTATTTGTATTACATCCATCGCTAGGTACTAGAGGCTGTTCATCTCCCACATTTATTGATTGTAGTTCAATTTGGCTTACCTCTTCGATGCTAGCATTAGGTACTGTCGTGTTCCTCTCAGCCTCAGGACTACCACTGACCTGTGTCGCAGAAGTTGTAGGTAAGGTGAGCCTTTCTTCAACATCAAAAAAGATCATATCTCTTTGACCCTCACCAGGATTCAGCTTTTCATTTGGCATTTTATAGGTTTGTTGAGCCGGAGAGTTATTAAGTGGTGACAAAAGATTTGGGATTTTAATAGACCTTGTTCTGTAATCGGTAAAAACTGCAAAGTTTTCTGTTGTACTGTGGTATGTGGTGCAGGTTCTGTAGCACAGCCAGATAAGCCAGGTGTGTCTCCAGGTTCAAAGAAGACGCTCTTTGAGCTATGTTGGCTTTGATTTCTTTTTAATGAAGCCCTAGTTTTTTTCTTTTCTGGAGCATTAAGTTGTGTTTTAGACCTTCTTAAGGATTTCGACGTGGCAGCATCTCTTTTTACTTAATTAAACTTTAAAGCATATTTAAAGAGTATAATCGCAGCTCATGGCTCATTCAACAGATAGCAGTCCCTAGAAACTCTGAGGTGTGGAGCTTGCCTCTTCATGTCCGTGTCCTCAGGCGGCCATCTTGGAATCACTTCTCCTTTCCTCCGGAGATTTCTTTAGAAAGTGCATTGAACCCAAGTGGTGCTCTGTATGCAAATGAGCACTGCCCTTGTGATGTCTGGCACCTAGGTACATGCAGAGATTGGTGGGCTGAGCTTCAAGTGTACTGGGAGCTGCAGTGAGGGCTAAGGAGCTTGATGGTTCCAAGAGGTAAGAGGCCAAGAAGTGCTTTTTTAGCTAACAAGTACATTTGGTACTGTATCCTTCCACTTAGTTGAAGCCATCCAGTTTGAGCATATAGGTCACACGTATGGGTGAGGTGTGCAGCACTTGCAAGAAGTCTGCACGCTTTATTTAAGGCAACGGATATTCTATGGAGTGAGGAGGTAATGGTAGAACCATAGATAACCAGGCCATAGTCAACAGTGGGTAGGACAGAGCTGGTAATTGTAGTTTTGAGGGCTTCGGGCGTTAAACAGTGTTTATGATGGTGGAGCAAACCAATCTTGATATTGACAGCATGGGTGACATAATCAATGTACTGTGCATAAGCAAATGAGCAGTCCAGGGTAACACCCAGATACTTAAACTGTTGGATTTGTTCGAGAAGTACTCCCTCGCAGTTCCTAATGGAGAGGGGTTGAGATTTGTGTTTACTATGGAGCCACTGAACATTATGACCTTTGTTTTTGTAATTCAGGATCAAGCTGTGACTGTTGAACCAGTCTTCTACTTCTTTAAAGCTATGCTGCAGTTCACGTTCCAGCTTCAGGAGTCAGGATCACTAGTAAAGATGACAGCATCATCCACATACAGGAGAATCCATTGGTGGTAGGCCGAGGAAGGTTATTAAGGAAGATGCTGAATAGTAAAGGACCTAAAATAGAGCACTCACGGCACTCCTGAAGCGGACCAGTTGCTTGTCGAGGTTACATTTGAAATTCTCACCTGTTGGGAGCAATCATCCAGGTAATTCTTGAACTAGTGTGGTGTGTCGGTGGAGAGACCAATGGAAGTTAGTTGCCTGAGAAGTAGAGCGTGGTGGACAGTATCAAAGGCTTTTGTTAGGTCTATGAAGTCCGCACCCACTAAGTTACCTTTATCAAGTGAATGATGGATAAAAACAGTGAATTCTAATAAAGCTGTAGTGGTACTATGCCCTTTACAGAACCTGTGTTGCTGCAGGCATTGGATAGATTTTTAGAGGTAGTCCATCAATTGGTTGGCCACTATGCACTCAAGTGCCTTAGATAAAGGTGGGAGGATTGATATGGGCCTATAATTTGTATGTAATGCCGATCCCCACTTTTGTGAATGGGGTAACTAGAGCAGTTTTCCAAATATGTGGAATTGTGCCAAAATCAGTGAGAGGTTGAGAATCTTAATAATGGGTGCAAGCAGTTTGTCTAATGTGAAGGCAAGGATCTTAAGATCCAGAGAGTCTTCACTATTTCTAGACTGCCCAAGTACTTTGCTTATGTATTTCCTTGCCATTGGTAATGAGATCTTCCTAAAGTAGAAAGGGAGAAACTGTTGATCTCTCTTTAGAACTATGTGTTGGGGTAAGGGGTATCATCAAATAAATCCGGGAGATGCTACTCAAATTGGTGAAGGTGTTATTAAAACATTCACTATGGTGGTAAGGTTCAAGGTAGGGATACCATCGATGTTTAGCACTGAAGGTGAGGTTTTGGGACTTTGCTGGTAATATCTTTAATGTTATTCCAGGAGCTCTTACTGTCCCCAGGAATTCAAGCGCTTCCCTATGGAATTTGGCTTTCAAGGCAGATTGCCTCATGCATTCATTCCTGACCTTTTGTATTCCTGCACGTCCTCTTGTCTGCCCATAGTTTTTGCTCAGTGCAAGTTTCATCCTGGTGATGAGCTCAGGGGTCATCCAGGGGTTAATGGTGCCATGGACTTTCATCTTTCTGTATGGAGCATGGATATCACAGGCAGTACTGAAATGCTTAATGAAATGGTCCAATGCAAGGTTGATGTCATTGGTGAGTCAAGCAGTGACCAATCCAGACTACTCAGGTGCTGTTTGAGGGCTCAAGGTGCCCACATTTCAGCACCCTGCTATATATGCATTAGGAGGAGGCTTTTGGAATTTGTTAGTCCAGCTGCAGGAAATGGGGGAGTGGTCACTCAATGTATCGGGGTGGACTATCATGTTGGAAATACGATCAGGTCAGTTAGAGAGGATCACATCAAGGAATGTACTTGTACCTATTTTGTAGTTAGTCCTGATAGGGGAGGAAATGAGTTGAGTGAAGTGAAGCACAGAGATAGCGTCCTTGACAGGACCAGCATCAGGTGAAAGCCAACTGACATTGAGAACGCAGAGGATTAGGTTTCAAAGTCGAGTTTCAGGTTCCGGATGTAAGCTAAGGTGCTGTGGATGCCAGTGAAGTATTCTTTGGGTGGGGGCATAGACGGATAAAATTGTGAGTGCTTTGTTATGAGCACAGAGTAGAACATTTATTGCAAGTGCCTGTGTGGAGCATCCACGGTCTCTCATAGGTAAGGTGTGTCCCTTTAGTGTCTCTTTAAGATAAATGGCACAGCCACCACCTCATTTAGATTGCCTGTCTTGGTGGAAAGTGGTGTATCCAGGTATAGTGACTGCCATGTCTGGAATCTTGGGAAACCCATGTCGCAGCCACTGACAGTATATATAACTCATGGTAAATAGATCAGATGCAAATAGGAGGGGCAGAAAAGATTTCATTTCATTAGATCCCCCAACAATCCAGTAAAATGCAAACCACTGTTTCTCCCCAACTGACTTTCTTTTCACCTGCATGGCAAATGATTCCAGCTATACAGGAGTCACTATTTCTTCATAAAAATAATTAATCAGCTCATGGGGCTACAAACATTTTACACATTTAGCTAGACCTATCAAACAGCAGACAAGAAGGATTTTCATTTCCCACCCTTCTTTTATTCGGGTGAGATACCCAAGATCCTGGAACCCAGACCCCTGCAATCTCCTAGCATATAATGATCCGGTAAGCCAAGCCTTACTCTTACTTTTACCTACGGGTCCCTATTTCTCTATGGCACTGGTCACGCCCCCTTTCTCCGGTGTGGGAAAGCGAGCTGCCCTCCCCACCTGAACCCCTGTGCAATTGGCCTAAACCACAGGGCATCCAGGATTTATTTCCCGACGGAAAAGGCCCTGACCCACCTTCCAAATGGCTGACTCTAATGTACAAAGCTAAGGCCACTTTCTTCACTGATCACTTGCCTTCACCTCAGTCCTCCATGCTAATTTACTCCGGGGTTATTCTGCTGCCACTACCTTCCTCCTACAGGGAATCTCTGCCAGGCCCACATCCCTTTCAACGGCTCCTGGGCTTGCATTAGCACCAGTATGGGGACCACCCTCCAAGGCCTACCAATCCTTTGAGTCCGCAGCCACCCGGCCTTTAAACTGGACGGTGCCCCAGGACCTGTCCCTCCAAACAGGCCCCTTTACGGGTGAAAGGCTCCCTGGTTCCCTCGACCCCCCCAGGCTGCCATGCCACACCGGGTATGAGGGGACCCTCTGCCACCAGTTCCCCTCCTGAGAGGGCCCTGCCACAGTCCTCCCAGCCCTGGCGACCTGGGAAAACACCAATGGGCTTCCTAAAGGGCTCCTACATCTATCGGTTGGGCTTGTTGAAGCCTCCCTAATGCCCTAGCCCCCATGATGCAGGACCTGGCTACCTGTGTCCCCACTGGAGCTCCATACCCCGACTATTTGGCCACGGCGCATGAAACCATCCTGATTACACTTTACTTTGGGGGGTTTCCCCACTGGCCCTCCTGGACCACTGAGCTCCCTCACTTTCCCACCTCTCCTGGTCCTGGTTCTACTCTCCAACCTCCCCCCCTCCAGCCCCAGGCCTAATGCCCAGGCTGAAAAAGGCAACGATACTTCCTGGCAGCTCCCTTATTTACCCTATTTCTGCCCTCTGCTGCCACCTTGAGGCATCCAGAGCAATAGCCCCCAAAGCACTAAACCCATTTCTTAGCTTGGGGGGTGGGGGGGTAGGAGGGGGAAAGGCTGCCTAAAAGGGGGATAATAAAAATGCACATACAGTCAATGTCACAGTAAATAAAGAAGCTAGCTAGCAACATCACACAAACATCTCTCCTATCTAAATTAATCATTTGGAATATTAAAAAAATACTAACTTAGAATTATTGCAATTAAACAATTATAACCTTAGTAACAGGATCATATCATAGATCATCGAAGTGAAATTAAAATAGAGAAAGATTAATCATTTACCTTATTTCTTATTTCCACATCTGTTAAAAATGTTATACTTCGATACTGGATAGGAAACAAGGTTCCATCCATAACAGAGTGGAGAAACGAATGTTTGGAAATCCTTTGTATGGAAAAATTAGCCCATTTTATAGTTGGACAGGGTGATAGTTTTAACTCTAAATGGGGCAAGATTTACAAAATCTTTGCTCAAAATCAAGACTCTTAAGGCACTCTTCTCTTTTCTTTCTTCACTGATTTTCTGCTTCCCTCCACCCTTCTTTTTTCTTCTTCTCTCTTCAACGAGGCACATATGGGCTGGGAAATTCAGCATTGGCCTGGTTTGGTGATTATCTCACTAACAGGTTTCAGAGTGTTAAATTTAATGGTGTTTTTACCTCTTTTAGGAGGGTTCAGTATGCCGTCCCACAGGGCTCCATACTGGGCCCTTTGCCTTTTTTTCCCTTTTTATGGACCTTATTTCACATGTTACCAACAACTGTGATTTTTTGTTATGTGCAGATGTTGCTGCCTCGTTGATTCATAAGCCATCTTCTCAAAAACATCAGTTGGTTCTACTATCGGTGCGCACAAATTTTGGGAAAGGAACCTTCCCTTATTGGGCTGCTTCTGTGTGGAATGAATTGTCAACTCACGTTAAGTTCTACCTTTTTATTAATTAATTCTAACCAACTGTTCTCCACTATTTGAAAAGTACAAATGTGCCGTATGCTCATGTAACCTAAATGTACATATGCATTGATCTAAATATTATTGTATGTCTGTATGTATCGTAAGTCTTTATGTAATCATGTTGACTTCAGGTCATACCTGAAAAAGAAATGTATATTCCAGTGTACCCACTTGCAATTTCAAATAAATGAAATGAGAACCTGGAATACTGTGCTCAGTTCTGGAGTCCCCACCTAAGGAAGAACGGGGACAGGTTGGAGATGGTGCAGCATAGGGTGGCCAAGATGATTCAGGGTCGAAAGGGCAGATCTTACGAAGATCATCTCAAGGCACTGAACATGTACTCGCCGGATACCAGGTTGGGGGGGTGATAGAGACCTTCAAGTTCTGAAGAGAATAAACAAGGTGAACTGCAGGGAACTATTTAGCAGGCATACAGAGTCAAGAACCTGAGGTCACGAGTGAAAACTGTTGGGGGAAGGTTTGAGAAGGATGTGAAGAAGTTCTATTTATGGAAAGAGTGGTGGAGCCATGGAACATTCAGCCAGTGGGGGTGGTGGGTGTCAAGACTGTAAATGGTTTCAAGCAGGCATAGGAAGGAGTGAATGGTTTGGTGGTTTCTCAGGTCAGTAGAAGTAGGAGTAGGGTGGGAAGCAGGAGGGTGGACTGAGAGAGATAAAACTTTGGACAGTAGATACTGGGGCAGATAGGGAACTCTGGGCAGAATAGATTGACCTTTGGTCTTTTCTTCTATCATTTGCAATGTTTCTAACTGGAGGGCCTTTTGGGGCAAGAAACACCTGTATGTCTAAGATGGGCTGCACCCCTGCCAGGAGGGAGGGTGGGGAATGGACAGGGCAGTTAGGAGGAATTAAAATAAAAAACTGGAGGAGGGGGCTAGTGCAAGGGTTCACCATGGGTAGCAGGCAAACCCAGGGGATCAACACGCGAAGGACATCAGAGCAGGAGAGCAATGAGAGAGTAAAAAGAGAGGAGACCCACAGAGAGTGAGAAATCATAGATGGACAAATATTTTCACTTTCACGCAGGCTAATATGAGAAGCACATCCAGCAGGGGCAGAGCCAGCTACTGAACAGGGTAGATACATGTGAAAGAACGCTCTCTACTTAGCTGACAAAATAGAAGAAAAAGGATTTCTAGCAGGATAGTGAACTTTTAAACAGCATTTCTGAACTCCTTGCAACAAGCTGCACATTTTGGGACTAAACTTGCAGCAATGGGCATAAATATAATAGGTGGAAACAGTGAAGATGGAGCCCCTCAGAAAACCTCCCAGGCTGCAGGGAATGGAGAGCCACCAACCATGACTGCCAATGCAGATGCCTCTCAGTCATCAAATGTGGCTCTGCTAAAAGTGATCCACGCCATGAACGTAAAGCTTGAATTTCTAGTAGGAAACGTCACCCTGTTAGGTACAAAGGTCTCTGGTGTCCAGCAGGAAGCTAATGCGGCTAATGACACTGCCGACAGAGCCCTCACCACTGCAAAAGGGCTCATAAAAGGACACATGGTGCTGAGGCATAGACTAGAACACTTAGAGAGCTTGCGAGGGCTGCAAATATAAGGATCATAGGCACGCTATAGGGTGCAGAAGGGGAAAACATTAAAGAGTTTCTTCAGACTTGACTGTGTGAACATCTGCAGCTGGACACTATCAAAGTAAAAAAAGCTTACCAAATTAGGCCGGCCAAGTGGTGCCAAGGGCTGGCGCGCTGGACACCACACCTCGCTCCACGCTGGTGACCCGGGTTTGGGAATGGACTCGGGTCGCCAGGGGCACAGAGCGATTGAGCAACCATGGACGGCTCTCCTTCTCCGGGGAAGGGGGGCCAACAGTTAACGCATTAACGACCTCTGGCAGAGGCTGGGGGTGGTGCGCTGGAACTCCATGGAAGAGGGGGGTGAACTTGGGGCACGGTCCAGGAGGGAGCATGTGCAGATGTGTGCGCGCTCCCTCCATTGGCATCACTGCATGCACCAGCCCACACCAAGCCAGAACAGTGGAAAAAAATGGTGCTCGGTCATGGCGGCTTGATGGCCATCTGAGGGAACTGCCGGGGGCACCACTGCCCAATACTGGATCCTGTGTTGGTGGGGAGTGAGGGGGCCTCCCTGCCACCCCTCCATGGGGAAGCAAACCGTGGAGGTACATGGCGATGGGGGCTTCACTGGGGGCCAGGGCAGAACCAGATGGCAGCCAGAGGTGGATGGATGCTAGGACGTGAACAGCAGACCGGAGGGCCATACAGGTAAAAAGGATTAAAGGAAAAAAAAAAGCTTACCAAATTACCCCAGGACCACCACACCATGGGAGAGGACCCCCCCAACTAGAATGGTGATGGCGATTCTCGGTGATGCAGGAGAGAGAGATGAAGACTGATGGGGTGTGGCTTAGTAGCTGATGCTCCACACCAGAGCGCCTGAAAAAAACAGTCATTTATTGCTTTAAAATACTTATTTTACTGCTTCTTCTGTCAATCAACTACTGAAAGGGTAGAGCAAACTCTGAGGCACCAGCATGGGAAAACCAAAAAATGCAACACCAGCCAACAGACTTTTTCCAACTGAAAACAGCAAAGCCATGAGACTGTGGGCCACCACTGAAGAACAGGCTGTGGGTGGCAGTGGCTGTAGTGCCAAACATGTGTTGCTGGGCACAGTGAATGTGACATTGGCACAGCTGGTCAAAATGGTGCAAGATCTGGATAAAAGGTTTTTTTTTTTCTAAACTTTAGTTTATTGTTTTATTCAAACATATCGTTCCATTCATTAACATTTGATTTAACAGATGTCCATTTAGTACTACCAGGATGGCACCACTTCTCTTAATATACTCATAAATCCCATCAAATATTAAAAAATACATCATGGGTATACCAAATATATAATAACTGGTCAGCAATTTCTCTCAATGTACTGACCAGGTTGATATTTTCCATAACAACCGGCTGGTTGTTATGACATTCATGAGCCATGCCAGTCAAATCCATGCTGCTGCCTCATTGGCCAACATTCTGTATGTGGAAGGGCCAAAAGTCCTACAAACTGCTGGAGAAAAATTGCTGGCCTGTTTATAAAAATAAAAGATGGAGAGAGAGCATATGAGACCGAATTAGCACTTCGCTGTGGATGCTTTGATAAACCCCTTGGGCTCTCCTCGGGTTTATGTAGCATCCCACAACCCGGTGTGCATTAAATTCTCATATCAAACCCTTCCCCATCCATTATTCTCAATATAATAATATCAACTAAAGTCTTTTCGAATAAAGCTGCTTTAGTGAGCCCAGGAGCTGCATGGAGATAAGAGAAATATTGTCCAGGTCCAGAGTCCATAATGACTTCCCTGCTCAAGGGGTCAAAAATGTATCCACCATGCTAAACCAAAGTAAATACACATATAGTGCAAAGATTGATTGATAAGGCACTGATAAATCTACTTAGAGTTGGGCTTCCAGAACTAGTATCAGTGTTGAACTAAAAAGATATGTTTCATGTAGCAATAACAAGGTGCTTAATCTAACTACCTCATCAGTAATGCATATTTCAAAGGGAACATTTTTTTTAACATACGGCTGCAAGTGGACAAGATTCATTGCATCATTTTTTACAGAGCTCAAAAAACGGTTAATGGAAGGAGGGATATTAAATCAGCCCAAGATAAACGAAAGTCAGTGTGACCTCTGGAAAAAGTACACAATGTCACATTAGGGCTTAACTGATTCCCCTTCCCCAAAACTTATTCATACAGTACCTTTTAAGCCATTAAATGCTCAGCGGTCAGGTAAATCTGCCTCTGACTCTTCTTCTTGTAACACTCCGAGAGGGAGCATTTTTCTGACACCATTTCATGGTATCAGCTGGGTCAGAAAAAATGTAGACTCTACTCCAGTGTACAATCCATAAGCGAGCTGGAAAAAACAACCCGTGCAAGATTCTAGCCTCCTGTAGGAGCTTTCTCGCACCATAGAAATTCTTGTGTTTTTGTCTGGTGGTATATCCCAAATCTGGAAACATTCACACTTGCTGACCTTCATGCAGAAGTGTTTTCTTCAGCCTAGCCTGAGCCAGTAGATGAGCCCTAGAGCCTGCGCCATCCATCACTATTACCACCGTCCTGGGTGTCTCCGGATCTTCTGTTTGGCCCCAGGGTGTAACTCTATAGGCCTTCTGGAAATGTTGCACAATAGGAGCCACCTCCACGCCTAACTGCTGCACCAACCAATCCTGGAGAAAGAATATGAAGTGGTCGCCTTCGCGCCCCTCCGCCAGACACAGCAATCTTAGGTTTTGAGACCTTGCTTGGTTTTCCAAGGTCTGCAGTCTAGACTTCAGATGGTTGTTTTCTTCTAGAACTGCCACAACTGCTCTCATAGCAGCGTCCGCTTTCTTAGTTGTTTCCACTGATGCCAAGGTAATGGATTCGATAGTAGACTCCACCGTTGCCACTCTATTAGTAAGGGTATCAAACTTGTTCGATAGCCCAGTGACTGAAGCAATCAGGCAGTTAAGTTTAATTCCTAAGTTTTACAGTGTCTCTTCAGATGATCCTTCTGTGTTCCTGCCTTCATGTTCATGATCTCAGGCCTGAGTCGCATGTGTGGTCAGTGCACCCGTTACATTTTTAGGTCTAGCTCCTTCTCCTGACCTTTAGTTTTTCTTAGGATTTCCCATTACTCCCAGCCAACCTTCACACACAACACTGAAGTTCTGGAGATCTATTTTCTGCATATTTACCACTCTAAAAGTTTAGTTTTTATAGCGCAATGATCAGAGCCTTATCAAAGTGTTGCCATCTTGCTTGGGCTCAACAGCGCACCCTCAATAGAAAGTTTGATGCTCTGACCCCAAGAGTGAATACCCTAGAAATTCGGATGGGTTGAGTGGAGCAATCTCTACAATGGATGAATGGTTCTATGCTTAGATCTGTAGATGCCACCATCAAAGTAATCAAAGAACATGCCCTTCTCTGACATCAGTTGGGAGACCACTGAAAACCAAACACAAGAATGGAACATCAGACTACCAGAACAGTCAGACGGTGAAGTACCACTTGGTTTTATAATAACAATGCTCCCCAGATTCTAGGTCTATCGGAAGGATCCTTCCTTCTCCTGGAAAAAGCATACTGAATCACATCTAGGTGGGCTCTGTCAGGCAGAGCAAGACCGTGGACCATCCTGATAGTATGCAGTGGTGTGGGGCAAGGGACAAGATCTTATCAATTGCCAGTGCAGATGAGGCCATCAGTGCCACTCGCAGGGTAGAGGATTTTAACCACCATGGACACCAAATCAGGATATTTCCAGAACTCAGCTACTCAACATGGATGTATCAAAAGTCCTTTGATGGTGTGACAACAGCTGCATGAGTTGGGGATCCAGCACATGTTGATAGTCCCAGCTCAGCTGAAAATCTGCTACGGCAGTAAAATCTATGTGCACACTGATCCACAAGCAGCTGGCAAGCTTGTGGTCCACATTTAGAGAGAGTTTATGGCTTCAAAAGATCACCAAGCTTCAGACTCAGAAGACAACTGAAGAGGCACACATTGCCAGGTGAGAGAGGATGGGAGGGGCCCGGTTATTGTGATGATGCCACAGGGACTTTTATTATTTCATGAACATCTGCAACCTAGGGTTGAGGATGTCATTTTGTTGTTCTTTTCTTTTTTCATTTGTGTTTATAAAATTTTACAGGCAAAGGACAGGCAAAAGTTACAAACATTTTCCCCACAGGAGGATAGCAGCGTAGCATTTCACATTCACATAAGGAACGCTTACAAAGAATTATTGAAGGGCACCTCCTCATTAGTTACAGCACAGGGGGATAACGCTGTAGCCATTAGGCTCACTATTACATCATTATTCCCAAATGCTTGCAGCCAAGGAAATAAAGGGGTAATCTGCATTGGATATATCAACAATTATTCTGTTACCATGTTGACACCTAGCCCTAATGATTCCCCCACTGCAACAAGCTAAAAATATTTCAGAGCAATTTCCCCAACTTCCAAGAAAAACCTTTTTTTTAAATTAAAAAACGTGTACAACTTCAAAACCCTGCAATTCTACAAAAGCTACTTAAAACATCTAGCACTGCAACCCCCAGTTTCAGAAACAGGTATTTATTAAGGTAGCCCAACCAAGTCTATTATGCTAACACAGGAACAATTTTATCAAACCTGCAAAGAAAAACAGATCATTCAGTACATATAGACAAAAAAATAGGATAGTCTGCAATTATCTATTAAGTCCGCATAAAAGTTTAGGCTACCTGATAAACTCAACTTTTTGCTTCAGTTCTTGGCTATGACTCGCCATGTGGTCTAGGCTGCACGAGTGTTCAATAGTTCGAGGTGCAGTCAGTGATGAGGATGAGGGTGGGAAACTGCCATATTAAGGTTAAACACCGAAGCTTGTACCAACCCCAACTTAGAAATAGTACTCCGAGTCACTGGTAAAGAATACAGAACAAGCAATATGCATAAAAAGTCTCACTTTTAAGAGTCCAGTAATAACATAATGGTTACTGAGTTCACTTTCCATCAGAGGACACTTCTCTTTCTGCTCCCACTGCTAGTTCATTTTCTACTTGATGGATCAGCTTGTCAGCCTCTTCAGGGTTGTTAACCAGGTATTGGTGACCATTCCAAACCATGCTGAACTTCACTGGCAATAGTGACTGATGCTGCATCTTTAACTGCCTTAGCCTCTGGACTCCATCGAAGGCTTTACGTCTTTGGTGAGTGCTGTAAGATAGATCTGGAAACATGAGCAGCATGTCATCACCATATTTAAATGTCCTGTGCCTCCTCGCTGCCATGAGGACTCTGTCCTAGTTTCCAATGCCAGTACACATCACCACAAAGGTGCAGGGCGCAGTGGTGTCTGTTGCTGCCAGTTAGGGGGACACTCAAAGGGATAGTGGGGGTTCTCTTCAGGAAGTCCTAGAACTATAGGCTGCAAATTTCTGCAAAGGTTAAACAGTTCTCCCTGTCTGCTGTTTCCATAAGCCCCACTATCTGCAGGTTCCTCTCCCTCGGCTGATTCTTGACTGTCTCCAGGTGTTCGCTTAGTAAGGAGTTGTCTTTCAGAATTTTGGCTGTACATCAGCTGACTTCAAGAATGAAGTCTCTGACCTTTGACTGATTGCTCGCATGCATCCATGAGATTCCAGTACTGAGACCCTGAGGGTCAAGCAGTCAAATTTACGGTCAAAGTCCTGGATCATCTTTACCAGTTGGTGAAAGGCTGTTGGTATCATAGTGAGGTAGCTTCCCTCATCAGTAGTTCTGCAGGCTCTGTGACTTTGCCATTCTGCAGGCCTCCCTCACGCTGCTGTCCCTTAGGAGCAAAAAAGTCAGCTGCTGGCTCGTTGGCTCTGTGTAACTTGCCCATTATAGTCAAACTTCACTCACTGACCAAATGGGAGTCTAGTTTTGCAAATTGGTGAGTAAAAATATGGATTTTAAAGTTTTAATCAAGGTTTTTCCCACGAGTTCGAGACCTGTGCTGCTTCCTCATTGGCTGCTCAGCAGCACCCCCCCCCCTAAATTTTGTTGTTCCATATGTAAAAGTGTACTTTACTTGATTAGAGTCTGCTTGGTGTTGTACTATGCCTGTCAGTTGAAAGATGGCAGTACCGTAATCCTAGCAAACTTATAACGTATGAGGAGCCCTTATTATTAGCTGAAAACAGAAAGTTTACGACTTTGTTATGGTATCGTTGTGACATCAAGAGGTCGTTAACCCCTCTTGACTACATATTAACAATACCATAACAACGCGATCCACAAGGTGCATGCTCAGACCAATGGCTGGACTGGTGAGAGCTCTCACAAAGGGAGCGCGAAGCAACGGAAAAAAAAGTAAGCTAAACTTTGTTTTAACTGGCGATTGTGTTTACCCCTATCATGGGGCTTCTGACTGATGGCCACGGCAGTGAGAGCTAAGCCAGAGCATCGCAACGGGGAAAAAAGTTACCGAAGCCCATACAATATAAAAGACAATGTATGGGTTTTGGTTAATAATAAAGCTACAAACACTTCTCGAGGTTGCCAGGACATCTGTAAACCTCTTAAGCTTCACCCTCAAGGTTTACAATGTCCTGGCAGCCTCTCGAAGTGTTTACTGCTTTGTTATTAATCAAAACCCATACATTACCCTCTATGTTAAGATGACAGTCGTATGTGTCTGGCCATTCAGAAGAACTGTTTTTTCCCCGCTGCTGCTGTTTTCTAATGAGCTGCACTGTGCTGAAAATTAGTGTGAATACCTCAAGAGGAAATGTATTCTGGTAAATCTTTCAGTGGGATTTAGGATAATTCAATCTATCATTAAATCTATCATTGACAATGCATATAATATTACACAAATGTTATGTGAGTTTTGTTGAACTGTTCAGATCAGCTGTTGAAATCAAAATATTTCCATATTAAAACAGTTTACTGATACTCCCGCTTGTTTAAAAGTTATAAAATAGAAAATAGTTTAATCACTCAAATTTCCTAATGGCCATTGTATTTCAGAAACATTTTAATCCCAGAAGGTTGGGTGACTTACTTTTTATTTCCATGAACATTTCCACTGTTTTATAACCTGGGTTACATTAAGGTGAGCTGATGATTGGTCAAACATCCACAGGTATATGACGTAGACTACTTCCAGCAAATCAAGTGTGGTGATTATCTCAATAAAAACATACCCATGCTCACAGCTTCCTGAAGTATATGAGTAGAGTCCTGTTTATTTATATTGTAATGACCAAAATAATTTAATACTTTTATTTTTAGTGTTCAAAAGACAGGAAAGCAAAGTAACACAGGCTCTTTCTTAAAGTAATCAATGAGTGTAAGAACATGTTATAACATCTGTTTTACTTGCTTTACCATGCATGAGAATACATTATTTTCATGAGTTGCAAGCACTGCATCATGGGTATGTGAGCTACTGTTTGAAGTTTATTTCTCAGGGAATGACTGAGCTATTGCATAACCTAGGGTCAGTGCAGTTGTTGTGTGCATGTTCTGTTTTACTTAGTTTATATGTGAGCATTAGCACTAATCGCCCACTTATCAAAAATAAATGTATCTACAATACTTTTGTACTTTACAGAAATATCTAAGTTAACCATAAGGGGCGGATTCTAGAAGGGTGCGCAGAGTTGCCATGAACGAAAACTTGCGCCTACCCGCATTTGGTGACATTGACCGCACCCTATTCTAGTGGGGCAGGGTCATCGAAGCCAAGTCCTGCGACTTGTGGCATGCGGCCAGGTACACTGAACTGCAGGCGCACCTGGCGAGGCATGTTGCAAGCTGTAACAACCAGGGCAGCATGGTCAACCCCCACTCATGCCCACGACCCCTGAAGTAAGCCAGCCACAAATGCAGCAGATACCCAGGTAACCCTGTTAGTCTAGTGCCCCCTCCCATCACTGTCATGCAGAAGCATACCTATTACCTGGTAGTCTAGTGGCCCAGACTGTAAATATTAAATATAGTGATCCCCATATCCCTGGTAGTCTAGCGGCCCCAGACTGTACATTAATAATCATAGTGATCCCTGTATCCCTGGTAGTCTAGCGGCCCGTCTGAACTGTACATTAATAATCATAGTGATCCCCAAATCCCTGGTAGGCTGGTGCCCCCTCAGACTGTACATTAATAATCCTTAGTAGATCCCGTATCCCTGGTAGTCTAGCAGCCCCACAACTGTGCATTAATAATCATAGTGAGCCCCATATCCCTGATAGTCTAGCGGCTCCCCGATCACCATAAAATATATACTGTACAGCCATTCCATGGTAGACAAGTGGCCCCCACCACCCTGCCCACACAGCCGTGCCAGCCCACCCCACACCCCCTACCGTCCCAGCCAGCGACTGGCACAGCCCACAGCTCTACACCGGCCAGCCACCCGGGAATGAGTTCAGTATCAGCGCATACTGTAAGGCGCACTCAAGATATTAATGCACAGGTGCGTCTTTCAATATCGTGATACTATCAGTCGGCAACTGGAAAGGAGTGGTGAGGTGTCAGTCACGACTGAGGACAGGTGGAGTGCGGCGTAGTCCTGGCACAGCTGGGTGGGGGGCCACTTGACTACCAGGGAATGGGTGTACAGTATATAGTGTATGGTGAACGGGGGCAGCTAAACTACCAGGGATATGGGCCCACTATGATTATTAATGTAAAGTTCGGGAGCTGCTAGACTACCAGGGATAAGGGCTCACTATGATTATTAATGTACAGTTCGGGGGGTGCGCTAGACTACCAGGGATACGGGGATCACAATGATTATTAATGTACAGTTCGGGGCGCCGCTAGACTACCAGGGCTGGCTTTTTGCCGCATATGTGGACAGCGACTTGTGGTTTGGGGCACGGGTGGGGGATGGCAGCATGTTGGCATGTCTGCAGGTGGGTCTACAGGACTCCGGGGCAGCTGTAGGTTACACCAGCTAAATGCCAGTGTACTACAATGCCGGTCTCTCCTCGGGGTTCTGCAGAACTCGGATGTGAGACTCTGTGGCTGCCCTTCTAGAATGGGGCACAACTTCTGCCGTAAACCCCCTAGCGCCATGTCGCGGGGGGTTTATGCGGCGTAACTGCCATTTGGCGCAAGTGTGTCACAGGCCACTTTGTAGAATCGCGGATGTCGCAACTGCTGGCGTAAGTTGCTACATGCACCATTCTACTTGGTGCAACTGCTGTTACGCCAGGTGTAACCCTTCTAGAATCTGGCCCAAAATGTTTATCCTCAGTTTACATGTGGAACTACTTTTTCAGATGGAAGGATGCACAATAAAAATTGTCTTTTCCAAGCTTAAAATCACCCTTTCTTAGCATTATTTGTGCCCTTCATGCTACAGTACCCATGATATAAGCACAATTACCCACTCCAGGGTGTGGGGTTATAGGTATTTAATCCATGTCTGGGGTGCTGTGAGGACACTTGGCCTTGGCCTTGTGCCTCACAATGCACCCCAGGCGTGGATTAAATGCCTATAACCCCACACGCTGTCGTGAGTTATTGCTAACATATATGTGTAATATGATATTTTAGACATGATTACTTGTATTTAAGATATCAAATGTAATAACATATAAGTTTAAAAAATAGAAACACATCCAGAAAAATTGGGTATCTTGCAGTTCTGATGCAATTCGAATGCCATGACTTAGTGGCACTCACAGAAACCCCTGAAGAGGGTAGGAAATTATTAGGACACCTGAATAGAGGGCTGCAGGCTATTCCGAAGAGAGACAGATCTCACAAAAGGAGGTGGGGTGGCTTCGCTTCATCAGGGAGGGAGATTTATGGAGGTTAAGGAGGACATCAGAGGGAAAACGGTGCCAGAGAGTCCACCTGGATTGAGATGGGAAAAGGTGGGCAAAAGAGTTAGTTACCTTGGGTGTGTGCTCCAGGCCTTCATACAGTTCAGTAGAGCATGATATCTAACTGGTTGTGGAAATTAAGAGATCAACCAAATCAGTAGCAGCAGTGATTCTAGAGGCCTTCAGTCTCTTGCCATAGACTGTCATCTTGTAAAGGCTTCTGAGAGGGCTGAGACTAGGTTTCTGCCAAGGACTGCTTCCTACATCATCATGTCCAACAAGGGACTCCTAAAGTTGCCCCTGAATTTGCCACCTTTGAGCTTCAGAATGCATCCCATCATTCTGATAGCGCACACCTGGCATATAAGGATCCGGTAAGCCAAGCCTTACTCTTACTTTTACCTACGGGTCCCTATTTCTCTATGGCACTGGTCGCGCCCCCTTTCTCCGATGTGGGAAAGCGAGCTGCCCTCCCCACCTGAACCCCTGTGCAATCGGCCTAAACCACAGGGCATCCAGGATTTATTTCCCGATGGAAAAGACCTGACCCACCTTCTAAATGGCTGACTCTAATGTACAATGTGAGGCCACTTTCTTCACCGATCACTTGCCTTCACCTCAGTCCTCCATGGCCCCAATTTACTCCAGGGTTATTCTGCTGTCACCACCTTCCTCCTACAGGGAATCCCTGCCAGGCCCACATCCCTTTCAAACGGCTCCTGGGCTTGCATTAAACACCAGTATGGGGACCACCCTCCAAGGCCTACCAATCCTTTTGAGTCCGAGCCCACGTGGCCTTTAAACTGGACGGTGCTCCAGGACCTGTCCCTCCAAACAGGCCCCTTTAATGGATGAAAGGCTCCCCTGTTCCCTCGACCCCCAGGCTGCCCTGCCACACTGGGTATGAGGGGAACCTCTGCCACCAGTTCCCTCCTGAAAGGACCTCACACAGCCCTCCCAGCCCTGGCGACCTGGGAAAACACCAATGGGCTTCCTAAAGGGCTCCTACATCTATCGGTTGGACTTGTTAAAGCCTCCCTAATGCCCTAGCCCCCATGATGCAGGACCTGGCTACCTGTGTCCCCACTGGAGATCCATACCTCCAGTCCTTGTTGGCCATGGCGCATGAAACCATCCTGATTACACTTTACTTTGGGGGGTTTCCCCAATGGCTCTCCTGGACCACTGAGCTCAAAGGCTCCTGGGCTTGCATTAAGCACCAGTATGGGGACCATCCTCCAAGGCCTACCAATCCTTTTGAGTCCGCAGCCCACCCGGCCTTTAAGGGTCCTACTGGAGTATATGTAGGTTGCTACCGGTGTTAACCCTCAGAAGCCACTGGCATCTGTGAAGGGAAGATGGGTAGCGGGCAGGAAGTGCTGCAGGTTTCACTTCCTGCCTGCAGAATGAAAATTGGAATCAGATTCCGAAAACACTAATTCTGGATTCCAAAATTTTGAATTCAGAATCCAAAAACCTAATTCCAAAATTTAGACCAGAATCTGATCATCCCCACTGCACGCATGGGCTCCTGGCACCCATACCTCCAGTCACAAGACACAGTGATCCCAAGATGTGAAGAGATGCTGAAAACAGTTCCTCAAACTGGAATGTCTGTTTCAGTATGGGAAAGGGTTTGCTGGTACTGAATATTGCAGATGATGGGCATGGGGCTGGGAAGAAGGGATACACAGGGCATCAGGAACTACACAAATCACTTGAGGGATTTCGGGCTACTAGACTACTACCAGGAAGACTGCAGAAAATTTGATAATCTAAGGAGCACCTAGTACAAAATGGCCCAAAACTGCAGGGTAAAGGGGTGGGGGTGGGAACTTTAGCATCATACCATGTTTCTGGGGCACAGGCCATAGCATAGCACCGGTACATGGTGCCGTCATGCCTCAAGCCAGTTCCACAGCAGTCACAATCCAGCATGCTGGTGGTCACACAGCATCTATGTGACACGAACATGATTGATTGACTTGCATAATGAGACTGTGCACTGCTGTCTCAGGAGAATACACTCCCTACAGAAAGGTGCATCCATTTGTGTACCATAATTTTGGTGGGTGGTGATACGGGGAGCCCAGTGCACTACTAAAGACTGCCACCCACTTCTATGACTTTTGTGTATGGGGTCCTTGATGTTTAAAGAGCCGAAGACACATCTGAGAAAACTGGACATTTTCCACAGTTCTAATTAAATTTCCCATTTTTAGGTGCCAACCAGCGTAGCTTGTAAGTGCCTACTGTGGTTATGTGTACTATTTCACTGCATTTGTCAAGTTTAAAGAGACCTCTCATGTGAGTCAGTGATTTGCCCTGCATCATTTTGAAGAGTTGATGTGCCTAGAATTATTACTCCAGTTCTGCAGCTTTTCCGCCTGCCTGGCTGCTAAAACGGGTACTCATTTTCCTCCTGCCCAGCTGCTAAAATAAGGGCTCGTTCACACAACGCTAAAAAGGAAAAATATAAATATGATTCAGAACAGCGCTACAGATTTCAGCTGCCATTCGGTACTGCAGAAGTGGCCATTGAGATCAGCTGTTATGGATGTCTTTTCAGAACAGAGTTACAGCTGATCAGTGAAGAAGTATGTTATTTATGCATGGCAAGGGGTGATGGTGGCCACTACTGTATTAACATCCTTAAAAACTGACATCCTGAACCTGAAGTAATAAATGTCAGGCATCAATAAAGTAACAGTGATACAGAGTTCAGAGGACATAAACCACATAAGCAGTGGTACTTGCAATCAGCTGTCCAGATGCAGGACAAAATAAATAACATAAGGAGCCATGGCTACTGTATGGGGAACGACTTTGTTAATAACCTGCCATACCACTGCGAGTTTATCCTGATTTAGATTCCTTTTGCAACCCCTTCCCCATGTCTAGGGGTATGCAGATAGAATAAAGGGCAGGGGCGTACAAACAACCAATATGCACTTACTTGACCTCTGGGCTGTCCTCTGAAGCACCCGGACACCTCTCAGAGCCAGTCAGAGCTGCAATAAATTGGGGTTAGCCACAAAACAGTCTTCAAACATTAACAGAGGTCCATTCAAATATAAAGCATAAAACAGGATAAACACTCATGAGCATATTCTTAAAGGGGACATAGTTGCAACAATCTCTGATCTGATCCTCACAAGTCCCTTTCAGATACACATATCCATTCTTCAGTCTCTAGCAGGCACTGCACTTTGTTTACAAGGGTGACAGTTGGTAATACTCCTGACTTGCTTTCAGTCTTGAGTAGACAGTCCAGTATTACTTTGAGGCTGCAAGCAACCCAGTGGGGCACACATTCTCACTCCTATTTGTAACTTCACCAGAAACACAGTATGTATTATGCCCCATAATTCAGGGACCTCCCAACTGTGCTGATTCTAAGTACTAATACACTCACAGATAAAGCTCAGCCCTTAAGATCCGGTACTTTACATTTTGCTCGGTCAAATATAACCTCAGCCCAATCCCTCTCAAGAAACTGGACCTACACCAGAATCTACAGTGGCAAGGAGAGACAGACATCCCCTGGGGGTCTGAGGCTGCCACAGGTACTGTCTGCCATCCTCTCCCAAGAACTGATCCCTGTCAGAAGAGGGTCCAAATACCAAATTACATTTTCTTTCACAAGCTATGTCCCCACTTCTGGGGATCCAGTTGGAGTTCCCACCAATTTAGAAGGGCAAGGGGAGGCAAACACCCCCTGGGGTCTGAGGCTGCCACGGGTGTCACCTCCCACTCTCTCCCAAGAACTGACCCCCATGGAAAGAGGGTCCCTGGCCAAATTCACTCTCAAAGTACCATTCTTCACAACCCTCCTGCCTGATGCAAGGGGGGGGGTGGCACCACTGGGTACATCTCTCAGTTCAGAATAAAATACAGTTCACCTCAAAGGAAATATCCATTCTCCCAGTGTCCTCTTTCTCTAGCAAAGAAGAATTCCCTTCAGATTCTTCTCTCTTCTGTTCTGGGGTTTAGCCCCCACTGGGGCAACTGTTGATAGCCAACGCCACGATTCCCTGTCAAATTTACGTCTGTCTCACACCTCTGGAAAGTACAGTACTTCACAGTAGGGAGTACTGGCACTCCTTGCCAGCACTGCAGCTCCCTCCAGAATGATGCAATCTGCTTCAGCTCACCAGCTTCAGCAATTGGCCACTACCCTTTGGAACACTGGCACAGCCTCCAAAGGAGTCAGGAGTTAACCCTTTCTGGTATGGATGCCCACAAAATAAGCTATGACTTCTCTAGCAGTCCTAACTAAGGAGCTGGGCTCTTTAGGGGGGGCTACATA
This sequence comes from Neoceratodus forsteri, assembly GCA_016271365.2. Taxonomy (NCBI): domain Eukaryota; kingdom Metazoa; phylum Chordata; order Ceratodontiformes; family Ceratodontidae; genus Neoceratodus; species Neoceratodus forsteri. The sequence goes on along the minus strand of CM028132.1, from coordinate 370,829,035 downwards.
AGTTTGCACCCCAGGTTTTCACTTAAGTTTATTGTTGCTATTTTATGGTGTGCTTACTCAAACCTCCTCACAGCTACTTGCTGCAGCATTCAGTTATAATGTGAACTACAACCACCAATCACGATTTATGGTGGCTCAGCACTTGGTATAAAAAGAGGAGTGTCAGCAGTAGGAGCTTGCCCCCTGACAAAGACTCCTTTCAATCAAAGCACTAGGGCACATACACACAGCTGTTTCTACAGTATGTGTTCTCACTGACAGCTCATACAGCTGACGGCTGCAGAGGTGAGAGGAGGACTGTGCCGGTCACTGTACTCTGGTGTCAGTGAGTGCTGGACACCAGGGTGGAGGGGATGCAATGAGGTGTGATCTAAGCAGGTAGATCAGATAGGGGTGTGGGACTGTTCAAAGAGGGACCACTGGACAACAAGGACATCTTTAACAGAACTGGAGGAACAGATCAGTGGATGAGGGAGCCACTGACCACCAGGGAATGTAACACAAATGACTATACTGGTTAATCGGGGTGGGAGATCTACCAGACAATGTAACTTAAAGGAACTTACTGGGCAGTTGTGGTTAAGAGGCAGCTCAGTACAGGAGCAGGTGGCTGTAGTACAGCCATCTTGCCTTTGGGGAGTGCAGACTTAACACCCAGATAAGAGGTGGTTTTCAGGGGGCGGTGAACATGTTGTTCAGGGGGCTGTTTACCACCACTGCAAACCTTTGAAAACACCACTGCGCTGGTATGCATGATGGAACCCACTCACTTGCATAGGTGTAGCAGTATTTTAGTTTCTAGGTGCTGCTGGGTTTGTGGGGCGCTCTGGGAGCCTCAGAATATGACCCTGCCCAGAGCATCAATACAATCCCAGGTTAGCACCAGCATGAACAACGTCAGCGGCACTGACCTTTGAATATCAGGGCCCTAGTATGTTCCAGGGCTGCATGATGCACGCCATCCTGTCTGCAGAGGGACTGTATCTGTAGCTGGTGTGAGGAGGTTGCTGCAATGGACAGCCATGTTACTCATCTAGAATGGCAACTGGATGTACTGTGGGACACACGGAGGAAGGCTGGCAGAGAGGTGGAGACTATGGGGGTAGGTGGGAGACTAGGGTCAGGGACACTGGAAGGGATGCAGACCTGGTACACTGCCAGTACTCTGTAATGTACACCATCCTGCCTAATGAGGGGCCGGGAGAATACACCTCCGGACACTGCAGACTGGTTGATGCTCTCGAGAGGTACATTATCAGGCATGGTGGCAGTTTAGTGAGAACCATGTGGGGCAAGGGAGTGAGCAGGAAGCTAAGAAAATAGGGGAGTGTGGCTAGGGCATGGGCACTAGGCCAAGTTGGTGAATGACTGCACAGGGAGGGCAGGGAGAAGGTGCAGGGTCTGTGATCCCCAGTGGTAGAGGGATGGATTTGAATGGAGAAGTGGTGGTAGAAGGCATGCTCTTAGAGAGCTCCACTGCCAGTGGGCACCAGCAATAGGTATCAGCATCTGTTTGAGTAGGTTTGGGGGTCAACAGCTGATTGTGACTGGTGGTAGCAGTCCAGGCAGAAGAACACCCAACCTGACAAGGAAGGGAAGGAAAAGGCTGGTTGGAGTGGCAGAAAGTAATACCACTAGTGACTCCACAGTTAGGGCAGTGGGTGAGATGGCTGTACCAGGATGGTAGCACAGGAGAGTGGTTTGCCTGCCTAGAGAGCAAGATGAATGAGTCCCATCCACAGCCAAGCAACACAGCTGGGAGAGAGTTGACTGTCATCGTCCTTGTTTGTATGAACAATACATGGTGAGAAGTCCTGAGGGCATAAGGAGATAATTCAAAGGATTAGGATGTTCCCAAAAGGAAAGGTACCAGTCCTGAGATAAGAGGAATGTCAGCAGACCAATCGGCAGGCAATGCTTAGCTAAAGGTCTGTGCAAGATGGAGAGTTTCCTTTTTCTGGCTAGTGTCATTCAGTAGCTCTGTTCAGACAGGGTAGTTCCGAAGGACTGGAGGGTAAGATTTGTCCTGGGTTCCGCTCTGTTCAATATGTTCATCAGGGACCTAGTTAACCACTCTCTTTTTTCCGATTTAGCAAAAGAGAGTGGTCGACTAGGTCGAATATCTTGGTTAGGTCCACGAACACTGCCCTCGTGAGGCAACCAGACTCAGTTGCCCTGTAGATAGTGTCGGTGAACCTAACTAAGGCAGTCTCAGTGCTGTATCCCCTCCTAAAACCATGCTGATTAGTGGAAATCAAGTCATTTAGGGAGTCACTGATGATGACTTCCAGGTCTCTGTCCTCTGCCATAGTGCTCAGTTTAACCTCCCATCCTGTACTCTGTCCTGTTTTTTCCGCCTAGGTGAATAACTTTGCATTTGTTGGCTTTGAATTTCAACTGCAAATCTAAGACCACCTCTATAGCCTTTGTAGATCCCTCTGCATCTCCCTGATCCCTTCATCGCTACCTACCCTACTGCAGAGATTTATTTCATCTGCAAAAGACACACTGCTCCCAGATTCCTCTCCACTGTCCCTGATGTACATATGCATTGATCCAAACTTTTAATATATAAGTTTTAATATTATTGTATGTCTGCATGTGTCGTAAGTCTTTATGTAATCTTGTTGACTTCAGGTCATAGCTGAAAAAGAAATGTATATTCCAGTGTACCCACCTGCAATTTCAAATAAATTAAATGAAATGAGAACCTGGAATACTGTGCTCAGTTCTGGAGTCCCCACCTAAGGAAGAACGGGGACAGGTTGGAGATGGTGCAGCATAGGGTGGACAAAATGATTCAGGGTCGAAAGGGCAGATCTTACGAAGATCATCTCAAGGCACTGAACATGTACTCGCTGGATACCAGGTTGGGGGGGTGATAGAGACCTTCAAGTTCTGAAGAGAATAAACAAGGTGAACTGCAGGGAACTATTTAGCAGGCATACAGAGTCAAGAACCTGAGGTCACGAGTGAAAACTGTTGGGGAAGGTTTGAAGGATGTGAAGAAGTTCTATTTATGGAAAGAGTGGTGGAGCCATGGAACAGTCAGCCAGTGGGGTGGTGGGTGTCAAGACTGTAAATGGTTTCAAACAGGCATAGGAAGGAGTGAATGGTTTGGTGGTTTCTCAGGTCAGTAGAAGTAGGAGTAGGGTGGGAAGCAGGAGGGTGGACTGAGAGAGATAAAACTTTGGACAGTAGATACTGGGGCAGATAGGGAACTCTGGGCAGAATAGATTGATCTTTGGTCTTTTCTTCCATCATTTGCAATGTTTCTAACTGGAGGGCCTTTTGGGGCAAGAAACACCTGTATGTCTAAGATGAGCTGCACCCCTGCCAGGAGGGAGGGTGGGTACTGGCCAGGGGAATGGACAGGGCAGTTAGGAGGAATTTAAACTAAAAAACTGGGGGAGGGGGCTAGTGCAAGGGTTCATCATGGGTAGCAGGCAAACCCTGGGGATCAACACGCGAAGGACATCACAGCAGGAGAGCAATGAGAGAGCAGCAAGAGAGGAGACCCACAGAGAGTGAGAAATCATAGATGGACAAATATTTTCACTTTCACGCAGGCTAATATGAGAAGCACATCCAGCAGGGGCAGAGCCAGCTACTGAACAGGGTAGACACATGGGAAAGAACGCTCTCTACTTAGCTGACAAAATAGAAGAAAAAGGATTTCTAGCAGGATAGTGAACTTTTAAACAGCATTTCTGAACTCCTTGCAACAAGCTGCACATTTTGGGACTAAACTTGCAGCAATGGGCATAAATATAATAGGTGGAAACAGTGAAGATGGAGCCCATCAGAAAACCTCCCAGGCTGCAGGGAATGGAGAGCCACCAACCATGACTGCCAATGCAGATGCCTCTCAGTCATCAAATGTGGCTCTGCTAAAAGCGATCAAGCCATGAGCATAAAGCTTGAATTTCTAGTAGGAAACGTCACCCTGCTAGGTACAAGGTCTCTGGTGTCCAGCAGGAAGCTAATCGGCTAATGACACTGCCGACAGAGCCCTCACCACTGCAAAAGGGCTCATAAAAGGACACATGGTGCTGAGGCATAGACTAGAACACTTAGAGAGCTTAGAGGGCTGCAAATATAAGGATCATAGGCACGCTATAGGGTGCAGAAGGGGAAAACATTATAGAGTTTCTTCAGACTTGACTGTGTGAACATCTGCAGCTGGACACTATCAAAGTAAAAAAAGCTTACCAAATTAGGCCAGCCCAGTGGTGCCAAGGGCTGACGCGCTGGACGCCACACCTCGCTCCACGCTGGTGACCCGGGTTTGGGAATGGACTCGGGTCGCATGGGGTCGACAGGGACAGAGAGGGATTGAGCAACCGTGGACTGCTCTCCTTCTCCGGGGAAGGGGGGGCCAACAGTTGGTGCATTAGCGACCTCTGACGGAGGCTGGGGGTGGTGCGCTGGAACTCCATGGAAGAGGGGGGTGAACTTGGGGCACGGTGCCAGGAGGGAGCATGTGCAGATGTGTGCGCGCTCCCTCCATTGGCGTCACTGCATGCACCAGCCCACACCAAGCCAGAACAGTGGAAAAACATGGTGCTCGGTCATGGCGGCTTGATGGCCATCTGAGGGAACTGCCGGGGGCACCACTGCCCAATACTGGATCCTGTGTTGGTGGGGAGTGAGGGGGACCCCTTGCCACCCCGCCATGGGGGGGCATACCGCGGAGGTACATGGCGACGGGGGCTTCACTGGGGGCCAGGGCAGGACCGGATGGCAGCCAGAGGTGGACGGATGCCAGGACGTGAACAGCAGATCGGAGGGCCATACAGGTAAAAAGGATTAAAGAAAAAAAAAAAAGCTAACCAAATTACCCCACGACCACCACACCATGGGAGAGGACCCCCCCAACTAGAATGGTGATGGCGATTCTCGGTGATGCAGGAGAGACAGATGAAGACTGATGGGGTGTGGCTTAGTAGCTGTTGCTCCACACCAGTGCGCCTGAAAAAAACAGTCATTTATTGCTTTAAAATACTTATTTTACTGCTTCTTCTGTCAATCAACTACTGAAAGGGTAGAGCAAACTCTGAGGCACCAGCATGGGAAAACCAAAAAATGCAACACCAGCAACAGACTTTTTCCAACCCAAACAGCAAAGCCATGAGATTGTGGGCCACCACTGAAGAACAGGCTGTGGGTGGCAGTGGCTGTAGTGCCAAACATGTGTTGCTGGGCACAGTGAATGTGACATTGGCACAGCTGGTCAAAATGGTGCAAGATCTGGATAAAAAGTTTTTGGTTTTTTTTTTAAACTTTAGTTTATTGTTTTATACAAACATACTGTTCCATTCATTAACATTTGACTTAACAGATGCCCATTTAGTACTACCAGGATGGCACCACTTCTCTTAATATACTCATAAATCCCATCAAATATTAAAAAATACATCAGGGGTATACCAAATATATAATAATATCAACTAAAGTCTTTTCGAATAAAGCTGCTTTAGTGAGCCAGGAGCTGCAAGGAGATAAGAGAAATATTGTCCAGGTCAGAGTCCATAATGACTTCCTGCTCAAGGGTCAAAATGTATCCACCATGCTAAACCAAAGTAAATACACATATAGTGCAAAGATTGATTGATAAGGCACTGATAAATTTACTTCGAGTTAGGCTTCCAGAACTAGTATCAGTGTTGGACTAAAAAGGTACGTTTCATGTAGCAATAACAAGGTGCTTAATCTTACGTTTCATGTAGCAATAACAAGGTGCTTAATCTAACTACCTCATCAGCAATGCATATTTCAAAGGAAACATTTAATTTTTTAACATACGGCTGCAAGTGGACAAGATTCATTGCATCACTTTTTACAGAGCTCAAAAAACGGTCAATGGAAGGAGGGATGTTAAATCAGCCCAAGATAAACGAAAGTCAGTGTGACCTCTGGAAAAAGTACACAATGTCACATTAGGGCTTAAATGATTCCCCCTCCCCAAAACTTATTCATACAGTACCTTTTAAGCCATTAAATGCTCAGCTGTCAGGTAAATCTGCCTCTGACTCTTCTTCTTGTAACACTCCGAGAGGGAGCATTTTTCTGACACCATTTCATGGTATCAGCTGGGTCAGAAAAAATGTAGACTCTACTCCAGTGTACAATCCGTAAGCGGGCTGGAAAAAACAACCCGTGCAAGATTCCAGCCTCCTGTAGGAGCTTTCTCGCCCCATAGAAATTCTTGTGTTTTTGTCTGGTGGCATATCCCAAATCTGGAAACATTCACATTTGCTGACCTTCATGCAGAAGTGTTTTCTTCAGCCTAGCCTGACCCAGTAGATGACCCCTAGAGCCTGCACCATCCGTCACTATTACCACTGTCCTGGGTGTCTCCGGATCTTCTGTTTGGCCCCAGGGTGTAACTCTATAGGCCTTCTGGAAATGTTGCACAATAGGAGCCACCTCCACGCCTAACTGCTGCACCAACCAATCCTGGAGAAAGAATATGAGGTGGTCGCCTTCGCGCCCCTCCGCCAGACACAGCAATCTTAGGTTTTGAGACCTTGTTTGGTTTTCCAAGGTCTGTAGTCTGACTTCAGATGGTTGTTTTCTTCTAGAACTGCCACAACTGCTCCCATGGCGTCCGCTTTCTTAGTTGTTTCCACTGATGCCAAGGTAATGGATTCGATAGTAGACTCCACCGTTGCCACTCTATTAGTAAAGGTATCAAACTTGTTCGATAGCTCAGGACTGAAACAATCAGGCAGTTAAGTTTAATTCCTAAGTTTTGCAGTGTCTCTTCAGATGATCCTTCTGTGTTCCTGCCTTCATGTTCATGATCTCAGGCCTGAGTCGCATGTGTGGTCGGTGCACCCGTTACATTTTTAGGTCTAGCTCCTTCTCCTGACCTTTTGTTTTTCTTAGGATTTCCCATTACTCCCAGCCAACCTTCACACACAACACTGAAGTTCTCGAGATATATTTTCTGCATATTTACCGCTCTAAAAGTTTAGTTTTTATAGCGCAATGATCAGAGCCTTATCAAAGTGTTGCCATCTTGCTTGGGCTCAACAGCGCACCCCCCAATAGAAAGTTTGATGCTCTGACCCCAAGAGTGAATACCCTAGAAATTCGGATGGGTTAAGTGGAGCAATCTCTACAATGGATGAATGGTTCTGTGCTTAGATCTGTAGATGCCACCATCAAAGTAATCAAAGAACATGCCCTTCTCTGACATCAGTTGGGAGACCACTGAACACCAAACACAAGAATGGAACATCAGACTGGTCAGACTACCAGAACAGTCAGACGGTGAAGTACCACTTGGTTTTATAATAACAATGCTCCCCCAGATTCTAGGTCTATCGGAAGAGGATCCTTCCTTCTCCTGGAAAAGCATACCGAATCACATCTAGGTGGGCTCTGTCAGGCAGAGCAAGACCGTGGACCATCCTGATGGTATGCAGTGGTGTGGGGGCAAGGGACAAGATCTTATCAATTGCCAGTGCAGATGAGGCCATCAGTGCCACTCGCAGGGTACAGGGTCTTAACCGCCATGGACACCAAATCAGGATATTTCCAGAACGCAGCTACTCAACATGGATGTATCAAAAGTCCTTTGATGGTGTGTGACAACAGCTGCATGAGTTGGGTATCCAGCACATGTTGATAGTCCCAGCTCAGCTGAAAATATGCTACGGCAGTAAAATCTATGTGCACACTGATCCACAAGCAGCTGGCAAGCTTGTGGTCCACATTCAGAGAGAGTTTATGGCTTCAAAGATCACCAAGCTTCAGACTCAGAAGACAACTGAAGAGGCACACATTGCCAGGTGAGAGAGGATGGGAGGGGCCGGTTATTGTGATGATGCCACAGGGACTTTTATTATTTCATGAACATCTGCAACCTAGGGTTAAGGATGTCATTTTGTTGTTCTTTCTTTTTCATTTGTGTTTATAAAATTTTACAGGCAAAGTTACAAACATTTTCCCCACAGGAGGATAGCAGCGTAGCATTTCACATTCACATAAGGAACGCTACAAAGAATTATTGAAGGGCACCTCCTCATTAGTTACAGCACAGGGGGATAACGCTGTAGCCATTAGGCTCACTATTACATCATTATTCCCAAATGCTTGCAGCCAAGGAAATAAAGGGGTAATCTGCATCAGATATATCAACAATTATTCTGTTACCATGTTGACACCTAGCCCTAATGATTCCCCCAATGCAACAAGATAAAAATATTTCAGAGCAATTTCCCCAACTTCCAAGAAAAAACTTTTTTTTAAATTAAAAAACATGTACAACTTCAAAACCCTGCAATTCTACAAAAGCTACTTAAAACATCTAGCACTGCAACCCACAGTTTCAGAAACAGGTATTTATTAAGGTAGCCCAACCAAGTCTATTATTAGCCGCAACACAGGGAACAATTTTATCAAACCTGCAAAGAAAAACAGATCATTCAGTACATATAGACAAAAAATAGGATAGTCTGCAATTATCTATTAAGTCCATATAAAGTTTAGGCTACCTGATAAACTCAACTTTTGCTTCAGTTCTTGACTATGACTCGCCATGTGGTCTAGCGCACAGTGTTCAATAGTTCGAGGTGCAGTCAGTGATGAGATGAGGGTGGGAAACTGCCATATTAAGGTTAAACACGAGCTTGTACCAACCCCAACTTAGAAATAGTACTCCGAGTCACTGGTAAAGAATACAGAACAAGCAATATGCATAAAAGTCTCACTTTTAAGAGTCCAGTAATAACATAATGGTTACTGAGTTCACTTTCCATCAGAGGACACTTCTCTTCCGCTCCACTGCTAGTTCATTTTCTACTTGATGGATCAGCTTGTCAGCCTCTTCAGGGTTGTTAACCAGGTATTGGTGACCATTCCAAACCATGCTGAACTTCACTGGCAATAGTGACTGATGCTGCATCTTTAACTGCCTTAGCCTCTGGACTCCATCGAAGGCTTTACGTCTTTGGTGAGTGCTGTAAGATAGATCTGGAAACATGAGCAGCATGTCATCACCATATTTAAATGTCCTGTGCCTCCTTGCTGCCATGAGGACTCTGTCCTAGTTTCCAATGCCAGTACACATCACCACAAAGGTGCAGGGCGCAGTGGTGTCTGTTGCTGCCAGTTAGGGGGACACTCAAAGGGATAGTGGAGGTTCTCTTCAGGAAGTCCTAGAACTATAGGCTGCAAATTTCTGCAAAGGTTAAACAGTTCTCCCTGTCTGCTGTTTCCATAAGCCCCACTATCTGCAGGTTCCTCTCCCTCGGCTGATTCTTGACTGTCTCCAGGTGTTACGCTTAGTAAGGAGTTGTCTTTCAGAATTTTGGCTGTACATCAGCTGACTTCAAGAATGAAGTCTCTGACCTTTGGACTGATTGCTCGCATGCATCCATGCGAGATTCCAGTACTGAGACCCTGGGAGTCAAGCAGTCAAATTTACGGTCAAAGTCCTGGATCATCTTTACCAGTTGGTGAAAGGCTGTTGGTATCATAGTGAGGTAGCTTCCTCATCAGTAGTTCTGCAGGCTCTGTGACTTTGCCATTTTGCGCAGGCCTCCCCTCACGCTGCTGTCCCTTAGGAGCAAAAGTCAGCTGCTGGCTCGTTGGCTCTTGTAACTTGCCCATTATAGTCAAACTTCACTCACTGACCAAATGGGAGTCTAGTTTTGCAAATTGGTGAGTAAAAATATGGATTTTAAAGTTTTAATCAAGGTTTTTCCCATGAGTTCGAGACCTGTGCTGCTTCCTCATTGGCTGCTCAGCAGCACCCCCCCCCCTAAATTTTGTTGTTCCATATGTAAAAGTGTACTTTACTTGATTAGAGTCTGCTTGGTGTTGTACTATGCCTGTCAGTTGAAAGATGGCAGTACCGTAATCCTAGCAAACTTATAACGTATGAGGAGCCCTTATTATTAGCTGAAAACAGAAAGTTTACGACTTTGTTATGGTATCGTTGTGACATAAAGAGGTCGTTAACCCCTCTTGACTACATATTAACAATACCATAACAACGCGATCCACAAGGTGCATGCTCAGACCAATGGCTGGACTGGTGAGAGCTCTCACAAAGGGAGCGCGAAGCAACGGAAAAAAAAGTAAGCTAAACTTTGTTTTAACTGGCGATTGTGTTTACCCCTATCATGGGGCTTCTGACTGATGGCCACGGCAGTGAGAGCTAAGCCAGAGCATCGCAACGGGGAAAAAAGTTACCGAAGCCCATACAATATAAAAGACAATGTATGGGTTTTGGTTAATAATAAAGCTACAAACACTTCTGGGTTGCCAGGACATCTGTAAACCTCTTAAGCTTCACCCTCAAGGTTTACAATGTCCTGGCAGCTCTCAAGTGTTTACTGCTTTGTTTAAATCAAAACCCATACATTATCCTCTATGTTAAGATGACAGTCGTATGTGTCTGGCCGTTCAGAAGAACTGTTTTTTTCCCGCTGCTGCTGTTTTCTAATGAGCTGCGACTGTGCTGAAAATTAGTGTGAATACCTCAAGAGGAAATGTATTCTGGTAAATCTTTCAGTGGGGATTTAGGATAATTCAATCTATCATTAAATCTATCATTGACAATGCATATAATATTACACAAATGTTATGTGAGTTTTGTTGGAACTGTTCAGATCAGCTGTTGAAATCAAAATATTTCCATATTAAAACAGTTTACTGATATACTCCCCGCTTGTTTAAAAGTTATAAAATAGAAAATAGTTTAATCACTCAAATTTCCTAATGGCCATTGTATTTCAGAAACATTTTAATCCCAGAAGGTTGAGTGACTTACTTTTTATTTCCATGAACATTTCCACTGTTTTATAACCTGGTTACATTAAGGTGAGCTGATGATTGGTCAAACATCCACAGGTATATGACGTAGACTACTTCCAGCAAATCAAGTGTGGTGATTATCTCAATAAAACATACCCATGCTCTCACAGCTTCCTGAAGTATATGAGTAGAGTCCTGTTTATTTATATTGTAATGACCAAAATAATTTAATACTTTTATTTTTAGTGTTCAAAAGATAGGAAAGCAAAGTAATACAGGCTCTTTCTTAAAGTAATCAATGAGTGTAAGAACATGTTATAACATCTGTTTTACTTGCTTTACCATGCATGAGAATACATTATTTTCATGAGTTGCAAGCACTGCATCATGGGTATATGAGCTACTGTTTGAAGTTTATTTCTCAGGAATGACTGAGCTATTGCATAACCTAGGGTCAGTGCAGTTGTTGTGTGCATGTTCTGTTTTACTTAGTTTATATGTGAGCATTAGCACTACGCCCACTTATCAAAATAAATGTATCTACAATACTTTTGAACTTTACAGAAATATCTAAGTTAACCATAAGGGGCGGATTCTAGAAGGGTGCGCAGAGTTGCCATGAGCGAAACTTCGCCACCCGCACCTGTGATGACTTGACCGCACCCTATTCTAGTGGGGCAGGGTCATCGAAGCCAAGTCCTGCGACTTGTGGCATGCGGCCAGGTACACTGAACTGCAGGCGCACCTGGCGGGGCATGTTGCAAGCTGTAACAGCAGGGCAGCATGGTCAACCCCCACTCATGCCCACGACCCCTGAAGTCGCCAGCCACAAATGCAGCAGATACCCAGGTAACCCTGGTAGTCTAGTGCCCCCTCCCATCACTGTCATACAGAAGCATACTTATTACCTGGTAGTCTAGTGGCCCCCCCGAACTGTAAATATTAAATATAGTGATCCCCATATCCCTGGTAGTCTAGCGGCCCCCCACTGTACATTAATAATCATAGTGATCCCTGTATCCCTGGTAGTCTAGCGGCCCGTCTGAACTGTACATTAATAATCATAGTGATCCCCAAATCCCTGGTAGGCTAGTGCCCCCTCCGAACTGTACATTAATAATCATAGTGATCCCCGTATCCCTGGTAGTCTAGCAGCCCAGACTGTGCATTAGTAATCATGGTGAGCCCCATATCCCTGATAGTCTATGCGGCTCCCGATCACCATAAAATATATGCTGTACAGCCATTCCATGGTAGACAAGTGGCCCCACCACCCATGCGCCAGCCCGTGCCAACCACCTGCACCCTCCCTACCATCCCAGCCAGCGACTGGCACAGCCCACAGCTCTACCACGGCCAGCCACCCGAGAATGAGTTCAGTATCAGCGCATACTGTAAGGCGCCTCAAGATATTAATACCCACAGGTGCGTCTTTTCAATATCGTGATACTATCAGTCGGCAACTGAAATGGTGAGGTCATGTGCAAGCCGCACTGAGGACAGGTGGGGGTGCGGCGTAGTCCTGGCACAGCTGGGTGGAGAACCGCAAACTACCGGGGAATAGTTAACGATATAGTGTATGGTGAGGCGGAGGCAGCAAACACCAGGGACATGGGCTCCCTATTAATGTAAAGTTCGAGGCTACTGACTGCCGAGGACAGAAACTCACTATGATTGTCTTTACAGACTGAGGTGCTGACTACCAGGGATCTGAGATCACAATGATGATAATGTAGTCGAGAACGCTAGATCAAAACTATTTGCACATATGAACAGCGACTTGTGGTTTGGGGCACGGGTGGGGGATGGCAGCATGTTGGCATGTCTGCAGGTGGGTCTACAGGACCTCCGGGGGGGCAGCTGTAGGTTACACCAGCTAAATGCCAGTGTACCTTACAATGCCGGTTCTCCTCCGGGGGTTCTTGCAGAATCCCGATGTGGAGACTCTGTGGCTGCCCTTCTAGAATGGGGCACAACTTCTGCCGTAAACCCCCTAGCGCCATGTCGCGGGGGGTTTATGCGGCGTGAACTGCCATTTGGCGAAGTGTGTCATACAGGCCACTTTGTAGAATCGCTGAATGAACTGCTGGCGAGAAGTTACACATGCACCATTCTACTTGGTGCAACTGCTGTTACGCCAGGTGTAACCCTTCTAGAATCTGGCCCAAAATGTTTATCCTCAGTTTACATGTGGAACTACTTTTCAGATGGAAGGATGCACAAAATTGTCTTTTCCAAGCTTAAAATCACCCTTTCTTAGCATTATTTGTGCCCTTCATGCTACAGTACCCATGATATAAGCACAATTACCCACTCCAGGGTGTGGGTTATAGGTATTTATCCATGTCTGGTGCTGTGAGCACTTGGCCTTGGCCTTGTGCCTCACAATGCACCCCAGGCGTGGATTAAATGCCTATAACCCCACACGCTGTCGTGAGTTATTGCTAACATATATGTGTAATATGATATTTTAGACATGATTACTTGTATTTAAGATATCAAATGTAATAACATATAAGTTTAAAAAATAGAAACACATCCAGAAAAATTGGGTATCTTGCAGTTCTGATGCAATTCGAATGCCATGACTTAGTGGCACTCACAGAAACCTGAAGAGGGTAGGAAATTATTAGGACACCTGAATAGAGGGCTGCAGGCTATTCCGAAGAGAGACAGATCTCACAAAAAGGAGGTGGGGTGGCTCGCTTCATCAGGGAGGGAGATTTATGGAGGTTAAGGAGGACATCAGGAGGGAAAACGGTGCCAGAGAGTCCACCTGGATTGAGATGGGGAAAAGGTGGGCAAAAGAGTTAGTTACCTTGGGTGTGTGCTCCAGGCCTTCATACAGTTCAGTAGAGCATGATATCTAACTGGTTGTGGAAATTAAGAGATCAACCAAATCAGTAGCAGCAGTGATTCTAGAGGCCTTCAGTCTCTGCCATAGACTGTCATCTTGTAAAGGCTTCTGAGAGGGCTGAGACTAGGTTTCTGCCAAGGACTGCTTCCTACATCATCATGTCCAACAAGGGACTCCTAAAGTTGCCCTGAATTTGCCACCTTTGAGCTTCAGAATGCATCCCATCATTCTGATAGCGCACACCTGGCATATAAGGATCCGTAAGCCAAGCCTTACTCTTACTTTTACCCACGGGTCCCTATTTCTCTATGGCACTGGTCGCTACCCTTCTCCGATGGGAGCGAAGCTGCCCTCCCACCTGAACCCCTGTGCAATCGGCCTAAACCACAGGGCATCCAGGATTTATTTCCCGATGGAAAAGACCTGACCCACCTTCTAAATGGCTGACTCTAATGTACAATGTGGAGGCCACTTTCTTCACCGATCACTTGCCTTCACCTCAGTCCTCCATGGCCCCCAATTTACTCCAGGGTTATTCTGCTGTCACCACCTTCCTCCTACAGGGAATCCCTGCCAGGCCCACATCCCTTTCAACGGCTCCTGGGCTTGCATTAAACACCAGTATGGGGACCACCCTCCAAGGCCTACCAATCCTTTTGAGTCCGCAGCCCACGTGGCCTTTAAACTGGACCGGTGCTCCAGGACCTGTCCCTCCAAACAGGCCCCTTTAATGGATGAAAGGCTCCCCGGTTCCCTCGACCCCCCCAGGCTGCCCTGCCACACTGGGTATGAGGGGAACCTCTGCCACCAGTTCCCCTCCTGAAAGGACCCTGCCACAGCCCTCCCAGCCCTGGCGACCTGGGAAAACACCAATGGGCTTCCTAAAGGGCTCCTACATCTATCGGTTGGACTTGTTAAAGCCTCCCTAATGCCCTAGCCCCCATGATGCAGGACCTGGCTACCTGTGTCCCCACTGGAGATCCATACCTCCAGTCCTTGTTGGCCATGGCGCATGAAACCATCCTGATTACACTTTACTTTGGGGGGTTTCCCCAATGGCTCTCCTGGACCACTGAGCTCAAAGGCCCTGGGCTTGCATTACACCAGTATGTGGGACCATCCTCCAAGGCCTACCAATCCTTTTGAGTCCGCAGGCCCACCCGGCCTTTAAGGGTCCTACTGGAGTATATGTAGGTTGCTACCGGTGCTAACCCTCAGAAGCCACTGGCATCTGTGAAGGGAAGATGGGTAGCGGGCAGGAAGTGCTGCAGGTTTCCACTTCCTGCCTGCAGAATGAAAATTGGAATCAGATTCCGAAAACACTAATTCTGGATTCCAAAATTTTGAATTCAGAATCCAAAAAACCTAATTCCAAAATTTAGACCAGAATCTGATCATCCCCACTGCACGCATGGGCTCCCTGGCACCCATACCTCCAGTCACAAGACACAGTGATCCCAAGATGTGAAGAGATGCTGAAAACAGTTCCTCAAACTGGAATGTCTGTTTCAGTATGGGAAAGGGTTTGCTGGTACTGAATATTGCAGATGATGGGCATGGGGCTGGGAAGAAGGGATACACAGGGCATCAGGAACTACACAAATCACTTGAGGGATTTCGGGCTACTAGACTACTACCAGGGAAGACTGCAGAAAATTTGATAATCTAGGAGCACCTGGCCACAAAATGGCCCAAAACTGCAGGGTAAAGGGGTGGGGGTGGGAACTTTAGCATCATACCATGTTTCTGGGGCACAGGCCATAGCATAGCACCGGTACATGGTGCCCATGCCATAGACCAGTTCCACAGCAGTCACAATCCAGCATGCTGGTGGTCACACAGCATCTATGTGACACGAACATATTGATTGACTTGCATAATGAGACTGTGCACTGCTGTCTCAGGAGAATACACTCCCTACAGAAAGGTGCATCCATTTGTGTACCATAATTTTGGTGGGTGGTGATACGGGAGCCCAGTGGCACTACTAAAGACTGCCACCCACTTCTATGACTTTTGTGTATGGGGTCCTTGATGTTTAAAGAGCCGAAGACACATCTGAGAAAACTGGACATTTTCCACAGTTCTAATTAAATTTCCCATTTTGGGTGCCAACCAGCGTAGCTTTAAGTGCCTACTGTGGTTATGTGTACTATTTCACTGCATTTGTCAAGTTTAAAGAGACCTCTCATGTGAGTCAGTGATTTGCCCTGCATCATTTTGAAGAGTTGATGTGCCTAGAATTATTACTCCAGTTCTGCAGCTTTTCCGCCTGCCTGGCTGCTAAAACGGGTACTCATTTTCCTCCTGCCCAGCTGCTAAAATAAGGGCTCGTTCACACAACGCTAAAAAGGAAAAATATAAATATGATTCAGAACAGCGCTACAGATTTCAGCTGCCATTTGGTACTGCAGAAGTGGCCATTGAGATCAGCTGTTATGGATGTCTTTCAGAACAGAGTTACAGCTGATCAGTGAAGAAGTATGTTATTTATGCATGGCAGGGTGATGGTGGCCACTACTGTATTAACATCCTTAAAAACTGACATCCTGAACCTGAAGTAATAAATGTCAGGCATCAATAAAGTAACAGTGATACAGAGTTCAGAGGACATAAACCACATAAGCAGTGGTACTTGCAATCAGCTGTCCAGATGCAGGACAAAATAAATAACATAAGGAGCCATGGCTACTGTATGGGGAACGACTTTTGTTAATAACCTGCCATACCACTGCGAGTTTATCCTGATTTAGATTCCTTTTTGCAACCCCCTTCCCCATGTCTAGGGGTATGCAGATAGAATAAAGGGCAGGGGAGCGTACAAACAACCAATATGCACTTACTTGACCTCTGGGCTGTCCTCTGAAGCACCGGACACCTCTCAGAGCCAGTCAGAGCTGCAATAAATTGGGGTTAGCCACAAAACAGTCTTCAAACACAGAGGTCCATTCAAATATAAAGCATAAAACAGGATAAACACTCATGAGCATATTCTTAAAGGGGACATAGTTGCAACAATCTCTGATCTGATCCTCACAAGTCCCTTTCAGATACACATATCCATTCTTCAGTCTCTAGCAGGCACTGCACTTTGTTTACAAGGGTGACAGTTGGTAATACTCCTGACTTGCTTTCAGTCTTGAGTAGACAGTCCAGTATTACTTTGAGGCTGCAAGCAACCCAGTGGGGCACACATTCTCACTCCTATTTGTAACTTCACCAGAAACACAGTATGTATTATGCCCCATAATTCAGGGACCTCCCAACTGTGCTGATTCTAAGTACTAATACACTCACAGATAAAGCTCAGCCCTTAAGATCCGGTACTTTACATTTTGCTCGGTCAAATATAACCTCAGCCCAATCCCTCTCAAGAAACTGGACCTACACCAGAATCTACAGTGGCAAGGAGAGACAGACATCCCCTGGGGGTCTGAGGCTGCCACAGGTACTGTCTGCCATCCTCTCCCAAGAACTGATCCCTGTCAGAAGAGGGTCCAAATACCAAATTACATTTTCTTTCACAAGCTATGTCCCCACTCTGGGGATCCAGTTGGAGTTCCCACCAATTTAGAAGGGCAAGGGAGGCAAACACCCCTGGGGTCTGAGGCTGCCACGGGTGTCACCTCCCACTCTCTCCCAAGAACTGACCCCATGGAAAGAGGGTCCCTGGCCAAATTCACCTCAAAGTACCATTCTTCACAACCCTCCTGCCTGATGGGGCACCACTGGGTACATCTCTCAGTTCAGAATAAAATACAGTTCACCTCAAAGGAAATATCCATTCTCCCAGTGTCCTCTTTCTCTAGCAAAGAAGAATTCCCTTCAGATTCTTCTCTCTTCTGTTCTGGGGTTTAGCCCCCACTGGGGCAACTGTTGATAGCCAACGCCACGATTCCCTGTCAAATTTACGTCTGTCTCACACCTCTGGAAAGTACAGTACTTCACAGTAGGGAGTACTGGCACTCCTTGCCAGCACTGCAGCTCCCTCCAGAATGATGCAATCTGCTTCAGCTCACCAGCTTCAGCAATTGGCCACTACCCTTGGAACACTGGCACAGCCTCCAAAGGAGTCAGGAGTTAACCCTTTCTGGTATGGATGCCCACAAAATAAGCTATGACTTCTTAGCAGTCCTAACTAAGGAGCTGGGCTCTTTAGGGGGGCTACATAAGTTTGCACCCCAGGTTTTCACTTAAGTTTATTGTTGCTATTTTATGGTGTGCTTACTCAAACCTCCTCACAGCTACTTGCTGCAGCATTCAGTTATAATGTGAACTACAACCACCAATCACGATTTATGGTGGCTCAGCACTTGGTATAAAAAGAGGAGTGTCAGCAGTAGGAGCTTGCCCCTGACAAAGACTCCTTCAATCAAAGCACTAGGGCACATACACACAGCTGTTTCTACAGTATGTGTTCTCACTGACAGCTCTTACAGCTGACGGCTGCAGAGGTGAGAGGAGGACTGTGCCGGTCACTGTACTCTGGTGTCAGTGAGTGCTGGACACCAGGGTGGAGGGGATGCAATGAGGTGTGATCTAAGCAGGTAGATCAGATAGGGGGGTGGGACTGTTCAAAGAGGGGACCACTGGACAACAAGGACATCTTTTAACAGAACTGGAGGAACAGATCAGTGGATGAGGGAGCCACTGACCACCAGGGAATGTAACACAAATGACTATACTGGTTAATCGGGGTGGGAGATCTACCAGACAATGTAACTTAAAGGAACTTACTGGGCAGTTGTGGTTATGAGGCAGCTCAGTACAGGAGCAGGTGGCTGTAGCACAGCCATCTTGCCTTTGGGAGTGCAGACTTAACACCCAGATAAGAGGTGGTTTTGGGGCGTGAACATGTTGTTCAGGGGCTGTTTACCACCACTGCAAACCTTTGAAAACACCACTGCGCTGGTATGCATGATGGAACCCACTCACTTGCATAGGTGTAGCAGTATTTTAGTTTCTAGGTGCTGCTGGGTTTGTGGGGCGCTCTGGGAGCCTCAGAATATGACCCTGCCCAGAGCATCAATACAATCCCAGGTTAGCACCAGCATGAACAACGTTCGTGCGGGCACTGACCTTTGAATATCAGGGCCCTAGTATGTTTCCAGGGCTGCATGATGCACGTCATCCTGTCTGCAGAGGGGACTGTATCTGTAGCTGGTGTGAGGAGGTTGCTGCAATGGACAGCCATGTTACTCATCTAGAATGGCAACTGGATGTACTGTGGGGACACACGGAGGAAGGCTGGCAGAGAGGGTGGAGACTATGGGGGTAGGTGGGAGACTAGGGTCAGGGACACTGGAAGGGATGCAGACCTGGTACACTGCCAGTACTCTGTAATGTACACCATCCTGCCTAATGAGGGCCGGGAGAATACACCTCGGACACTGCAGACTGGTTGATGCTCTCGAGAGGTACATTATCAGGCATGAGTGGCAGTTTAGTGAAACCATGTGGGGGCAAGGGAGTGAGCAGGAAGCTAAGAAAAATAGGGGAGTGTGGCTAGGGGCATGGGCACTAGGCCACAAGTTGGTGAATGACTGGCACAGGGAGGGCAGGGAGAAGGTGGCAGGGTCTGTGATCCCCAGTGGTAGAGAGGGGGATGGATTTGAATGGAGAAGTGGTGTAGAAGGCATGCTCTTAGGAGAGCTCCACTGCCAGTGGGCACCAGCAATAGGTATCAGCATCTGTTTGAGTAGGTTTTGGGGGGTCAACAGCTGATTGTGACTGGTGGTAGCAGTCCAGGCAGAAGAACACCCAACCTGACAAGGAAGGGGAAGGAAAAGGCTGGTTGGAGTGGCAAGAAAGTAATACCCACTAGTGACTCCACAGTTAGGGCAGTGGGTGAGATGGCTGTACCAGGATGGTAGCACAGGAGAGGTGGTTTGCCTGCCTAGAGAGCAAGATGAATGAGTCCTATCCACAGCCAAGCAACACAGCTGGGAGAGAGTTGACTGTCATCGTCCTTGTTTGTATGAACAATACATGGTGCAGAAGTCCTGAGGGCATAAGGAGATAATTCAAAGGATTAGGGATGTTCCCAAAAGGAAAGGTACCAGTCCTGAGATAAGAGGAATGTCAGCAGACCAATCGGCAGGCAATGCTTAGCTAAAGGTCTGTGCAAGATGGAGAGTTTCCTTTTTCTGGCTAGTGTCATTCAGTAGCTCTGTTCAGACAGGGTAGTTCCAAGGACTGGAGGGTAAGATTTGTCCTGGGTTCCGCCTGTTCAATATAAAATATCAGGGATTTAGTTAACCACTCTCTTTTTCCGATGAAGTAAAAGAGAGTGGTCGATCAGGTCGGATTATCTTGCTGGGGTCCACGAACACTGCCCTCGCGGAGGCAAATCCAGACTCAGTTGTTCTGTAGATAGTGTCGGTGAACCTAACTAAGGCAGTCTCAGTGCTGTATCCTCCTAAACCATGCTGATTAGTGGAAATCAAGTCATTTAGGGAGTCACTGATGATGACTTCCAGGTCTCTGTCCTCTGCCATAGTGCTCAGTTTAACCCCTCCCATCCTGTACTCTGTCCTGTTTTTTTTCCGCCTAGGTGAATAACTTTGCATTTGTTGGCTTTGAATTTCAACTGCCAAATCTAAGACCACCTCTATAGCCTTTGTAGATCCCTCTGCATCTCCCTGATCCCTTCATCGCTACCTACCCTACTGCAGAGATTTATTTCATCTGCAAAAAGACACAGCTTGCCCCAGATTCCCTCTCCACTGTCCCTGATGTACATATGCATTGATCCAAACTTTTTAATATATAAGTTTTAATATTATTGTATGTCTGCATGTGTCGTAAGTCTTTATGTAATCTTGTTGACTTCAGGTCATAGCTGAAAAAGAAATGTATATTCCAGTGTACCCACCTGCAATTTCAAATAAATTAAATGAAATGAGAACCTGAATACTGTGCTTAGTTCTGGAGTCCCCACCTAAGGGAAGAACGGGACAGGTTGGAGATGGTGCAGCATAGGGTGGACAAATGATTCAGGGTCGAAAGGGCAGATCTTACGAAGATCATCTCAAGGCACTGAACATGTACTGCTGGATACCAGGTTGGGGGGGTGATAGAGACCTTCAAGTTCTGAAGAGAATAAACAAGGTGAACTGCAGGGAACTATTTAGCAGGCATACAGAGTCAAGAACCTGAGGTCACGAGGAAAACTGTTGGGGAAGGTTTGAGAAGGATGTGAAGAAGTTCTATTTATGGAAAGAGTGGTGGAGCCATGGAACAGTCAGCCAGTGGGGGTGGTGGGTGTCAAGACTGTAAATGGTTTCAAACAGGCATAGGAAGGAGTGAATGGTTTGGTGGTTTCTCAGGTCAGTAGAAGTAGGAGTAGGGTGGGAAGCAGGAGGGTGGACTGAGAGAGATAAAACTTTGGACAGTAGATACTGGGGCAGATAGGGAACTCTGGGCAGAATAGATTGATCTTTGGTCTTTTCTTCCATCATTTGCAATGTTTCTAACTGGAGGGCCTTTTGGGCAAGAAACACCTGTATGTCTAAGATGAGCTGCACCCTGCCAGGAGGGGAGGGTGGGTACTGGCCAGGGAATGGACAGGGCAGTTAGGAGGAATTTAAACTAAAAACTGGGGAGGGGGCTAGTGCAAGGGTTCATCTGGGTAGCAGGCAAACCCTGGGGATCAACACGCCAAGGACATCACAGCAGGAGAGCAATGAGAGCAGCAAGAGGAGACCCACAGAGAGTGAGAAATCATAGATGGACAAATATTTTCACTTTCACGCAGGCTAATATGAGAAGCACATCCAGCAGGGGCAGAGCCAGCTACTGAACAGGGTAGACACATGGGAAAGAACGCTCTACTTAGCTGACAAAATAGAAGAAAAGGATTTCTAGCAGGATAGTGAACTTTAAACAGCATTTCTGAACTCCTTGCAACAAGCTGCACATTTTGGGACTAAACTTGCAGCAATGGGCATAAATATAATAGGTGGAAACAGTGAAGATGGAGCCCATCAGAAAACCTCCCAGGCTTGCAGGGAATGGAGAGCCACCAACCATGACTGCCAATGCAGATGCCTCTCAGTCATCAAATGTGGCTCTGCTAAAAGCGATCAAGCCATGAACGCAAAGCTTGAATTTCTAGTAGGAAACGCCACCCTGCTAGGGTACAAAGGTCTCTGGTGTCCAGCAGGAAGCTAATGCGGCTAATGACACTGCCGACAGAGCCCTCACCACTGCAAAAGGGCTCATAAAAGGACACATGGTGCTGAGGCATAGACTAGAACACTTAGAGAGCTTGCGAGGGCTGCAAATATAAGGATCATAGGCACGCTATAGGGTGCAGAAGGGGAAAACATTAGAGAGTTTCTTCAGACTTGACTGTGTGAACATCTGCAGCTGGACACTATCAAAGTAAAAAAAGCTTACCAAATTAGGCCAGCCCAGTGGTGCCAAGGGCTGACGCGCTGGACGCCACACCTCGCTCCACGCTGGTGACCCGGGTTTGGGAATGGACTCGGGTCGCATGGGGTCGACAGGGACAGAGAGGGATTGAGCAACCGTGGACTGCTCTCCTTCTCCGGGAAGGGGGCCAACAGTTGGTGCATTAGCGACCTCTGGACGGAGGCTGGGGTGTGCGCTGGAACTCCATGGAAGAGGGGTGAACTTGGCACGTGCCAGGAGGGAGCATGTGCAGATGTGCGCGCCCTCCTCCATTGGCGCCACCTGCATGCACCAGCCCACACCAAGCCAGAACAGTGGAAAACATGGTGCTCGGGTCATGGCGGCTTGATGGCCATCTGAGGGAACTGCGGGGGCACCACTGCCCAATACTGGATCCTGTGTTGGTGGGGGAGTGAGGGACCTCTGCCACCCCGCCATGGGGGCAAACCTGGAGGTACATGGCGACGGGGCTTCACTGGGGCCAGGGCAGGACCAGATGGCAGCCAGAGGTGGACGGATGCCAGGACGGGAACAGCAGATCGGAGGGCCACACAGGTAAAAAGGATTAAAGAAAAAAAAGCTACTAAATTACTCCCACGACCACCACACCATGGGAGAGGACCCCCAACTAGAATGGTGATGGCGATTCTCGGTGATGCAGGAGAGACAGATGAAGACTGATGGGTGTGGTTTAGTAGCTGTTGCTCCACACCAGTGCCTGAAAAACAGTCATTTATTGCTTTAAAATACTTATTTTACTGCTTCTTCTGTCAATCAACTACTGAAAGGGTAGAGCAAACTCTGAGGCACCAGCATGGGAAAACCAAAATGCAACACCAGCAACAGACTTTTTCCAACCCAAAACAGCAAAGCCATGAGATTGTGGGCCACCACTGAAGAACAGGCTGTGGGTGGCAGTGGCTGTAGTGCCAAACATGTGTTGCTGGGCACAGTGAATGTGACATTGGCACAGCTGGTCAAAATGGTGCAAGATCTGGATAAAAAGTTTTTGGTTTTTTTTTTAAACTTTAGTTTATTGTTTTATACAAACATACTGTTCCATTCATTAACATTTGACTTAACAGATGCCCATTTAGTACTACCAGGATGGCACCACTTCTCTTAATATACTCATAAATCCCATCAAATATTAAAAATACATCAGGGTATACCAAATATATAATAATATCAACTAAAGTCTTTTCGAATAAAGCTGCTTTAGTGAGCCCAGGAGCTGCAAGGAGATAAGAGAAATATTGTCCAGGTCCAGAGTCCATAATGACTTCCTGCTCAAGGGTCAAAATGTATCCACCATGCTAAACCAAAGTAAATACACATATAGTGCAAAGATTGATTGATAAGGCACTGATAAATTTATCGAGTTAGGCTTCCAGAACTAGTATCAGTGTTGGACTAAAAGGTACGTTTCATGTAGCAATAACAAGGTGCTTAATCTTACGTTTCATGTAGCAATAACAAGGTGCTTAATCTAACTACCTCATCAGCAATGCATATTTCAAAGGAAACATTTAATTTTTTAACATACGGCTGCAAGTGGACAAGATTCATTGCATCACTTTTTACAGAGCTCAAAAAACGGTCAATGGAAGGAGGGATGTTAAATCAGCCCAAGATAAACGAAAGTCAGTGTGACCTCTGGAAAAAGTACACAATGTCACATTAGGGCTTAAATGATTCCCCCTCCCCAAAACTTATTCATACAGTACCTTTTAAGCCATTAAATGCTCAGCTGTCAGTAAATCTGCCTCTGACTCTTCTTCTTGTAACACCGAGAGGGAGCATTTTTCTGACACCATTTCATGGTATCAGCTGGGTCAGAAAAATGTAGACTCTACTCCAGTGTACAATCCGTGGGCTGGAAAAACAACCTGCAAGATTCCAGCCTCCTGTAGGAGCTTTCTCGCCCATAGAAATTTTTGTGTTTTGTCTGGTGGCATATCCCAAATCTGGAAACATTCACATTTGCTGACCTTCATGCAGAAGTGTTTTCTTCAGCCTAGCCTGACCCAGTAGATGACCCCAGAGCCTGCACCATCCGTCACTATTACCACTGTCCTGGGTGTCTCGGATCTTCTGTTTGGCCCCAGGTGTAACTCTATAGGCCTTCTGAAATGTTGCACAATAGAGCCACCCACGCCTAACTGCTGCACCAACCAATCCTGGAGAAAGAATATGAGGTGGTCGCCGCGCCTCCGCCAGACACAGCAATCTTAGGTTTTGAGACCTGTTTGGTTTTCCAAGGTCTGTAGTCTAGACTTCAGATGGTTGTTTTCTTCTAGAACTGCCACAACTGCTCTCATAGCAGCGTCCGCTTTCTTAGTTGTTTCCACTGATGCCAAGGTAATGGATTCGATAGTAGACTCCACCGCTGCTACCTATTAGTAAGGGTATCAAACTTGTTCGACAGCTCAGCGACTGAAGCAATCAGGCAGTTAAGTTTAATTCCTAAGTTTTGCAGTGTCTCTCTTCAGATGATCCTTCTGTGTTCCTGCCTTCATGTTCATGATCTCAGGCCTGAGTCGCATGTGTGGTCGGTGCACCCGTTACATTTTTAGGTCTAGCTCCTTCTCCTGACCTTTTGTTTTTCTTAGGATTTCCATTACTCCCAGCCAACCTTCACACACAACACTGAAGTTCTCGAGATATATTTTCTGCATATTTACCACTCTAAAAGTTTAGTTTTATAGCTAATGATCAGAGCCTTATCAAAGTGTTACCATCTTGTTTGGGCTCAACAGCGCACCCCAATAGAAAGTTTGATGCTCTGACCCCAAGAGTGAATACCTAGAAATTGGATGGGTTAAGTGGAGCAATCTCTACAATGGATGAATGGTTCTGTGCTTAGATCTGTAGATGCCACCATCAAAGTAATCAAAGAACATGCCCTTCTCTGACATCAGTTGGGAGACCACTGAACACCAAACACAAGAATGGAACATCAGACTGGTCAGACTACCAGAACAGTCAGACGGTGAAGTACCACTTGGTTTTATAATAACAATGCTCCCCCAGATTCTAGGTCTATCGGAAGAGGATCCTTCCCTTCTCCTGGAAAAGCATACCGAATCACATCTAGGTGGGCTCTGTCAGGCAGAGCAAGACCGTGACCATCCTGATGGTATGCAGTGGTGTGGGGCAGGGACAAGATCTTATCAATTGCCAGTGCAGATGAGGCCATCAGTGCCACTGCAGGGTACAGGGTCTTAACCGCCATGGACACCAAATCAGGATATTTCCAGAACGCAGCTACTCAACATGGATGTATCAAAAGTCCTTTGATGGTGTGTGACAACAGCTGCATGAGTTGGGTATCCAGCACATGTTGATAGTCCCAGCTCAGCTGAAAATATGCTACGGCAGTAAAATCTATGTGCACACTGATCCACAAGCAGCTGGCAAGCTTGTGGTCCACATTCAGAGAGAGTTTATGGCTACAAAAGATCACCAAGCTTCAGACTCAGAAGACAACTGAAGAGGCACACATTGCCAGGTGAGAGAGGATGGGAGGGGCCGGTTATTGTGATGATGCCACAGGGACTTTTATTATTTCATGAACATCTGCAACCTAGGTTAAGGATGTCATTTTGTTGTTCTTTCTTTTTTCATTTGTGTTTATAAAATTTTACAGGCAAAAGTTACAAACATTTTCCCCACAGGAGGATAGCAGCGTAGCATTTCACATTCACATAAGGAACGCTTACAAAGAATTATTGAAGGGCACCTCCTCATTAGTTACAGCACAGGGGATAACGCTGTAGCCATTAGGCTCACTATTACATCATTATTCCCAAATGCTTGCAGCCAAGGAAATAAAGGGTAATCTGCATCAGATATATCAACAATTATTCTGTTACCATGTTGACACCTAGCCCTAATGATTCCCCCAATGCAACAAGATAAAAATATTTCAGAGCAATTTCCCCAACTTCCAAGAAAAACCTTTTTTTTAAATTAAAAAACATGTACAACTTCAAAACCCTGCAATTCTACAAAAGCTACTTAAAACATCTAGCACTGCAACCCACAGTTTCAGAAACAGGTATTTATTAAGGTAGCTCAACCAAGTCTATTGTGTCGCAACGCAGGGAACAATTTTATCAAACCTGCAAAGAAAAACAGATCATTCAGTACATATAGACAAAAAAACAGGATAGTCTGCAATTATCTATTAAGTCCGCATAAAAGTTTAGGCTACCTGATAAACTCAACTTTTTGCTTCAGTTCTTGGCTATGACTCGCCATGTGGTCTAGGCTGCACGAGTGTTCAATAGTTCGAGGTGCAGTCAGTGATGAGTATGAGGGTGGGAAACTGCCATATTAAGGTTAAATACCGAAGCTTGTACCAACCCCAACTTAGAAATAGTACTCCGAGTCACTGGTAAAGAATACAGAATAAACAAGCAATATGCATAAAAAGTCTCACTTTTAAGAGTCCAGTAATAACATAATGGTTACTGAGTTCACTTTCCATCAGAGGACACTTCTCTTTCTGCTCCCACTGCTAGTTCATTTTCTACTTGATGGATCAGCTTGTCAGCCTCTTCAGGGTTGTTAACCAGGTATTGGTGACCATTCCAAACCATGCTGAACTTCACTGGCAATAGTGACTGATGCTGCATCTTTAACTGCCTTAGCCTCTGACTCCATCAAGGCTTTACGCCTTTGGTGAGTGCTGTAAGATAGATCTGGAAACATGAGCAGCATGTCATCACCATATTTAAATGTCCTGTGCCTCCTGCTGCCATGAGGACTCTGTCCTAGTTTCCAATGCCAGTACACATCACCACAAAGGTGCAGGCGCAGTGGTGTCTGTTGCTGCGCAGTTGAGGGGGACACTCAAAGGGATAGTGGGGTTCTCTTCAGGAAGTCCTAGAACTGTAGGCTGCAAATTTCTGCAAAGGTTAAACAGTTCTCCCTGTCTGCTGTTTCCATAAGCCCCACTATCTGCAGGTTCCTCTCCCTCGGCTGATTCTTGACTGTCTCCAGGTGTTCGCTTAGTAAGGAGTTGTCTTTCAGGATTTTGGCTGTACATCAGCTGACTTCAAGAATGAAGTCTCTGACCTTTGGACTGATTGCTCGCATGCATCCATGCGAGATTCCAGTACTGAGACCCTGGGAGTCAAGCAGTCAAATTTATGGTCAAAGTCCTGGATCATCTTTACCAGTTGGTGAAAGGCTGTTGGTATCATAGTGAGGGTAGCTTCCCTCATCAGTAGTTCTGCAGGCTCTGTGACTTTGCCATTCTGCGCAGGCCTCCCCTCACGCTGCTGTCCCTTAGGAGCAAAAAAGTCAGCTGCTGGCTCGTTGGCTCTGCGTGACTTGCTCATTACAGTCAAACTTCACTCACTGACCAAATGGGAGTCTAGTTTTGCAAATTGGTGAGTAAAAATATGGATGTTAAAGTTTTAATCAAGGTTTTTCCCATGAGTTCGAGACCTGTGCTGCTTCCTCATTGGCTGCTCAGCAGCACCCCCCCCCAAATTTTGTTGTTCCATATGTAAAAGTGTACTTTACTTGATTAGAGTCTGCTTGGTGTTGTACTATGCCTGTCAGTTGAAAGATGGCAGTACCGTAATCCTAGCAAACTTATAACGTATAAGGAGCCCTTATTATTAGCTGAAAACAGAAAGTTTGATTACTTTGTTATGGTATCATGGTGACATAAAGAGGTCGTTAACCCTCTTCTACATATTAACAATACCATAACAACGCGATCCACAAGGTGCATGCTCAGACCAATGGCCGGACTGGTGAGAGCTCTCACAAGAGGGAGCAGCGGAGCAACGGAAAAAAGTAAGCTAAACTTTGTTTTAACTGGCGATTGTGTTTACCCTATCATGGGGCTTCTGACTGATGGCCACGGCAGTGGGAGCTAAGCCAGAGCATCACGAACGGGGAAAAAGTTACCAAGCCCATAACATATAATAAAGATAATGTATGGGTTTTGGTTAATAATAAAGAGAACACTTCGAGGTTGCCAGGACATCTGTAAACCCTTAAGCTTCACCCTCAAGGTTTACAATGTCCTGGCAGCCTCTCGAAGTGTCTACTGCTTTGTTATTTAATCAAAACCATACATTACCCTCTATGTTAAGATGACAGTCGATGTGTCTGGCCATTCAGAAGAACTGTTTTTTCCCGCTACTGCTGTTTTCTAATGAGCTGCGATCGTTGAAAATTAGTGTGAATACCTCAAGAGAAATGTATTCTGGTAAATCTTCAGTGGGACTTAGGATAATTCAATCTATCATTAAATCTATCATTAACAATGCATATAATATTACACAAATGTTATAATTGTGAGTTTTGTTGAACTGTTCAGATCAGCTGTTGAAATCAAAATACTTCCATGTTAAAACAGTTTACTGATATACTCCCGCTTGTTTAAAAGTTATAAAATAGAAAAGAGTTTAATCAGCTCAGTCAAATTTCCTAATGGCCATTGTATTTCAGAGATCTTTTAATCCCAGAAGGTTGAGTGAGTTACTTTTATTTCCACAAACATTTCCCACTGCTTTATAACCTGGGTTACATTAAGGTGAGCTGATGATTGGTCAAACACCCACAGGTGCCTATGGATTAAAATGAATCCACAGTTACATGACCTAGACTACTTCCAGCAATCAAGTGTTGTGATTATCTCAATAAAAACATATCCATACTCCCACAGCTTCCTGAAGTATATGAGTAGAGTCTTGTTTATTTATATTGTAATGACCAATGTTCAAAAGATAGGAAAGCAAAGTAACACAGCCTCTTTCTTAAAGTAATCAATGAGTGTAAGAACATGTTATAACATCTGTTTTACTTGCTTTTACCATGCATGAGAATACATTATTTTCATGAGTTGCAAGCACTGCATCATGGATATGTGAGCTACTGTTTGAAGTTTATTTCTCAGGGAATGACTGAGCTATTGCATAACCTAGGGTCAGTGCAGTTGTTGTGTGCATGTTCTGTTTTACTTAATTTACATGTGAGCATTAGCACTAATTGCCCAGTTACCAAAAATAAATGTATCTACAATACTTTTGTACTTTACAGAAATATCTAAGTTAACCATAAGGGGCCGGATTCTAGAAGGGTGGCGCAAGTTGCCGCCGAACGAAACTTGCGCCACCCGCACCTGTGACATTGACCCTGCACCCTATTCTAGTGGGGCAGGGTCATCGCAGCTAAGTCCTGCGACTTGTGGCATGCGGCCAGGTACACTGAACTGCAGGCGCACCTGGCGAGCATGTTGCATGCTGTAACAGCAGGGCAGCATGGTCAACCCCCACTCATGCCACGACCCCTGAAGTCGCCAGCCACAAATGCAGCAGATACCCAGGTAACCCTGTTAGTCTAGTGCCCCCTCCCATCACTGTCATGCAGAAGCATACCTATTACCTGGTAGTCTAGTGGCCCCCCGAACTGTAAATGTTAAATATAGTGATCCCCGTATCCCTGGTAGTCTAGCGGCCCCCCAAACTGTACATTAATAATCATAGTGATCCCTGTATCCCTGGTAGTCTAGCAGCCCGTCTGAACTGTACATTAATAATCATAGTGATCTCCGTATCCCTGGTAGGCTAGTGCCCCTTCCAAACTGTACATTAATAATCATAGTGATCCCGGTATCCCTGGTAGTCTAGCAGCCTCCACCCCGAACTGTACATTCATAATCATAGTGAGCCCCATATCCCTGATAGTCTAGCGGCTCCCCGATCACCATAAAATATATACTGTACAACCATTCCATGGTAGACAAGTGGCCCCCACCACCCTGCCCACACAGCCCGTGCTAGCCACCCATTCCCTACTCGCCTCAGCCAGCGACTGGCACAGCTCACCTTCTCCACCCAGTCGTGATCGAGTTGCGTATCAGCGCACCGTGCCACGCGCAGCCAGTTATTAGCTGTCCCAGCGCGCTTTTCATGCGCCTGATACTGAACCCAGCCCATGGGCTGGGCTGTGGTGGTGGAGGTCTGTGCCAGTCACTGGCTGGGGACAGGTGGGGGTGCGATGGTCTGGCACAGCTGGGTGGGGGGGCCACTTGACTACCAGGGAATGGGTATACAGTATATATTGTATGGTGAACGGGGGGGCAGCTAGACTACCAGGGATACAGGGCTCACTATGATTATTAATGTAAAGTTCGGGGGAGCTGCTAGACTACCAGGGATATGGGGCTCACTATGATTATTAACGTACAGTTCGGCGGGGCCGCTAGACTACCAGGGTTGGCTTTTTGCCGCATATGTGGACAGCGACTTGTGGTTTAGGGCACGGGTGGGGGGATGGCAGCATGTTGGCATGTCTGCAGGTGGGTCTACAGGAGCCCCAGGAGGGGGCAGCTGTAGGTTACACCAGCTAAATGCCAGTTCTCCTCCGGGGTTCTTGCAGAATCCCGATGTGGAGACTCCGTGGCTGCCCTTCTAGAATGGGGCACAACTTCTGCCGTAAACCCCCTAGCGCATGTCACAGGGGGTTTATGCGGCATAACTGCCATTCAGCGCAAGTGTGTCACAGGCCACTTTGTAGAATCGCGGATGTCGCAACTGCTGGGGTAAGTTGCTACATGCACCATTCTACTTGGTGCAACTGCTGTTACGCCAGGTGTAACCCTTCTAGAATCTGGCCCAAAATGTTTATCCTCAGTTTACATGTGGAACTACTTTTTCAGATGGAAGGATGCACAATAAAATTGTCTTTTCAACCATAAAATCACCCTTTCTTAGCATTATTTGTGCCCTTCATGCTACAGTACCCATGATATAAGCACAATTACCCACTCCAGGGTGTGGGGTTACAGGTATTTAATCCATGTCTGGGGTGCTGTGAGGACACTTGGCCTTGGCCTTGTGCCTCACAATGCACCCCAGGCATGGATTAAATGCCTATCACCCCACACCCTGTCGTGAGTTACTGTTAACAAATATGTGTAATATGATATTTTAGACATGATTACTTGTATTTAAGATATCAAATATAATAACATATAAGTTTAAAAAATAGAAACACATCCAGAAAAATTGGGTATCTTGCAGTTCTGATGCAATTCGAATGCCATGACTTAGTGGCACTCACAGAAACCTGAAGAGGGTAGAAAATTATTAGGACACCTGAATAGAGGGCTGCAGGATATTCCGAAGAGACACAGATCTCACAAAAAGGAGTTGGGGTGGCTCGCCTCATCAGGGAGGGAGGGAGATTTATGGAGGTTAAGGAGGGCATCAGGAGGGAAAACAGTGCCAGAGAGTCCACCTGGATTGAGATGGGGAAAAGGGGCGCAAAACAGTTAGTTACCTTGGGTGTGTGCTCCAGGCCTCCATACAGTTCAGTAGAGCATGATATCTATCTGGTTGTGGAAATTAAGAGATCAACCAAATCAGTAGCAGCAGTGATTCTAGAGGCCTTCAGTCTCTTGCCATAGACTGTCATCTTGTAAAGGCTTCTGAGAGGGCTGAGACTAGGTTTCTGCCAAGGACTGCTTCCTACATCATCATGTCCAACAAGGGACTCCTAAAGTTGCCCCTGAATTTGCCACCTTTGAGCTTCAGAATGCATCCCATCATTCTGATAGCGCACACCAGATCAAACATGTCTGTATGTTTGACCTTGTCGATACCCTTCAGTGTACGGAAGACTAAGATCACGCCGCCCCTAGCCTTCACAAACATAACGCTTCAGCTACTGATGAAGCCATTTAACAGAGATGGCTGCATGGGCATCAGTTCATCCCCATTATCAGGAGAAGCTGTCTTCGTAAACAAACGGATGACAATTTCAATCGCGGTTGGTAGAGCTTTATTATAGATGTTTAAAAACTGCATAATGCTGTATTATATCCCTGAAAGAGAATAAATGTTATAATCAACAAAAACCTGTACTGAAAAATCACCACTTGAAATACGGAAAAAAAACTCATTCGCAGTGTTGAAAAAACATCTTTCCTGCCATTTTCCTTAACACAATACACGGCATTATGGTGTGGGTTTGTCAGAACCACTGAAGTTATGGATTATGGGCCGGATTCTAGAAGGGTGATGCAAGTTGCTGCCGAACACAACTTGCGCCACCCGCACCTGCGACATTGACCCTGTGCCCTGTTCTAGTAGGGGCAGGGTCATCGCAGCTAAGTCCTGTGACTTGAGACATGCGTCCAGGTACGCTGAACTGTGGGCGTACCTGGTGAGCATGTTGCAAGCTGCAACAGCAGGGCAGCGTGGTCAACTCCCCACCCATGCCCCGACCCTTAGTTGCCAGCTACAAATGCAGCAGATACCCAGGTAGCCCTGGTAGTCTAGTGCCCCCCAACACTGTCATACAGAAGCATACCTCCCCTGGTAGTCTAGTGGCCGTTTCCGAACTGTAAAATAATAAATAAAGTGATCCCCATATCCCTAGTAGTCTAGCAGACCCCGAACTATAAAATAATAATTACAGTGATCCCGTATCCCTGGTAGTCTAAGCGGCCCCGCCAGTCAACATAACATATAGTACACCCATTCTCTGGTAGTCAAATGGCCTCCCCACCCAACTGTGCCAGCCACCCAGCACCCCCACCTCTCCACCACCACAGCCAGCCATCGACTGAGTCCAATATCAAGCGCATACTGAGAAGACACGCTCAGATACTAATATCTTAGAAGAGCGCTCAGACATTAATATCTGAGCGCATCTTTACAATCTGCGTTGATACTGGACTCCAGTCGGCAGCTGACCATGGTGGTGAGAGGTGGCTGTGTCCAATCGCCAGCTGGGGATGGGTGGGGGTGCTGGGTGGGCTGGCATGGCTGGGTGGGGGGCCACTTGACTACCAGGGGATGGGTGTAAAATATGTTATGTTGATCGGGGGGCCGCTAGACTACCAGGAATACGAGGATCACTGTAATTATTATTTTATAGTTCGGGGGGACCGCTAGACTACCAGGGAGATGGGGATCACTGTAATTATTATTTTACAGTTCGGGGGGCCACTAGACTACCAGGGCTGGCTTTTTGCCACATATGCAGCCAGCGACTCGCAGTTCAGGGCACAGGTGGGGGGCGGCAGCATTTTGACATGTCTGCAGGTGGGTCTACAGGATCCCCAGTGGGCGACCGTAGGTTACACCAGCTAAATGCTGGTGTAACTTATGATGCCGATTCTCCTCCGGGGTTCTTGTTGAATCGATGTGGGGACTTTGTGGCTGCCTTTCTAGAATGGGGCACAACTGCTGCCATAAACCCCCTAGCACCATGTCGCAGGGTGTTTATGCAGCGTAACTGCTGTTCGGCACAGAATCGCGCATGTCGCAACTGCTGGGGTAAGTTGCTACATGCGCCATTCTACTTGGCACAACTGCTGTTACGCCAGGCGTAACCCTTCTAGAATCTGGCCCTATGGTTGTAGTTTAGAACTTTTGAAAAAGTTATAGGGTTCTAATCTTTTTCAAAACTTGAACCCTATTTTAAAAGTTTATTGCTTATGTTCAAGGGTCTGTTATGGATAGAAGAGTGTTGCCTTGTGTGTTCTAAGAATGTGGGAACTTCAAATAGAATCTGAGTAGTTCTTGCATTTTAAAAATGTAAGAGGCACCGCTCTTACAGCCCTCGAACATAAGAAATAAACTTATTATAGATCATCATTCAATTGTCATAATTATCCCCTGGGTTTGTAATATGCTAATTTATGCTGATTCTACCATGTTTTTGATGGTTCAGCTCAGTCAGCATGTTGTCTGCAAATCGGAAATGTGCTCTGGCTCCCATGTCCATGGCAACCAGACAGCTCATTTTTTGAAAAGCCATGAAGCGTAGACCGAATGAAGCACTAGTGAAAGCCAGCAATCAAGTTGCACGTGAAGTACTCCTATGGTTATAAGAGTGCTTGATGCAATTACTAATCCTCTGATCTGATTGGACACTGCACTATCAGTGATCTATAATATAAATTGGGTTGCAAACAGAGAAGATAATAGTGAAATACATGCCATGAAACTGTGGAAACAAAACAAATAAAATCTGTTCATCATGGCGGTCCCTGTGGTGTACAGGTTGATGTGCTCACGCCTTACTTCTCACCATGCCAAAACCCAAGTTCAGGAACAAGTTTGGGTTGCTGGGTGTCGGCAGAGGAGGGAGAAGATTAGTGTCTGACAGACTGCTGTCCTCTCCCAGGGTTGGGACTCTGCTGTGTCGCTCCTTAGCTGCCATCTGATGGATGCAGGGTGGCAATACTGGAATCTACAGCAGTGTAGGAGTAGGGCCACAGATACATAGCATGTGTGCATGGAGACACACACGTGTTTATGCCCACCACAGCACTGGAGAGAAAAGCAGCCAAAAATGACAGTCTCGGGATCAAAGAAACCCTGCCTGCCTTCGTCCTGCTCTGTTGCCGGTTCGCTGGACCCCCAACCTGGACACAGGATCACCAGGCGAGGCAGGATGGCCCATCCCTTTCCAGCCCTGCCACAGAGGGCAATCTGTGGGGAATTGGGTTCTGGTGGAACTGGAGAGACGGCAGCCAGGTGAGAGAAACAGGGACAGGGCTGACAGCCACGAGATGCGCAGGAGGATAAAAAAAATCAATATGGACAAAAAAAGAAAAAAATCTGTTCATCATAAAGGAAAAGAGAGATTATCACATGTGACTTTGACATGACTATAGCTAGGTTTATCTGTGGTTTCTTCCTGTTAGCTAAAGCCAGCCACTTACAGGGGCTGCTCACCAACTCGTACATTAAATGTTTTCCTGCTGCAGCTGCATTAGATTTCCTGAGTGCAAAAAAAAGATATCTACATTTATTTATTTTCCTGAAGATAAATGCTGGATATCTATTGACATCATCCAGCTATACAAATCCGAGATCTACGCCTGGAGTGCGCTACAAATCCTCCTTCTCCTCTTCTGATCTCACTTCTATAGGTCCTTAAAGGAAAGCTAGCATTACTGGAAGCTCCCCAGCCCCTCAAAGCTTTACCATAGAAAAAAAAAAGTCTGCATTTTTACTTACTGTATTTTACTTTTGAAAAGTCCGGTATTCCAAAACATGGTGGATGCTGCGCTTTACCATCTCATCTGAAAGTGTGGTGCCGCACCGCTCGCCTCAATACAAATGTATGCAGAGGAGAAGAAAGATGGGTCTGTTATAATTACAGGATGGTGAGGTGAAGTTAAAAAGGCTTCTAGCAGCAAATGGATGTACACCAAGGTCAAAATGGCTTTCATGTAAATAACAGTAACACCAACCTTGATCCCAAATTGGGTAGAGTCTGTTGCAGGTATCTGCAGAGGAAATACACTCCGTCTCATATGTATTTAAAAGTATATCATTCCACGTGCTGGACAGGCTGGAATACTGAATTTTCAGATAAGACTACACACTAGCCCCATCTAGAGGACAAACTGGAAACTATACATAGGACCTAAATTAATGCTGGTAAAAGTTGCAAAGCAAGATTCTGCTTTTTTGGGTTGCCTTCTCACTCAGGTATCTACTACTACTTGCAGAACAGATCACTTGTACATAAACTTATAGACAACGCCGGCGCTACTGGTGCCATAGTGTAGCAGGATTGTTTCAGTTTTTTTATGAAAACCTGCATTTTGTAAGTCAGGTTCTGTGGGAAACGTATTTGGGAAATGGACCTTTCCACGTGGTGGAATATAACTCTATGAAAGAATGGCTGTATTAATCATGCTAGTACAACTCAAAGATAGCTAAGATGGTGGAGGAGTTCAGATATGCCCAGAGGAAACCACAGTTTATGTGGGGTGAAGCATAACTGTTTCTAAAGTAATGAATCGTGACTCTCACCCTGTCAAATATCAACCACTAACTAATAGTGAAACTGGTGACAGCTATAATCAGCTGCACCTTGACGGATGATTAGTTCTAGTTATCCTAATAAGTTTTTTTTTTCATATATAGAGATCTTGGGGTAGGGTAAGGGGTCAGCAGTATAGAATTCCTTCCTCTTTACAAACATGCTCTGTACGTCAAAATTTTAATTCTTTACTGGCTCACTCCTTATTGGACTAGCTCATGTAGTGGTCTCCTGCCACAGAAACTCCACCACTGTTGCCCTGGATGGGGGGAGGATCAGAACAGCTTGGTATATTCCCCTCCCTGGGCCAAGAGGATGCCAGAACACATTCTCCTCCTTTAGAAGTTACAGTTAAATTTAATTTGGGCCCAAGCCAATATAAGACTGTTTTAGATGTGGTACACTATTTGGAATGGTTTCCCTTATTTGTCTTCTTTCTCTTTCCCACGGGGTAATACAATATCAACCAATGAAATCTTTTAACAATGTTTTCTTGTAGAAACCACCACGAGTGATATACCTACTATATTCCTGATCTATAATGTCAGTGGACTCACTCATCCAGTTAAAAGGAGCACATATGGCTTATTTAAGGAAATCTGTGGCAGACTACTTATTATTACACAAATCCACCTATCAGATGTGGAACATCAGAAATAGCTAAGTTTTATTTATTTGTGATTCAGAAAAGACCTTTGTGCGCAAGCTCTTTTACAAAGGTTCCACGTCATAGATTGCAAAACAAAGTACAATAGGAGAAAGCAAAGGTACATCACAATGAACGATACAGCTTGAATTCAGAACTTACAGAATAACTCAAAACATTGGTACAAGTTAAATAATAAGAAAAACACTTTACGGGGGGGGGGGGAGATAAGCAGTCACAAAGTGCCTTGTCAGTAGTTCAGAGGGACGGGGATAGCGGGCAGTGTGGTGAAGAAAGGAGGTATGAGAGAGAGGTATGTACTGCGGTGGAGAAGGGTGGGGGAAGAAGGGCGATAAGGTATAGGGAGAAATGGTGGGGTGAGGGGAGGATGAGCAGAGAGGACATGCTAGAGTAAAATGGTGGGGTGTGAGGGGCATGGTCAGGCAACCTGCATTAGTAGTGACTGTTAGGGAAACTCACAGGACTGTGAGTTGGGGAAGGGGGGTGGTGAGTGCTGAAGGAGGATGGCACAAACTGATTGCTGAGGCAAGTCATGAGAAGGGACAGAGAGAGGGAGGGGGTAACTGAGGCCTGCCTAGTGCTTGTTGGAGGGCAGAGAGAGCAGGTGTGGCTGGACTCAGGGGCAGGTGCCCTTAGAGAGTGTTATTAGGTGCTGTTTGGGGTCAGTTATGAATTGTGCCAGACAACTGGTGGCCAAGAGGTGCTCAGGGAGTTCATTCATCAATAGGGGGGCCCAGTAGGCAAATGCATGTTGCCCAAGTGAGGTGCGACAGAAGGGGAGAGCCAAGGCCCCTCTAGTCCTCCCTCTGGTGACCTGTAACGAGTTTGCCTCCTTGATCAAATTGCCTACACAAGGTGGTGTTTTCCCCAATAGAGCCTTCTTCCCTAGGATGCAAGTCTGGAATTTGACCCGGTTTCTTAATGACAGTCAATTTGCACGTTTGTACAGAGTACAGGTGTGAGTGCCACGCTCAACATACAGGGTGAGTCTGCAAGCTTTGTTGAGCGCAGTCTGAAGCCTCAAGTGCTGTATCCGTTGCCGCCCCATAGACCACTAGTCCATAGTCAACAGTAGATATAATTGAACTGTGGACTGATAGGTGGAGGGTCCCTGGAGAGAGGTACTGCCTGTGCCTGTACAGGACACCAATCTTGGTACTGACTGTCTTGACCAGAGAGTCAATATGGTGTGGAAATGTGAGGGTATCATCTATTATGCCCCCCCCCCAGATACTTGAACAAGTGAACTTTTTCCAGCGGCTCTCTGCATGAGCTGGAGATGATGGGGGCGTAGTGCTTATTTTTGTTGTGGGGGCTGGACATAAGCATGGCCTTGGTCTTCCTGTAGTTTAGAAGCAACTACAGAACCAGTCCTCGAGTTTGGAGGAGTTCTGCAGCTCAGGTTGTAGGGCAGCCTGAGACATGCTGCTGCTCAGAAGCACAGCATAATCTGCATATAGAATGAGTTTGGTGTTGCATGTGTGGGAAGGTCATTTAAGAAGAGGCTGAAGAGCAGGAGACCCAGTATTGATCCCTGTGGTACCCTAATGATAAATCTCTTACGCTGGATACTGTTTGCCCAATTCTGACACATTGATTTCTCCGTATCAGGTAGTCTTGGAACCAGCAAAGGGCATTGGGCGCCACACCCGTGTTTCGCAGTTGGGTCAGTAACAGGGGGTGGCTGACTGTATCAAAAGCTTTGGTGAGGTCAATAAAGACAGACCCCACCAGTTTGCCTTCTTCCAGGGCCTTATGTGCATACAGTAGTTCATGTAGTCCAGCAGGGCAGTGGTGGTACTGTGATTTTGTATGAAGTCATGCTGGTTGGGGCATAGTAGATTATACTTATTGAGGTAGTCGATGAATTGGCCCAACACAATCTTTTCCAGTGCCTTGCCAGGGGGAGAGGATTGAGATAGGTCTGTAGTTGACTACCAGAAACTTATCACCTCCTTTATGCACTGGCGTAACAAACGCCTGCTTCCAAACTGCCAGGAATTAGGCCAGGAACTTATTGTACAGCGTGGTAAAGGGCACTATAAGAATGTTCAGGGTGAGGGACAGAAGTTTCATGTCTATCCCGTCACTGCCCTGTCTGGTGTTACCTAGTATTTTCTTGACCATAGTAAGGGCCTCCTTCACCGTCACCCTTTTAAAGAAGGTTGGGTGAGAACACTCGGTAGATACATTGTTGGAGTGGTTCAAATCAGGTTGAAAATAGGCAGGTGGTAGCACGGTGGTAAGATCGGTGAAGGCCTTATTGAAGGCTTCTGCAATAGCTAGAGGGTCTGTTATGGGGGGTGTTACTGATACTGTGCAGCTGAGGGTGCTTCTTGTCCTCCTTTCCAAGGATGCTTTTGATGTTATCCTAGAATCTTTTTCCATCATCCCAAGAATTCCAAAGCTGGGCCTTATGATAGTTGGCTTTGGCGAGCTGGATTAGCTTGGTGCAGTGGTTCCTGGCTGTTCTGTAGCACTGGTAGTCATGCTTGCTATCTGTGTTTCTGGCCGTCTCAAAGAGTATGTCCCTTTCTTTTAGGTGGGAGAGGAGCTCTCCATCAATCCAGCCACTTGCCTGCCCCCAAATTTTTCTTTTCATGAGCGGGACATAGATGTCACAGATGGAGCTAAAGCCCTTAATGAAGTAACTGAGGGCCTGATCAAGGGCAGGTGTCAGGTCAATAGGAGTCCAGTTGGTGTCCCATGATATTAGCAATGCAATAATCATGACGTAATTATAGCGAATGCAGTTCAGCGAGTGTCAAAATCGCTACTGCAGAATAACAGCGAGTCAACATATACAGTAAGCGACTTTGTCGCCATTCTTTAAATAAGATCGGCGAATTTAAAAAATAGCGAGTTTAAAAAACAGGCTCAGGGATTTTGGCTTTTTCACTCCATCCCAGACATTTGGACTTTGCATATGTGCTTTGTTTTTCTAGTGATTGCCAGTAATATCATACAAGTCCCTGGGGACTGTGCACAGATGGAGTCTAACAGAATATAGAGTATATGGATTCAGCTCTTGTCCAGGTGCGGTGTCAAAATGGCGAATTTAGGTTGGAAAAAAACCCACTATCAAATAGATTGTGGTGTAGATTTCATGTCCGTGGAACGTTATTCTTTATTGAAAAGCACACACCACATACCTTCGCTATGACTCATAAAACACCAATTTCAAACTTTGAACTGGAAATTATAAGCTAATCCACGCAAATAATCCTATTTGCTTTGTGTCAAATACTGTGATACTATTTTTTCCACTCGGATGTTCATATCTTTATATTTTCATTTTTGACAGCATCCGCCTGCCCTAGACACCAACTGCTCAATCTTTAACTCTGTCCGCCGCTGTTCTTCTTTAAAGCATTCTATCAGCTTCCAAATACTAGGGAGACAAGCACCTAGGCGACAGTTAACAACTCAGTGCCACCCTTCAACCACATTATTTGTGTGTGCAATACCTCGGCTTGTGGCTTCAAAACAATTCCACTGCTCTGGTGGGAATGCAGAGGTTCTACCAGCATGACTCCTTGGTCTCCCGAACCATGTTGACTCGTAGTAGTTAAGAAGCAGTGTCAACATCTCCTCATGTACTGAGAAAAACTCCCACTCACTCATCTCATCAGAGCAGGCAACAACATCCCCTGTTGGTACAAAAGCCAAGGATAGTATCATTCTAAGATGCAGTGCAAAATTAGGGTCTGCACTATACTTCTCCTGGATCTCAGGTTACTTTTGGATCCTCCTCCATAGTGCTTGAGCAAAATGGAAGAAGCAGCCTCATACCTCTGTATTAGGAAATGCAGCAGAGAATGATTCCATGCAGATCGCTCGAAATCCATTGTAACAGGGCATTATTGGGAAGTCTAGGAGAGAGTCCCGCGATAGGCTCAACGCCGTCACGTGGTGCAGGACCAACACGGCATTGTGAGCCGATAATGCCGTGTTGCTGTCCTGGGAAGCGCGTTCACGAGTCCAACACGGCATTATTTCTCATAATGCCGTGTTGGGCTCGGGAACGCGCAAGACCAACTACGGCATTATGAGAAATAATGCCTGTTGGAGTCGTGACAACTTCGAGCACAGCAACACAGCATTATTGGCTCCACAATGCCGTGTTGCTCCTACCTCACGTGAATGGCGTTAGCCTCTATCGCTGGCGCCGCCATAGAGCCTTCAGTACAATAAGAGTAAACTGTATGGAGATTGCCTCCGCTCTCCGCCGCCTTTTGCACTGTGATCGTCCCTAGTAGACATCGGCGCTTGTCCCTGTTACAAGGCATTAATCACCAGCAGCCTCGCGTCTACCAGTGATTAATGCCCGCTGGTGGTTGAACTCGGGCTTCCTCGCGCAACAACGCCTCAGCGGGCATTAATCCCCGGTAGACGCCTCCTCTGCCAGTGATTAATGCTTACTTATTGCAGAGGCAGGTGTTAAATCAGGGCACAATTCTTGCAGCTTGCTATACACCCATGGTAAGAGCTGCTTTTCCTTGCACACATCAGCACATATACTGCTGTAACAACACAGCCTGACCTGAGACAATGAACTGTGTACAGCTGATCGAATAACAACGGGCAGGACTTAAATGTCCCATCAAGCATCCAGTCATTACTGTCCTGTAACAGCTATAAATTGCTTGAGGTAGCAAAAATAACAAAACAGTCAGGCTCACTGCCACTATCATACAATAAAAAGGGTGCTCCGGATTTTGTTTATGTAAACTCAGGAGGAATAATCAACTCCTGAACTGTGGCAGGCGTTGCAGGACACCCTCTATCCACTTGTCTGATTCTCTGAACTGTCCGTTTGATCAAGAACAGCAGGCAGACGGCCAGCTAAGCTATCAGGAGCACTGCTGGGGCACTGAACAACCACCTGTGTGGTTGTTTCCACACTGTTTCGAGTGCGCTCCCTGATCTCTGCCATCAGTTTCCGTGCCCCAACATCACCAGCATCTGGGATGTGTGTATGTTCTTTAATAACAGCAGCAACTTGGCTGCCCATGGTGTGTAGTCTAGCCAAGCACTGAAATTTATGTGCATCAACACAACACCAGTATATTTTTTCATTTGTTTCCTTGTCTTTACGGTAGACATAGCCATGATTATAGTGCTAGAGGTCTACTTTTCTGGCTCTGAATCAGCTTGAACTCCATTGTGTAATCCAACTAGTCTACCAGAACAAGAACCAGAACTGAGCAATCAGAGGTGATATTTAAATAGCAGGACTGAGGGAGGAGCATATGCTGGGACCAGGAAGTAGTGAAATGATCAGAACCAAAGGAAAACAAGTACCAAATACAAAATACAGTGATCGCTTATATTTCGAAGTAGCTATACTTTGCAGCACCATTCTGTAGTGTTTCTATTTTGACACTCGCTAAGAAAACATCGCCAATTTATTCCCCGCCATTTAGCGCTTGCTATTTTTACATAGAACCGTCCAGTCATGCAGGGTAAGGGCTAATTTGAGGGCTCCAAGTTTACCCTTCCTCAAGACCCTGCTTTCAGTGAGGATGGGTGGGCTTTTGATAAATTTATTAGACCACAGGAAGGTGACTGGTGAGTGGTCACTT
The DNA here is from genome assembly GCA_016271365.2 of Neoceratodus forsteri. Lineage (NCBI taxonomy): Eukaryota > Metazoa > Chordata > Ceratodontiformes > Ceratodontidae > Neoceratodus > Neoceratodus forsteri. The sequence goes on along the minus strand of CM028132.1, from coordinate 370,786,923 downwards.
AGCTTGTCTGGAAGAACCTTGATCTCAGAGATCTGGGATGGTGAGCTTGCTAGGACCCAGTCAAGGAGGGTACTGTTTCCTGTCTTATAGTTCTGCCTGGTGGGGCAGGTGACAAGTTGTGTCAGGTTGGAGGTGGCTATCAGATCCCTGAAAAGGGCAGCCTCCTTTTCATCCCAGTTTATGTTAAAGTCCCCAGTAATGACAAGCTCCATCCCCTTTGGAAGGGTGCTAATAATGTCCATAATTGTGGGAAAGCTTGCTGTGGCTTTCATGGGGGGGGTAGGTAGATTGTGACAAGGATGAGAGTTCTGCCATTCTGACTGACCAGTGCCATTATCACTATTATCTCATGGTCCTCAGCCACCCTGGTTCCAGGGAGGACAGTGCACTGCAGAGAGTCCCTGGCATAGATGAGGCATCCCTCACTCTCTTGCCTATTCTATCAATCTCGTATGCTTGGAAGCCTTTGAGGGCAACTTCGCTATCTTTAATCCTACTGGTCAACCAGGTCTCCGTTAGGCATAGATGTCAGGGGTATGGAGGGCCATCCATGCCAGTAGTTGGTCAAATTTTGCAGTTAAACTGCAGATGTTCAGTAAGACTATTTTTAGGCCTGTAACCTTATGAACACCAGGGCCCATTGAAGTGAGCGGGTCTGGGCTCGAGTGAATGTTGCCAGAGATGAGCAGGAGCATAAAGATGACCTTTCTGGAAGAAAGGTTTATGCTAAATTTTGCTTGTTCCTTGGATTTAACCAGATCCACTACTCTTCCTATAAAGCTGGGAGGAGGAGAGAGGTGGCTATTCTGGTACTAAACAGGGTCCCTTTCACTGTTAAATCTGTCTACTTAGACAAAGATGGGTAGATACGTTATTTTGGTAGGTCTATATGAAAGCCAGCCCCTAACCATGGTTTCCATTTATGCACCTCCTGGAGCCAATTATGGTTTCTATTTACAACTTATGGCCCTCGTACATGAAAAAGGGGAGGGTTTAATATTATGCAGTGGGGACCTTAACCTGACTAACTCTACAGGTGGCCAGCACTTCCCAGATACCGAGGAGGGAATATCAGGTTGCCAAAAGAGTTAAAGCTCTTCTAACCGAGCTAGGTATGGTTGACGCCTGGAGACACATACATTTGTCAACTAAAGGGTATACGTCTTATTCGGCAGCCCATCAGATTTACTCCAGACTTGATCTTTTTCTAACTAATATCCAGAGAGCACTTGGATACCTTACATACATATACAACAGGTCCACTAGGAATATTGGATCATGCCCATCTTACTAAAATGTCACTTACAGACTAAAAGAAAATGTAATTCCTGGAGACTTAATATCTCCCTATCACAAGACCGGGAGATACGGAATCAAATAAAAATGTGTATGGAACAAGCAATCCAGGACAATCAAACCCTAGAAATATCATCAGGTATCCTATGGGATATGATTAAGGCAGTGGTCCAGGGAAAGTTAATTGCTATCACCACAGTAAGGAAAAAAGATCAATTAAAGAAACAACAGACCCTAGAAACAAGACTTCAAGAATTAGAGCTTTTACAGCAGCTCTACAATACTTCATTGAAAGTTTCAATGAAGCCTGTGACATCCACGCCCCTTTTAGGACACGTAGCATCAGGGGACTTGATAAGCCCTGGATCTCTTTTAACCTTCTGGCTCAAATGAAAGATCGTGACCACCTCTGGCATAGGGCCAGAACCTCTGGCCATACCTCTCAACTGTCCCTGACTTGCAGGGACGTCCCTGATTTTGCCTCAACATTTTCTGCTGTCCCTTGTAAAATTTGTGGTTTTGTGACAGAACAGTGGGGATTAAAAGCACAAAATAATTCAAACATTAAAGTTACAGACTTCTTGTTCTTCAGAAAATGCATCTTAACACAAATCCCCTTATTCTATCAGCTTTCTAAGTGAATAGTACCAGTTTTTAAGATGTGTCCCTAATTTTGGGTCTTTGTCCCTGATTATTTTAAGCCTTGTACCTGATTCATGAGGCAAGAGGTTGAGAGGTATGCCTCTGGCAGTCAATTTGACATACAGGCCTATAAGATGGCCAGAAACACATGTACTAAGGCTATCCGTGAGCACAACACGCGTTACTATAAGGACATCCTTGCCAAGACCTGGGCAGATGGGAATAAATTACGAACATACGAAATTTGCCAGCAGATAAAGGCCTAGAGGTCTATCAAGTCTGCTCAAATGTGCAGCTAGCACCCCTTATTCTGCAGCTTCCCCTCCCTTCCACCCTTCCCCTTCATTAACCCTCCCCCTTGTCCTGTCCCATCCTCGTTTGAAGCAGTCCACTGTTCTATTGCATACCACTTCAGCAGGTAATGCATTCCACCCAGCCACCACCCTCTCTGTAAAAAAGTGTCTCCTCATCTCCCTCCTGAACCTTCCTCGCTCCAGTCTCATATCATGGCCCCTGGTGGCCCTCCCCTCCCTTACTTTGAACAGCCCCTCTGTACCCGTCTTGTTTATTCCTTTCATGTATTTAAAGGTTTCAATCATGTCACCCCTGTCTCCTCTCCTCCAGTGAGTACATGTTCAACTCCTTCAACCTCCTCTCGTATAAGTCCCCCAGCCCCTTGATCATCTTTGTCGCTCAGCGCTGCACCCCCTCCAGTAACTTAATGTCTCTCTTCAGATACGGACGCCAGTACTGCACGCAGTACTCCAGGTGTGGTCTAACTAATGACCTATTAGTAAATACTGAGCAGAAGTACTCATTTAGTGCTTCCGCCTTATCGTACCCTGCTTCCACCCAACCCCCCTCCTTCCTAATCCTTACTATGTGGTCCTTACAGCTCCTTTTCTCCCTGATGTACTTAAAGAAGTCCTTCTCCCCTTCTTAATGCCTTGTGCCAGCCTGAGTTCTGTAGATGCTTTGGCTCCACTTACTGCCCTTGTCCTCCTTGATTCTGTCAAGTACTCCTCCTGTCCTCCCCCTCCCTGTTTTCTTGTACTTCCCTAAAGGCGCTCTTTTCCTCCTTACCTTTTCCATGACCTCCTTGCTCAACCAGATCGGTTTCTTGCCCTAGCCTTCTTGCTCTGGGCTTTGCAGCAGGTTTGGTTGCCTCCACTATCCCCAGCTTTATGACTCCACCTCTGGTTAGTGTCCATACTAGATTGAATTCTGGCCAGGTGCCCTTTTACCACTTCCCCATCCTCCCAAAGTCGGCCCTCCTGAAGTCCAGCACTATTGTGCCAGATTCCACTCCTTCCTTGCCCATATCCAATGTGAGCCATACTCGAGCGGTGGTCACTCTCTGACAGCGGTTCCTCCACTGTAAGTTCTCTCAAAGTCCCCATTTGCCAGCACAAGGTCAAGGTATTTCTAACCTGGTTGGTTCACTGACCATTTGCAGCAGGAAGCTGTCCTGGAAGGCATCCAGCAGTACCTGCTCCCTTCTGTTCCTGGTTGTTGGGGTGCTCCAGTCTACTCCTGGCATGTTGAGTCTCCCCACAATCACCACACTACCCTTCTACAGGTCCTCCTGTCTGTCCCGCTAGTTCCCTGTCTAACTCCTCCGTCTGAGATGGTGGCCTGTACACCACTCCCATTCTAAGAATCCTATTCTTGAAATCCTGGATTTGCATCCAAAGTGACTCCATACTACCTCCTCCCCTTCCTCCCTACACACTCAGTCCTTCCTTCACATATAATGCCACCCCCTCCTTTCCCAATCACTCTGTCCCTCACAAAATAATCTGTACCCTGGTGCGGATGAGGTCCCAATCATTGTATTGGTGGCCCAGGTTTCCATGATGACTGCAATGTCCACCTCCCTCTGCCATGAGAACCTGTAACTCTGCAGTTTTCCTCCCAAGGCTCCTAGCATTAAGGGTAACCACCTTCCACCCTCCCCCCATCCTGCCCTCCTTTCCTAGCATCACCAGCAGTACTTGCCATTTGTCCTTTGTCACTGTTATGGGGGGTGGCTCATATGGTTTCCCAGCCTGGGTCTCTGCATATCTCTTCCCCAACTGCCATCCCCACTCCCAGTTTAAATTCCCAACTTCCTCTATGTACTACTCCATCCTCTCTTTCAACACTTTCTTCCCTCCTCACTCAAGTGTAGTCTGTCCTTGGCATAGAGACTACTGTCCTCCCAGGTCCCTACCCCCCCACAGACCATACCCTTTGCACAACACAGGTTCTTAGCCATCCGTTAAATTCCTCTATTCTCAGCTTTCTTATTGTGCTTGCCTTTTGGCACAGGAAGCATCTCTGAAAAGTTACTGATCTTCCTGCCCCTCACATAGTGTGCTAGTTCCTCAGACCTCCTCTGGACTGTATCTACTGTCTTGTCAGCCAGGTTGTTTGTCCCAAGATGTATAATTAAATGAGGCTTGTCCCTACCCCTTCTAGTATGTTTCAGACAGACTGTCCCACCCTTTCCGCTGTCATTCCTGGCATGGCCTCCACCCAAATCGACTATGCCTCTCCCCTTGCTACCCCACCTAACTCCTCTTAGTATTGAGTCCCCCAGCACTAAGATTCCACCCTCTTACTCCCTGCTTGCTTCCATTCATCTCCTCTCATTTCCAGCTCCCTTCTTCTTCCTCCTGCACATTATTTCCCTTTACCCTGTTGCAATTCTCCCAGCAGAACCCCCTCCCCCGCTCCAGTTTGGTCCCGGCATTTATCAATTACTCCTCTAATTTCATCATTTCCTCCTCCACCTTCTTCCTCTCTAGCAAGTACTGACTATTTTCTGAAGGCCCTTCACAAATGCTCTGCCTCTCTCTTCACAGTAACCTGTTCTCCTTTCCACTCCATGACTTTTGCCACTTCTTCGCCTCCCCTCACAAGTCCCTATCTCCTTCCATTTGTCTTGTTTCCTGACCTGGTTTCCGGGCACTGTTCTTCCTGGCCTGGGCCCCTTTGTCTCTGCTTCCCTTCTGACCCTCCTCACCACTGTTGGCTTAAATCGCCTCCCCATCTCCCTTCTTCCTCCCTCCAGTACTGGGCTAAACCCACCCCAATCTGCCTTGCCTGTCTTAGTTCCTCCTGCAGACCTCAATCTCCTAAGTTTTTTATGTGGTTTGCACTAAACATCCTCCACACTCCAGGCAATTTTTAGAAAGATTGGTGCACACGATGTTGCAGCCTACCACTCTACCCATTGCTGTCGCTGTTCACCAGCGACCCCCACCCTTCCAGATGCAGGATACCAAACACCCCCAAGTCTCCCTCTCCCTCCTCTATCAGTGCAAAACATTTTCTTTATTTCCCTTACCTCCTTTGTTGCACACATTTAGATATATTGAGCAACTGCTTTTTATATTCCTATCCTTCCTATCCACACTCAAAAACAGACTTTAAGTAGCCATTGCACAACCTTCTTCAAACTCCTACTCCTCCTTTCCCCAATGCAATATCAATGCGAGAAGTAATAATGAAAGTCCTAGATTTGCATTTACTTCCTTCCACTGAGAGAGCAGTCACCTCTTCACTTGCTGCTGTTCCTTTCCTGGATGTCTGCTTTTGCTATGACAGGTGCATATCCTTTGCCTGTTTGAGGAAGTGATGTCAGAACCCCTGGTATAAAGGAAATAATGGACCAAGGGTAGGACCAGCCCAAGTCTTCCAGAAACAATCAGGTAGCTGAGGCCTCTGGTCAGACCATTAGCACCCTTCCCCCACTCTGCACTCAAACTTTGCAGCTAGTGAAGCCAGCAACAATGAATCACAATTCTACTCAAAGCCCCCAAAATAAGTTTGCTACCCAAAGAAACAGGACTCCAATTCAAACAGCTTCACCAACAACACATCAAAATAGGCTTGGAATTAGAAGATATATGTCTCCAATTCAAAGAAACAGACCCAGTTAAATCACACCAATTATGTTTTAAAACAGAAGAAATAGGTCTCTACAAATGCAGCCTGCCCCACAGTGAATCAAACAAATGAGCCCACTTATAGCTACCAAAACAGGTTTCAAAATTCCAACAGCCCCAAACAATACCCTGCTAGCCCCTTAGTAGTAAGAAAGAAAAGAAATAAGCTTCTACCAAGTAGAATCCACAAGAAACAATGTAAAACAACAAGAAGCTACTGTACTGTAGATCTGATCTTGTCCCCCTTCTGGTTCCTTCTGAGAAGCCAAAGCACTGAGTTCCAAACTCTGTGATTTCCCTTGTGCTGCTTTCAAAAATCAGACAGTTCCAAACTCTGTGATTTCCCTTGTGCTGCTTTCAAAATCAGAGTTCCAAACTCTTTGACTTCCCATGTGCTGCTTTCAAAATCAAACAGTTCCAAACTCTGTGATTTCCCTTGTGCTGCTTTCAAAATCAGACAGTTCCAAACTCTGTGATTTCCCTTGCGCTGCTTTCAAAATTCTGGGAAAACCTCTCGGAAATCACTGGGAAAGCATTCAAACAGGCTTCAACTATGTTAAATGTTGATGGTCTATCAGCCATGACCCGTGTTAATTGCCAACACATTTAATTCATCCTTCACAGACCTTAGTCAAACTCTGCCCCCAAATTTCTTTGAACCGCCCAGCACAACTCCTATGTCCACCAAATCAGAAGAGGCCTTTACCCACTCATGTTTCTACTTCAAAGCTATCTCGGAAAATGAGACCAAGACGTACCTACATAAAGTTCTAGGAGGAACTAGGACAAGCAGTGATTCCCTCAACCTAAAGCTTCTTACCCTAACTCTAGATGAAGTCCTATTCCCCCATACCAATCTTCTTAATCGCTCCCTCATACTTTCACAATTCCCCTAGATCTGGAAATCCGCTCTGGTTACACCAGTTTTTAAGAGTGGGGACAGATTACTACCTGGCAATTATAAGCCAATATCTATTCTTCCCCAGTTGTCCAAAGCACTTGAAAGGATTGTTGCTCACCAGTTTGTGGAGTACCTGGAAAAATACAATCTACAATGTGACCAACAACATGGTTTTCGGAAAGGGCACCGCACATCTACAGCCCTACTGGAATTCACAGGTTTCATTCACCATACTCTTAATCAGGGTCAACTTGTTGGTGCAATCTTTATTGACCTGTCTAAAGCATTTGACACAGTCAATCACCATTTGCTGACACATCAACTTGCTGGGCTTGATACATCTTTAGAAGCCCTAAAGTGGTTCACCAGCTATCTAGCAAACCGCATACAACAGGTGAGAATAGGGTCTGCCCTTTCTGCTAAACTGCTTGTCTGTTCTGGGGTTCCTCAAGGATCGATACTGGGACCCCTTCTATTTAGCACCTTCCTCAGTAATCTTCCATCATTCTGTTCTGAACCAGTACTCCTCTACGCGGATGATGCAGTCATCTTCTCAAAAACTGCTGACCCTACCCTCCTTCAGGCCCAACTTCAGAAAAGTTTTACTGAAGCTGAGTCCTGGTTCATCTCTCATAAGTTGGTGCTTAATTGCAAAAAAAAAACAACAAAGATCATACTCTTCCATGGTACCCACAGCAAGCACAAAGCTAAACAACTGGTGATTAAAAACAGTGCGGACGTTGTTCTTGATCATACTCAATCTTTTAAATACCTAGGAGTTACTCTGGATAGTACGCTCTCCTACTCCAACCATGTTGAGAATGTTGCCAAGGCAGTTAACATTCACCTAGGCCTTCTACACAGGCATAAGCACTGCCTTACCACTGAAACCCTCAGATTGGCTATCCAAAGTTCAATTGTGTCTATTATTGACTATGGTTTGGTCATGTATGGTTCCACCAGAGACACAACCCTACATCGGCTTGCCACAGCTCTGAATAAGGCATGCCATCTACTAACTGGTGCAGCGTATCATACTCACACTTGTGACCTTTACGAGCAAGCAAACTGGCTTCCACTCCAGGCTCACATTGAATATCAAGCCTGCCTTCTGGCTTAGAAGGCAGATCTTGGTCTCCTACCACCAAGTTCCCTTCAGCTTTTCAGTCCCTTCGGAGCACACGAAGTTCTGTGAGCTAAACATTTACTGTCCCTCGCTGTCGAACCTCGCTCAGAACAGCGATCCATTGCAGTTCGAGCTGCTAATTTATTTAATTCCCTTCCTCCTGAGATTGCGGCAACTGCAATCTTGGGACCATTTAAGTGGAAGCTGCATCAATTCCTAGTTTCCAGAGCATCTTGTGACTGCTATACCATAGACTTTGATGGTACATAAGGACCGCTTGGCCCACCTAGTCTGCCCATTTCCCTACCTACTGGATAAGCTGCAGATCCTAGTTAACCCACAGCCTATTTCTTCCTACCTCCCACAAGAATTGCCTTATGTCTATCCCATGCATTCTTGAATTCTCCCACAGTTTTAGACCCCACAACCTCCTCAGAAAGGCTGTGCCATGCATCCACGAACCTCTCTGTGAAAAACTACTTCCTCACGATGCCCCTGAGCTGTACCCCCTCTATCTTCAAATTGTGTCCCCCTGTTCTTGCACATCTCTTTTTCTGAAAGATGCTATCCTCTTGGACTTTATTGATTCCACTGAGGTACTTAAAAGTTTCTATCATGTCCCCCCCCTTTCCTCAAGGTTATGCATAGTAAGCTCCTTTGGTCTCTCCTTGTATGGCTTCTCTTGCAGACCCTGCACCATTTTAGTTTTAGTTGCCCTCCTCTGGACTGCCGCCATCCTGTCTATGTCCTTGCAAAGACAGGGTCTCCAGAACTGGACAAAGCACTCCAGATGGGGTCTCACCAACTCTCTGTACAGAGGGATAACAACTTCCTGTTTTCTGCTTGTGATGCCTCTCCCTATACATCCCAGTACCCCCCAGCCCTCCCTACTGCCTTCTCACATTGCTTGCTAACCTTAAGGTCATCTGATATGATTACCCCAGGTCCCTTTCCATTTTTGTTGTTGTTACTACCCCCCCTCCCCAGTGTGTAATCTTCCCCTGGGTATTTGTTTCCCAGGTGCATTATTTTGCACTTCTTTGCATTGAATCCAAGCTGCCATACTTCTGACCATTCCCCCGACCTTGTCAAGTCCCTTCTCATCCTTTCCATGCTTCCTTGTGTATCAACCCTGTTGCAGATCTTTGTGTCATCTGTAAAGAGGCACACTTTTCCTTCTAGTCCCCCTGCAATGTCATTATAAAGACATTAAAAGGACTGGACCCAGTACTGAACCCTGCAGTACCCCACTAGTAACCCTCTTTCTTCAGAGTGGACTCCATTTACAATTACCTTCTGTGTCCTGTTGTCCAGCCAATTTTACCCAGGCTACCACCCTGAAACCCACTCCCAGGCTGGTTAATTTGATTATTAGTCTTTTGTGCGGGACTGTGTCAAATGCCTTACTAAAGTCTTGATAGGCCATGTCCACAGCCCCTCCCTGGTCTACTACTTTGGTCACCCAGTCAAAGAAATCAATTAGATTCGTCTGACATGACCTTCCTGCTGTGAATCCATGCTACCTTGGGTCCTGTGCCCCACTGGCCTCTAGGTACTCAACAAATCTTTCCTTCAGAAGTGATTACATCACTTTCCTTACCACAGAGGTCAAACTGACAGGTCTGTAGATTCCTGCCTGTGTCTTGCTCCCACTTTTGTGAAGGGATATCACATCCACCTTCCTCCAGTCCTCAGGTACCACACCATCCTCCTGTGATTTGTTAAAAAGGGTAGTCAGTGGTGTCACTAGTTCTCCCCTTAATTCTTTTAGAATTCTGGGGGTGAATTCCGTCAGGCCCCATTGCTTTGTCCACTGTCAGTTTTAGGAGTTCTTTCAGAACCCTTTCTTCTGTGAAAGAACTGGGATCGACCCCCAATCCAGAGTGCTTCTGTTAATTGGATTAGGCACCTGCCCCATCTCCTCTTTTGTGAATACTGAGCAGAAGTATTCGTTCAGTATCCCTGCTTTTTCACTCTCCCTCTCTGCCCACCCATCGTCCATTCTCTTCAGCCTCACTATCCCTCCCTTTGTCTTTCTATGCTCCCTGATGTATCTATAAAAGGTTTATCCCCCTTTTTAACCGAGCTGGCTCTTTTTTCCTCAGTTTGGGCCTTTGCTATTCTGACTTCCCTCCCTGCTTCCTTCTGCCTTAACTGGTACAGTTCTCTGTCCTGCTCCTTCTGTGTGTCCTTATACATTCTAAATGCTATCTTTTTCTCCCTAACCTTCCCCGTCACTTCTTTTGAGAACCACAGTGGCTTTTTATTTCGTTTTGATTTGTTTATTTGCTTCACACAAAGGCTTGTTGCCTCTGTGATGGCAGTTTTGATGTTTCCCCATTGTTACTCTGCCCCTCCTTCTAGCTTGTTAGATAGTGCTTTTCTAAGGCACTCTCCCATCTTGCCAAAGTCAGCCCTCCTGAAGTCCAGTACCCTCACTTTTGTATGGCTTGACTCTGTAGCTGAGTTTATCATAAACCAAACTGTTTGAGGGTCACTTGATCCCAGATGGCTACCCACTTCTAGATCTGAGATTCTCTCACTGTCCCCATTTGAGAGTACGAGGTCTAAGATTGCTCCCTCACGAGTGGGTTCCAAAACTGGCTGTCTGAGGCATGCCACCTGTAGGGCACAAGAATGGGCCTGCTCTTGTATGTGGCTGCAGCAAAGGTGCTCCAGTTAACATCTGGCATATTAAGGTCCCCCATCAACAGTATCTCCCCTTTCTCTGCCATCCTAAGGATGCCTTCTATCATATCCTTGTCTATTCCCTCCCCCTGACATGGGGGTCTGTATACAACCCCTGTGCAGATTGTGTGCCATTTCCAGTCTCTAAGGTAACCCACAGTGCCTCCTCTCCTCCCTGTTTACTCTCTTGTTCTGTTGCTTTTATCCCTTCCCTTACATAGAGAGCTACTTCTTCCCCTCTTCTAGCTGTCTCTCCTGTTGGTTGTGTACCCTGGTATGTTAACATCCCAGTCATGGTTCTCTGTGTACCATGTATCTGTGACTGTTACGATATCCAGGCATCCCTCTTCCATCAAGGCCACCAGTTCAGGGAGCTTGTTGCCCAGACTACGGGCATTGGTACTCATTACCCTCCATTTCTTGATGACCTTACCCCTTTTTGCCCCATCCCTGTCCTTATTGCCTTTGTCATTTTCTCCATTTACCCCTGCCTTTCTCCCTATTGACATCTCTTATCTTGGTGTTGACCTCACTTACTACCCTGATTTTTTGGGGCTAGGATTTCCTGCTCCTTCCAGTGTCTCCCTCCTTGGCTAGTTTAAATGCTTGTCAATGAAGCATTTAAACCTATCACCTACGATCCTGGTTCCTCTCCTGGACAGATGCAGACCATCGCACCAGTATAGGCCTGCATCACTCCAGGTGGACCCCCAGTCCCCAATGGAGCCAAATATCTGAGCTCTGCACCAGCTTGTCAACCATTGATTGAATCCCATGGTGTGGAGCACCCTAGCCTCACCCTTGCCATAGACAGACAGCACCTCTGAGAAGGTTACTGTGCGTGCTTCTTGTCTAAGGCCCCTCCCCAACTCCATAGACTCTTTCTGCACTGCTCTGATCCCTTTCTCAGCCAGGTCATTTGTCCCTAGGTGGACAATGACATCCTGCTCCTTCCCCCATGCAGCTGCTCCTGTGATCCTGAGGATTCACTCCCTGTTCCTCCAAGCCATGGCACCAGGTAGGCACCTTACCTCCCTCTCCCCTTCCTCCTCTAGTTCTACCACCCTAACAATGGAGTCCCCACCAGGAGTTGTTTCCTTCCTCTGTGGGGTCCCATGCCACCCTACTGTGGATCTCCTTTGTGGAGGTTTCCAGCATCCTCCTTTGTCTTCACTGCGGGTGCCTCCATAGAGGAACCACACTTTGCCAGAACAGCATATGAATTGTGGGGAGGTACAACTGGAGGGATGTGCCTCTGTTCCACCACCTTCACCCTCCCTAATCTCTGCAGACAGCTAAATGCACTGGGACCTCCCTCTTTTACCATTTGCCCTTGTATAGCCCTATCCTGTTGCTGTGCTATTCCACTCACAGCACTGCCTCCTTTATCCCTTTCCTATTCCTGCCCTCTTTTCATTCTACCTCATCCCCCCTTCCTTAACCCCTCCACTTCCACTTCCCCTTTCTTCTGTTTCCTCACCTTGTTCACTCCTCTATCCCCCCACCCCTGTGGGTCTTTCCTGCTTAGCTTCATTGTGGAATCTCCTCTCCTTGCTCTTATTTTGCTCTTTTCACCCTGCACCACCCCCTGTACTTCTCTCCTTGTAATCCCTTTTACCCCTCTTCAGACAAGGCCACTGGCTGCACTTGACACAATATTTATCTTGCCATATTGTTCTTTTGTTTACGTAATTACTTTCCTCATGTTGTACTACTTACTGAAACCATTATAATTTGCTATTCTTGTGACTTGACGTGAAATGTCTGTAAAAGAGCCCTTGGCTCAAAGGACTTTTCGATTTGTTAAATAAATAAATAAATAAAAGATATAAGGCGGGGACAGGAACTTACATGACTTATAAAAGACCTTAATCAAATTTTGGACTATAAAATGGAACAAAATTTAAGGTATCTGCGCCAGAGATATTACAAAGAAGGGCCACAAGCCCCTCATTTATTAGCATGCAGGATCTGCACATAATGGAATAAAGCATATATTAGTAAGATATTTTACCCAGCACTAGCCCAGAAAACCTGTGACATCTCTGATGCTTTCCAACAATATTACAAAAATCTCTACTGGCCAAAATCCTCCCAGTCTGCAGAAGACATTGATGCATTCTTGGAGACTCTTTCGCTTCCCCAGATTACGCAAGCTCAGAATGAGACGCTATCCGTCCCCATCCGCCCCACTGAGATACTCCAGAAAATAAGGAGAAGTAAAACAGGTGAATGCCTGGGATCTAATGGATTCCCAGCAGAATTTTATAAGAAGTTCTTGGGGATTATTATCCCACATTTACAGGGGGCTTACACAGCAGCTATGTCTGAGAATGCCTGACTTGCACCCTCCTGGAACTACACAATAATTTCAGTACTACCCAAACCTTGTAAGGATCTTACATTATACCCCTCTTATTGCCCTTTATCCATCCTGGATGTGGACTGCAAATTCTTCACAGCCATACTTACTAGGATGCTAGAAGAAATTATCCCAGGACTGGTGGGATTAGATCAGACTGGATTTGTCACTGGCTGGCAGGCCCAGGATAGTGTCCATAGTACATTACAGATTATCAACCATCTTAATAATACTAGCACACTGGCCATACTCATGAGTATGGACACTGAGAAAGCATTTGATCAGGTGGACTGAACATTTTTAAATAGGGTCCTTACTGGATTCGGCTTCTCTTCCACCTTTCAGGGATACATCAGATGCTGTATAAAACCCCGCTGGCATACGTACAGGCAAACGGCCATCTATCTGAAGGTTTCCGGCTGGACAGGGATACCAGACAGGGGCGCCCCTCTCGTCAGTGCTATCTGCTCTATATATTGAGCCACTGGCACAAATAATCCATAGAGACCAGGGGGTTAAAGGAATGCAACTAGCACAGGGCTGTCCAATCCATGGCTCGTGAACATGTTGCTCGCCATGCCCTTCTGTGTTGCTCACGAAGGTATATTCAAAAATCAATGATCTTGTGCCTTTGACACTTCCGTGTTACAGTAGGAACGCATTGCTGATGTTAGCCTCATTTAAGTCTCGTCCAAGCGGCAGCGGTAATGTGTTAAGCAGCGCAGTGTGACTCCATTTATTAAACATACGTATCGGGATCAGGCAGATTCAGAAGTCTTTTCAGCAGTTTTCTCAGTGATATCACATATCACCTAGTGAGGTAGGCACAGTGACTACCTCACTAGGTGATAATGGCAGTGCATCACACTGAAAGGATGCACTGAAAGACTTCTAATAACCTCTGCCTGATCCATGATTACGTGTGTTTAATAAATGCGAGTCACACTACGCTGCTTAACACATTACCACTGCCACTTAGACTGACCAGAGAACACCGCATCAGCACGCTGTCTTAGCTGACCCACTGTGATACAGTGATGCTTGTATTTTCTGCCTTTTAACTTACTTAAAGCTGCCGGTTTGACGACTTACTGTTGCTGAAATGTTATAACTTGGGCAGTGCTGTGCAGTGATCAGATCGGAAGGAGAACTGCTACTAGCAAATCATTTAACCTCCCAGTGCTCCCAGGTCACATAGTAGCTGGAGCTTAGTTTGCCTGTGTGCTGAAATGTTATAAATGTGTGAAATGTTATTATGATGCTGCTAATGACGAGGTTTTGCAATGTCAGGCTGTTATAAATGAGCACATGCTGAGTTTTGGCACATTTAAGGTAGAAATACTGCTGATCCCATTCAAGTATAATGATGCTGAGGGGGTAGTGCTGTGTGCAGTGATCGTATCTAAGGGAGAATTGCTACTGCTGAGGGGGGTAGTGCTGTGTGCGGTGATGCATCTAAGGGAGAATTGCTACCGCTGAGGGGGTAGTGCTGTGCAGTGATCGCATCTAAGGGAGAATTGCTACTGCTGAGGGGGTAGTGCTGTGTGTGATGCATCTAAGGGAGAATTGCAACTGCTGAGGGGTAGTGCTGAGGGTGATCGCATCTAAGGGAGAATTGCTACTGCTGAGGGGTAGTGCTGTGTGCAGTGATCGCATCTAAGGGAGAATTGCTACCGCGGGGGGTAGTGCTGTGTGCAGTGATCGCATCTAAGGAGAACTGCTACTGCTGAGGGGGGTAGTGCTGTGTGCAGTGATCGCATCTAAGGGAGAATTGCTACCGCTGAGGGGGTAGTGCTGTGCAGTGATCGCTGTCTAAGGGAGAATTGCTACTGCTGAGGGGGTAGTGCTGTGCAGTGATCGCATCTAAGGGAGAACTGCTACCGCTGAGGGGGTAGTGCTGTGTGCAGTGATCGCATCTAAGGGAGAACTGCTACCGCTGAGAGGGGTAGTGCTGTGTGCAGTGATCGCATCTAAGGGAGAACTGCTACCGCTGAGGGGGTAGTGCTGTGTGCAGTGATCGCATCTAAGGGAGAATTGCTACCGCTGAGGGGGTAGTGCTGTGTGCAGTGATCGCATCTAAGGGAGAATTGCTACCGCTGAGGGGTAGTGTGTGCAGTGATCACATCTAAGGAGAATTGCTACCACTGAGGGTAGTGACCATGTGCAGTGATCGCATCTAAGGAGAATTGCTACCGCTGAGGAGGTAGTGCTGTGTGCAGTGATCACTATCTGAGGGAGAATTGCTACTGCTGAGGGGTGGTGCTGTGTGCAGTGATCGCATCTAAGGGAGAACTGCTACCGCTGAGGGGTAGTGCTGTGTGCAGTGATCGATCTAAGGAGAATGCTACCGCTGAGGGGGTAGTGCTGTGTGCAGTGATCGCATCTAAGGAGAACTGCTACCGCTGAGAGGGGTAGTGCTGTGTGCAGTGATCGCATCTAAGGGAGAATTGCTACCGCTGAGGGGGTAGTGCTGTGTGCAGTGATCGCATCTAAGGGAGAATTGCTACCGCTGAGGGGGTAGTGCTGTGTGCAGTGATCACATCTAAGGGAGAATTGCTACCGCTGAGGGGGTAGTACCATGTGCAGTGATCGCATCTAAGGGAGAATTGCTACCGCTGAGGGAGGTAGTGCTGTGTGCAGTGATCACTATCTGAGGGAGAATTGCTACTGCTGAGGGGGTAGTGCTGTGTGCAGTGATCGCATCTAAGGGAGAATTGCTACCGCTGAGGGGATAGTGCTGTGTGCAGTGATCGCATCTAAGGGAGAATTGCTACCGCTGAGGGGATAGTGCTGTGTGCAGTGATCGCATCTAAGGGAGAACTGCAGCTGCTGAGGGGGTTAGTGCTGTGTGCAGTGATCGCATCTAAGGGAGAATTGCAGCTGCTGAGGGGGTTAGTGCTGTGTGCAGTGATCGCATCTAAGGGAGAATTGCAACTGCTGAGGGGGTTAGTGCTGTGTGCAGTGATCGCATCTAAGGAGAATTGCTACTGTTGAGGGGTAGTGCTGTGTGCAGTGATCGCATCTAAGGAGAATTGCTACTGGTGAGGGGGTCGTGCTGTGTGCAGTGATCGCATCTAAGGGAGAACTGCTACTGCTGAGGGGGGTAGTGCTGTGTGCAGTGATCGCATCTAAGGGAGAACTGCTACTGCTGAGGAGGGTAGTGCTGTGTGCAGTGATCGCATCTAAGGAGAATTGCTACTGCTGGGGGTAGTGCTGTGCAGTGATCGCATCTAAGGAGAACTGCTACTGCTGAGGGGTAGTGCTGTGTGCAGTGATCGCATCTAAGGAGAACTGCTACTGCTGAGGGGTAGTGCTGTGTGCAGTGATCGCATCTAAGGGAGAATTGCTACTGCTGAGGGGGTAGTGCTGTGTGCAGTGATCGCATCTAAGGGAGAACTGCTACTGCTGAGGGGTAGTGCTGTGTGCAGTGATCGCATCTAAGGGAGAATTGCTACTGCTGAGGGGGCAGTGCTGTGTGCAGTGATCGCATCTAAGGAGAATTGCTACTGCTGAGGGGTAGTGCTGTGTGCAGTGATCGCATCTAAGGGAGAATTGCTACTGCTGAGGGGGTAGTGCTGTGTGCAGTGATCGCATCTAAGGAGAATTGCTACTGCTGGGGGTAGTGCTGTGTGCAGTGATCGCATCTAAGGGAGAACTGCTACTGCTGAGGGGATAGTGCTGTGTGCAGTGATCGCATCTAAGGGAGAACTGCTACTGCTGAGGGGTAGTGCTGTGTGCATTGATCGCATCTAAGGGAGAATTGCTACTGCTGAGGGGGTAGTGCTGTGTGCAGTGATCGCATCTAAGGGAGAATTGCTACTGCTGAGGGGGTAGTGCTGTGTGCAGTGATCGCATCTAAGGGAGAATTGCTACTGCTGAGGGGGGTAGTGCTGTGTGCAGTGATCGCATCTAAGGGAGAATTGCTACTGCTGAGGGGGTAGTGCTGTGTGCAGTGATCGCATCTAAGGGAGAATTGCTACTGCTGAGGGGGTAGTGCTGTGTGCAGTGATCGCATCTAAGGGAGAATTGCTACTGCTGAGGGGGGTAGTGCTGTGTGCAGTGATCGCATCTAAGGGAGAATTGCTACTGCTGAGGGGGTAGTGCTGTGTGCAGTGATCGATCTAAGGAGAATTGCTACTGCTGAGGGGTAGTGCTGTGTGCAGTGATCGCATCTAAGGAGAATTGCTACCGCTGAGGGGGTAGTGCTGTGTGCAGTGATCGCATCTAAGGGAGAATTGCTACTGCTGAGGGGGTAGTGCTGTGTGCAGTGATCGCATCTAAGGGAGAATTGCTACTGCTGAGGGGGTAGTGCTGTGTGCAGTGATCGCATCTAGGGAGAATTGCTACTGCTGAGGGGGCAGTGCTGTGTGCAGTGATCGCATCTAAGGGAGAACTGCACTGCTGAGGGGAGTAGTGCTGTGTGCAGTGATCGCATCTAAGGAGAATTGCTACTGCTGAGGGGTAGTGCTGTGTGCAGTGATCGCATCTAAGGGAGAATTGCTACTGCTGAGGGGAGTGCTGTGTGCAGTGATCGCATCTAAGGGAGAATTGCTACTGCTGAGGGGGTAGTGCTGTGTGCAGTGATCGCATCTAAGGGAGAATTGCTACTGCTGAGGGGATAGTGCTGTGTGCAGTGATCGCATCTAAGGGAGAATTGCACTGCTGAGGGATAGTGCTGTGTGCAGTGATCGCATCTAAGGGAGAATTGCTACTGCTGAGGGGGTAATGCTGTGTGCAGTGATCGCATCTAAGGGAGAATTGCTACTGCTGAGGGGGTAATGCTGTGTGCAGTGAGCATCTAAGGGAGAATTGCAACTGCTGAGGGGGGGAGTGCTGTGTGCAGTGATCGCATCTAAGGGAGAACTGCAACTGCTGAGGGGGGTAGTGCTGTGTGCAGTGATCCCATCTAAGGGAGTATTGCTACTGCTGAGTAACACACTACACACCAGACTACATGTAGTTGGCTAATATGCGGTGCAAGAATTTGCACTAGAATATTTTTAAAAAATCTATGTTTTGAAAGCACCTAAGCTTGTGTTTAAAAGTACTTAATATAAATCAATACTGAATAATGCTATCATTATTCTAACTATAGATCTTATCAAATCAGTGCATATATGTGTGAATATGGTAAATATGGGTATAGTAAGCACCGTGTACGGTGAACAGCAGGTGCCGCATGTTGGTATTGCTCTTGCCATATTCAGAAATTACAAATGTTGCTCCCGAGCCCAAAAAGGTTAGACACCCCTGAACTATCATATACAAAACATAAACTCGGCCTATACACAGATGATGCATTAGTATATCTCACTGAGCCAACAGAATCCTTACCCAGACTGATATTAGTACAAAAAATTTCATTACTATTCAGATATACCCTAAACAGAAAAAAAAAAACACAGAAAAAAACAGAAATCCTAACAATAGCATTTTTAGCCCCCCCTCCCCACGTATTCCAAAATCAGTTCCCCATGAGATGGGGACTATGGAAACTTAAATGCTTAGGAATATATTTGCGGGCAAACATGGCCCACCTTTACGAAGACAATTACATGCCATTAATGCAAGCACTGCAGACTGATATTAAGAAATGGTCTCTGCTTCCATTCCACTCCATGATCATATAAAAATAGTCAAAATGAATATACTACCTAGTTACTTATATTTATTCCGTATGCCCTCAGTACATTTGAATAGGACTTGGTTTAGACAACTACAAAGAAATCTATATAACTTCATGTGGGAGGAAGCCTGTCCAAGGGTAAAAGGAGTACTATTAGCCAAGAAAAACTGGAGTGGGGAGGCTGGGTTTTCCAGAAGCAGAAGCTTATTGGACTACGGCACAGGTGAAGAACCCATTTCTTTGGTTAGATCCTGAGTACCAGGCTCACTGAAAGACCCTCGGCGTGATATGGTACAGCACACCCCATTAATCGCTCTGTTATTTGATGTCCATTTCAGTACAAATCCTACCCAAAACCTTTATAGTGCAATGCACATTACCTGGGAAGCATGGGGATGTTCTGTAAACTCCACCCCGATATCAAGACAACTTTGGATTTCGTTGGTTGGGGTGGGAAACTTTATTTCTCCAGCAGCCATGGAGCCCTAGTACAAAAGGCAATCCCTTCAAGGCTTAGAGTACCCAGACCAAATTCTGACAGGTACTGTCATCAATCAGTTTGAGGACTGTTACGAAGCCTTTGGCTGGCCCTCGACAGACTGATTTCAGTACTTCCAAATTAGAAATTACATAAAGACGCACCTCCATAATGGGAAGGAGGTAACCCAGGAGGGAACACAGGATGACTTGTCCCTGACAACCATTCTCCATTCCTTTCAGCAAAAGGGGCTATCATAGTCCTCTACCAGCTTTTACTTCAGACAAAGAAAACACAAACCAAGTACATTATAGATAGATGGCAGGATGACACCCAGATACAGCTAACAGTTAAAGAATGGGAGCAAATTTTGATAGGGACAAGTAGAACAGCATCATCCCTGCAGTGGCGAGAATTCGCACAAAACTAAGTACTAGATATTTTATCACTCTGGTACTGCAATCCAAATGGGGCAGCCATGCCCAGGCAGGGTGCTGGCATCATTGTGGAGAAACTAGAGCCATGCATTATCACACATTCTGGGGATGCTCGGAACTACACTCCTACTGGGCAGAGGTTACTAGTCAACTGCAACAATGTTTTATAATTAATGAGACATTATCATTCCAACACTTAATATTGGGTCTCCCCCTGACTGGTTTTAGGGGTAAGGAAGCCCTTTACCTCTGGAGAATATGCATGCTCGCAGCCTCTAGAGCTATTACCAGAAGGTAGCTACAAGGGTTGCCCCCACTGTATACAGAATGGGTACAGATAGTGAACTGTTACACTTGGTCCCCTAACCTACATTGGATATCCCACAGTACACCACTGACAGCAGCTACAGTATTATCTAATTGTGGTTCCAATGAGCTATAATCATTACTAACCTATAGGGCACAGATACCTACCATATACAGTAAGAGGGTAGCCCGTGATGATAGCGATTATAAATGAGCGACTATAGAAACAGTGACTCATTTATAGTGCTGTCATCATCAGCTACGCTGCGATGGCAGTGATGGAATAGCGCCTAGAGCTACCGGAAGGGGAGGGATGGGGAGCTGTAGGGGAGGGATAGGAGGAAGGGTTTAGAAGGGGAGGTGAGCCTGCTGCAAATGAGTCAGCCCTGTGGTGTGGTGGTGAGGGGGGCTGGCTATGGTGCAGTAGGCACTGGGTCCGGGACCTGCTTGGGGATAGTGTTTGCCACTGCTTATGGCTGTGTATTTTTTTTTCCAGCAGAATTTCACCCCTCCTTGACATGCACCCCCTGGGTTGAGAATCTTAAGTAAGGGGCAGCCCCAAAAAAACACTTTACTTTACCGAAGTCAGGGTTTCACGGACAATTGTATATCGCTGAAATGCTTTTCGGCGATATACATTCGTGATGATAGCGATTGCTGTTTTTCGATCGCTATCATCACACGGAACCATATAAGAGTAAGGTATCAGAAACAAGCTATAAGATTATTGTTGTGATTTACTGGAAACGTATAAGTAATGTGCTAAGAATTGCCTTTTGTGTTCTTTGTGCAACATATGTTCTATCTTCTACGAAGTCATGTACTGCAATATGTAGTCTGCACTGCCATCTTGTGGATTTATGTAACACCACACTTATGTCTAGTATCTCTTAGTATTCTGTAAGAGTTTTGTTCTCATTTTTTTTTTTTTTTAAACCAATTATTTTACCAGGTGAGACACACTAGGCTGAAAGCTTGTTTGCAGGTGCAACTTGGGAGCACGAGGAAGTTAAGTGCTGTGGGATTCAGACCCAGGTCTCCAGATTTGCAGCTCAGAGCCTTAAACCACTGCACCATACTGCCTCCCATTTTAGTTGACTATGCACCAAATGTATTACTTTTAGGCACACTGTGGAGCCACTTAACTTTTGTCCAACAGGGCCCATTTCTGTATCTAATATACACAAGTAAGAGTTGTTGTCATGGTTATTATCTAACTATATAAGCTAATGCACAACATATTTTCTCCAAGACCGTATTCATATCCTAGGGTATAGGGAAACTTCAGCTCCCAGTGCCTACTTCTCGGTAAGGTTCTGAGTACAGCATATGTCTGATTTTGTGTAATAAACCAGTTTATTATCACTTATGTATGGCAAGCCGTTAGGGACATAATTCATAATTTCTGGCTGTAAAGTAAAACACATACACTATATGGTGAAATACATACAACATCATATAGTGAAATAAATACACAATGTAGTGAACCACATACAGTATCTACTGAAACATATACACCATATAGTGAAATACATATACTGTATACTGAAATACATATATAGTGAAACACATATGCTATATAGTGAAATGCTTACATTGCATAGTGAAATACATACACTATCTGCTGAAATCCACATACTGAGTACTGAAAATCCATATACACTATATACTGAAACAAACGTACTATGTACTGAAACATATACACTACCTATTGAGATACATATACTACAGACTGAAACATCCACATAAACTATCTACTGAAACACTCTATAGATTGTAACACATACACTATATATTGAAAACAAATCTTCATACATTAGATACTGAAACAAATACACTATATATTGAAATACATATGCTATTTATTGAAATGTATACACTACACACTGAAAAAAAGCACATACACTATATACTGAAACAAATACAATATATATTGAAACATCTATACTTCATATTGAAATACATACACTATTGAAATAAATACACTATACACTGAAAAATCTGTATACACTATATACTGAAACAAATATACTATATATTGAAACATCGACACTTTATATTGAAATACATACACTATCTAGTGAAATAAATACACTATGCACTGAAAAATCTGCATACACTATATACTGAAACAAATACACTACGTGGTGAAACACATACACTATGTATTGGAACACATACACTGTAGACTGAAAATTCACATACTCTATATACTGCAGGGTTTTAAATAATTGATTAGCAGTTTGTTTGTTGGCACAATACTAACTGTACAGAAAGTATTTATATAGGTTTTCTGGAAGTGTTATGTTTGTTAAACACAGTGAGGCAAGTGCTATGCATTTTCACAATGTTTTAGAATTTTTATGATTAAAATGCTAATCAATTTTTAGTGTTAAATAAAACCCTGTACTGAAACAAATAAACTATATACTGAAATGGACTATGTTCTGAAACTACCCATCCCCCTGCCCCTCCCCCTTGAATGGTCTGCTGCTGAACTGCTTGTCTGCTGCATTCAGTTAGCTGCTAGCTTGATGAGAGGATGATTCTGAAACTGCAGAGCAGATAAACAGAACAGAGCTATCTCTTATGCTACTTCTTTATGGGATTTTACATCTTGTTTTGCTTGCACACCTTTAATCAAATTTCAGAACACTGTGATGTGACAAGAAACTTTTAGAACTAATTTAAAATGCTCTAGTTTATTCTTTTAAATAAATGCTGCCTTCATTTACTGTTAGACATTTTTGTATAGGGAGCTAATACTTAGGATATTCCTAATATACCACTCTCATACCATATAAACACAGGGAACTGCATGCATTTTTCTAAGTTAAAATTGTGAATAGATTTATGTGTAATAAATTACAGTGTTAGTCAAGCAAGTTATCTGAGCTGAATGCTTGGGAAGTGTACTGCAGGAGCTGTGAAAGTGTTAAGTCAAATGCTTTCATAGTTTGTACTCTACTGAGTTAGTTTTGATTTAGTTTTTGTTTTTATTTGAATGTTTTGTTTAATAAAGGTTCTTGGTTAAGATTAAAAATATATATTGCAGCAATCGCAGGGCCCAATTCTCGTCCGGAGCTCAGCTGGCTTATGCATAATTAGCACTTTCTGTTCTGAATAACTTCACTGTAATGCCTCACTGGTGGCTCTCACAGCTCCTAACCTCCCCATTACATATCTGCAGAGCATTGCAAGGTGAACAGAGCTTTGCCAGGCACTTGGTCTCCACTAATAAACCTGCCCTGGTCCAGCTGCATAGTGCATAGTTACGCTGTTTATATGGTATGATTGTGTTATTAAGTCTGAGATTCCCAAACTGTGTTTTATTTCTTTTTCAAATGAGATGTTTATCTTCTAGGTTACCCACTGACCCCCTTGTGCACTGGCCTGTCCATCCACATCACCCAAAATCACCAGGACTTACCTGCTCTGAGAGCTCTCATGCCCCCGTGGTGGGGCCAGGAGGGAGAGGGACATTCAAAAGGAGCCACATATTCAGGAGCAGAGCCTGATTAGTAGTGCAAAGCATGTGGCAGGTTGGTGGATTATTTTGCCATTGGAGGTTTTCTACCTTTGGCTTATCCCCTGGGCCGTCAAGCATGCAATGATGCCAATCCAATTAAAGGCAAGTACTGCTTTGTGCCTGCCTGCTTGAGCCTTGCCAGCGTTCCTCACCTAGGTGGCTGTTAAAGAGTGGGGTGGTCAGACTCCCCCTCCCTGAGAGGAGCGCAGTCCCAGAGATACTCAGTCATCTCTCCTGTCAGTTAATGTCTGTTTGACCCAGGTCCTTCTCTGAAACCGGGCCACTGGCATGGGAGGCAGTACAGTTACCACTAAGCCTAAACTACACCACTGAATCAGACTGAATTTTTATAAGTAAATAAAAACAGCACTCGGATGAAAGAAGAAATCGTATTTTAGCTACAGTTGTTATAAATATTTAAGACACATCACAATGTTTTGAAACTGATTAAAGGTTTTCCAAGGAAAATAACATAAAATAATACATAAAGATGTAGAACAAGCTAATCCATTTTGTTTACTTTCTGCATCTTAAGAGGCATCGGTAGGGGATTTTTAGTCAATTAGGGTCACATTTTCAGAAGGTTAGCGGAATGATAAACATCTAAGAACTGTGCCATGTGGAGAACAGCATGGTTGAACAGGTACCAAATATTAAGCAGCCCCAGATACTAACCTGATCATGTGCATGTGCATATGTACTACCAAAAGCCTTGCAAATGAGGGATCCCTCCTGTGTACAGAGCACAGTGCTATATAAAAGGTTTTGCAAGTGCTTAACAACTGAAATTGCACTACTGTTTACTGCTTCCAAAAATCCTGCCCTCATTTGAGCACACAGTGGTGCATATTATCACCCTACCTCTGGTCACCATTATGATGCTCCCAAGTAGTATACCAAAATGATCCTTGGCATGTAAAGGTTCTACACCACAGATCACAGTTTAAATGGCTCCAGTTATTATAGTAAAATGATCCTTGGTGTTTAGTGCCCCCCCCCCGACATACTAAGCTGGGAGCTAATTTCTAGATGCATCCTGGGGGAAGGGGAACTTGTACAATTGGGCCTTAGGTAGCACAAAATTTCAAAATACATGACATACATGGAGCAGAGTGGTACACAACCACAAATTACATTGGGAATAATACATGCAAGACATGAGAACTTGCGTGATAAGCAAACAATCAACAATGCATATACAGTGCAGTCAGGAGCCACAAACATGTGCTGGCAATCAAATACAGAGCAGTTTAAATCAACACTGGCTACAAACATTTGTGCATAATGCCTAGAGTGGAAGCATAAGGGCCAAATTATAGCTGTACCTAAACTGGAAACAAGTCACAGGAGAGCAAGAGGGAAAACTAGAACAAGTGCAGGAGGGAGAGGTGAGATCTCTGAAGTGGTTTGAAAGAACCCATGAGAGAGAGACTGATGAATGGCTGGGGCGAGGGAGTTCCAGATTTTAGGGATGTGGTGGCTGAGCGAGGCTTTGCCGATGGTTGTGAAACTAAAGGGACTGCTAGGGTTTGAATATTACAGCTTCTGATGGTATGGCTGTGGGGGACGTCAGAGAGATAGGAGGTAGGGAACAAACCAGATTTGTCCACAAAGCTGGCACAGTGGGCATGGTGTCTGTCCACAAGAAAAGAAAAGGAGAGAGATTTATAAATAGAACAGTGGTGAGTCCAATAAGGATAGTTGAGAGTGTAATGGCAGAATTGTTGAAGAGTGTGTCCAGTCTGGCAAGGGTAGTGCTGGGGCTATGCTGTAGACCACATCACCATAGTCAGAGATTTGGAGGATCATTCTCTGAATAATAGCACAGTATGCTGGAGGTGGGATACAGTCACAGTTCCTGTAAAGTGCACCAAACTGGGGTGCAAATATTTGACTGTAGCATCCACTTGTTCAGAAAAGTTTAGGTGCTGGTCTAGCCAGATACCAAGATAACTAAAGGTGGTAACATCCTCCACAAGGGAGCCATCCAGGGTATGGAAAGTAGGAAGTGGAGGGAGCCTAGAGAGTCTGTGCCTTGTGCCAAAGGACATGGAGACAATCTTCTTGGCATTGAGGAAAAGCTGATTTGTGTGTGGTCAGGGCTGAACTTGATCAAAGTCCAACTGGAGTCTGTGGGCCTGCTGTGAAGAGGACCATGTCATCCGTGTACATGTGAATGGATGCAGACAAACATATGGAGGGGAGATCATTAAGGAAAATGGAGAAAAGTAGTGGGCCTAACACAGATCCTTGTGAGACCCAAGTGGACACAGGCAGGGGAGGAGAGAGGTGTCACCAATTTGACTGCTTGGGACCCACCCCTGTGGTAGAGTGGAACAGCTGATGGCTAAGTCAGAGGCCTGCAGCCTGGAGTTTGGCTAATAATTGGGGTGGTACACAGGGTTGAATGTTTTGGCTAGATCAACGAAGATAGCAGAGGCTGTGATCTATACCATTATGGATGGATTTGGTGAGCCTGAGCAGGGAGATGGTGGTGGAGTGATTTTTGCAGAAGCCAGACTTGTATTGGGTAAAGAAGGAAGAAGAGTCCAGAAAGGGAGAGAGTTCTGACAAGATAATTTGTTCCTGTATTTTGGAGGGAGGGAGGTGAGAAATGAGTCAGTAGCTGTTAGTACCAGATGGGTCACCACCTTTTTGAGGAGGAGTAACAGTGGCAGTCTTCCAGTCAGCAGGCATGGAGGAACACCAGAAAGAGAAGTTAGGGAGGTCAGCCAATGGGTAAGAGATTGCAGGAGCAGAGAGAGATGTAGGAGCTTGCTATCCAGGCCATCTCTGCTCTTACCCTTGGAAGGATTAAGAGCGAGAAATGTGTCAGTGATAAAGGAAGGATTTACTGGAGAGAAAAAAAACAATAGGGGAAGGAAGGAGATGACAATCATGCAGGCTGGCAGGGGTGAGAGAGAGAGGTGAGGAAGGGGAGAGGGAGGAGAGGAGAGAGGAGGTGCAGGTGATGAAAAGGAATTACATCTCTATGGTGATGAAGGAGAGGTTAGAGATAGGGGTGTCACTGACTTTGAGGACAGGCGAAGGAGTAGGAGGGGAGAAGAGATTGTGACAGCCTTCCAAAATTTAGACAGGTAACCAATGTTGGTACTGAAGTTAGATGTAAAATACTCACCTTTGGCAAGTTTATTACTGTGGTAAAGGTGCTGAGGAGGTGATCATACCTCTGGAAGCCATGGGGATGGGTTACGTTTATTTTCTGACCAGGCCAAATCATGCACTTGCAAGTAAGCTATGAGCTCAGCCATGATCTAGGGGAGGTGGGGTACCTTTTCTCATGTCCTGCTCTGGGGAGGCATGGCAGTACCATGTTTTGAAATATGTTAGCATGGAGTCACTGGAGCAGACCAATGAGACAGGGGACCAGTCAGAGTGGCTTAGGTCACGGCGCAAGGGGGTGAGGTCCAGGGATTTGAAGGAAAATATAAGCAGTGTTTTGGTGGGGGTGAGGAGGCTTTAGTTGAATGAGAGGCAGCAGAAGGTTGTGATTATGGTGTCATATCAGAAGAGAGGGAAGTCAAGAGTGGAATGCCACAGGGATCCATCCTGACTCTTGTATGCTCATTAACAATGTTTGAGAATGAATCTGGGTGTGTTTCTCTTTGAAGATGACACCAAGCTCATGGGAGAGTAGTGACGGGGGAAGTAGGAAACTGCAGAGTGACATGTAAAGATTAGAGGTGGCCTAAGGTTTGACAGTTGAAATTCAATGCCAAAAAGTGCAAGGTGATTCATTTAGGGGACAAGAACCACAGGACAGAGTACCGGATAGGAGGGGTAGAGCTGACCATTACAGCTGAGGAAAGGGACCTAGTATTCATCACTAGTGACTCCCTTAAACAATCAAGCTAGTACAGTGAGGCATCTAGTAAGGCAAATAGGATACTAGGATGTGCAGAAGGGGTTCTGATAGTAGAAGAGAAAGGAGGTTTACTGCCTCTTTATTGATCATTGGTGAGGCTGCACCTGGTTTTACTTTTCAGAGTTTTGAACTTCTGAACACCTCACCTCAGAAAAGATAAGGACAAAGGGTGATCAGGATGATTCAGAGCTGACAGGACAGATCGGATGAGGATCTGCTCAAGGCACTGAACATGTCTTCACTGGAGACCAGACTAGAGAAGAGTGATATGACAGAGACCTTCAAGTTCCAGTAAGGAATAAACAAGGTGAATGGAGAACTACTTAGCATGAGTAACAGTTCATGAGCATGGGGGCACAAGTAGAAACTGATGGGAAGGAGGTTCAAGAGAGATATTTGAAAGTTTTATTTTCCAGAAACGGTGGTGGAAATGTGGAATAGTCTGCCAACTGAGATGGCAGGCACCAAAACCATAAATGGTTTCAAGCATGGCTGTGAAAAAGTGAAGCGTATAATTGTTACTCTGGCTGATAGTAGTAGGGAGGGGAACAAGGGAGTGGATAGTGAAGGCTAGTACCCTGTATGGACAGTAGGTTTGGAGGTTTAATAGGGGAAATAGGGACAGACAGGATGTACCATTTTTTTTTCTGCCATCGTCTATGTTTCTGTATTTCTATTTTTCCATGATCCCTGACATCCAGTAGCCCCACCTGCCAGTCGTAAATCTGAGCCCTCTCCCAAAGCCATCCAGCCAGGTCCCTCCACCCCTTCCCCATTGGCACCTCATTTACCCAAGATTGCAGCCACTTCCCTGTGACTGTGATCGGTACAGCATCTTAGCTCATTACCTTGGCTGATCACTGTCTGAGTGAAAGGGAGTGAGTGTGCACCTACTGTAGAACATCTGTTTCTATAGTAGATGTGTGCTCACTTCGTGTCACTCAGAAAGTGGCCAGCCGAAGTGGCAAGCAGAGGGGCTGGACCTGTCACTGTTGCAGTGGGAGGGACTGGCAGCTGGGGTAATTTATGAGCCACCATGGGGAGAGGGGTGGAAGGACCTTAATGGATGGAACTGGGAGGGGGTTCACACTTGCAATCAGGGTAATCTATATGCCAGGGATCCTCTTACTATACTAATCAGGCGCATCTGAATGGTGATTGGGGTTGGGGAAATTCTAGATGCCAGGGATCATTTTATTATATCAAGGGCATCTGAATTGCGATGAGGAGGTGGGGGCTGGCACTGCTCTGTATAATTCCTCCATGCAGTCATGCACAGAGACATTGAGTGGAAATGTTAGTTAGCCCATTTGGGCTGGCAAATGTCCCACTAATACCTTTTCTGCCCTATGGACTTAGCATGCTGAGAGTTGAAAATGACTCATTGGGTAAAGGTGCTATCCTATTTGGGACATGCTTTCTCCATTTGTTCCTCTGAATCCCTGACTTACTGGAGGCTGTGATAGTGCCTAGTCATGCCACAGTGGGCTATCCAATGGGAACCAGTGATAACTGTACACAGTGGTTCAATATTATAATGGGTGCAGAGGCAAGCCACAAAAAGACGATGGTCCTGGACTTTAGTAGGTTGGATTTTAAAGAAATCGGAGACTTCTTCAGAAGCAGCTTAGCAGAGGAGGAGTGTCAGAGAGGGTAGAGGAACAGTGCAGAAATTAAGTAAAGGCATTAGGAAGGCAACCAGCATCATCTGCTAATGAAGGAAGTGAGCAAAAGCAGGAGAAAACAAGCATTTGTCAATGCTGAATGTTGTACTGCTGGCGTTGGCATTGGTAGTGCAGGAGTTAAGAGAGATGCATAATAGGAATGGCAGTGAGGTATGGAAGTGACACCAACCCCACACCACCATGCAGAGACTGACAGGCATTGAGGTGTGCCGTTGGATCGTCAACCATAACACTCATGCCATTTTACCTCATCCTACCCTGCAGACTCCGACAAGTGTCATGTTGTGCCTTGGGGCCATCGGGCCTTATGCTCACCCCATTCCATAACAAAATACATTGAGATGTGTGCAGTATAGCAGAATGGGGTGAACTGTCCAAGGCACACCTTGATGCCTGTCACTGACTCGGGAGTGGGAGTAGGGTGGAATGGTGTGATCACTACAGCTGACAATCCAAAGTCACCCCTTGATACGGCAGTCTATATACAGGGTGGGATATTAATGGTTAGAAACCTTAATACCAGGCGTTTATTGGTGTTGCACTCCAAATTTTTCCAACGCCAGGCACACAGCGGCCCCACCTCATGAAGGCATTTGGGACCTCTGCTCATGTGAACAGTGGCACTATGATTTTGTTAATATGTCCTGAGCGTTGAGTTCCCAAAGCAACTGTGGCATTCTCGCCAGATGTGAGAAAACACATTTTGGGTAGGATGTGAAAATTGACAGCTCTACTGTTCATAAGGATGTGTGAAAGAAATGGCAATATTGGAAAAATCTGGGTGGCCATTTAAAGTTCTCAAAGTTACAAGTGTGCATGGAAACTGCACAATGCACGCTCATAACACAGTCATTTTGTGGACTTTGTTCTCCAAATTTTCATCATAGGCATTTTGGGAACCTATCTTCTAAACAGTGACACTGTCATTTCATTAATCAGTTCCAAAAGGTGATTCTGCGCAGTGACCATGAAATCACCTTTCGGGATTGAATAATGAAATGACAGTGACTGAGTTCATGAGGTGGGGTCCCAAGAACCCCATGTTGAAAATTTGGAGCCAAAAGTCACAAGAGTGGATGAGATATCCATTTAAGTTGACCCCCCACACCATTGATGCCATTATACAGCTTGCCAGCATTTCTTCAGTTCATGGTCGGTTTTGAAGAGTGCAGACGTGTTCCTGCTCACCAAATCACAGGCTGGACTCTGGAGGTAAGTATGGGGTGGGGGGATTGGGGTGTGGGGTGTGCAGAAGGTGGAGTTACTGCAGGTTGGGGAGGGACCCAATGGCAAAAGGACCATTTTCTTTGTTTCGAGTTAATAAAAATCAAAAGAAGAAACGCCGAGGACCATTTTCTTTTTTTTTTTACAGGTGTAAGGAAAATGTTGGGCAACCGGGGTGGGTTCCCAGTGTGTCCCGTGAGTGTGTGGTGTGATGTTAGCCACACTGTGGTGGGCAGGGCAAATGCTGGACGCAATCAGCTTTGTGCACAGAGGCACACTGGGGTGGGCTCCCAGTGTGCCACACAATCTTAGGGAGTTAACTATGCCAATAGAGGATTGGGCATTCCAAAAGTCAAACTGCTGGGGATTGTGAGAGGCAGATGGCAACAGCCTCAGCCATGTTCATTGAAATGTTACACCAGGCAGGCATGCCTTGCAATGATGGGAGCACCTCATTGCAGCGGCAGAGCTATTTCAAGTTGGTGGCAAGCTTTTGCAGTGCTGTCATAGACAGCATGCTGTTTCATTTGTGCCACAGAGCCCAGCCGAGAAAGCAGTAGTGCCTTCCCGCACAACACAACTGTGCCTCCAAAACCTGCCACCACTGCTCTCGTTGTCGCTGTGTGCACAAGACAACATAAAAGGACCATTATGGTACTGTAGGGAAGTTGTCATGAAGGTATCTGAAGGACATCCCCAACTTCAGTCTGGTTAAGTAATTCCCTCACTGTTTTAGAGGGAGTGGGCTAGCCCACAGCTGAGACCAGGTGGAGGGCAGATCCTCAGTGATGCAGCACCAGGAAAGGGGAAAAGAAAATCCCAGAGGAGGAGGAAGCTACTTTTGGTGGGGGACTCAGTTGCCCAAGGACTGAAGTTAAGGGAACCCAGCAGGAAGGACAGGGAGGTAAAGTGCATTTCAGAAGGCACTGCATGGTGGGATGAGAAGGTGGATCAATAGGATCACAAGGGTAATGGCAAGAAGGGAGGAACTGGATGTTATCGTCCACCTGGGGATAAATGACTTGGCAGGAGATAAAGTAGAAGTAGTTAGAATCCAAAAGTTTTGGGAAGTTGGGGGAGTCTGAGCAAGTAGAACACTTCAACGAGGCGGTGTAGGCGCGGTGGTTTAAGACTCTGAGCTGCAAATCTGAAGGACTGGGTTTGAATCCCACAGCCCCATTTGCATACTGTGTGACCGTGAGCAAATGCGCTTAACTTCCTTGTGCTCCCAGTTCACCGCGTGTAAAACAAGCTTCAGCTAGCGTGCATCTCCTGGTAAAAAAAACAAACAAACAAAAAAACACTCCATCTCCTTCTCAGAGTGCCACCTGTCCATGGCAGGGGGAAGGCTGGGGCACTCCACATCCAGTAATTCAACTGGTTGAAAGACTGGCATGGAATGGAGGCAACAATGGAGATCCAGGCACAGACTAACAGGCACAAAATCTGTCTGTACCTGGTCTCGTATGTCTCGGCAAGCACACGGGCTCCAAACCGAGCTGTTTAAAAGCCTGCAGTATGGCAAGTCTATGGAGACGCCCAGCTGCTCCCCGCCTGCCATGTCATCACGGGACAACCATGGGTGCTTGTGGGCGCCACGGGAGGGTATTGAAACCTAAAATGCCAGCAATGGAGGGTGCAGGATCAACCAGATATGAATCAAAATAATATAATAAACAGGTGCCACATTTAATACTTTTTACATCTGCTAATCACCCGCTTCCCACGGAGGTGGGGCCTGAAGGGACATGGACGCTTCCCTTTAATACATCACAGGTGGAACAATTGGTATTTGATAACAAATGCATCACCTTCTAGTACATTCCAAAAAAGATATCAAGTTACAAACTGGGAAGTGTTCCCATTCCTACAAATTACATACTTGTTGTCAAAGCACTTTAGAGGGTAACCCTGGTCTTCCTAACATAGTGGGAAATACTCCCTAGTGAATTGGACTGCCTACCGCATCCAATCACCAACTTATATAAAGGTACATATGACTTGATCATCAATAAAGTGGATGGGTCAGCCCATAGTGGCAAAACCTACTTCTTAGGCCTTAGGGGATTATGCATGGACTCAGATCTGGATAGATGTATACAAGTTGATAATTGCAGGCTTATGCAATCAAGATCATTAATAATATAAATTTTACTCCAGAAAAACTGCATAAGATGCAGAGTTACAAACAGATATGTGCACTAGTATGGTGGGGCCAGGGTACTCTCCTTCACATACTGTGGGACTGTCCCAATCAAGAACAGACTGGATCCACTTTTGGGGCTGGAAGACGCCTTTATACCTATTCGCATCCTTGGTGATTATATGTACCAACTACAAAGGGCACAGAAATACCACAATGCACTTATAGCCGTTGGTGCCAAAAAGTCCTGTTACATCACTGGCTAGAACCAAGAGGCGCCACGTCCCAGGAGTGGCATGCAGAGATCTGGTTTGCTTTGAAAGCTGAGAAGTCCACAGACACAATTAACAATAGAATGAAAAGCTATGAAAAAAACTGAGAAAGCAGAATGGCCTTCTGACCTTAGACTAATGAACCACCTCAGGGTCACAAGACCCTGCTATGTAAGTTACAAATTAAGGTTTTCAACTACAAGGCCACAGCATAAAATACTACTGGTTATGCTCTACCTGGAGTGATAGAATAACAGTATCGTTTCATACTGAACCAAGGACTTTTCTACCTGAATGCAACAGAACTGTATGATATCAGATGTTTGCAAGTCAGTGCTCTGGATGGGGATGTTGCACTGTTTGCATGCCTTGATTATTTGTTGTGTATGTCACTGTTGATGGAAAAATCAACAAAGTACACTGAATTTAAAAAAGTCTTGGGACGATACCAGGGTGATGGGGTTAGGACAGCTGAGCATATAGGGGCCGACCAGAGACTAGGGACATACACAGCAGTAGCTGCAAAAAAAAAAAAAAAACACATCAAAATTATTGAACAACTCAGTTTTACAGTACACGTAGTATGAACATACAACATACTACACACCACATCAGGTTAACTGCTACTATCCCCCAGGATCACTGTAATTTAAAAGATGGTAGTCTTTCAGCCTAAATGTATGGGTTTAAGGTCAAACAAGGGATACTGCATCTTTATCTGACCACTCACCTGAGTTCTCACGAAAGGTGCCAGCAATGACTCTGGCACACAGAAAGACTTCACATAGAGGAAAACACTGAGGGTCAAGGATGTGATTGAGGCTGAAACTGCAAACTGCAGGAAATGGTCGTGAATGTAACTCAGACGCAGTCCACTTGCCAGGGCGATGCCAACTACAATTGCGCCATCACTAGTGCATAGAATGCTAAGGACAGAGATGCAAAACAAAGTGCCATTTGTTAGTCATTTTAAAAACAAAAAGTGCTGCTTTCAGCACATGGACTGAAAATCAAACAAAACTTTAATTTACACTCTCTGTCCAACCTATGTGGTACCACCCTCTCAGGATGCAGGAACCCTTTAACCTCTTAGTCCGACCAGGCCCTTCTGAACATCACACCAGCCCCTTCACCAGGCTTCCTGCTGACTTACCTGTCTACCCACTGTTCCCAAGGCTTACTCCTGTAGCAGAGGTGGCAGGGTTCTCAACTGCCACAGAACCAGATCCAGCTTTGAGGGAGGCCACGTAACCAGTGCAGAAGCTTCACATTCTGAGGTGAAACGCTGGAGTAGGTTTTGCTGGCCATCTGGTGATCTCCTGCTACTGAAGTATAGGTGCTACTTTTGATTCTTGTACTTTATATGAGTACTTTTGTAATAAATGTTTTGTTGCACCTCAGTATTTTGACTTTGTGGTCTGGTGTACATAGAATATTTTCTAGTTTTACCTGTTTACCCAGTGTTCCCATGGCAGAGGTGGCAGGTTCCCAACTGCCACAGAACTAGATCCAGCTTGGGAGAGGCCACATCACCAGTGCAGGGCCTGTGAGGGGTAGGTTCATCATGCTGCCTAAGTTGCGTATTTATCATTGTTTACCTGATCCTCGTGGGAAGCTGATTCTAGGAAGTGCACATGCTCTGACTGAGGCAAGCATGTGGAGAATGACACCGCTGGCATCACCACCAGCCCACTATGCTGCTCCATGTGCATTGCCCCATGTGGTCACCCAGGTGGTACTGCATTACAGCACAGAGCCCTCCCTCCCTAGAAGAGAAGAGTGACCCCTAGGATGCTCAGTCCTCTTCCCCAGCCAGCCCACTAATGCTCCAGTGAGAGTCAAGGAATGCCCAAGTGTTCCGAGGCTCTACTGTGAGTCAAGAGGGTACAAAAGTGCTCCGACCTCCACCATGAGAGTCAAAGAGGAACCCCAATTGCTCTTTCCTCCAATGTGAGAGCAAGGAGTACACCAAATGCTCTGACCTCCAGTGTGACAGCCAAGGATTACCCAAGATTTCTGAGCACTAGACTGAGAGTCAATGACAGTCCACAAGCTCTGACCTCCACTGTGAAAGTTAAGGACCACCCTAAGAGCTCAGAACTCCACTGTAGGAGCCAAGGAGCACCCAGAGCTCTTGGCTCCACTGTGAGAATCAAAAAGCACCCCAAGTGCCCAGATCTCAGCTGTGGAGCCAAGGAATGTCCTAAGTGCCCTGCTCTTGGCTACAATAGCCAAGGAATGCCCCAAGTGCCCTGCTCTTGGCTGCGAGTAACCAAGGAGAGTGCCCTAAGTGTCTCTGCTCTTGGCTAAGATAGCCAAGGAATGCCCCAAGTGCCTGCTGTTGGAGTACCCCAAGTGCCCCAACTTCAACTGTGACAGCCATGGAACACCACAAATGCCCTGACCCCAGCAGTGAGATCTGAGGAGTGCCCCAACTACTCTGACCTCCACTGTGAGAGCCAAGGAGAATACCAAGTGCTCCGACCTTGGCTATGAAATCCAAGGGCACCCTATGTGTCCTAAACTCAACTGTCAGAGCCTATGAGGCTATAGCCAGGCTTAGCCAAGGAGCACTCCAAGTGTCCTGATCTTTCCTGTGAGAATGAAGAAGTGCCACAAGGGCAGTACTCTCAACTGTAAGAGCCAAAGTGCCCAGAGTGCCCTACCTGACTTTGAGAACCAATGAGTACCCCAAAGCAATGACCTCAGCTGTGAAAGACATGGAGTGCCCTTACCTGGGGCTGTGAGGAACCAGGGAGCACCACCAAGTGCCCCTAACCTCAGATGTGACAGCTAAGGAGAGACCCAATGTGCCCTTAACTTCAGCTGTGACAACCAAAGAGAGTTCCAAGTGACCCCACCTCAGCTGTGAGGCCCAAGAGTTCCCCAAAGGCTCTCACCTCAGCAGGGACCTAAGGAGCACCTTAAGTGTCCTTACCTTTGCTGTGACAGCCAATTAGTATCCCACTGCCCAGATCTTGTTTGTGAGATCCCAGAGCACCTTATGTGCTCTGATCCCAGCTGTAACAGGCTTCAGCAAGGAGCATCTTAAGTGTCCCCACCTCTGCTGTGAGAGGTAAGGAGTGTCCCAAGAGCTTTAATCTGAGCTGTGAAACTAAAGTAACCCCAACATTTATTAGCCAGTTACTGGTCCCACTGTACCCCATGGCTTTGCACATGTCATCCTGTACTAGCCTCAAAATAC
Organism: Neoceratodus forsteri; assembly: GCA_016271365.2. Lineage (NCBI taxonomy): Eukaryota > Metazoa > Chordata > Ceratodontiformes > Ceratodontidae > Neoceratodus > Neoceratodus forsteri. The sequence continues at coordinate 370,751,185 of CM028132.1, read as the reverse complement.
AGTGGGATCATTGAATAGAAACTTTTAAAGTTCATTACGGTACTGTATTTATCACTATTGAATCCCGTGACTGCAGCCTACTACTGACGCCTGCCGTGGAGATTGTGTGATGCCTCCTGCCCAAATGCTTATACTGCATGTGTCTCATATGCACAGTCATATTTATGTACAATCTGTCGGTGCCTGACAAATTTTGTTGCCTATAATTACTGCATCTCCTGTAAACCTATGCCAAACTGTTCCATTTTTCTATGCATATTTCTACATAAAGTGTTGTACCATTCATTCTATATTTCTGTACTGCCTTCATGCCCGGATCATGCCTCGAAAAAGTCCACTTAACCAGTGCACCTACCAGATTAATAACTCACTGTACCCAATAGCTTCATTTGAAGCCTGAACAATCCACTGCTTAACCTGATATAAAATGGCCACCAAGGCACAAATAAATGAATACGAATAATTAAACTTTTGTACTACATTAGATTAGTCAATTAATTCAAGACAGCACTTAATTTACTAATCTGGGGCAGACCCACACAAGTGTTCCCCTTCAAACATGGCCCCGAACAGTAAGTGACATGTACAGAACAAGAAACTGTCAACAAATAAATAAAAGAGTTAAATTTTTGCACTACATCAGGTTACAAAAAATTCAACAGAGCACTTAATTGCTAGTCGAGGGCAGGCCCACACAAGCATTTCCCATTCAAAAATGTCCTCAGAACAGTTTAAATGACATGCACAGTACACAACAACCCGCTTATGTTAGCATCTTTCATATAATTAGTATCTACAAATGCTGTACAGAGGAAACTCTACCAGCAAGAAATAGAATATAAAGAAATAAAAGAAACTGCAACATTTATCCCAGGTAGACTCGATTATTCTGCAGAAGATACGGTAAGTACAGGGCAGGAGCAGGTTCTGATTGCCATAAATATCAAAACAAAACAAAAAACAAAACAACAAAGAAATAACCACAGCCACTCACCCAAACAGTTTGTAGTTCAGGCTTGTAAGAATGTTTAGAGCAGTCGAAAAGGATACACATATAGAAAATATGTGTAAAGAAAAGAAAGATTTAAAACTGTTACCACATTGACACGTGAACTACTCTAACATGGAGCACCGACTGTGATAAAGTATGGTGTCTCATGGGACACTGATTTATACAGGTGGCTGGATCATTTACAATAAAATGCATATTTTCCTTTAAACTACTTGGGTGAGTGCACTACAGTTCGTTCTTTTGGTTATGAAATAAAGGAAACGATTTACAGAGACAAAATAACTTTAAACATACCATTAATACGATACTTGAGTTTGGATCCATCTCTGAGTATCATGCCTTCTGCAACCTGTAAGAAAAAGACTGGCATAACAGTGGGTCCAGGCACTGCATGACTGGAGGATACAAAGACTTGTGTTTTTCAAGAATATCTTAAAGAGGAAAACCCTGAAAGACCCTCCTTAGTGCTATGACAAGCTCCTCCACAATGGAGTTGGTTTTTGATCACCCTCAAAAAATGTTTTGTTTTTATTATTCATTATAACAGCAGGGCTCCCAGATCTACAGGGTTCCTGTATTTTACAGGAATTTGGAGCCATCTATAGGAAATTCTTTCCATAGACTTGCATTAGTTATATAGGAAACAGCAATTTGGCTTTCATAGGAAATAATGCAATCTACAGAAAACGTGAAAAATTGCCCTGGAGTTACATGGGAAATGCCAAATCAATCTGGGAGTACTGTAACAGGGAGAATGAAATCGGACATTTGCAGGGTGCAAGGAGGACTGGAATTCGATTTGGAATTAGGGTCAAGTGTTGGATGGTTTGGATGATCCTGAAAGAGAACAGTGGGATGGCCTTGTTCTTCAATTATGACAAAAGATTACACGAACATCTTGCCTGCACAAGTGGCAGATGGAAAGGATTTCTTCATTTTACTGCACTGTAGGCAGTGCATCACAGTGGTCAGAGCGCACAGCTGTGAATTTGGAGACCCAGCTGTAAATTGCGCCAGCACCTCTTACTCACTATGAAACCTTTTTTTTTATTTAGTTTTTGTTTACCGGGTAAGTGCACTAGCCATAGCAATGACTATTTTCAGGCACCACTCCAGGAGGGCACATTACAAAAAATACGGAAGACATTCCAGTACAAGTACAACAAAATCATTGACAACAGCGTTCAACAGGTTGCAAACAAGTAGCTAAAAACAAGGAGGTTGCAGTAACAGTGTGGGAAAAGATAAAAACAGGAGCTGTACAATAACAAAATTACACCACAATTTGCTTTGAGGCAGAAGAAACACGACAGATTAAACATTTTTAGTACTAATAAGGGATTGAATAGTCAACTTAGGGAGGGATAATAGTAAGTGACAGTAGTAAGAGACACGAAAAGGGGATGAGAGAGAAGTGAGGTGGGAGGCAGGGCAGACAGGTAGAGGAGAAGTGAACTGCGTATAGAGGGGAGATCAGAAAGGAGAGATAAGGCTGGGATGGAAAGAGCTAACGAGGTTTGAAACAGGAGCATTTGTGGGAAGTATCAAGATAATTACGCAACCCTTTTTTAAAAGACGCATGGGATGTTGATTGGCGCAAGGCTAGTGGAAGGGAGTTCCAGTATTTGGGGCATGGCAGGCGAAAGCACTGGCACCTTTTGTGGTGCTGTCTGGGGATGAAAACAGGGGCCTGGTCAGTAGAACAAAATCCATAGCAAGGTATCAGGTTTTGGAAGAGGCCTGCCAGGATTTAGGTATTTGTAGATGGACCATATTGTCAATGATACAGCCATAAGCATGTAGCCTTAGTTCAGTAGGAGGAAGCCATCCCAGGTCAGACTAGGCAGACAGTGGTGCTTCAGCCGATGTGAGAGGACTCATAGCGACAGATGCTGTTATAGTAACATCCCATTTCCGAAGGATTGATTTGCATGTAGGGCATATGTTGTGGCACCATAGGTGAAGTGATGGTAGGAGTATGCCACAGACGTAGCAAACCTTGCAGGGAGTGAGCACACAGGTGGTTTGGTAGGCTATTCCAAGTTTGGCGTTTACCAGTTTGCAGGTCTGATTGATTGTAAGTCAAATTTAGTGATGGATCAAGGGACGCCCAGATATTTAAAACAAATTTACTACCCCAACTACTGAGCCATTTAAGGATGCGATTTTAAATTTGGGACGGCATGCTTGAGCTTCTAATTTGATCCAAAGAGCATAGCTTGGGTTTTAGGCTCATTTAGTACAAGTCTGTGAGTAAATAGCCACTCCTGTATTAGCTGGAAGTCAAGAGAGAGTCGATTGTTTATATCATCAATGCTTTTAGCACTGGCATACAGCACAATGTCATTAGCATATAGCAGGGAGGCTGTCCTGTGGAGGTCAGTGGAGATGTTATTTATGAAAAGAGAGAAAAGTAGGGGCCCAAGGATAGAGCTCATGCACTCCAATGTTTATTGTGGTTTTGTCCGCGAGGGTGGAGTTGTATTTCACAATTTGAGACCTTTCAGATAGGTAGTTCCCAAACCATCTTACAACATTAGTTGAGAAGCCTATTGATCCCAGGGTGGATAGAAGGATGGAGTGATCAACTAGGTCAAATGCCTTAGTCATGTCAGTGAAAACTGCACCAGTGAGGAGACCGGAGTCCATAGCCATGAGAGTACCTGACGTGAATTTGAGGAGGGCAGTAGTGGTGCTATGGCCTTTGCAAAACCATGCTGGGCAGTGGTAAGTAGCTCATGCTTCTGTAAGAAGTCAATTGTCTGAGCAGCTACAAGTTTCTCAAGAATTTTATTTAGGACAGAGAGGATGGCAATGGGCCTATAGTTTGAGGATCTTTATGATCTCCTTTTTTTTTTAAACTGGAGTAATCCTAGCTACTTTCCATATGTCAGGGACGTAGCCCTGGCACATAGAGAAGTGAAAATCCTGGCTAGGGAGCAGCTGAAAGGGGCAGCAATCTTAAGGAGCTTGGGTTTTAGATTGTCCGAGCCAGCCGCAGTAGTCCAAGACACTGCTTAGCAATCTAAGCACTTCACATTTTGTGACTGATTTGAAAAGAACTGGGGACCGTTTGCAATAGGTCAGGTGGGTACACTTGGTTGGACAGGGAAAGAGGAGGTGTAGTTGATTAAGTCCGAGAATTTATTGTTGAAAAGTCTGCAATGGTTCTGGGATTATTACAGTGTACCCCATTAAGTGACAAGTCATTAGGAGTGGATGCCAGATTTGAACCAAGAAAGAATTTAACATGGGACCAGAATTTTTGGGGTCACCATAGGAGTCGGTCAGTAGGTCCTGCAGTATGAGCTCTTGGCTTTTTTTGATGTCCTTTTGCAGGCATTACGAGAGCCCTGTAGGTATTTAGGTCAGAGGCTAGCCCTGAGTTTTTACAACGAGCCAGCTTTTGTCCCTTAGTTTAAGTTTAGCTAGTAGGTCAGCTTTCAACTAGCGGGTTTGCTTATTTTTACCCGATGGGTTACAAGTTTGCAGTGCTTATCCTGGAGCACTAGGAAGTGTTTCAAGAACAAGTCCAGGACAGTCTGAGCATCACTGGATAAGAGAATGGGGACCAATCAGTAGTGGCAATGTCGTACAGGAAAAACCGAGAGTCAGAATTTGCACAGTTGTGGAAGGTAATGAAGCGAGGTCCCGCCTGGGTAGGGACTGCTTTTGCCCCAGATACAGTACATTGGGGAGTGATCAGTGATGGCATCTGGTAGTAGTCCAGAGGCAATTACGCTTTCAGGCGACTGGTCATTATTCAGTCTAGTAGCGTGTTCAGGTTGGAGTGAAGGGCATTTCTGGTAGGTTCACCTATAAGCTGGTGCAGGTTATAACTGCAACTTGGTCATTATTGTGGTTTGGTTTCTGCCCAGCCAATTTATGTTTAGGTCCCCAAGTATAAAGATCTCGTTCCTCCAGCGAGGCATGCAATGTGTTCCATTAACTCATCCAGCCCTACTTGCCCATTGGTTGGGGATTGTAGACACATGATGTGAAGTTTTTTGGTGCCAAGAGTGAGCAGGACATGAAGTGCCTCACAATGGGTAGGACAGATGTCTTAACAGCAGAGATATCAAGGTGATCTCTAAAGTAGATGGCCGTCCTCTCCCTTTGGGTGCAGACCAGTCAAGTCTCAGTAGGTTATAGTGGGGATGGGGGCATAGAGAACCAGGCATGGATGGTTTTAGCCATGTTTCAGTTAGGTATATAATATCAGGCTTGTATAGGGTGGTCCAAGATTCAAGCTCAGTAAGATTGTGAGCAAGGCTCTTGATATTGTGATGTGATTGTGATAAGACCTTTAGCATTGCTAATAGTGTCAGTAGAACATTAGTTGGTCCTGGATTTAGCTGAACATCGCCAGACAGCAGGATAGCAAGTAGTGAAAAGAGCAAGTACTCATTGTAAGACCTTGAGCAAGTCACTTCCTGATCTTTCTGTAACCTAACAAAGCGTTCTGACCAAAGCAGCAGATCTGGCATGTTTTCCAAGCACCCACTGCTTAAGGTAAAAAAATGTGCTCTTTTGGCATTATATTTCTGTTGAGTGTGCTGTCTGCGTTTATATGGCTTTCATAACCTACCCCAATCATACTTAGCCATCCTGTACTCTTCTAGCGGCAGAAGTCACACTGTTCAGAGCTTCAAATGGACTTTGGAATACAGTGTTTGACATGCTCTATAAAACCAAACACTTTTCTTATCCATAAAGTGATCAGTTTTATTAATTTATCGATTTAAAATTAGGTGACTGTGAAAAGCACACTGAGCTGAACCTAATTTCCAGGTGCATGTCTGGAGAGTGAGTACGGTGGAGTTACAAAAAACAGCAATCGTCTGTAACAGCCAACACTATACAAAGCGCAGTTCTACATAATGAGACAGTGTGATGAACAAAACATTGGTGAACAAGGAGCAATAGTAACACTCGACAATAATATCCACAAAATATTACACAAGGTGCAATTGTACATGAGACAGTGTGTAGTACTGTTTACGTACAACACAGTTTCTCAAGGTGCAAAACATAACAGCTGGAACAGCATACAGCAATAAAGACAGCCCTTGAGGGCCACCAGAAATAGAACTGTCTGAATGGGCAAAACCTACATGATAGAGGGACAGTTTAGAAGCAGGAGCAAGAATAAGCTTGTGGGCCCGAAGAAGCAGTTTCACAGAGAAGAGAGAGAGACATAGCAAAGGGAGATTTTTAAGTTGTGAGAGAACGCAGAGTGAGACAGAGAGAGAAAAAAAAGTATGTAGGAGAAAGAGGCCTATCTAGAAGTATTAAAAAATGGGAGTAAGAAGGATTGAGAGTCAAAGGTTCATGAGGGAAAAGAATTGGAGGAGGGGGAAGAAGACAGAGGAAAGATAGCATGGGTGCAAGGAAATAAGAACTTGGGCATAAGGGCAGGAGTGATAGAGGCACCTGCCGCACGAAAGGAAAGAGTTCAGAATGAAGAGAACAGGGATAAGTATGGAGGTGGGGGGCAGGAGAGAGAGAGACAATTCAGAGTGGCAAATCAGAAATTAAGAATGGGGTCCTAATGGGCCAAGTGGAATTTGAGGGTGGCACCACCATTACCTTACCATAGTCAAATGTCTGGAGGATGATCATTTTGGGAATAATCTCATGGTGAGTAGGAAGAATACATGATTTATTCCTGTACACTGCACCAGTTTGGGAGGAAGTTAGAATGAATGGCGCCAATGTGTCTGGTGAAGTTAAGGTGAGTATCTAATCAGACACCCAGGTACCTGGAGGACTACTTCCAGTAGAGAGTTATCAAGAGTCTTGCATTTACTGGTAAACATGACCCTCGAAGCCTCTGTCTGCCTCCAAATGTAATTCAGATTGTCTCTTTGGCATTCAGAAGAGCTGCTTACAGCAGAACCATATTGAACTTTGTTAAAGTCACAGTGGCGATCAGCATCCAACTCTAGGGCAGAGGGACCACTAAGGAAGATCACAATGTCAGTCATCTGCATACACGTGCATGTGCACAGATGATCAGGATTGCAGGAGGTCTTTTAGAAAAAGAGACTAGTAGGGGACTTATCAGCTATCTGTGAGTCACTGGAGGCTATTAGGAGGGTGGGGAGAGACCTCCTTTATTAACTGACTGGGTTTAGATAGGAGCAGAACCAGCTGACTGAAAGGTCTGAGAGGCCTGCACCAGCTAACATGGACAAAAAGCAACAGGTGTCAGTGTCTAAGGCTTTTGCCAGACTGACAAAGATTACAGAGGAGAAAAGAAAAAATACTCACCGCCTTAGTAATGTTGTTTCTTCTAACTGGTGCAATTGTGAGCCAATACAAAAAATGCATAATCTCCAGTCAGAGATGTTGCCTCAGATATTAGAATGGTGATGACACAATCAAAACTTCATTCAAAGGGCGGGGGATGTGCTGTGGAGCCCGAGCAATATGGCAGCTTAATTGTGAACATCTCTACATTTGCACATGGAAAGTCATTTTTAAACTGTGTATGACATAATTTGGTGTTCTTTGCCGCATATAGGTGAAGGAGAAATCCAGTTTCACTATGGGCAATCCTCAAAAGGAAAACAGCAAAACCATGGAGCTAAAAGCAAATCTCTCCACGAGGTCTGCTCCCAGAGTTCTGACTGTGGCTGCAGCAGGACGATAGAGAAGAGATGTTACAGAGTTTGGGGCAAAATCTCCTGCTTAATTCGCACAGTCACTGGTCTCTCAGATAAATCTGATACACTGACAAACTGAGTAAGCACACTGGAAGCAGACATAGTGTGTTAAAATGGAGGCGGACAGCAAGAAAAGATCTGAGATGGCACTCAGAGCAACAGTCAACGTAGTCAAAGAAAATCAGCACCTGAAAGCCCACCTTGAATCACTGGAGAATCAGGCAAGATCACTAAATATAAGATTGGTGGGCGTACCAGAACTGAGTGAAGGTGACCACCTTGTGCTATTTCTCAAGGAATGGCTGCAACAACAATTGGGAACCTGTTTCTACTAGGCCGTCACATCCAAAAGGCCTACCGTGTTGCAATCCATGGCAGACTGGACAACCCAGATGCACTTAGAGCTAGTGTGATGGTTCTGGATGGAGGGCTCCAGGGATTATGTACTCGGACTGGCTTGACAAAAGAAAACTCTGCTCTGCGATGGATAACATGTCCGTATATAATCCTGACTTGAGTTACACTACTCAGATGAAAAACAAAAGGGATCTGATGGAGTCCATGCAATGCTTCAGGAGAAAGCATTCCATATGGTATGATTTTCCTGCTCGTTTCGCATCGCTCACCAAGGAAAAATGTTTGTGTTTGTGGATCCAGCAGAAGCCTTAACTTGAAAAACTGTTTTCTAGTGGCTATCACTTCTGCCAGACGCATAAGTGAATTGCAAGCCTTGTCAGTGGAGACTGACTTTATTTCTTTCCACAGGATAAGGTAGTCCTTAGGACTAACTCGAGATTTTGCCTAAGGTGGTTTCAGATTTCCATCTTAATCAATCTATCTCCCTTCCAGTATTTTTCACTGATCACCCTCTTCGGTGAGAGGAGGTTGCACAGCCTGGATGTTAAGAGAGCTCTTAGTTATTATATAGAGCGTACTCAAAGGTCACAGGTTCAATCCCTCCAACTTTCCTTACCTATGGTGAAGTTGGAAAGGCAAACCTGCCACTAAGAGATCAATAGCCAGGTGGATTGTCTCTTGTATCCAATTTTTTATCAGAAACTGGGCAGAGATCCCCTCTGGCTTGAGGGCTCACTCTACCAGGGTACAGCTGCGCCTCTAGCTGCTGCCAGAGACATCCCTATATTAGAGATATGCCAGGCTGCTACTTGGAAACGGTACACACTTTACCATGCATTACTCCCTGGATGTCCAGGCCGAGAGATGCTCGGCTGCACAGCTGTTCTTCAGAGTCTATTCCCTAAGTGACATGCTTCAGTTCGATCTGGGAGAGCAAAGGATTCAGATTTTGATGCAGAGGAGGAGGAAGAAACCACCTCAAGACTTTTAGCATCCTTTCAGGTTTGAAGAATATTACCTGAACTTGGACACTGTTCAGCACGCTCGCTCACGTGTTTGTTATACTTAAAGAGGCAGTCTCTTCTTTTAGAAGTAGATCTTTGTTAGTCCTGTTTGCCAATTTGCTCTTACTTATAACATTAGTTATGTTCAATAACTTATAAGTGCATAACAAGAGGTTATAGTTTAAAGAGTTACTGATGCCTCAAAGAAAACTTTGAAAAACATAATTGGGTACAATTCAGCTTGCATTCCTATATATTCTATATATTTCTTCCCCATTATTTATTTCGAGTAAATTTGCAAGACTACATGATCTTTATCCCTTAGAGTTCATCTGCCTCATATCTTACTCCCTACTTCAGGCATAATGCTCTGTTGGACATCACAATGTGTTGCCATGAGAGTAACTGTGATGTCACAAGCAGTGCATTATGACCTCAGGTAGGATAAAGTAACAGGAATAGATGAACTCTTCAGGAACAAAGATTTTGTTTTAATGCAGATGACCTCAGTAATAAATAATGGGGCAGAGGAATACAGAACTAACCTGAAATACAAGCTGAACTGTGTCTAAATATTATGGTTTGTTAAAGTTTATTTATTTTTTATTTAGAGTCTAGGATTACAAGTACCTTTGAGCCAAGGCTTTTTACAAAGGTTCCATGTCAATTGAGGTACATACAAACATTACACAGAGTTGAGTAACAATGCAGAAATGGTGCACAGACATTTTTAAGCTGCTGAAATACAATACATTGAGGAAAGTGAGTATCAGGGGCAGGGTAGACAGAGGTAGCTGAGGCTTGAATGGACACAAAAGAGTGGTGCAGCCATGGGCATTTGTCAGGCCTCAAAAAGTGCTTGGGGGTAGGGGGCAAGAACAGGAGGGAAGGGTAGGCTGTAGGAAAAGGAAGAGAGGGGTAGGAGTAGAAGTGCTAGGGAGGAGATCAGATTATGAGGGACAGTCAAAGGAGCTAGAGGCAGCTAGGGTGGAGATGAAGGTTGGCTTTGAATGGGCCTAGCTTTTGCAGAGAGGAGATGTCTTTGTTGAGTCCATTAATCCAGCTAGGAGCTCGGGATGCATGGATATTTGGCCCTGTGTGGTGTGGCACCGAGGAATGCATAGCATTTGATTTTCTAAAGCCCTGGTGAGGCGGGGTCGCGTGCTGTATGGAGAAGACTTTGGACTGGGGAGCAAGATGTAGCATAAGTTTCTTAGCCATTACACAAGTTTGGTACTTAGAAACATAAAACATAGAAGTTGACGGCAGATAAAGACCCCGCAAGGCTCATCCAGTCTGCCCATTTCTTTTCTACCTTATAAATGTGCCATCGGCGCTTCCTGTCAATGGCCTATCTATTCATACCTCTGTATTGCCCCTTAAGCCTATCCCATGCCTGTTTGAAGCCCTGCACTGTATCATATCCACCACTTCCTGAGGTAGGCTGTTCCATGCATCCACCACCCTTTCTGTGAAAAATAACTTCCTTCATTACCCCTTAATCGGCCTCCTCTAATCTCATGCTGTGTCCTCTTGTCCTGCTATTTTTCTTATATTGAAACATGTTAGACTCTTTCACCTTGTTAATGCCCTTAAGGTGTCTGAATGTTTCGATCATATCACCTCTCTCCCTCCTTTGCTCTAGGGTATACATACTGAGCTCCGTTAATCTGTCCTCATATGTTTTCTGATGCAGTCCCTGTACCATTTTGGTTGCCCTTCCCTGGACTGCTTCAATTTGGTTAATGTCCTTGTGAAGGTGTGGCTCCAGTACTGCAATGAGTACTCCAGATGGGTCTAACCAGTGTCTTGTAAAAGGGATTATTACCTCCCTCTTCCGACCTGTGATACCCCTACTAATACATCCTAACATCCCCTAGCCTTACCTACTGCTTTAGTAGTCTGCTTGGATGATTCCAGGTCATCGGTAATGATGATACCCAAGTCTCTTTCTTCCTTGTGACTGCCAGCAACCCTCCCAGACTATAGGTGGCTTCAGGGTTTCTCTTCCCATGTGCATGACCTTGTTCTTCTTTGCAGTAAACCCCATTTGCCACTCTTCCCGACCATTTTGCTAGTTTATCCAAATCTCTTCTTATTCTGCCCACCTCATCTGGATCATCTACTCTGTTGCAGATCTTGGTGTTATCCGAAACAGACAAACCTTACCCTCCAGTCCATCTGCAGTGTCACTGATGAAGATATTGAAGAGGACTGGCCCCAGGACTGATCCCAAGGTACCCCACTTGTGACTTGCATCTCTTCTGACTGTATACCGCTTACCACCACTCTCTGTTTTCTGCCCGTCAACCAGTTTGCCACCCACTTGACCAACTTCTGACCCACCCTGAGCTTACCCAGCTTATTAATCAATCTTCTATGTGGAACAGTATTGAAAGCTTTGCTGGAGTCAGGTAGGCGATATCAACTGCTCCCCTTGGTCCACCACTCTGGTTACCCAGTCAAAGAAATCTATGAGATTAGTTTGACAGGACCTTCTTTTGTAAACCCATGCTGTCTTGGATCCTGTGCTCCTATGGATTCCAGGTGTTGCACTATTCTTTATTAAGGAGTGCCTCCACAATCTTGCCCACTACGAGGTAAGACTGATTGGTCTGTAGTTCCCAGTCTCCTCTCTGCTACCACTCTTGTGGAGCGGGATCACATGAGCCCTTCTCCAGTCTTCTGGGACCTCTCCTGTGCTCAGAGACTCACTAAACAGTTCTGATAATGGCTCTGCTAGTTCCACCCTTAGCTCCTTTAGTACCCTGGGACGATGCCATCAGGTCCCATTGCCTTGTCCACCCTGGAGTTTATCGAGCTCTAGTAGGACCCTTTCTTTTGTGAAGGGACTAGTGCCCACCTCCTCCCCGAGGTCCATGATGCTGAGCTGTGGGCCCTGCCCTACCTTCTCTTCTGTAAATACTAAGCAGAAGTATCTATTTAGGATAGATACTTTTACATGGTCCTCCTCCTCACATGCCCCTTAACTCCTTTGATCTTAGCAATACCCCTCTGGACTTTCTCCTTTCACTAATGTACCTATAGAAGTCTTGTCACCTTCTTTTGCTGTATGTGCTAGTGTTTCCTTGGTTTGGGCCTTTGCCTGCCTTACTGTCTTCCCTGTTTCCCTTGGGGAAGTTTGGTATGCCTCCTATCTTCATCCTGCTGTGTTTCCTTATATTTCCTGAAGGCCAGCCTTTTGGCTCTGACCTTGTCTGTTATTGTTTTTGAGAACCAAAGTGGTTTCCTTCTTTTTGCACTTCCTTTTCTCTCTAACACAATGGGATGTTGCTTCAGGTATTGCATCCTAATGCTTGCCCACTTTGCCTGTACCCCCTCACCTGTATTTCTTTTTGCCAGGGCTAGCTTAACTGTTGAACACATCTCATCAAAGTCAGCTCCTCTAAAGTCCCATATTTCTGCCTTGGAATGGGATGGTTTAGTTGTAGTGGCCAACCTGGAGATCTATGATGCTTTCCTGTTAGTCAGTACTAGATTTAGGATAGCCCTGTTTCTTGTGGGTTGTTGTACCAGTTGTTTGAGGCCTCCCGCAGGAGTCCACCATGTGTTTAGTTCTGGCAGATGTTCCTGCTGGTATTGGCCAATATGTATCTGGCATATTGAAGTCTCCCATTATCAGAACCTCCCTTTAGCTGTCATGTTTTGTATATCTTCTAACAGTAATGTGTATGTCCTCCCCCTGGTCTGGGGCATGCAGACCACCCCAGTTCTTATGGCTGTCCCATTTCCGGTTTCCAGGATGACCCACAGTTCTTCTGGCTCCTTATGTGTTTTCTGAATTTCTGTAGCCTTCAGATATTTCATTGACATAGGGCCATTCCACACCCCTTTTGCACCTCAGTCTCTTCTGAACAGTACATAGCCAGGCACTGAAGTCTCCCAGTATGGTTACTGGTAAACCACGTCTCACTAATTGCTACTATGTCCAGTTTAGCCTCTGTCATTATTGCCTGCAGGTCTGGGATCTTGTTTCCCAGACTGCGAGCATCTGTGTACATGATTTTCCACTGGCCAGATTTCAGTGCGTTAGTTGTTGGGTGAGGTCTGGCGCTTCCCTGTGTGTCGATGGAAAGCTGGACCTTTTTCCTCACCTGGTTTGCAAATGAACTGCAAACATGCTAAACTCAGTTTGACCACTAGCCGATACGGTTTGATAACTGGAGCCACCCTGTTTGGGCACAGAGGTCACACATATGGGTGAATTGGTGGGATCCTGTGATGAGCTGGCAGGCTTTGTTTAGGGCCAAAGATAAGCACCTGAGGGCTGTGTTAGTTGGCAGAGCCATAAATAATCAGATCATAATGATTAGAGAGACCACCGAGCTCTGTACTGCTATCCTTAAGGCATACGAGGTAAGGGCATTGCCTGTGCCTGTAGAGGAGACCAATGCATGTGTTTGCAGTTTGGCGACGCTATCTATGTGGATGCTGTAGGATAGGCTGCTGTCTGTGGTGATCCCCAGATATTTAAAGGACTGAACCTGTTCAAGGACAGCACCAAGGCAGTTTGTAATATTAAGGGGTGAAGCCTATGTTTGTTGTAGGAGCCACAGAAAAGCATTAACTTGGTTTTCTTATAGTTGAGAACCAGCTTTGACTACTAGCTAGTGCAGTACGCTGCTGCCGGGTTTTGACTAGGACAAGTAGGTCTTGTCACATTCCCAGCGCGCGATCTGCACTGGCTTCCTGTTCGTGGCGGATCGCTCTTTAAAGTCTGTTTACTGACTTTCAAAGCCCACATGATCAGACTCCGCCTATCTGAAAGAATTTCTGGCCGCATGCTCTGGCACAACGCCTCCGCCGGCCGATGAGGGGTTGCTAGAGATTCCAAGAGTGAGTTTAAATTCATCAGGTTATAGATATTTTCCTATGCTGCACCCACTCTTTGGAACTCTCTACCGCGGTTACGGGAGTGCCTCCGTGGAGGAATTCAAGAGGTTTAAAACCCATTTTATCAAATTGCCTTCTTGGAGTATTGACTGTATAGAAGATGTTGATTATATTGTAGTTTTAACTGTGTTTTATATTGAATTTTAATGTTCGATTTATTATTTGTTTTGTACAGCGCTTGAAAACTGAAAGGCTTTACTAAATAAAATTTATTATTATATTATTATTATTACTAAACCATGTTTCAATGGAGGGAAGCCCTTCTGAAGCTTGTTTTGGAGTAGGTGTGGGTCCTGTTGGGTGGTGAATGACAGCATCATCAGCATAGAGTAGGATTTGTTCCAGACAAGATTGTGGAAGATTGTTCAAAGACAAGCTGAAGAGGAGTGGCCTGAGAATGGATCCCTGGGGACTCCTGAGCATACTGGTCTAGCATCTGAGAGGACATCAGCAATTTTCACTCTTTGGGAACAGTTTTCCACGTAGCTCTTAAACCAAGTTGTATGCACAGGGGACAGCCCAGCTTTTAGCAGTTCTGTGAGGAGTATTCAATGATGGACGGTGTCAAAAGCCTTGATCAAGTCTTTGAAGACCGAACCAGTGAGGTAATTATTGTCCAGGAGTTGTGAATTGCTCCTGTGAATTCAGGAGGGCAGATGTGGTGCGGTGGCCTTTTCTGAAGCAGTGCTGTTATTTACAAAGGATGTTGTACTTGTCCAGATATTCCATTAGCTGGTTAGATATCACACGCTCAGTGGCTTTGGGGAGGGGGGTAGTATGGATATAGGCCAATAATTTCCATGAAGGGCCTTGTCCCCACTCTTGTGGGCTGGTGTCAGTGCAGATTTCCATCTGTCGGGAACTGGCCAAGGGTGACGGAGAGGTTGAAAATCCAGTTTAGAGGAGACAGCACTTCATCAAGAGTAAGGGACAGCAGTTTGAGGTCGAGTGAGTCGCCACTTATTCTAGATCCAGCAATAGCTTTACAGACTTATCTACTGACTTCATGTGTCCTGACTGCTCTGAAGTAAAAAGGGGGCGACTTGAAAAAGGGGTGGGGAGGGTGCAGGAGGGAGGTCTTCATTAAAGAAGTCTGGAGGAAGAACACTACTGAGGTCAGTGAACACATTCTTGAACATGTTAGCTACAGTGGAAGGGTCAAGAGTTACAGTCCCATCCACATCCAGCATTGAAGGTGATGTTTGGGCAGTATTCCTGTGACTTCCTGAGATTATTCCGAAGGAATTCCTCTTCCCAGGTGTTTGTGAGGCATCTTTGTAATAGTTACTTTTCTTCAGGCATATTTCTTTGGTGCAGTCATTTCGGGCACGTTGTAGTTTTGTATATCTACTTGCCTACCAGCGCCCGGGCCTGAAACCAAGGTGGTTCCTAGCTTTCAGCAATGTAAGGAGATCAGCAGTGAGCCATGGATTGCTAAGGCCTTTACTTTCCTCTTTTTGAAGGCGTGTAACGTCACAGGCAGCACTGAAGGAGCTGATGAATAAGTCGTCGCAGAGTTGACATCTGATGCATGGAAGATAGGTGACCAGTCTTTTTGTCTAAGGAGTAATTTGAGGTGCTTCAATTGACCACGTGGAAAGAGTCTGCTGTTTATTAGTTTGGGTGGTGGTGGGCTGAATTTGTTAGACCATTCACATGCGACTGGGGAGTGGTCACTAGCGTATCTGGGAGAACGGAGAATTTGAGATGGGTGGCTGGTAAGTATTCAGTCTAGGAGGGTGCTTGTTCCAGTCTTATAGTGGAGTCTAGTGGGGAAGAACGACCAGCTGAGTGAGGCTGGCAGCTGATGTAGCCACCTGTATCTGATCCAAACCAATTTATGTTAAAATCGCCCATTAGGATTATCACGGTGCCTGGTAGTTGGGAGCGGACAAGGTCAGGGCGTGGTTGGAGACCTTTACCTTGATCCTTGGGAGGGATGTAGACAGCAGCAATGGTCAGTGCCTTGTTGTGAACCCAGAGTAGAATTCTGATGGGTAGTATCTGGGCGGTAGAGACTGAGGCGAGGTTGAACACGGTGCCCCAGGAGATAGTCTTTGAGGTAAACATCAGTTGTCCTGAAGGTGTCAGCTGCTCTTAAACTATAGTTAACTGTGGTTCAGAGTTCAGTGCTTATGTTACATACTGTAGCTGGATGATGTAGATTGTGCATGGATAGAGAGGCCAGGCTGGTAAGTAAGACAATGTTTGCCAAGTACTAGTAGTATGAAATGATTAGTTCTTAGGTACTTCAGCATAGACATGAGCAGTCAGTGATTATAGTACATGTAAGCTGGATAGTATGCATGGGCTTAAATGCTTGAACTGATGAGTAGTTTGTTATGATTTGATGTTTTGGCCTTTCTCTGTATCCCACTGTTGGAAGGATGCTTAGTCCAGTAGTATGAGACCCCCAAAAATATAATGATATCATACGATTGTTCAGTATCTGACCGTTAGGAGTCGAGTAGGATAACACCACCCCTAAGAAAAATGAGTATCAGTATGATCACCTCCTCCAATCCTGGAGAGTGTGACCAGTAGCACGCAGGAGAGGAAAAACCCCTTGGGGGACTTGAAGATTTATGGCTACTGACCTGCCCGTCCTTCTAGGCATACTAAAAGGAGAGTAATCCTAAAAATAATTTAATTGAATTGGCTAATCCGAACTCCAAATTTGTAGAACCTGATCTAGAGAAACGGGAACTGAAGAAAGTACTGAATCGTAACATGTTAGGAAGAGGGCAAGCATCCTCTTAGTAAACTCAAAGTTTGAGAATCCATGGCCAGGCCTGATTGATAGTACAGTGATCCATGGTCGATGTAGTATAGCAGTATTGCCTAGAGGTTAAAGGAACG
Organism: Neoceratodus forsteri; assembly: GCA_016271365.2. Taxonomy (NCBI): domain Eukaryota; kingdom Metazoa; phylum Chordata; order Ceratodontiformes; family Ceratodontidae; genus Neoceratodus; species Neoceratodus forsteri. The sequence continues at coordinate 370,734,371 of CM028132.1, read as the reverse complement.
AGGTGTGAATGAGCTTGGCACATCCAGCGACCAGACCCGATTTTGATTCTCACAACCTCCACTTGCATACTGTGTGACTCTGAGCAAGTCACTTAACCGTCCAGTGCTCTCAGGTCACCTCTGAAAACAGGCATTTGTGCCCTAGTGGGCCTTACCGAGTTACCAAAGACTAAAAAAAAAATTGATAGAAAGTCGAGGCGACAAGTTGCAGTCGTGAAGCACTTCAGCAGGTGAGACTACTTCTCCAAGGAGAACCAGGAACCAAAGGCTAAGTGTCCACTTCCAGAGAAGGAGGACAGTTGGGTCGTGTTCTGTGCGAGCTTTGCAAATGAAGACCGTGGTGATGAAGCACAGGAACTGGCATATGCATGCGAATTGGGAATGGCAGAGCAGTAGGAATCTCCGATCCAGAGGGGAAGCAGGCAAGTGAATTAGGTATAGATCTCAGTGCGTAATAGGCAGACATGAGTTAGATGAACCTCCAGATCCCGAGGGGCAGTAGGTTGCTGAATAGGTGAGTCAGTCTTGATGAACCTCTAGGCCCTGTGAGGGCGAAGCATGTAATATAAGCAAGTAGTGTAAATAAGTGGACCTGTACGTAGGTCAGTAGTAGTAATGATGAAATCTGCATGATGCAGACGTAGTAGCGGAGGAGCAGTAGCATAGATTATGTACAGTATACATCGAGGAGCATGAGAAAATGGTAATAGCACCGGAATCAAGGCTTGGTCTGGTGATCCTAATAGTTGCATAGTGATGTATCCACGCTGAGAAGGCCAGAATGTTACAGTAGCTAGAACTGACTTGGTGAGAATAGTCGGACAAATCCTGAATAGTCGAGCTTATGAGTCACAACTGATTATGCATAAAGTGGCTGATTCGAATGAAGTAGCTCTGTCACAAGTTCAAGAATCCTGAGCATGAATGATGAGATTGAAAAGTATTCTGGATAAGCTTAACCAAGTATCCTGGTAGGAGCGTAGTGGCAGCAATTCATATAACTTAAGCGGCAAGGCAGGAGCATCCAAAGAATAGATGACAAATGGGTAAACAAATTCAGATGCGAGTCAGAAAAGGGACTCCTAAGGCTGGCAGAACACAGTGGCAAGTAGGCATATATTAGAATATGCAAACCTCCAGGGTCCGAGCCGAGCAAGGCAGATATGGAGCAGAAGCAGTGAAACCTCCAGGCCCAAAGGGCTAAGCAGGTGAATATGGTGAGTAAATAAGTTAGAGAGACTCTGGCCTGTAGGAGCGTGAGGTCTTTGAAGTGCGATGCAGTGACCTCGGCCCTGTGGGCAAGGCAGGGTTGTAGAGCAGTGGTAGACAGAGTAATAGTAATGTCTAATTGCATGCAATGCAGAAAGAGTAGCAACGTAGTAAGGAATAGATTGTAAATGGTATTGTAAATGGTGGCATACTCTTGAGCCTATTCCTGCAGCGTAGATTATATTCTGAGGTAATTTATGAGAGCAGTAGAAAAGTGCTGGTGACTGTCGGTTCCTGATGATCAAAGATGCAATGAAAGGACCTAGGTGGCCAAATTGGTGACTTGTTCAGAGGTAATAAGCATCCAAAGTAGTAACTCGAAGGAATTGAGCAGTATGGCAAGAAGCATCCTAGGGAATTGAGGTGAGTGTCCCATGTAATTCAGAATTGATCCAATGGGAGGAAGAAGCGCATCCTTGACAGATGAAAGTAAGTGTGAGCAGCAAAATAAGGGCTGCGAGATCCAGGAGTCGAGTTGTACTGAATAAGGCAAGGAATAACTGGTAGTGCATCCAATCTTGATAAGGGTTAATGAGAGCAGCAGAATCCCACAGTAAGTTGAGGAGACAGTAGTAATAATGAAACAACAATGTATAGTAGGAATGAGCAATGAGTTTGAAGCAAGCGTATACCTGCACATGAGTCAGTAAATAGAGTAAGAATGAGTGGATATCGTATAAGGTCTGTATGAGAGACAGTAGCTATATTAATTGAACCACCATGCATGAAACAGAAGGCGCAGAGGCTAAGGAGTGCATGGTATAACTGCCAGGGCTGAAGGCGATAAGCAGCCAAGCCCATACGCAGTAAAATAAATGGCCAGACCACACTTGGTCAGCCGGAGGAAGGTGTGGAGGCGGCAGCTAGGCCCCACAAAGGCTAGCAGAATCGCAAACCCGCATGCAGGGTGGCAGACAGGCCCAGATTAATGGATGTGGGGCCCTACCATGTTATATTTTGGTGTGGGACCCCTAAATGCCAACATCCCACTCTTCCTCAGCACCTTGCTGACAAGGCTGCAACAACCAGGGTATTCAAGCTATGGTGATATAGTCTATAGTGATGCTCTCAAATCCTCAATTATCAGACTAGACCCCTATTTCCCTCTATTTGTTATTTTGCATTAGTCCCTTTCTATCTACCACTGCTCCCTCTCCCTTTCACTCCCTCTCTGATGCCAGGCGCCTTTCCCATTAAGCCTTCTTTATATCCAAATTTCCCTTCCTCTTGCCTTTACATCTTTACTGTTCTCTCCCCTCCTTCCTCTCCCCTCTCCACAGTAACATTTCCCATTCCCTCTCTATTTCTTCTAGGAAATCTACTGTTGATCAATCTGCTTTCTCGTATCACTTTTCTAGACTCTGCCTCCCTTCCCTGTCCATCTGCTCTGCCTTTTCTGCTTTCTTCCTTAAAGTGCAACAGCTGCTGCAGAAACACCCAACCTGACTGGGGAAAGGGAAATGGTTTAACCAGGAAAGGCACACTAAGCTGAAGCTTGTTTCCAGATGCGACCTGGGAGCACAAGGAAGTTAAGTGACTTTGCTCAGGGTCACACAGTATACAAGTGGGGCTGTGGGATTCAAACCCAGGTCTCCAGGTTTGCAGTTCTGAGCCTTAATCTACTGTGCTATACTGCCTCTTAGGGCTTGCATCAATAATTGGAATTTTAGTACCTACTACATTCCTGTTTCTTTTAAAGAACCATGTCGTCCGCAATGTCTGCAGAGCTGCTCACTGCCATCTTGTGCACCACAGGTGGGCTCTGGCATGTGGGTTATGCTAATGCGGGCTACCAACTACAGTGGTAACCCACACCCCAGAAGCAACCTTGGGTGCATGAGATGGCTACGACAGCTCTGCAGACATTACAGATGGCATAGTTCTTAAAAGTAAAAAGACAAAATGTAGCACGTATTAAAAAAAAAAAAAAAAAACTTTTATTGCTATAAGCCCTATTAGGGCATTTCTGCAACAGCTGCTGCACTCTCTAGGTTTTCTGGTGTTTCCTTTAAGTCTTCCTTTTTCATTACTTTGATACTCCCACCTGCAACTGTCTGTTCATGACCCCCAACTTCTTGACTCCACACACACACACACATATGTACACACTTGTATCACCCTGGCCATTTGCTCCGCTCATTCTCCGGCCATACCTGCATGTAGTGCTCCTGCCTGATCTCCATTACTATGTCCTGATGCAGTGATGATGGAGGCGGGGGACAGACACGTGTTGTTGATGGATTACACCAGTTGTTTCTGTTTTTGACACCTAGTGTTTGCTTGCTTGTCGGAAGGTTATCGATGGTGGCGTTCTAGGATGCTCACTATGGATGAGCTGATTCCTGCATCCCTTGACTTTACTTTTCTAATAAAGCCTCAGAATTGTATCCGCTGCCTGAGCCAGCCTGTTGCATTGATTTGCCATACAGTTAGTATAATTACTCTCCTTGATGTTCCATATTGCCGTATATGACTTCTACTTTTGTAATGCTCTTAATATTATTTTTTTCTCCGAACTATCCCCCCAAACACATCTGGAAATGAGCTTTTAGCAGCTCACCTTGCCTCCTTGTAAAACTTTTGAAATAACTAAGAAACAAAAAGAAAGAGGGAAAGAGAGAGAGAGACAGAGGGAAAGAATAGGAAGGAAGGAAGAAAGATTTTACCAGGGGAATAAGCTTGTTGTGGTAGTAGGCTTTCCTTTTTAGCATACAGATCATTTTATTCGCTTTCTCGACCCTGCCCTGCTAGGTTATCCAGCCAGCCACTGACTCTGACATGCCTTTGCCTTTCTGACAACTAATTTGAACACTTTTGTGCCCCCCATTGTTGTACTTTCTACTTTTTATTTATTTTCTCGCGTGCTGGCCTGTGCACCAGTGACCAATGCCATCACTGTACTTCAGTTCTTAAGAAAACAACATACTTAACTCCTCTTACGCTTTGCTCCTTGGTTGCCCTGGTCTGGCTGAGAGGAGCTCGATGTTGCCGCTGCTCTTGCCCTTGGACTCCTAGTCCTGATGATGGACGAGATGGCCTCAAGATCACATGATCACGCCACAGGCGGTGCCGTGGTGTTGGCACAATGATTTGGGGATCGGACGGATGGGTCACGGACCACTGACCCAGCTGCTGGCTGCACAATAGGAAGAATCCTCCTCCTTCCTCAACACTAAACACTGCAGCAACAAAGCGCAACAGGTGAAGCAAGGCTTACCGCTTAAATTAAACAAATCCGCTATCTGGCTCTGCAATCAGCGCCTGTTCTAGTCTCTCTCGTAGTCGCAGCTTGCTTATTTGTTTTGCTTCTTTTTCGATCAAATCGAGAGAGAGACGGACACTCACGTACACCTCCACCGATGCTCAATGATGATGAGCGATGTCATCCACACAGCTCTGTCTCTCTACTTTCTCATCCTCCTTGTCCTGATGTCCTCTTATCAGTGAGTCCGTAGACTCCTCACTGCATAGCCCTGCTTGACATAAAATGCATGCACACACACTGCCAGTTGCCACAGTGATTCCACTCCTCAGGACTTAGCCACACCTCTGTACTCTGGAGGACCTCTCACACATTCATGATTGGTGTGTGGTCTGTGAGGTGGAACCGAGCCAAAAGGCTCGCTTGCTGGGGTCGGGCTGGGAACCACCGTGCTTTTTGGGGCCTGAGGGGCAATTTGGCCCCAGTCACACAGCAAGCAGGGCGGAGAAGGATTAAGAAAATTAGAAAAATAAAAATTACAAATCAGCGCTACAGTGGGTGGCAAATGGCGGGGCCCTCCTGAACCACGGGGCCCACGTCATGGCGTTATTGCATACTTGTTAATCCTGCCCTGGTGGCAGGGAGAGTGAACGCTGCCAGGTGAGGCCTTTTGAGGCCAGCAGTGTGGTCAAACCCTATGTAGGTTAGGCAGAAAATGGGAAGCAGTCAGGCTAATCATCATGGCTAGCATTACCGGTGCTACCACGGAGGCGCTGGTGCAGCAGACATCCCAGGCTGAGCTGAAGGGATGACAGAAACAGGGAGCATGAGTGCAGTAGCAAGACGGTGATGAGGTCTTAGAAATAAAGGTGTAGCCAGACCAGAAGGGGCAGTGTAGTCACTGATGAAGGAAGTAAGTAAGTACTTTGAACCTCGGAATGTAATCATGTATCGAGCTGTTATCGCAGTGCAGCCTAAAAGTTTAATACATGTAGAAATAACTGCCCAGGGATAGATGTCTTGAAGAAGCTTCCAAGCCCACAAAAACAGGAGTCCCCACAGAGTAGGAGCCTAGTTAGCAGTTGTAGCGTTGCAATGGGAAATTATTGGGCACTGCACTGAACTCCTGAGGCATAGTAAATAAACGATAAGACTGTGGATACAATTAAAGTTTTTATGGCTCGTGTTTTATTGTTTTGCTAGTAGGAAGGTGCACCAGCGGACATCTCTCTCTGCAGGTTTAGTTGACTGCCCTACTCGTACTATTTATACGGTACTGGTAGGTTTGCACGCAGGGTACCTCTTAAACCATGTAAATAGCACCTGCAGGTAATAAGCAGCAAAGGTATTGTTACCCGCAATGCAAACTCGACTATGAGTAAATAAGGTGAACAGTAAGGCATTCACAGTAAACAGGGCTCAGCAGTGTTGGAGCCGACAGCCCATACCAGACGCTCCAGCACTTACATACACGGAAGAGAATCTGACGACAGCTGAAGGCAAGCATAGCTGAAATACATGCAGGCAATGGCGACAGAGTCTCAACAGTAGGCACCGAACAAGCGCCAAGGTAGAGGCAGTCCAATCGGATGAGCAGCAGCTGAAAACGGAGGAAGCCCAGGTAGCGGGTGAGTACGGTGGCAGCAGGCAGCTTGAGGTAAGGTAGCAGCAAAAAAGGAAAAAAAAAAACTAGGCAGGACTGGAACGCCAGGGCAAGGAGCAGGAATGAAGGCAGGAAGCAGGCGTGTAGTACTACGGCGGAGACACTGAGCAGCTGCTCAGAAACGGAAAAGCTAGGAGGGATAGAGAGTGAGACCACAGAAAACACACCCAGCAGAAAAGTAGAATATCCCCAAGAAAGAAAGAACCGACAAATGAAGAAGGAGAAGGAGGAGGCACAACCGGGAGAAGGAGAGGAGAAGGGAGGGAGGTGCAGGCAGACAGAACGAGAAGAGCAGCCGGCACCAGCTGAGCCATGCAGCGAGTGTGACTCGCTCTAAGCAGGGTGGTATTCAGCCTGCTGGCTGAAATAGGATGTGGGGAGGAGATCTTCCCACTTAACCACATGCATGCGCCTTCAATTAGCCGCAAGCCTATATGGTTTTAAGCCTTAGTGGCAAAACCGCCATCATAATGCAGTACATCTTAGTTCCTAATTTAAGGAACCAAAGACTACGAAGATCATAATTGTTACAGCGTGTTACAAGGATACATGCTGCTCATGGACTCAGTTATGCAGCATATGGACTAATAAGCATTGTTTAGTTTAAACATTCATTCTTTCTGGTAGTACCCTCCAAAGACACATCTTATGGACACTGCACATTATATATTTTCTTTTGCTCGTGTGTATTAAGAGTGGTGTCCTCAGCAATATACTGTATATCCTTATGTGTTGTGTCAGGATAAATGCTGTATGCTTTATAGATGACTCAAGCATATATAGTTAAAGGGAAACAATGGAAAAGGTGCAGCTTTACCCAGGCACTACAAACATTCCTGATTAGTGCTTTCAGACAGCACATTTTTTTTTTTTTAATTCTTCTAATTGCTTTTTTTAGTGATTTAAACAGTGACCTTTAGCTTTCACTTCCTATTGCTGGCAGCCATGAGTAGCAGAGGCTTCCTGAGCTCACTTTATGCTACTATGACCTGCCAACCAATGGCAGAGGTCAAACAGGCGTATTAGCATACAGTGAGCTCAGGAGGTTCACTGCTGCTCATGAAATGGCTGCTGCCAGCAACAGAAAGTGGACGTTGTTGGTAGCTGTTCTAAATAATGTAAAAGCTGTTACTGTCCGATAGCACTAATTGAGAGTTTCTGTAGTGTCTGAGGAAAGCTTTGTCTTTTCCATTGTTTCCCATTAAAAAAAAAACTCCATTCAAATGTTGTTGTGTGCTGTTGCCCCCTTTAGTGTTCTAACATCAGATTTGTGCTGAAGAACAGATGGGAGCAGTGCCAATTTATCTATAACACTAAGCTTTAGGCTAAAACATAAATAGCAAAAGAGCAAGCTTATAATAAAACATTTTAAGTTTATTTATGTATTTGATAACCAGGTGAGTGCACTCACTGGTCCTAGGGACCTGTTTTCAGGCTTCGACCCAGGCCATCTAGATGGCACACACAAGTACAAGTTTGAGCAATAGAGATACAGTAGCAGTCTTAGTAAGCTTATACATGGAATCAGAGATAACTAGAGCACAATCCAGCCATTAAACAGTACAAGCTCGTCATAGCAATGACGAAAAAAACAGTTATTCATAGGCCCTGTCCACACTCGCCTCTGTAACGTTACAAAATTGCCCAACCCGTTACCACAGCAGTTTGCGTTTACACCTGTAGCGTTACAGAAGATTTCGCTCTTTCATTGTTGAAACCACCTCATATGTGGTTTCCAACGGTTATGAACCGGTCCCGCCGTAATGTTACCAGCGTAGTGTGGATGGGGTAACGGTCCCCTGTAGGGTCTGCGTGAGCGCAGCACCCAGCTGCATTGTAGGGATTGGGCCGCTGCAACGGGTTGCCCGGTTCCTGAAGTGTGGACTGGCGGTACCTGTCTTGTACTAGTCACTGCTGCAGTGTGGACACTGTACTGCTCCCTGGCTCTAACGGTTTCTGTCCATTATGGGGTTTGAGCGCGTAGTGTGGACGGGCCATAGACTTTACATAGACTATAACACTGTAGGCACATAGCTAGGATAGGATTATAAATATGGTTTTGTGTGCTCTTTGCCCAATAGCACTAAAATAGCATTGAACTGGAAGTTCTAATTGAAAGGAATCAGGTATGACTGAGATGAGGGATTAGCAACTGCATGATACTTTTAACAGAAGAGCACTTTGAAGTGCTTCTTAAAAATATGGGGTGATCCCAGGTTTTGAAGCTCCACAGGGAGGGCATTTCAGAAACTAGGAGCAGCACTAGAGAAGGCTCTCTGCCCGTGTCAGTTTTGACCTGGGGCAGGCCAGCAGTCAGTGGGAGGAAGATATAATTTTTCTAGAGTCTTGTTTGATCGTAACAGCCCAGATAATGGTGATTTTTCTCCTCATGGAGTGATTTAGATATTAGAGAGCCCAACACAAAAAACTTCCTAAATAACTATTCAAAATATGAACTGTGTAAATATAATAAAATGCTCAGGGCAGAAATGAGTATTTAAAACCCCACTAAACAGTGAACCTTTACTGATTAGGTTCTAGAAGGGAAGATAGGGAAGGATTGTATTTGTTCACTATTGGACCCATTAGAATAAACATCATTACTATGACGAGTAGTTTCTCTTCTAAAAACATGAGTCCAATTGCGATGCTATACATACAATGCATACTACATAGCAGTATCTTGGGATGCTGGGATGTCTGGAACCTATTTAGGAAAATGTTCTGTAAGACTGCAGTCCCAAACTTTACATCTCTTCTGGATAGAATGTCCAGATAATAATATCTTGTAAATGTGTGAACAGATTTCCAAGTTGCTGCTTTTCAGATGTCTGCTAATGGGATGCCCTTGAGGCAGCTACCGATGCTGCAGCACAGTTACCCCTTGTGGAATATTCTCAGAGGCTTAAGGGGGCTGCTTACCAGCTTTCTCATGACAGAAGTGAATGCAAGAAACCAGCAACCATCTAGAAATGTTTTTTCTTCCTCCAGGTTTGCCCTTAAAAACCTTGTATAAGTGACAAACAGCTGGCTGCTGTCTGTCCTGATGTCCTTGTCCTGTCAAGACAGTAGAGGAGTGATCTCAATATCCAAACAGTGCAATTTCTGTTCTCTTGAACTAGAATGTGCTGGGAAAAGTACAGGTAAAGTAACTGCTAGTTCAGAAGAAATTTGGACAACTTTCGGAGGAGTTTTCTAGAGTCCTGGGAACCGCCTTTATTCCCTGTGTATGGTGATGTAGTTTGGGTCTGTGCACAAGGCTTCTAGCTCACTGACCCTTCTGGTGGAGGTCATGGCTATGAGGAAAATGCTTTTCCAGGTTATGTACTTCAGGTCCACTGAGGCCACTGGCTCAAAAGATCCCGTGCCCATGATGCCAGGCAGATTTTCAAATCCCAGGAAGTACTGGTTCCTTGACTGAGGGTTGTAAGTGAAGGACACCTCTGAAAGTCTCAAACACAAGATGAGAATGCAGAGATTTACATTTTCCTGCAGGTAGAAAAGCTGCTGCTGCTGCTAGGTGGACTTTCAATTATGAATTTCTAAGTCTACTTGAGTGCAAGTGCTCCAAATAATCAAGAACCAGGGCAGTTTAGCTTCCAGGAGGATACTCTATCCTGAACACCAAAATGTGAATCTTTCCCATTTTGAGGAGTAAGATTTTCTTGTGATGGCTTTCTTGAATGTTTTTAGAATATGCAGCACTTTGCCAGAAAATCATGCCTGAGTATTCCAAGTCCTCAAGAACCATACTTTCAGTCTGAGTGTTCTGAGGTCTAGGAACTTTATCTGCCCTGAGATAGAGTCAATAGATTGTGTCTCATAGGCAGTGAGATGGGATTCTTGCATGACAGGGACAGGAGAGAGTACCATGGCTGTCTTGCACAAGCTGGTACTATTACAATCATGGTTGTTGACCCTCCTTGGCTTCCACAGGACTCTATGTAAAGGAATGGTAGGATGGTATAAAGGAACATTACCTTCTAGCGGAGACAGAAAGAGCATCCTAGGACAAGGTCACTCTCTTGGGTGGGCTGCACAACAGCAAAAACATAGGTAGCTTAGTGATTTCCCATAGGAATCATAGGAAGTATACAAGTCATAAGCCATTAGCCATAGAGACTTGACCGCTTATATCAAGAAACCCACAAATACCACTCTTCCTCTTGCCTTCATGTACATGAAGCAAACAGGTCTACATTCTGCTGTTCCCCATCTCTTGAAAAGTATGTTTACCACCTGTTAGTTTAGTGACCACTCATGGTTGCCCTAGGTAATCCTGATTTGGAAGTCTGCCAGCATATTTTCCTTCCCTGGCAAGCGTACTGTTGCAGTTTTAGTATTTAGAGAGTAAGTCATATTCCAGATCCTCACTGCCTCTGTGCAGAGCTTTGAAGACCTTGTAGCACTCTGTTTGTTTATGAAGTACACTGTGGTGGTATTTTCATTCTTATAAGAACTGACTGATCCTGCAGTAGAGTTGAAGAGCTGAGAAGTACCACACTGCCCAGAGCTTTATAAGGTTTATGTGCTCCTGTTGCTCTTGCTGAGACCAGATACCACTTGCTGTCTGTTCTCCCAGATGCCCTCCCCATCCTAGCAGGGAGCAATCTGACGTCAGAGTGAGAGCTGTGGATGATTATGGAAAACAATTCTGTCTCTGATGTTGTCCACTTCTTTCCACCAATCTAGGGTTCTAGACCAGACTGTGATCGGTACTGTTTGGCTTAGTGAATCTCACTTCTGATGCCAGTGACTCTTTAGATGGCATCGCAAATCTCTCATCTGTAGAGGAGACCATGGCACTACAGCTGTTGCTGCTGCCACGTGGACCAGTAGTTGCAAGAAGTCCCTTGCAAGCTGTTGGTCTGTCTGGTTTGAAGGACCATGCACAGGACAGAAAGCACTCCACTCTTGTCTGTGAAAGTAATGCTTTTACCTGTGCGGTACCCAACCTTGCCCCTGTGAACACCTGGGCCTGACTGGGTTCTAGCTGAGATTTTTCCTTATTTAACAGCAAACCCAGATAGTCCATGGTGTTTCTCACTGGTGCCAGGGAGCTCAGTGCTTCCTCTTTGACCTGCCTGTGACTAGCCAGTTATCGAGGTAGGGATACACTACTACCTCCTTTTTTGGCAGGTATGCAGCTACCACTGCTAGGTACTTTGTAAACATCCTTGGAGCTGAAGTCAGACTAATAAGCAATGTTGTGAATGGATACTGGCCTTTTCCTGGTCCAAACAAAGATACTTTCTGTAAGAGGGTCTTACAGAGATGTGAAAATAAGCATATTTTATTAGACTCAGTGATCCCTGTCACTCCCCTGTTTGTAGTGATGGTATCACTATTCCCAGTGTTACCATTCTGAACTTTTCCATTATATGTGCCTGTTCAGGAATCTTAAATCCAGAACAGACCCCCAATCACTGTTTTTCTTTTTGGTGAGAAAGAATGTTTAGAATATGCTTCTTACCCACTGAGATGGAGGGACCTTTCCTATTGTTTTATCCTTAACTTTTTACTACCGATTTTAGAAGGATTTTTCCAGAGGCTGGAGTGCAGGACAGATTTTTGGGCTTTTCAGTTTTGGAAAACTTGTAAATCAAGTGTCAATCTTTAATTCACTACCTCCAGCACCCTCTTATCTGTGGGGATGGAGTTCCATTCTTGGAGGTCATGAGTCAGGCGCCTCCTACCATTGAAGGATCTATGGCAGCTAGCACAGAGTAGTCAGCGATTCTGCTTCTCTTATGGCTTATGGGCAGGTGCCTGCTTCTGTCCGCATCTTTCCTGCCTCTGTCTCTTTGGGTATCCCTCTGAGTAGGGTATTCATAATAGGAACAAGGCATATGGTAAAACAACCTATTCCCTGCCTCCCTTTCCATATGGCCTGAGAGACGTAGAAACTCTCTCCTTCAGGGTCAGATTTTTGTAGGCTGTTCATCAACTTTCTTCATAGACTTTTTTAATTTCTTTTATTATAAAACGTTTTCTCCACAGTCAGGACAAACAGTACAGACGAAGTAAACAGGACAACTGCAGGACAGAGTATAGTAAGCAGAATTCTCTACTGAGTTAATACATTTATTTATTTAAAAATTTGGTAACCATGAAGGCACACTGAACCAAAGCTAATTTCCAAGAGCGTTGCGGGGAAAGGGAAAGGAGGGGTTTACAATACAATAACAACATGACTTACTTTATGGCTATTTATGTTTACATACATAATCATAAAGTAAGTGCTATAGATGTCAAAACTGTCCGTAGGGTTATGGTACAAAGTCTGTTCTGTAACATATACTGTACCCATCTTCCCCAGATGGTTTCAAACTTTGGCACTGCTCGACGATTTTTGGCAGTTAAATTTTCTCTGTCATATACTGATAACATGACCTCTTGCCATTGAGCTATACCAGGGACAGTAGGGGTAGGAATTCTTAGCAAATAATTTTTGGCTACTATTATGCAAATAGATAGTAATTTTTGTACTAAGGCCGTAATATCCTCTGGAAGGTCCAGAAACAAAATCAGTCTGTCTGTAAGCTGGAGTCCCTCACCAAAAATATATTGAAGAAGGGTTTGAAACTGTGCCCAGAAGGGAGCCAACAGTGAGTAATTCAAAAAATACCGCTATGCATGGTGGGCAAGATGCCACATTTACGCCAGCAATAGGCTGTTACTGTTAGGTGGAATTTAGAAACAATTTGAAGGGGTGTGAAAAGCGCAATACAGTTTTCCAAGAAAATTCATGGCAAATATATTAGGTTACTCTGTAGGTATTGGTTAAATGCCTGGTCTACTGTACAGTGTCTATCTGAATGGCAAGGTCAGTTTCCAACTTAGTCGGGACTTGATCTGTCATCCACTCCTGTAATTGTATATGCATTATACAATTGAGATATCAAAGCTACAACCATTTCTCCATTTAGCACCCTCATGATTAACTGTAGGAAGTTAGGAACATTTAGGTCTTTAGGCCAAGCCCTGGTTGAAGATTTTAGGTAGTGCACCACCTCGAGGCAACAGTACCAATCCCTTCTGTTAGTTGGAACTTAGCTTTGATTTCTTCAAACGGGAGTATGTTCCTACCCCTTATGCATCGGTGAGCATGTAGGCCTGTACGCCCCATTTTAGGTAAGCATTGTCCAAACAGGCTGGTTGAAAATAAGTATTTCTAGCAAAAGGAGGATCCAAAATCATAAATATTGTAATAGTTTAGAGGACAGCATTTTAACCAAAGTGTCAAAGATTTTGCTCTATAGGGGTTTTCGGAGACCTCACTAATTGGACAGCCTGGGTAGGTACAGAGCAGATCCTAGCAGGATGTAAAGTACCCCACCCGAGCTCAACCGCTTTCCAGTGAGATACCGTCCTTTTCTAAGCAGAAGAATGCTGTGCCAAGTTGGGCAGCTCTACGATAAAGAGCCAGATTCGGAAGGGCTAAGCCACCTCAAACTTTAGGAAGTTGTAATACTGAAATTTTAATACAGGGTTTTAACCATGTCCCAAAATATATCTGGAAATCAGGTTGTCCCACTTCCAAAACAGGGTTGCAGGTAGGTTTGATAGAAGAGTTTGCGCAATGTATAACAACGTAGGTAGTAATATCATCCTAACACTATCTATTCTTTGGGTAAGGGACAGCGGGACTGTACTCCAGGCTTCTAGGTCTTGGGAGAACGGTCTTGCTAGCAGGTTGCAGGTAAATGTATGAACATATGAATCTACCAGAAGAAACAGGCCCCATGGTCTATCAGGTCTGCTGGAATGTGCGGCTAGCACCCTTACCTTGCAGCTGCCCCCTCCCTTTCAATTACCCCCTCCACCCTGTCCCATCCCCTTTAAAACTACCCACTGTTTTACAAGATATCACCTCCTTGGGCAGTGTTCCATTTAGCCACAACCTCTCTGAGAAAATAAATGTCTCCTCATCTCTCCTTTGTCTTTCCCCTCCAACCTGAGACCCTGTCCTCTCATGTCCCTCCCACTCCTCAACTTAAATACCCCTTCCTTACCAGACTTGTTTCCCTCCCCGGTCAAGTACTTAAAGGTCTCAATCATATCCCTCTCCCGGTCCCTCCTCTCCTCCAGGGAGTACAGATTTAATTCACTCAGCCTTTCTTTGTAGGGTTTGTCCTCCAATCCCTGGATCATCTTTATTGCTCTGCGCTGTACCCCTTCCAGTAATCAGACATCCTTTTCAGATATGGCGCCAGAGCTGCACACAGTACTCAGGTGTGGTCTGGAAGTACCTCAGGTAAAGGCCTTTTTCCAGTGGGGAGGGGCGTTTTTCCATTGCATTTGCTTGCAGAAGCTTTGTGACCTCCAGCTCCAAGGAATTCTTTCTGCTGGGGAGTGAGGATGGAAATGTCTGTTTGCAGACACCGAGATGCAAATCTTTGAACTGCAGAGTAAGGCCATGGCCCATCACCTCCAGGACCCACTTGTCTGTGGTGATAAGTTTCCAGTCCTGGAAGAAATGGGCCAGTCTTCCTCCACTGGCAGAGAATTGGCAAACTGGACACACATCCACAGGTTTTGTTTGGACTGAGCCATAGAACTCTAAGCCTGGCCAGCCCGTCTGGCACCGCTTCTTCATCTGCCCTGAAAAAACTCTCATCTGAGAGTAGTCATAGGGCATGGGATAGAAGGTTCGAGGACAGCTGCCTCCACCTCCCCTTCCATGAGGCCTGTAAGAAGTAGAGGCCTTTTCTTTCTCTGTGTTACAAAGCCACTTACAAGTATTGCTCCACTTTTTCATGTAAGCCTCTGTCTTGTCACCAAAGAGGAGTTATTTTCACAAGGAAAATCCATGGCTTTTGCCTGGGTATCCTGTGACAGACTGGTTGTTCTAAGTCAAGCAAACTTCCTGAGGGAGACAGCATGTGGCAGAACTCTGGAAGCAGTGTCAACGGGCATTTACTGCCATATGAAACTGGTACTTTGTGACATACAGTCAAATCTGGCTGTATTTGCTGGGTCCTGGGCCTGTTCCCATGGAGGCTGTCACAGGCAGCAAGTACTACATTCCATAGTGCTGAACCAGTGGGTGGCCTGCAACACTGGAGGAGCATGAACAGCTGGATGACAACATGACATCGCAGTAACTGCTGAAGCAACACCACAGGAAAGTGCACAAGCTGAGAAGGATGACAAGGATCAGGCAGACTCAACATCCATACTAAGTCATGGTGAAGCTGAGGACTGCTTCACAAAATGTTTGTTATGGCTAGGAAATCAGGAAGAGTGCAATCACTCCAATGCACCTTACGTTGTTCCATAGTTTGAGATCACAGGCAGAGTGGTCAAGAGCGGCCTCATGAAAAAAAAAAAAAAAAGCAATGACCAATTATTTCAAATATAAATTAATAAAAAGAAAATAATATAAATGTGAGCACATAAGCACCACCCCACCAACACACTGGCATAAAAATATAATCACATACAGACCACAGCCCCATTATAAATACAGGGATCTCTCTCTAACAAACTCATGATTATCCTAACTCAGCTGATGTCTCCCCAGTGGTTTGGATAATCGAGGTCAACTGATGGACTCAAAGGTGCTGAAAGGCTAAAGGCTGTATGTCATAAAACTAGAAATCTAAATGAAGACTCCTGATTGGCTGAACACTGTGTGACCACAGAGTTACCCTACTGGCTTGTGCTTTTAGCAACTGGTAACTGGGTAAGGCCCACTAGGCACAAGGCCTGTTTTCAGGGGTGATCTGGGAGCACCGGGAAGTTAAGGGACTTGCTCAGAGTCACACAGCGCAGTATATGTGGGAATCAAACCCAGGTCTTCTAGATGTACAAGCTCATTCATAGCTGATTACTCTAGCCTCTAAGCTATACTGTTGAGTTAAAGGACAGCACAGTGTGCAGTCGTAGAATGTTTGATTCTGAGGCCTTTTAAAAATGAAAAGAAATAAATGAATACTTATGTCTGCCTCATCAGGTTTGCCAAAAGTGGTAAAGTAATTGTGGGTATACGTTACTTTCAGAAATCACTCCTCCCTCACTAAATGTATACAAAAACCCAATGGCAGTCCAGTCCATGCTCAGACACCACATCACATGACATGATCATAATAACTTCTGTCTGTTTTTTTTATTTTTTATTATTCTCTTATTCACCTGTGCTACTGACATTCTGTTTTGGTCTATTTCCAAAGCTGCTGTTCCTATTCTGCCTGCCAGGCTCACTGCTCGCCCTCTGGTCCCACTGACAGATCCTTCACTGCTTCCCCAGAGTTTGGTGTTGCCAAGACAATGGGGCTCTCATCAAAGGGAGAAATCAAGTGTTCAACTGTGAACTTCGTGGCAGAGGTAGTGGACCAGCATGTCATGGGCTGGGTGGCAGGAGGAATGCTATAGAAAGTCATTGTCTGGGGCACCTGCCTTCTCCACTCCCAGAATGACTCACCACTGCTCACTGTACTCTAACCTAGGATGGCTATCCCTTCCCTCTCGTCGCCCTAATGACAATTGGCTGTCTTACAGACAATATGATTAGATCCACCAAACCAGTGCCCCATGCAACTATTATAACCCCAGAAACACTTGTACCCGCTGCACTCTTCTGACAAAGCTCTCCTCACAGTCCCAAGATACTCCACCAAGGCGGGTGAACAAGCCTTTTCCTCCTTTTCCCAGAATCTGGAATGCCCTCCCAGTCCATATCAGAGCTGCACAGTCCCATTACTGCTTCAAGCAAGCACTTTACAACTTCTTAGCAACTCAGACACCTGCACCTGTAACTGACATCCATGCATCTTTATACAGCATCTTGCTCCACTGTCTCTTCTTCAACCCCAGCATTAAACCCCTTCGCTTCTCAGTGTTCCCCTCAGTATCTCTACGGACTATGTACTTGCCCTTAGCCTTCAAACTGCTAATCAACAAAGCTCTTTATTCTGTCCATGCTAGCAATGTCATGTTGATTACCTACTTCCTCCTGAAATGTATGAACTACTCAAAACTTATGTTCTGTAAAGTGTATTATTTACTGCTGTCTGTTGGTTGTTCTACTGTTGTACCATTGTTTCTGTAACCTCCCGGGTCATGCCTGAAAATAGGTAGTGTCCGGTCTAGTGCATTATCCGGTCAACAAAAACTAAATAAATAATCTGGGCAGACCCTACTCCAGTCTTTTGGGCTCCCTCTCTTTCTTATGTGAGCATGCACAGCAGCAGCCAATGGGGGAGGTTTGGCACTGCTTAGTCACACACGCGTCAAGAATGTCACCACTATGCCACCACTACAAGGCGCTAGTGTAGCAGTGCCCCTGGGAGGAGAGCATATGAAGGACATTTCTGATCATCCCTATTGGCCTCCACCCCTGATTTCCCAGGATCAGGACAGGCACCTAGGTCGCCAGCATGCCGGAGTGATCCTCCACCACTCAGCGTCAACCCTTTCATCTTCTTTTATCCGTTTCCATGATTCTCAAATTTATCTGAGAATGCATGCATGATACAACTATAACATTAGCTGTCTGTATCCCATAGCTTACCCTCAAATAGGACACTTGTTTGGTCTAAGATTTATCCTGGTGTGTGAAATTTAATAGAATAAAGCTGTACTAGGTGATTTTCTAAAACTGACTGGCAGTAATACAATTATCTTGGTTTATTTTCCACCACCCATTTTGCCCATTTAACTGGTGCCCCCCAATTAACTCTGGTTCTAGCCACATTATCTGCATGTGCACCTCAGTCCTCAGGTGCAAGTGGAAAGATGTTTCCTCATGACTGGTGTTACATCTTGCTCAAGAGCTGCATCCACTCATAGTGGCCTAGGAGAGCGAGACACAAGAGTACTAAGGTGCTCCCAAACATGGACCTCCCCTCTACAGTCCAACACTATGAGAGTTATCCCTTTGGATCAGAAGAATATTGGGCTGGGGCTGGCAAAATCTCTTTGGCTTAGATGGAAGCATCAATGACAGACAGATAAACAATTTATGTAAATGCCCCTTTTCAAAAAGCTCACAGTGTTATGTAGATTTTAAAATGACAAAACAAATAAACTAATGCAATTATTAGGACTACTGTGCCCTCTGACCCACCTTTTCAAGAGGAAGCATGTAAAGCACAGCTTGTAGTCAATCCAGCCCCAAAAGAGTAGCAAGGTCACAGGGTCCCAGAGTAAGCTCAGCTCTGGCAGTGGTGGGGAAGTTGAAAATACTTGCATCTTCTGTATGACATGTTAAGAGCAAATAAAGCACTGTGGTGGGTAGAAGGAACGGGAGGACCATGGCACCTGTATGGGCAAGAAGAGGTGACATACTTCAAAAACCTTCACTACATTTTACTGAGCACATTTCTTTCATTTGTAGCTTGTTTAGTCGTTCAGTCTTTTTATTTAAATTTTCAACGTAATCCACAATACCTGTACTGCTTACAAATAAAGTACATCATCGCATGCCATATCAAATTATAAAGGTAACATCTACTCACAATGTTTGGCAAGGGATATCCAGCTTACATTTGCAGACCTTATTAAAGAGCATTCAAGAAAACTGGCAGACAAAATTTGGATACCACCACAATACAAAAATGTCTCATCTTTTGCTTTAACTACTTAACTTGTAAAATCAGGAGGAAAATAAAAATAAAAAGGTGCCATCTAGGGAATGCACAGGAGCATAATATTACAATAAATGAATATGTATAATTTATTGGGATCATGGCTGTATAAACCTCTTGACAAATCATATTATCTATAATAACTGCTGAACACTGAATTTATTTTTTCTAATAAGCTGTTCTTATAAAAGCTATTACAGTATAGTATAATGTTGTTATAGTTATGAGTCCAATATGTCTATGTCTGAATGTGATGTTTTATGATTATTTTATTTTTAGTTTAGATGTATAATAGTGTGTATTTAAATTTCTTTGTACTTTTTTTTTATATAGATTTTTGCCAGCTTCCTCCCCACTTTTCCTCATCCCGTGCCCCAGGCGTGCATGTGCATGTGGAGGCACATGTATGCCACGGGCACCCTATCCTACACTGCCACCCCGCCTATGCGAACCTCCACCTGGTGGGAGGCGGAACTACAGGGGAAGGGGCGACCACACCAGGAGAGGTGAGCTGCCTTTCGACTGCTCGTCCTGCTCTCCCGCAGCCAGCTCTCCGATGACCTGAAGTTGTTCCCAAACCTGGATCGCCAAGTGGCATGAGGTAAGGCATCCAGCGCCTCAACTTTTAGCACCACGGGCCATTTCTTTGAAAATTTTAACTGGTATAAGTGCAATGGGACCTCACTGCTCAATTGCTTTTTCCCTTTTTCATGTTTTTTTTTTTACAAATATGAAAAATATATTACTACTACTCCTCCTCCTCTTTGCGCCAATGCTTGACCCCTGACCTCTTCGTGGGAAACCCCGCCCATCATCCTCCATCTTGAAAACATATCTCTTCTCCAGAGCCCCTCTGGTGCAGTCTTTGGACTGCCCAGACCCCCCTCAAGAAACGGACTCCAATTAACAGAGGACAGCTCAGGTGGAGAGTTGGGTGTCCCTACATCATTTTGGCTGGGGTTGAGGTGCTTTACCTGCTCTTCTCCTCCCAAAATGTAGAGTATGAACATGCTGCCGCAACTGCATGCAGTGGATGTGCATCGAGTGGGGCCATGCATCTCCTCCTTCCGACAGCTATCCAGTCTGCTTCTCCCCTGTGATACCTTGGGCGCTAGCACAGTGGGAGGATACACACTTTACCCTGGAGGAGGTAAGCCTACTTTGGGCAGAGGTGAGCATCCATGGCGCTGCTCAAATTTCTCTCTCCTGCTAGATCTCTAGCATGCTGGGTTTGTGCCTGAACATGGGTTGATGCTATCCTGTGCAGCAATGCTGCTGCTGTGCGAATGGCCTGCCCCATTTCTGCAAATGTTGGAAATCATTCCTCAGCAGCTCAGAAAAGAATATCTAGGAATTAAGGATCTCAGTTTATTCATCTCTTTACTGCAAGACAGGCTTGCCAGTGGTCAAGAGTGTTTATGAGCTTGTGAAAGATGCCTCTTATAGTATAAGAGTGCAATCCCCTACAGTTTGGGTGAGAGGACCATGAAGCAGAGTGATTCTGTCTATCTTAACTATGCAAGCTGGTTCTTTTATACCATTAGAGAGATCTCTCACAGCACATATAACTACAAATCACTCGAGTTGACAAAACTGATTTATAATAAGTTTATCATTAAATTTCTCCCACCTCTGAAGTGGAATGCTCTACTTGAACGTTGCCACATGAAGCGACAACTGTACCCAGGAAAAGAAGTCCTGTGGTCCTGAAGCGATTTATAATACTGGAATACAACATACCATCTAGCATTAGGCCTGGCCATGTATTGGAAACATTACACAAGACGGCTTCGAACGGCTTGGTGGAGCAGAGGGTTGAGGCTCTGGACACCACATCTCACTTCATGCCGGCGACCCGGGTTTGGAGCGGACTCGGTCATTGGGGTTATATAGGGGAGGAAAGGATTGAGCATCTGAAGGACTGCTCTCCTTTCCTGGGAGGGAGGAGGGGATGGGATGCTGATCCCGCTGTCTGGCAGTTCCCAGTGGAGACTGGGGTTTAGCAGCAGTCGGGATCCATTTATTTATTTATTTATACATATCATTACAATCCTTCCAGTCATGGACTCATTTGAAAGGCTCCACGTCAAGTATACAGAGACAATCACAGGGTAACATTGTTACAGAGCAAATACAATACTACATCAGGTGCAACATTAGAAGTGTACAGACAGGGTTGTAATGGCAGCAGCAGCTATACACAAGATAATATACTGGCCTATACAAGGTGGTAGCTTGGCAATTAGGGCAATAATGCAAACAGTGCACTCGTGTGTTGAAGTGGCAGTGTCCCAGGGTGACATTGTCACAGTAGGAGGAAGACTAAACTTTGGGCCCAACTAGGTAGGTGGGCCCCGCCAGGCATGGGAACCCAATCAATTATGCACATCTACAGCCATGAGTGTCAAATATGCGATTCCTGTGCAATTTTGAAAGGACCGAATTTAGGGAGGCTGGTAATAGCGGCAGGAGGAGTTGAACCAGGATGGGGCCAGGTAGCAAAAAGGACCTCTGGGCGAGCGAGGTCCTGACCCTAGGGACAAGGAGGGTGGACTTGCAGGCACTGCAGGTAAAGACAGTGGAGTAAGCGTGGTGGAGGGATTTTGGCCAGTAGGCAGGATTGATAGAAGAGTCTCTCTCTCGAAATTGAGCACACTGGCAAAGAAGTAGAGTAAGCAGGTGTGTGTGTGTCTGTCAGCACTGGTCAGGAGTCTGCAGACTTCACTGATGGACATTTGGATCTTACTGAGTGCTGTTATCTGCGGCTGCGTGGATTGGAGGGCCGTAGTCCACAAGGGACATGACTGAAGAGGGACAACCAGCTGGAGCACTTCGGGGGGTAGGCAGTCCCTATGGTGGTAAAGAAGGCCGATCCGTGTGCTGGTGGCAGAGGAGAGGGTGCTAATGTCTTGAGTGAAAGGTGAGGGCAGGATCGAATGTGATGCCCAGGTATTTGTATCAGGCCACTTGTTCAAGGGGTGTTGAGTGCTGGAAAGTATCTGGAGGGGAGTTTCTGGCCCTGCTTTGATGGTGGGTGAAGAGCATTGTTTTGGTCCCAATGGAAGGGATTGGCCATGGTGGTGCTCCTGTGGGCGTGCATGGGAACACGCATGCACCGCTGGTGCACACTGCACTGCCAGGCCAATGGGGGACAAACAAGGAAAAACCTGGCACTCGAAGGCGATAGTGGGACCAGTGGTCGGCCCCACGCTCAATGCTGGGCCTTCCATCTCTGCCTCAGACACTTCTCCAACTTCTGGTTGCTCAATTAAATTTTAGAAGACAGCACCAGGAGGAGTCAGCGGTCCCACCCGAGGGCTCAGAGCCGGTTGTTGAGGCAACTGGGAGATGTGGAGGTCAGGAGATGTTGGACAGCAGAGTTTGGAGGCTTCAGGCGGGCGGGAACAGGTGGAACAGAGAGTCCTTGCCAGAGAGAGTTCGTGTAAGCCAGTGATTGGGGACATAAAGAAAGTTGGTTGGGGGGAGACAGGTTCTGACAAGTGATGGCGAGGTGAAATGGGCTATGAAAGGAGGTTGTAAACCTGAAAATGGTTGGGGGATTTAAGAAGGGTAGGATAAAGTCAAGCGGAGGTAAGTGTGTCAGGGCACAGTGGAATGCCTAGTTAACATAAGAAGAATTGAGCTGACTCGTGAGACATAATGGCTTTCCTCTACTAGCAATTTCATACCTTTGCAAAGCAATGAAAATGCACAGATTAAGACCATGTTTTTATTTTTATACAGTTAATTATTTAGGTGATTGTAACCCCTTGTTACCAAGGGTTACTAGAATCCTAGTAAGACCTAGAAGTAGGCAGGAAGGCAGCTTGTGAAACTCCAGTTAAATGGGTTTCACACTGTCTCACTCTGTTTTCAGTCTCAGCTGAGACTGAGGATGACATCACCATAGAACTATCACAGCTGCATGAGCCACAATGGAATCTGCAGCAGGAGTTGGAATAGAATGTTGGGAGGTTTGAACAGTCTGTGGGTTGGTTGAGTTTTGAGCTTGCTGAGAGAGGAGCACCAGCTCTGTGTTAGGCTCTTGGAGCCTCAGCCCTGACATAGGGCTACATTCAGGGAAAAGGTGTGTGTTTCCACCTTAAGAGAGACACAGAAGCAGTTTGTAAGTAGTGGAGACTGCTGATTCGGTCTCAGTGCCCCCTCCCTCCGGGGATGGGGCAGGAAAAGGTTCCCTGCATATTCAGGGCAGCCCGGTTCTGCTACTAGTGGAGAAGCTGCCTTATTTGTTCGAGTTTTTGGGAAACAAGAAGATTTCGTGAATCGCCTGTGGGGCACCTGCAACCGAGGGGGTGAGTTTCTGCTCTTTCTAAAGGGCCCATGTTTTCACCCTGGGACTTGTGTGAGAGTGGGGATTGGACTACTGAAATAGTAGGAGGCCTAGAGTAATAGGCAGCCAAAAGTAAAAGTATGTTTAAGTCTAGCACTTATGGGAAGTCAAGACATGTAGAGGAGATGTGACATACGTCTACCCAGTAATCTACATTGCCAAGCTTTCAGAAAAGAGTTGTTTAGTTTCCAGAGAAATGACCAGGTATGGATTGTGGGAGCTGGAGGTGGAGACCCCCATCTTTAGTGACCAGGTCCACCCTCTGGTTGCTTTGTGGATTTCTACTTTTGCCTCATGCACTTGGCCAGTGATGAGGAAGTACCCAGACGGGAGTGGAAGAAAAATTCTCTAGGAGTCGAAGGCTCTAAGGTGGTTTGGGGAGCCACAACAGGAAAACTGGTTCATTTCCAAAATGGACCATGGATCAAGTGGCCGGCAGGGGAGCCGGGCCAGTGGGGAAAACCCAAGTAGTGTACAAGTCGGGCTGTGTACCCAAAGCTGCGTGCAAGTCCGGCTGTGTGCCTGGTGGGTTCAGAGCCTGAGGGCTGGAAATAGTGAAGAAGTGTTCTGTTGTCTCTAATCTGCATTACCAGGAATGTAGCCCCGTGGGTCCGCTCTATGCTTTGTTTGTTCAGATTGGATGTGAATAAAAGCCACACAGTAGAATCCCATTCCTGGTTCTGACATTACAGTTATTACTTCCCTGTTCTGATTTACTTGGGTGCCCCTGTGCAGAGTAGCCAAACCTAGGTCCCCTGTGCCAAGTAACCTCATCCTCCCGAACTCAGTCCCCATCAGGTACTGCTGTCAGCTTCAACAGCATGCCACCTGTCGTTTTTGCTAAAAGGCAGGGGTCCAGGGGCTGCAGGATAAATTGGGTATGAGATTGGTAGATAGACAGATAGATAAGAAAGGGTGGTGGTAAATGGAATTCACTTGAGGGAGGGCAGAGTGACCAGCCGGGTACCCAGGTTCGGTATTGGGTGCAGTCCTTTTAATATCTTTAAAAGTGATACTGCAGAAGATCCAAGTATGCCTCTTGCAGATTACACCAGAATCTCTAATAGGGAGGACACCCTGGAGGGGAGAGAGAGAATCAATCTGCAGACGCCTGGAAAAACTACGGGAGTGGTCAAGTGTGAATTGGGCTGCACTGTGATAAAGTGCAAAATCATGTACCTAGGCACAGAAACCCAGAAGCAGAGTATAAATGGGTGGAGAGATACTGATGGTCACCAAACAGGAAAGAGACCTGGGAGTAATCATATCTGATGACCTTAAAGGCAATGCAGTGTGGTAAAGCAGTATGTAGGGCCAGTGGGATGCTGGCGCAGCATAGGAAAGGAATCTCCAGCAGGAGAAGGGAGGTGGCATTGTCACTGTATAGATCTTTGATAAGAATCCATCTTGAGTATCATGTCCAGTTCCATAGACCACATCTTGAGAAGGACATGGACAAGGAAGAGACTGTCCAGAGGAGGACAACTAAGATAGTGCATGGGCTGCATCAGAACTCTATGAGGAGAGACTAAGGGCTCTCAATATGTACACCCTGGAAGAGGGGGGATATGACAGAGACCTATAGCTGGAAACTATAGACCAGTCAGCCTGACCTCGGTGGTGGGAAAATATTGGAATCACTGCTAAAAGAAAGGAATGTGGAACATCTTGAATCCAGCAGAGCACAGGATCAGAGCAGCATGGATTCACAGCAGGAAGGTCATGTTAAAACAAATCTGATAGATTTCTTTGACTGAGTGACCAGGAAGTAGATTTGGGGTGTGGGGGAGACGATGGATGTTGTCTACCTGGACTTCAGCAAAGCCTTCAACACTGTTTCACATAAGAGGCTTGTAAACAAGCTAAGCAGCCTAGGAATGGGTCCCAAAGTAGTAAACTGGGTTAGAAACTGATTGAGGGATAGAACACAGAGGGTGGTGGTAAATGGAGCTCAATCTGAGGAAAGGAGGGTGACCAGCGGGTGCCCATGGATCAGTTCTGGGGCCAGTCCTATTTAACATAGAACTAGGCTTGTCCAAGCCACATTCTCCCACTATTGGACTTTGGGGACATAATTTATAACTCTTCTGCAACCTCAAAACTTAAACAAACTAGACAGTCTCTATCACTGTGCACTGCGCTCATTACGAACTTCCCTACCGGACACATCATTGTGACCTATACTCAGCTGTGGGTTGGACATCCCTTACCACTAGACATGTTCTTCATGCCAGTACATGGACTCAAACTTCTCTAACAAACTCCCAAGTTACCTAACCTCCATCATCCATACCTGCAGTAGTACATATGCACTCAGGAAATCAGAATTCATCTTTGTAGATGTCCCATGACACACCCTTCCTTCGGAAGTGTGCCTTTCCATAGCCCTACCGATAATCTGGAATCGCCTACAATCTTCACTGAAACTTTCAAAATTAGCCTCGGTCAGTCTCTTCAAAAAATTAATTGCAGGAAAAATTAAAGATGTTTGTCATTGTCATTGAAATCGTATTTTCCTATGACTGTGTAGCCCTATCGTTAAACACAAGGTCTACATGGACCGTATCTGCACTTTGTATACGAGTATGATGACCTACTCTATGATATATAGTGTAATGCCTGTACACCTGCTACTCATGTACTTTATTAGCACTTATAATCTTGTTGTGTGCTCTTATTATATCCTTCTGTGAGTCTTCCAGTATATGTATCATAGGACCTCCTTGTGAATGAGCTTGCTCAATGGAGTTTTTCCTACAATAAACTTGAAACTAAACTAACATCTTCATAAGTGACATTGCAAAGGGCTGGAAGGAAAGGTATGCCTCTTTGCAGATGACACTAAGATTTGCAACAGTGTAGACATTCCGGGAGGGTGGAAAAAATATGAGGCAGGACCTAGCGAAACTGGAGGAATGGTCCAGAGTATGGCAGCTAAGATTCAATGCAAAGAAATGCAAAATCATGCATTTGGGGTACAGGAACCCAGGGACGCTTACTATGATTTGGGGGATACTGTCAGCCACCAAACAAAAAAGGGATCTGGGGGTAATCATATTAGTTGACCTAAAGGTGGCCAAACAATGTGCCAGAGCTGTGAGGACAGCCAGTGGAGTACTGGGGTGCATAAGGAGAGTACCACCAACAGAAGAAAGGAGGTGGTGATGTCACTGTACAAATCATTGGTGAGACTCCCATCTGGCGTACTGTGTTCAGTCTCTAGAGGTTGCATCTTCGTAAGGACAGAGACAGGGTAGAGGCAGTTCAGAGAAGGGCACAAAACAGTGCAGGGCCTGCACCAAAAGTCATATGAGGAGAGAGAGACTGGAGGACCTTTAATATGAATACCTGGGGGGGGTATATACAGACTTTCAAATATCTCAAGAGCATAAATAAGATACAGGAGGCCGCCGATGGCACTGAGAGTTGAGGTGCAGATGCCACCCCTCGCACCCATGCCAGCGACTGGCCCTGAAGCAAGCTCGGGCTGCTAGGGGTCGGCTGGGAGGAGAGGATCGAGCATCCAGAGGACAGCCTCCTCCTCCTGGGGGTGGGTTCACGATGCCCCAGCAGCAGCGACTCCCAGTGGAGACTGGGAGTGCACCAGCCAGGGTCCGCATGCAGGAGGTGTAGGCATTGGCGGATGTCTGCAGTGGGGTGAGGATCACGCTCAGCTCACGCTTGATGTCATTGCACATCTGCGCCTCCGGGACCATCATGAAGTCACGCATGCAAAAAGGGAAACCCAGCTACTGTAGGAGATGATGGCAAGCCAGCCCCACACCTATTGTCAGACCCGCTCTCTCCAGTCCTGATATCCTCCAGCCCGCACCAGACCACCAAGCTAGACAGAAAGGAACACCCAAGGTAAGTGGAGAGTGGTGGTGGTGGTTTGGGGTGCTGGGTTAGGTTCAGGGGGACCTGGAGTGGGGGGATAAGGTACAGAAAGGTAGCATCTTTCAGAAAAAAGATGTTCTGGAACAAGGATTTATGACATGAGGCTGGAAAGGGGTAGACTATGGGGTAATGTGAGGAACTACTACAGAAAGGGTGGTGGATGCATGGAACAGCCTCCCAGCAGAGGTGGTGGTAACTCAGGGAATTCAAAAATACAAGGGATAGACATAGGGGAACCCTAGTGATCGGAAAGAGAATAAAGCCGGAGATCAAGTAGGGTCTCTGGTTTTTGCAGCAGGTAGGGAAATGGGCAGACTGGGTGGGCCTAAGCGGTCCTTATCTGCCGTCAGTGTGTCTATGTTTCTATACATACCTCAAGGGGATGGAATACGGCACAGGAGGGAGTATTTTCAGAGGAGAAGGTGCAGCAGAACAAGGGGACATGCAATGAAGCTGGGAGGGAATTTGGGAGGGATGTGAAGAAGTACTTCTTCACTGAAACAGTGGTGTATGCTCGGAACAGTCTTCCAGGGAGGTAGTGAGGCGAAAACAGTGGTAGGCTTCAAACATGCATGGAGAGCACAATGGACTGTTAGTTGGGAAACGGGTGGTGGTGGTGGGGAGGCAGCCAGAAATCGGGTAGGGTTTGCGTTGAAGTATAGGTAAGGGAGAAAAGGGCAAACTGGGTGGGCCAAGCGTCCATGACTGCTGACAAATTCTATGTTTCTAGATTTCTTGCACCATCCTAGATCCATCACTCCAGCTTTCCGCTGGGACTATGGTTGCACTACCACTGCATGGTTGGGTGCTCACGGGTGTAGGGTCTGTGGGTGGCTAGAGATGGCCAGCTGAACGGGAACTGTCTTTTCTCCTCTGTTCTGTCTAGAGGAGAGGGCGGTACAATGCCACCAGTATGTCCTTCATGACGCTGCCATGCACAGGACGTCATGAAGGCCACCCCTATGTCCCTGCATTATGGTCCCTGGCAGCCTTACTCCCCCAGCCATTGCTAGAGGCCAGGCTTGCACCATGTGCCATATCCCCCACGGAAAGGACAGCTGTCCCCTGGACACTCAGTCCTCTCTCTCTCCCTAACGACCCTGGTCTCCTCCTGACTCAGTGTGGTGGCACATGCAGCATCCAATGCCTCAACCCTTCACACCACTGGGCCGGCAAGGACCAGATTTTCAAACGTATGCATGCAGTCTGGTTGCATCTGCAAATTTCAAAACACTTTTGGGGCACAAAATACTTGTTGAAATTTCTAATGACATCTCTAAGAAGGGGGAATCATATCTCCTCTTAGCCATATTTTTCCAAGGAAAACATACTGAGCCACCTTAACTTTCCCATAAGTTAACCTCTCCTTTCTCAGCTGCTCTGCTGCACATTTTACTTTCACAGTGTGTTAAACCCCCTTTTAATGCAGCCTGGTACTGTATTTGATTTACCTTACAGTACACTGTAGCACACTATTGTGACAGCTTAAGCTTCTCATCAGTTATGACCCAAGCCATTTTCATGGTCCCTGCTGCTATTTGCTTTCTTTTGAATAATACTTCAGGATACAGTGGAGGACCTTGCACTTATCCACACTGAATTTCATTTGCCAGTTGTTGGTCCACTCCCTGATACAACAAAGTCCCTCTGTAGACCATCTTCCGTGAATCTACCACCCTAGTTATTCAGCACTTGCGCTGAACCCTGTGTGTGGGTGGCCAGCGGTGTAAAGTCATGCAAGAGCCTGGGGAGGGGTGCTGGAAAGAGCACCCCAGCATCCATTTTCCTCCGATTTTAAATCCCAAGGCTGGGCGTTATGCTAGCACACGCGTCCTATCACAATCCAGCCCACTCCCTTGCCAGCATGCTCTCCACTGTGCTACTGCCTGACCTCCGCCAGGTGTCAGTTCCTGCAGCAGATCTAGTGTCCCCCCATGAGAAAGAAGTACAGTTATATAAGAACTTACCGTAACAGAAGATCTTCAAGAGACTCTTGCAGTAGGTATTCACATATGGACTGACCCGCTAGGCATCAGGACCCCATGGAAGAATTTCTAGCTAGCAGTCTCTGGTGAGGTACACGCCCCAAGTCAGGTGACCGGACGTCATGCAGCGTCAGTATAATCGGCGGTCCCCCACCCACCTTCAGTTCTTTCCGCCAAAGGGCCAAAAGAGGCAAGGCGAGAGAAGGAGGATATTTCCACTCCGGAAATGGAGCCAAAAAGCTTAGGGGATGGAGGGCAGGAAGGCAATGCCGACTGCAAGAGTCTCTCGAAGATCTACTGTTACAGTGAAGTTCTTCGTAACTGTACCATCTTATTTCGAGAGGGCTCTTGCAGTAGGTACTCACATATAGGACTGAGTCCCAAGCAGTCTGGAACAAGGAAAAGCATTTGGGAGGAGGGTAGACATCCATAGCATGTAATCTTAGGTGAAAAGGGTCTCATGAGAGGAGACCTTATAGCACAGCCAACCCAAGCCCGCCTATGGCGAGAGGCGATGTCCAAACTGTAGTGTTTGGTAAAGGTATGGACGGAAGTCCAAGTCGCAGCTGCACAAATGTCTGCCGCTGACACATTCTTGAAACAAGCTGCGGAGGCAGCTACTCCTCTGGTGGAGTGGCCTCTGACCAGACCCAGCAGGGTCTTCTTGTACTTGTCATAATAGAAAGTGATACAATGAGCCAACCATTTTGATAGGCATTGCTTAGAAACAGCATTGCCTTCTTTTGAGAGCAAGAGACAAAGAGCGATCAGTTTTCCTGAGATCCTTGGTCCGAGAGCGTAGTATCTCAGTATTCTGTGAACATCCAAAGTATGTAAGAGGTACTGCCCTAGACTGGAGTGTTGTGTAAAGAAAGCGGTAGCTCAACGGATTGATTCAGCGTAGATTCAGCCACCACCTTAGGGAGAAACTTAGGGTTGGTGCGTGAGCCACAAGTTCCTTGTGGAAAATCAAGTAATGGGATTTTACACATCAAGGCCTGAAGCTCGGAAATGCACCGAGCAGACATACGGCCGCTAGGAAAAGTATTTTCCAAGAAAGGAACTTCAAATCGGGCTGTAGCTGCCGGCTCAAAAGGAGGCAGGGTAAGCTTCTCCAGAACAAAATTCAAGTCCCAAGGAGGGCAGGAACCCAGATGGGGGCCTCAAATGGAGAACCCCTCTGAGGAAAGGCTTGAGACTTCCAACTGAGCAAAGGTCCTATCCCTAAAGGGAATATGGTAGGCTAAAATAGCGGCCATGTGGACCTTTAGAGAGGAAATGACTGAGACCCAGGTTGAAGAGGTGATGCCTGTAGTCCAGGATTTTATGGGCAGGTCATGAGTAAGGCTCAAGTCTTTCAAAGAAGCCCAGATGGAAAACCATTTCTACTTCATGGTGTAGGTGGACCTGGTGGAAGGCTTCTGGCCTCTACCAAGATGTCCGATCGAGCGGAGAAACTCTGAAGCGGGCTTTTGCTATATCTGCAGGAGCCACGCATGTAGATGAAGGGATATGAGACCTGGATGAACAAGGGTCCCCCGATCCTGGGTCAACAATTGTTAGACAGGAAGAGGAAGTGG
The DNA here is from genome assembly GCA_016271365.2 of Neoceratodus forsteri. Classification (NCBI taxonomy): domain Eukaryota; kingdom Metazoa; phylum Chordata; order Ceratodontiformes; family Ceratodontidae; genus Neoceratodus; species Neoceratodus forsteri. Next base: position 370,703,834 of record CM028132.1, on the reverse strand, counting down.
AGGTTCCTCTGAAAACTGTTGCAGAAGACAGAACCAAACTTTCCTGAGCCATGAGGAGGCAGTATAGTGCAGTGGTCTAGGCTCTGAGCTGCAAATCTGGTGACATCAGCAGACCAGACTTGGGTTTGATCCCAGCTTCCACTTGCATACTGTGTGACCCTGAGCAAGTCACTTAACTCCTTGTGCTCCCAGGTCACTCCTGTAAAAAGCTTTCAGCTTAGTGTGCTATTCCTGGTTAAACAATTAAAAAAAAAAAAAAAGAAAGAAGGGACCGATGAGAATTATTCAAGCTCCTCTGAAATGAGTTTGTTCAGGACCCTCAAAATTAAAGGAAGAGGAGGAAGGCATAAATGAATCTATCCCTCCAAGCAGAGACAAGGCGTCCCATAAATATACCTCACCCTGGGCGAGCGAGGCAAAGAGGCGGGAAGTTTTGCATTTTGGGAGAAGCGAAGAGGTCTATTTGGGGTGTGCCCTATCATTGAAAGATGTTTACAACTTCTGATCCAATTCCCATTCGTGGGACCTGGTTGAGGAATGACCGAGTTGATTCGCCAGCGTGTTTTCCACCCCGGAACATGAACCACGGTCAAGTGAAGATGATGCTGGGATGCCCAAAGCCAGACCCTCATTGCTTCCCAGCACAGAGGGTGGGAACATGTTCCTCCCTGCTTGTTGAGATACCAGACTACACATGTTGTCTGTTTGAATGAGGAGATGACCGGAAGGACAAGGGAGGAAGAGCCGAAGGCGTGAAGAACTGCCCTCAGTTCGAGCACATTTATGTGCAGTTTTGTTCGAACTTTGACCAGCTGCCCTGAGTCCTGTGAGACCCAAGATGGGCTCCCCAGCCTTCTCCTGACATATCTGTCCAACATCTGGGAAGGAGGTTCGACTGAAGTGAACTCCCAGGCATAGCTTCTTCTGCACCATCCACCATTGCAAGTCCCTGATCATGGGATTGGAAATTAGCACCTCTTGGTCTAGATTGTCCAGGGTTTGGTCCCTTTGAGACCGAAGCATCCACTGAGAGATCCTCATATGGAGCCGAGCATGTGGGACTGACCTATATAGGGCAGCCATGTTAGCCAGAGAGGAGGTGAAGGACTGACTTGGTCCTGACCCTCCTGCGACAGGACAGAAGACAGGCCTGCAACTGAAGGGTGTCCACCCTGTCTAGGGCAAAAGGCTTTAACAGATGGTTGTGTACAGAATCACCCCTACAAACTGGAGGCGTTGGCAAAGGGCCAAATGGGACTTTGCCTGGTTGATGGTGATACCCAGGCTGGTGAAAATCTGCAGGGTAAGGAAAGGGAGTGCAGGAGTTCCTCCCTGGGACAGGGCCGCAGGTGCCAATAATCCAGGCACGGGAATACCTGAACCCCTTGTAAGCAGGTGGGCGTCACACACAGACAGGCATTTGGTAAACACTCAGGGTACTGAGGAAAGACCAAATGGGAGGCCTTGAATTGGTAGTGGTCCCCTGAAGGCAAAAATGGAGGAATTTGCAGTGGGAAGGGCATATGGGGATATGCAGGTAGGCATCCTGCATGTCTACAGCACACAGCCACTGTCCCTGCCGAAGAAGAGGTAGAAGACTCTAAAGAGAGGATTCTGAGCGTTTGTACTCCTGAACATGTTCAGGGGCGGAGGTCTAAGACAGGCCTCACATCTCCTGTCTTCTTAAGGAGGCCGATGGTTAGATCCTCTTCTTAGAAGCCCTCCTTGGATCCCACTGTCTTACAGACTACAGGCCAGTCTCTAACCTCCCCTTTTGGGTAAGGTTATTGAGAAGGTGGTGGCTTTACAGCTGGAGGACCATTTGACCAGTCACAATATCTCTGATTCTCTCCAGTCCAGTTTCAGGAACAGACATAGTACTGAGACGGTTTTGTTTGGGTACTAAATGACCTCCTGATAGCGAGAGATCGAAAGACTTGTTCTATCATGGTCCTTCTTGATCTCTCTGCAGCATTTAATACTGTGGACTATGGTGTGTGTTGGATCACCTGCGGTTTATCTGTGGACTGTCAGGGACTGTCCTCAGATGGTTTCAATCTTACCTCATGGGCAGGACTCAGAGAGTGATGTCTGGGGTTTGTACTCAGCTCCATTCTCCCTGCCCTGTGGGGTTCTCGAGGGATCCATTTTAGCCCATGTTGTTTGCAGTGTATATGCTGCAGTTGGGAGCTTATTATTAGATGGTATGGCTTGAGTTTTCACTGCTATGCAGATGATACTCAGCTATACATGTCTTTGTCCCTGAATAAGATGATGCTGTCTCAGTGCTCAACAGCTGTCTAACTGAAATTCAGGCCTGGATGAATGTGAGCTGGCTAAGGTTGAACCTGAAAAACTGAAGTGTTGGTTGTGAACCGGGTCATCTTGAGGCAGGTATGCTGGCAGGTTCACCTTGGGTCTGTGGCTTGGAGGTGTCCAGCTAGCTACCTCAGACTGATGTGCGAACCTGCGTTATATTCGATGACTGTTTGACTTTAAAATCACAAGTGTCAGCAGTTGTTAAAACTTCTTTTACCATCTGAGAAATATCGCCTGGGTGAAACATCTGGTTTCTCCTGATGATCTAACGCTGGTTCACGCTTTCGTACCTCCCCGCCTCACTACTGCAATGCCTCTTACCTAGGGCTGTCGGGGTTGATATCTGTCACCTGCAGCTAGTGCAGAACGCGCAGCCAGGTTGTTGACTGGTGCTCGAGACAGTCATATAACGCCTGTGCTCCGCGGTCCGCACTGGTTGCCGATACGTGGCAGATCACCCTTAAGGTTGCTCTGTTAACCTATAAGGCCCTTACACCACCAGGGACCAGGTTACCTGAAAGATCTCCTTGCCCCTACTGTCCCTCCATCCTCTCTGATCCACTGATGAGGGATTGCTAGAGGTTCCTGGTACGTTTGCAGACATCAGGAGCAAGGGCATTTAGTTTTGTTGCTCCGTCCCTGTGGAACTCTCTACCTCATCGGGTACGAGATTGCCTAACCGTCCAGAGTTTTAAAATTGCTTTAAAAACCTATTTATTTAACCTGGCTTTTGCTGATTGATTGGGTTATTTCACTTTACTATGCTGCTATTATATTGCTTTTTGTGGAATTATGTTTGTTTTATAATTTATTTTATTTTTATGTATTTTATTGTACAGGGCCTTGGTTTCAGAAAGGCGCTTTTATAAATAAAACTGATTTGATTTGATTCTGTGGAACCAGGAAGAAATGGGAATAGTAACCCGTCCCCAAAGGTGGTTGGGAACCTTTTCTATCACCGCTTTGAAGAAGGAGGTAATTTCTTCTAGGACCAGAGGAAGATGTTGCGGGAGTAAGACGACTTGGGGGTGGTCTTGGGTGGTTTCTGAAGAAACTCTATCGAGTGTCCTGCTAATATCGACTGGAGCACCCAAGCATCTGATGTTATCCTCTCCCAACCCGGCAGATGGAGGGTGAATCTCCTCCTACCAGTTCCTCTGAGAGTTCCAGAGGCAGTGGGAGAGACAGGGAGTCAGGAGGTGTGGGGCAGCACAGCAGCCGAGGCTCCATGAGGTTTCTAGCTAGGGGAGTCTTGGTCACTGGAGGGCCCAACGCTTGTTGGCCCTGCTTGCCCTGTGGCTTTGGTTTTGACAGTTCCTTCTACTGGAAGGACGCTCTGCCCTCGAGGGGCCTGTACATGGAGTCAACAGACTTGAGTGCAGTGCCCTTCTCCTGCAGGTCGGTAATGATGTCCTTTTTTTTTTTTCATACTTTTATTGAACTCATTTTTGTCAAACAGGATACATGTTACAGACATATCAGGGTTGTATACATTCCAGGTAAAATGTAGATTTAACAACTGAAGTTATATTTATGTTCAAACCTTCTGTCCTTAAAATTCTTGTATCTAGGGTCAATCTTAAGAACTCCCCATCTTGAACATCTCCTTAAATATTTTGATTTATTCAAGAGTTTATATGATCAATAAAAGTTTTAGATCAGCAACTGATAACAATAGTTAATGATGAACTATAAACACAAAAAATACAATAAAATCTAGTAAAATCAGGGTCTCTAAATCTAGTTACTTTTATATCTGGGTACCCATAAAAATTCAAATATACTATGCTTGGCATACTTCATTCTCTAGGAGTAAGAGGTACAAAATTAACTTGCTAATGCTGTGGCTAAGTCGCTACCTTTTTCTAAGCCATGTGGTGCACCCAACACAACCCCCAATATCCAGCTCTCAGCCTTGCCAGACTCTAGGGGCGGTAAGGCACTCCACAACCCATTTGTTGTTATTTATTGTTTATTAAGTTATGGGGGAGCCAAAGGAGGAAGGGGATCCAGGCCTCAGAAGAGGAGCCAGGTCCGGGATGGTCGGAGGGCTACTGTCAGTCTACTCATACCCTGTTGACCCAACCAAATAGTCCATCTGGTCCATCTATTCATGAAGGCTGGGTATCTTTGCTGTAGCCTAAATGTCAGTTCCTTTAATTGTCAGGCTTGTGCCACCACTTCTAGCCAATCCTTTTTCATTAGCGTAGATGGTTGTAACCATCTTCTTGTAATTGTCTTTTAAGGTGGCCACTAGCAGGATGTGCCATAATATAGAGCTTCGACCCCTGATCTCCCCGGTATCCCCCAGAATCACATATTTCGCCCGGTGTTTTGGAGCTGAAATAATTGTCCCAGGGAAGTAACTATTTCTGTCCAGAACTTTGATAAGGCTGGGCATGTCCAAAATATGTGGGCATGAGTGGCAATGTCCTCTCCACATTTTCTCCAGCAATTAGAGGCGCACCTGTTTGTTGTCTAGAGACTATCAAAGGGACTCTAAAATATCTAATCCTGATTTTCCATAAAAATTCCTCCAGGAAGGAGAACAGGACACCCTCCATATATTACCCCACCCCTTCACCCATTCCACATCCTGAATAGTAATATTCAGTTCTTGCTCCCAGGCCTTTTAACATATTGCAAACTTGAGGTGATCTGCTGAAGACTTCTCTTATAGAGCTGGGAAATAGCCCTGATGCATTTTCTGACTTCCATATTTGCTCAAAGATCTGCTCTGTAGCCTCGTAGGCCTGTACTCTGTTCTTTTAATTTGTTTGTTAATGTAATTAAAAATTTGCATGTATCATTCTATCCACTACGGAGAAGCCAAAACACCTCTGGGCGCTTCAAACACAGCAGTCCTCCCTCCCCAATAATTGCCAGGCGCCTGTAGCCCTTGTTAGCACTAACCTGGAACCACGAGTCCCATGCAGCTGGGCCAAAGGTGGGATCATATGCCCACCACCCATACCTCCAATGTCCCCAGACCTCATTTCTCTCAGTGTCCCCTTTTCCACCCCACCAATGTGTGCAGGTAGCCGTAAGTAACTTTCCCCAATTTCTAAATTGGTCCTTTGTTTGGAACAATATTGCTGATAATGGGGGAAGGACAACTTCTCATCTCTATCTCTTTCCAAGTGGCCTTGTATTTCGGGTGACCCCAGAGCAGGCCAGTTCTCATCTGGGAAGCTATCCGATAGCCATCAAGCCCCTAGACCTCCCTCCACTTTAGGTAGAAACAGGTTTGCTGTCTTACTGTAGGCCTTTTGTTTGCCCATATAAATTTCATCAGTATCCTCTGCCAGGTCTCAAGTCTTTCCTAGAGACAACACATTGGGTACCCTAGAAAAGGTATAGAAAAGCAGGGAGAGCGGTCATTTTATTGCCTGTATTCGATCATGAAGCGAGAGTGGCAGTACACTCCACCTGTTTAGATCTCTTTAATTGTTGTACCATAGGTACATAATTCAATTGGTACAGTTGTGAGGGAGAGTACTTATATTTAGCCCCAGATACTTCATTTGTATAATATCCCAGCGCATTGGGAAAGTCTCTTAATCCCTGAGAAGGACTGTATCCAAATTTAAGAACTTCCGTCTTAGAAGTATTGAGGAATACCCAGCCAGTTCAGTGAACTGCGCCAGTCTGTTCATTACCCTTCTCAAAGAACTTCCGGATCTTCCAAATATAGAAGCACTCATCAGCATATAGAGATATCTTATGCTGACACTTGCCATTAATACCCCCTTAATCTCCTCGTCCCGTCTTATACACTGAGCCAAGGGCTCGATATAATGCAAATAGGAGGGGGATAGTGGGCATCCTGTCTGGTCCCCTTTCCAGCTGAAACCTCGGTGCATGGTGACCATTTACCTTGATATAGGCTGTTGGTATGTTGTAGAGTCTGGAGATCAAAGTTTGAAAGGGCTTCCTAGTCCAAAACAGGCCAAGGCTCCTCCAAGAACCTCCATGACACTTTATCAAATGCTTTTCTGCATCAATACTGACCAAAGGGCAATTTTTGTGCTGTTTAAATAGTCAATTATGTGGATGGTCTTTCTCAAGTTGTCCTGGGCCTGACGTCCGGGATAAAGCCTGTTTGATCCTAGCTAATTATCTGAGGAATTATCAATTGAAGTCTTTTGTCATGACCGAGGCTAGGATTTTATAATCTATATTTAGAATTGAAATAGGGCGGTATGAAGAGCAGATCAAGGGTCTTTTCCGGTTTGGGAATAACAGAAATTATTGCCCGAGACCAGGAAGGGGTATTTTTCCTTGTCACCTTGTACAAAAGCTAGAAGAGATTCCCTAAGATGGGGTTAGTTTCAGTCTAAGTAACTTATAGAATTCTCCAGGAGTCCATCGGTCCCTGGGCACTTCATACCCAGTGGTCACCTTCCTTGACTCAAATCTCACCTCCTCCATCAAGATTGGTCCTCTATCTTCAATGGAACCAACATAAACACTGCCCTTGACCACTTCATAAACATCTTCACTGTGGCCTGTGACACGCATGCTCCTATTAAAGCATAAAGTCAAATCACCCAGTAACCCTTGGCTCACAGGTGACCTCCTCAGAATGCTAAAACAAGAGACCACCTATGGAGCTGGACAGAAACTCTGGAAGGCAAAATGACATCCAAAACTACAAACGTGCTCACAATGACTGCACCAAAACAATCCGCAAATGAAGTCTGCCTACTATAAGCATGTCCTCACAAACTCCTGGGGCAATGGTCGGAATTCTGGAAGAACATAAAGGAACTCCACGAATCCACCCCAAACCCCCATCAATACTCAACATCAACGGAACCACAACCCTCAACCCAAAAACCACTGCGGATACCTTTAACAAAGCCTTTACCGACCTCAGCGTGTCCTTCCCCAGGACTACTTCAAAGATGATGAAGCCCCTCTGTCCGCAATGAACACTACTCCCACCAGCTCCTCGCTTCTACTGCAAGCAAGTCAAGGCTCACCAAGCGCAAATATGTAACCAAAGCCCTTGGTAAATCAAGATTCAGTAATGACTCCTCGATCTCAAAATCCTGTCTCACACTTGATGAAGTGCTTAGTCCTCTGACCAGAATTTTTAACCTCTCCTCAGCCTTAGCCAGTTCCCAGACAGATGGAAATCTGCCTGTCACCCCAATCCATAAAAGTGATGACAAAACTGCCCACACAACTACAGACCTATCTCCCTACTACCTCCACTCTCCAAGGCACTAGAACGCATCGCCTCGGACCAGCCCACAGAATACCTGGATAAGTACAACATCCTGTGCAAGCAACAACATGGGTTCCATAAAGGTCACAGCACCTCCACAGCCCTACTTGAATTCACTGGCGCAATCCACAATGCACTTGACTCGGTGAAGTACTAGGCTCAATCTACATTGACTTAACTAAAGTCTTTGACACCGTCAATCACCGCCTCCTGCTTGTCCAGCTTCAGAACACTGGACTGCCAACTGACTCCATTGGCTGGTTTAAGAGCTACCTTGAAGAATGGTCCCAAACAGTAAGAATCGCTGATACACTCAGACCCTAGACCGTCCACTGGAGTCCCCAGGGCTCCATTCTGGGACCCTCCTCTTCAGCCTATTCTTAAACTCGCTCACGGACAGCTGCCCAGAACAAATAATTTTCTTACGACAATGCTGTGATCCTCACCTCGGACCCTGATCCAATCAAATTACATAATAAACTTCAGCAGGCCTTCTCCTCCATCGAATCCTGGTTTCTAAATCATAAACTGCTTCTCAATCAGAAAAAACCAAGTCTAAGGTCTTCTGCAGCCCCCACAACAAAAAACAAACAACTCCATCTCCCTTGCAACCAAACAAGGAGCCATCCTAGAGCAAATACAATCGTTCAAGTACCTCGAATCACCCTTGATCCCCACCTCTCATACACTGTCCATATCAGCAATGTTGCAAAGTTCACAACGCGAGGTTAGGCATATTATCCGCACAGGAAACACTCAACCCCAGAAGCACTGGCAGTGGTCATCCGAAACTCCATCGCCAGCATCATAGACTATGGTCTTATCATATATGGGTCTGCAACTACCTCTGCTCTCAAACGTGTACAACCTCCTGAATAAGGTCTGTCGCCTCATCACTGGCTCACATCGCCGCAGTACCCACACATGTGACCTTTATTCCCAATCTGGATGGCTTCAGCTGGACAAACACTTTAAATACCAAACCTGCATCATGGCCAAGAAAATTATAATGAGTCTGGCCCCACCTGGTGCCTGTGCCCTTCTTAAGCCTAGACATAGGAGCGTCACTACAAGGAGATCCAATTCCATCTACTACATATCCCACAATGTCGCATGACCCAAGTACAAAGATCATTCGCATATCGGACATCCAACTGGCTCAACTCTCGGCAGAGACATAGCGACCGCTCAACACTCCAGCCTCTTCAAGTCCAAGCTGCGCTCTCACTGCTTGTATCCTGCGATTGCCCATCTTAACATTTCCACCGTTCAGCTGCAAATGCCCTAGCACCCAGCACTTACAATCAGTCTTTGCACCCTTAGCACCTTACCTGTCATATTCCCTCGACAAGGCCCCTGGCTGTACTGTCTCCCACCTCGCCACCTCCCCTGTATGTCCACTCCTGCCCCGTCCCAACCACCTCCCGTACTTCCCTTACCCCTGCACCTCCTCCCTGCCCGATCTCCTACCCTCACTTCCCCACCCCCCTTCCCTAGTCTTGCTCATAGTTCAAGTCTTTGTACTGGTTATTACATGTCTGTAAGTCAATGACTATATGTTTGTAACTAAAAATTACAACTGTTGCACACGCTGACGTGAACCTTTGTAAAGAGCCTCGGCTCAAAGGTATTGTAATCCTAGATTGAAATAAATAAATAAAAATAAATAAATAATTCCTAATTACAGTGTCCACCTCTATGTCCCCAATTGGCTGATTTAACTGAACTGCCTGTTCCTGTGAGACTGAGGGTAAACCCAGATCCACCAGAAACTCTTGAATATGGGCACAGGATGGATGGTTTTCCTGTTTATATAGAGCAGAATAATATTCCTGGAAGGATTCTACATCACTTGTTCTTTTCTACTTCATTTGTGATAGGATGTTGTACTGCCTGTATTGTTGCCTCGACTGTTGGGCCCTCAGTCTCCTGCTAAGAGTCCAAGAGATCTGGGTCCATCCTCATAATATTTCTGCCTCAAGAACAACAACCTCTGTTCCACTGCGTAATCTAAAATATTTGAGAGGCTGGCCTTAATCTATTTTAAAGCCTTAGTCCGTTCTTCTTCTATTTTAATTTGTTGTTGTTCTTCAAGTTGTTTTATCTGAGTTATCAGTTCCACTCTTTTGGACTCTCTTTCCCTTTTTCTCCTGCTTGACCATTCTACCAATTTCCCCTAATTACGGCCTTTAGGGTATCCCAAAGAATGGCTGGAGAGGTCTCTGGTAAGTCATTCTCCTTCAGTGTTTGTTCCACTGTCTGAGTGACTGAAGCCATCACCTCCTTGTCTTGGAGTAAAGAAAGATTCAGTCTCCACAAGGTATTCCTTCTTTCTCTTCAAAACGATAGGTCATGAAAATCGGAGCATGGTGTGACAGCAAGAATTCACCGATAAGAGACCCTCTGAACCTGCCCCACTGATTCCTTAGGAACCAGGAAATGATCTAATCTGGTGTATACACTATGTACAGCTGAATAGAAGGTGTAGTCCCTCTTTTTCCCTCAAGGTGGTGCCAAATATCCAGCTATCCAAGGTGGCGCAAATATCCAGATATCCTAGCTCATCGAACATCTTTTTACTCTTGTGGCCGTACCATGGTCTTTCTTGAGTCTGGGTGGTGGAATCCAAAGCGGGTTAAACATCAAATTCAGGTCCCCTCCCCATACTACCTCCCCCTTAGCCCAATCTTGTAATGTGGTGAGAAACTTTAAATATAATGCAGAATTCGAACCTGGGGAATGTACACCAACGCCTAAAGTTACTGGTTTACCCTGAAAGGATCCACGCATCTGTACAACCCTCCCTCCTTATCTGCTAATTTTCCTGTTTTATAAAGGAGTGTGTTTGGGGATTCAAATTGCCACCCCTCCTCCGGCCCTTTTTATATGAGGCGGAAGCACTACTACTGAACCCCATGGTGCCCAGCTTCGTGTGCTCCTCAGGAAAAGGTGCATTTCTGTAACAAAAAAAATCTACTGCCAACTTCCTCATATAACTCAATACTTTGGCCTCTTCACAGGGCTAGTCAGGCCATGTACATTGTAGGAACAGAATTTCCAATCACAAGTCATTATATTGCCTTAATATTCCTACTAATCCCTCCTCTCCGCCCCTCCCTCCCGCAACCCCCACCCCCCTTCTCAGCCTCCAGCAAGCATCGTTTTCAGATATTGTGAGACCCTTGTTAATTACTCGACTTCCTGCCGGCAGGGCAGTTAATGCAACCAAATAACAGTAACAACTTTTAAACTTCCTAGGTAGGAAACCTGGTTTTACAGGTTTCTTTACTCCTTTCCCTTTTTTCATCCGGCGGAATTGGAGATGAGGAGGAATTCGACCGCCCCAATTGGATAGGGCCTTCCCCTGGGGTCGAAGAAAATCATGGCCCTCATTATGTGATTTTGTACGTCACAATGATTAACATATTCTGTAAAACAACTTGAAACAACCTAGAACCCCCAGAACTTCAAAAACATATCTCGAATTTGTGCTTTAAATGTCCCTTTATATGTGACTGAAAGGGCATTCTACCTCCTGCTCCTTACCCAATATTTATGAAGAAATTAAGGGCAAGTAATTAGATTGAGGCGGAGGCCCAAGTGAACAACCTCTATGTGTACCTCTTTAAGGGCAGAAACAAGGAGCAAACTTGGTATCTGGCTCCAATGAGCCTAAAAATAATAAACTAAAGAGTAGGCAGGCCACATTGTACACAGTTCAGTCTCTAGTCCGTAATATTGCTTAGGCCACCAACTACTACATTACGCTGTAGACAGACGAGTCTCTCTCCCCCAGGCAGAAACTAGAGGTAACTCTCAAGGCCTGAGTTCAGCCTGGCGAAAATCAAACTGTACCTACATTATAAAGGGATTCATCCTAAAGAGGTAGTTGCCTCCCGAGAGGAGTCCAAGATTGTGATACTCATCGATTTCCTTGAGACAGCTTGTGCAGGGTCACCTTAACCGAATCTAATGTAGTTCAATTTCTTTCATCCAGTCACCAACTGCCACTCCAGTCTCTCCACCAGCTTGCATTTATGCTGTTCCATTTCGCACTGTGGGGAGTGATACCTTTCTCAGCCAGCATTTTGTTCAGTCTCCGTTGTGTTGTACAGCTTCACCCCTCAGGCCAAAAGACTCAATCTCGAGGGTAGGGCATTTGAAATAGTTGCTGCTCTCTACAGATCTGAAAATAAGACACCCAACATTGTTTGGCTTGCTGAATTTCAGGCAGAAAATCCTGATCTAAGGACAGAGAGAGTCTAAATACTTAAGCTCTTTCTGTTGCCACGCTGTTTTAAGATATCTTCCTTGATCACGAAAACTTGCAAACTTAATTATTATTGACTGTGGCCTGGCTGTGGGACCCGTGGGTTTAGGGATCAGCAACCTGTGGGCTTTCTCCACCGAAGCTGATAGTCTTATGAGTAGGCTCAGTACGTCCCTTAACAGGTCTTCTACAAACAGGGACATCGGTTGAATTCCTCGCTCCTTCTGCAAGGCTGTATAACCGTAGATTATCCCTTCTATACCTGCCTTCAAGATCGGTGCATTTTGCTTGCAGTGCCAGACTGTGTTGCAGTAGCGACCCACTGCCTGGGTTAGAATCTCTCCGTTACTCTCCACATCAATGATTCTTTGCTCTGAGCCTTCTATTCAGTGTACCATTTTATTTAATTTGGTATTCAAATTCTGGATTCTCTTTTATTTCATTGTGGAGTCTTGTATTTCTCTTGCAGTAACTTCTCAAACGGGATCTGGACAGTACCTAGACTCTCCTCGGTGTCATATCCCGAACCATGTTGGCTAGTAGGGAGACATTCAGACTGCAGGCCTGATGGTTCTCTGGCAATCTGCCACGATCGGACTTCTGAGGAGCAGTTTTCTGGCAATTTTTGTCTCCTTTGTCCTGTTTGACACCTCCGGGAGGCATGTTGTCCAAAATTAACACAAATTTCGATATTTAAAAGATAACTGCAGTAGTTCTCAGGAAGGTGCCCAAGTCTCAAGCTGTCGCTAAGATCGTGATGTCACTGGAGTCCAATGATGTCCTTGCCATCACCCCGAACAGCACCGAACCCTGAAGGAGCATCCTGGATAGCAGATTGCACTTCAGGGACCAAACCTGACACACGGAACCAGGCATGACACCCCAGAACCCACAGCGAAGGCCAAGCTCCTACCGCAGTGTCCACTGCGTTGCAGGTGGCACGGGCATGTGCCGACTGGCCAAACGAAGAGAACAGACGAGATCTGTCACTTCCTGCTTAGTCTGAGAGTCAGAAAGGGAGTCCAGTTTTGATTCCATCCAACTGGAGGATAGTCTTCTGAAAGTCCCCATATGTGTTACATAGTTCAGGGCCCTAATACCTAGGGTAGAAGACGAATATATCTTCTTCCTGTATTGCTCCAGAAGCCGTGATTCCTTGTCAAGTGGGGATGAACTGAGGTGTTTTTGGGTTGCTTGGAGCGGCGTGGCGGCGTGTGATGACCAAATCCCGCCTTGGGGTGTAGGTTCAAGACTCTCGCCCTCGGGGAGCCTGGTATAGCCGATCTGCCTTCCTTGGAAGGGGGCTAATGCTGAAGGTTGCTTCCAAATAGTGGAAACAAAGGTCCGCGTGAGGCTCTATCCAGGGTGGAATCAGAATAGGAGCAGTCTCGGGCAGATCCAAATGAGCAGCGAGCTTTTACGCTGTGGGTCTGGCTCAGTGATTGCCACTGATGGACTTCCTGGATCTTCCTCAGTAACTCCAAAAAGGAGGATCCTTCGGAGGGGACTTTAGAGGGTCCTTGGCATGAGGCGATCTGGAGATGTGGTTGCGTCAGCAGGATCAGAGCGTCAAGTCTCCGAGTCCGGGTCAGATGTGTCAGACAAAGAAGAGGAGGACTCCTCCCTATGAGGGGAGGAACAGTTACTTTGGGAGTTCCCTGGGACACGTATCCTCCCCACCCGGGCCAGAGGCTGTCCTCTGGTGTTGGGTGGGGTGGAGGGAGTCTCCCATCTCTGACGCTGGGGATCTTGCAAAGGGTCCAGTGTCGGTAGGCAACGCTCAACCTCTCTGGTGAGTTGAGCCTTGGGCCTCAGCCCACCTGGAGGCCAGAGTCTTTCAAGTCCGCCGCAGCTGGGGAGTGGGCGGAGGAGGGGATACGATACCGAGGGTATCCGTAAAAGCGAGTATCCATAACTGGACGGTGGCTAGCCTGGCGCCGGGTATTGAGGCGCTATGGTACTGCGGGCGCTGGATATTGCAGCGCTGGGTACAAAGGCCGGGTATGCAGCACTGGATATTGGGATGTCTGATACCAGGGAGCCAGGAGCTCTGATGGGGCAGAGGGACCTGGCAAAGGCCCAGTTGGTGGATCAGGTAAAGGCAATGCTGGCCCTGTGGGTGTCGGGCCCGTGTTGGTACGCCTTCCGGTAAAGGGACATTGGCTGGCGCCAGGTATGCCAGCTGCCGAGGCCGGGCGCCTGAGGGTCCGGGCGTCAGGGCATTGGATTCCTGAGGAGGAGGCCCTGGATGGCAGCACCTCGAGGTCCTCTGACAACCGAGGAGGGAGGATCAGAATCCCGGGGTTAGCAGAGGAGACGCAGGGACCTCAGATGGCAATGAAACACGCCGGCGAAAGCCTGGGGCGTCGGACTGACGCTTGGGATCCGGCGCAGGTTCTTGACTGGGTGGGCATCAGTGGCACCGGCGTCCAACTTATCGGCTGAATCTGGGCGGGCGTTGGAGAAGCCAACATCCAACTTATCAGATTCCTTGCCAGAGGAAGGTCCGCATGGAGATCGCGGCCTTGTCAGGCGAGGACTTGGCTGGGCTCTCGAAGGGGCAAGCGGTTTATCAGCCTTGTCTGGGTGGACATCAGTGGTCTGACTTACCAGACCCGCTTCTGACCGAAGACTGCGTGGTGGAAGCGCCTTCCCAGGAACGGAGGTCTCCTTTTCTCCAGCGGCTCACGAAGGGCTCTGAGCGCCAGCCAGATGGGAGGGCAACACCTTCTGGATACCACCAAGACGGCCGTGAGGAGCAGTCCCCGAGGGGTTGTTACTTTAACTGCTGCGACTCGCTGAGTCGCGGCCACCGTGGAAGGCAGTTTCCCCGCTCGATGCTTCTCCTTGTCCCTTTCTTCTTGTGACCGTCTAGGAAGTGGGCACCTGCCTTAATTTCTTTAGCTCCTTCTCCATGGATGCCATCTTTTCTTAAGGGTATGGGCTTCCAGGGACTGCTGCCTTCTCTTCCGGTAGTGGAGTTAAATTTTTGGCAGTGTTGGCACTTCTCTAAGGGATGGTCTGGGCCCAGGCAGAAGAGGCACAAGGAATGGCCGTCCTTGTGTGGCAGTTGGGAGCCACACGAGTCGCACTTATTTTATGTGATTGGAGGGCGCTGGGACAACATACACAATGAATCAGGTATGTACGAGCAAAAAAAAAAAAAAAAAAAGAGAAAATTAGGTCGAAAAGTTCGAGAATTAATGACCGCGAAAGACTGACAAACGTTGAACTCTACCACGAGGAACTTTCACAAGCTGACGGCGGAAAGAACTGGAAGGCGGGTGTGGTGAACCGCCTTTATACTGACGCCGCATGACGCCGGTCACCTGACGTGGCGGGCGCAGTCTCGCCAGAGACTGCTTGTAGAAATTTTTTTAGGGGTCCTGACACCTGCCGGTCAGTCCTATATGTGAATACCTACTGCAATAGCCCTCTCTAAGTAAGATCTGCCACCGGTGCTTGATCCTCCTTCACCCCACTGGCCCACTAGGCGACCTGTGTCTGTTCCTGAACCTAGGTCGCCAGCATTGAGTAGTGCAACCACTCCTCCGCTGGGCCATACTACATGCATTACTTTTTACAGAAGCACACAGCAATATTTTTATTGGTGGCATGTTCTTCACATAGGATATTCTGCAATATTTCTGTTGCCATCTTACAAGGGCCATCTTGCAAATTAGTTTGGCTCTCACTTAATAAATTTTTAAAATATTTAATTTAGAAGGGTAGCATGGCCCAAGCATGGACTTGGGAAACAGAAGACCCAGGTTCAAAACCCACCAGAGTTGCTAAGTCACTGCATGACCCTAAACAAGTCACTTAACCTCTCAGTGCTTCAGACCACCTAGCAGTAACAATGGTGAAAGAGGGCCCAACTAAACAAGATATTGCATCTTTACTGGACTATCCTAGTTAAAAAAAAAAATTGTTGAAGTAAATAAGTAAACAAATATGGTGCATAAACGTGTATTACTTTATGCCTAGTACACCTGGAAAGTACACTGGAGTAGCAAATATCCTTAACCATGCTTCTTCCATGAAGGAAGCCAGCTGTCCTCCTACTGCATTCATTTTTTAACACTGTCCCTAGTATGAATGTCTGCTTTACCCGAAGGAGCTGGGGAGGGTTTACATAGGTTTACTGTTAAGTTATTTGGGACTTTATTCTTACCTAATGTGCCACCAAATTCCAGCTCTGTGGTCCGTGGCATTTTATTTTTATCGGACATCTTTCCCGCGTGGTTTCTCCGCACCAACTGTTTAAATTGTGTTAACAGCACTTACGTGAAACTGGATATTTGGGCACGAGGCTTGCAAAGTTCACATTTCTACATCATGGCTTGTAAATTACAGCCTCCCAGCAGGAATTCTCAAATATTGATGACAGCCGTCTAAACTTGCATCTAGGAAAAATAAAGGCAGCAGGTTATAGGTGGACAGGGCAACTTCAAAGCTGTTCAGTAATGGAGACCTGGGGCTGGATTTTCAAAGAGCTGGGAATGCGTGAGCCCCGGTACACCGAACATATAGTGTATGGGGTTAACGGCACTCTCCTGGTCGGCAATCAGGAGTTGATCTCATGCGTACAATTTCTGCAAGTTAGACCAACATTTTCTGGTCTAGTGGTCTTGCAGCAATCCTGGGTACCTGCTAATGGGGCCTGCACCACATATTTGGTGCGAAAGCGGATGTAAATCTGGAAAAAGTGTCAGAACTCGTCCGTAACCTATGAAAACTGGGTGCAGTTTGTAGCAAAGATGTTTCGCATTGCCTTTTGAAAGTCTGACCCTGGTTTCAATTTGTAAATTTGTTATTTATTTGACATTTGTCGACAGGAACAGGCATGCCGAGTCACAGCTCACTTCCAGGCGAGACCCTGGGAAGGATTATAATTGGGCACTTACAAAAATAGTGACAACAGCAAATGCACAGGAACAACAAATGTAAGGTAAAATAATCAATTGCTGAAGTATAAAAACAAAGCAAACATTTTGCAAAAGCACAAGTTGCAGAGCAGAATAGCAAGAACAACAACAACATAACGAGCAGTGCATGTAAAAGAACAAAATAATGTATGGCACAAATAAATGAAAACATATAAAATAAGCAAAAACATGAAAAAACTAATACAGTATAAAAGAAAAGCAAATTAAACAAATAAAAGAAATAAGTTATTTGATAATGATGCTAGGGAGGGAGATGGTTACCTGAACATACAAGAAATGAAGTCTCCATCATACCAACGGTAGTCCATATTACAAAACCAAAAACACAACTGGCAGCCTTCTTCACCTAAGGGAGTTCTAGGTATCATCAAAACTGGGGCCAACTGGCCTGGCGGAAAAGAGGGCTGAGGTGCTTAGCACCTCCTCTCCCACACTGGCAACCCAGGTAGAACAGACTTGGGTCGGGGGTGGGGGTGGAGAAGATCGAGAGTCTGGGGACTGCGCCCTCTCCTAGGGTGGAGACACCAGTCATCCCGGCCTAGGCTACCCTCTGGTGGAGGCCTGGGGTAGAGCTTTTCAGGGAGGAAACGTAAGGGATGATCTGTGGTGAGCGCTGGACGGTGTGCCTCCCCGCACGAGTCCAACACTGCACAGTTCGGGTGGGACCAGAAAAAAGGAACATGGGTTGAGGCTTCATGAAGCCTGGCCCAGCCGCTCACGCACCTCACACCGCCACCTGGTGTGCATGTCTCCATCTGCCTTGGATTTGTATGCTGGGGTGGGGGAGGATGGCTCTCCTGCCCTGCCACAAGAGGGGAACTCATGAGGAGAATCCGACCAAGCATGCAGCTGAGGGAGGCAGAAAGCTGGCCTGTGGACCCAGGGGCTGAGGATCAGGCCACCCCCAGCCATAAAAAGCAAAACAGGTGGCAATAAAATACATGTCATTCAGGAAATATGTATTCACTAGCAGCACACTAACTTATGTTAGAGAAAAATGATATCTAATTACTCAGTTTGCTCAGGGTTCACAGTTCATGAATGTTCTGTTTTCCCATTTAAGATTGTTGGACATCAGAATTGTATAACAAAGCATACGTTATTTCTAACGATCATCCACCATCTCCCATTCTCTGCCACGATGCACAATTCTGAAATGCAATGCACCCTCACTTGAACTTCTGCCTTGTCAGCTGGCCAGGTGCTGCTGCTGCTGCTGCCACCTGTGAGACTGGGGTTGTGTGTGCTAAACACCACACTGGGACCTCTTGTGGGCTGAGTGCACTGTGAAGGGACTAATGTTCAGCCCAGTGGAGCAGGAATGGCAAGGGCCCTCTAACGTTTGTGCACTTCCACCAGTGGACCAAAAGTGGCATGGTCACCAACAGGGGTGTCAGCCACTCTCCGCCCTCCCTGGCAGGCAGGAGGGATCAGCAATGGCAATCCAGAATGTTGTGGTGGGGGATGGGGGAGGAGAAAAGCTCTGTTCCTACTAACCACTTGCCACATTGCCACCAACAATTAAAATCAGTAGGTGGCTATTTTTCTTTGGTCCCTCTAGCCATGGAGGCGAATCGGAGTAGGCAAAGGGCATAATTTTGCCAGTCTCTGATACAGAAACTACTGGCTGTTAAAACAAAAACAAACCTACATATACCATCTTGAACTGTGTGTTTCTACGCATGACTGCTGGCTGCAGAGACTTTCTATAGCGGGGACATGTACATGCTTTTTAATTTTGGCACCCAAGTGACTGGTGTGGAGGAGAAAGCTCAGTGATTGGCTGCAGCACACAGACACTCTCCTCTAGCGAATCGGGGCGCAGAGGAGGAGGACAGAGTACAGTCAGAACGACAGCAGCAGAGACTGAGACAGATGTGTATGTGGCTCAGAAGAGAACTCAAACATCTAGTTTCATTCAGGGCAGCTAAATAAAAAATAAATCAAACCTAAACTGCTCACTTAAAAAGGAAAAACTAATTTCAAACTCTTTTAACAGTAGTACTGGAAACGCTCCAAAGTACGTTTTGTAAAGCTTCAATTAGCTATTCTGGGGAACAAAAATAAAGGAGAATCAGCTGGCAGCTGTGAGAGAAAAGCCTTTTGTCTTTATTTGTTTGGTATACAATGATCCCAGGCATGATTTAAAGCGAGGTTAAACTGACAAATGGCAACCTCAGGATTCAGAGAGCAGAAACAAAGTTGTTTATCCTGCCCAGATCTCATAATGTGCTTGCTTAAAACAATCCTTGGCAGTCAGGAAATCTACTTTTGACCATCAGTGTGGCTGTGGACTGCATCAACTGACAGACTCAGAGGAAACCATTAACAATTTTTTTTTTTTTTTTTAAACACGGGCTGCTTCAAAAATGAAAAGTGCAGGGGCAAAGGGAAGCAACTCACGTGAGGGGCACTGCCATGTGCCGATACAGTCCCTCCAGAGCATGCGGAGATCAGGTCACTGTGTCTCGTATGGCTTAGTGCCACACACAAAGAGCAGTACAAATGTTGTTAAAAGTTCGATTCTTCTACAACAGTTTGCTCAATGGAGTGGGAAAGAAAGAATAACAGCAGGGCCGGATTAACATGTATGCAAATAACGCCATGGCGTGGGACCCCGCCATATGCCACCCACTGTAGCAGCTGATTTGTAATTTTTATTTTTCTAATTTTCTTAATCTTTCTCCCACCTCTGTTAGTGCTGTGTGACTGGGAGCCAAATTGCCTCCCAGGCCTCAAAAAGTTACTCAGTGGTTCCCAGCCCGACCCAGCGAGCAAGCCTTTGGCTCCGGATCCACCTGTGCAGACCACACACCAATCATGGATGCGTGAGAGGTCCTCCAGAGTACAGAGGTGTGGCTAAGTCCTGAGGGCAGGAATCACTGTGGCAAACTGGCAGTGCGTGCATGCGTGCCTTATGTCAAGCAGGGTCATGCAGTGAGGAGTCGAGGACTCACTGATAAGAGGACATCAGGACAAGGAGGATGAGAAAGTAGAGACAGAACTGTGTGGATGACATCGCTCATCAGTGGAGGGTGTCCGTGAGTCGTCCGTCTCTCTCGACTCGATCGAAAAAGATGCAAAAAATAAAAATAAGCAAGCTGCGACTACAAGAGAGAGAGAGAGAGACTAGAGAGCAGGTCGCTGACTGAGAGTCAGATAGCCGGATTTGTTTAATTTGCCGGTAAGCCCCTGGCTTCACCTGGTTGTGCTTTGTTGCTGCAGTGTTTAGTGTTGAGGAAGGAGAAGGATTCTTCCTACTGTGCAGCCAGCAGCTGGGTCCAGTGGTCCGTGACCCATCCCGTCCGATCCCCAAATCGTTGTGCCAACACCGGCACCGCCTGTGGCGTGATCATGATCTTGAGGGCCTTCTCATCCATCATCAGGACTAGGAGTCCAGGGCAAGGGCAACATCGATCTCCTCTCAGCCAGGCCAGGGCAACCAAGGAGCAAAGCGTGGGAGGAGTTGAGGTATGTTGTTTTCTTAAGAACTGAAGTACAGTGATGGCATTGGTCACTGGTGCACCGCCAGCACAAGAGAAAATAAATAAAAAGTAGAAAGTACAACAATGGGGCACAAAACAGTGTTCAAATTAGTTGTCAGAAAGGCAAGGCATGTCGAGTCAGTGGCTGGCTGGATAACCCTAGCAGGGCAGGGCGCAGAAAACAAATAAAATGATCTGTGTGCTAAAAAGGAAAGCCTACTACCACAACAAGCTTATTCCCTGGTAAATTTTCTTCCTCCTTCCTTCCTATTCTCCCCCTTCCCTCTTTTCTTTTTGTTTCTTAGTTATTTCAAAAGTTTTACAAGGAGGCAAGGTGAGCTGCTAATAGCTCATTTCCAGATGTGTTTGGGGGGTATAGTTCGGAGGAGAAGAAATAATATTAAGAGCATTACAAAAGTAGAAGTCATATACTGCAGTATGGAATATCAAAGGAGAGTAATCATACTAACTGTATGGCAAATCAATGCAACAGGCTGGCTCAGGCAGCAGACACAAATTTGAGGATTCTGAGGCTTTATTAGAAAATAAAGTCAAAGGGATGCAGGAATCAACTCATCCATAGTGAGCATCCTAGAACGGCCACCGTCGATAACCTTCTGACAAGCAAACAAACACTAGGGTGTCAAAAACAGAAACAACGTGGTGTTATCCATCAACAACACGTGTCTATCCCCGCCTCCATCATCACCGCATCAGGACATAGTAATGGAGATCAGGCAGGGAGCACTACACATGCAGGTATGGCGGGGAATGAGAAGCAAAATGGCCAGGGCGATACAAGTGTGTGTGTGTGGGGGTCAAGAAGTTGGGGTCATGAACAGACAGTTGCAGGTGGGAGTAGCAAGCAACGAAAAAGGAAGACTTTAAGGAAACACCAGAAAACCTAGACAGTGCAGCAGCTGTTGCAGAAATGCCCGATTAGGGCTTATAGCAATAAGTTTTTTTTTTTTTTTTTTTTTATTACGTGCTACATTTCTTTTACTTTTAAAGAACTGCGCCATCTGTAATGTCTGCCAGTTAAACCAGAGCTATCTCATGCACCCAAGGTTGCTTCTGG